>JARDYH010000001.1:410140153-411340153 GCA_029215795.1 Anniella stebbinsi | reverse complement strand
CGCCATTGTCCGAAGGCTCCAGAAATTATGTATTTCTTACCTTGTGTAAATGGTGTCTGTAAAGGTCCCATTTACGCAAGACTGAAGGTGTGACCCATTTCAAACCGGCTTCAGGGCAGGATACGGAGTTGAGACTGCTATGGTCACCTTAGTGGATGATCTATGCCTGAGTATTGACAGGGGAAGTGTGTCCCTGCTGGTACTCCTGGACCTCTCAGCGGCTTTTGATACCATCGACCATGGTATTCTTCTGGAACGCCTGAGGGGATTGGGAATCGGGGGCACTGTGCTTCAGTGGTTCCGGTCCTATCTCTCGGGCAGGTTCCAGATGGTAATGCTTGGGGATAGCTGCTCTTCAAAGAAGGAGCTGCTATGTGGTGTACCACAAGGTGCCATCCTTTCCCCAATGCTGTTTAACATTTATATGAAACTGCTAGGAGAGATCATCTGGAGGCATGGGGCGGGGTGCTATCAGTACGCTGATGACACCCAAATATATTTCTCTGTGCCTTCGACAACATCGTCAGCTAAGGATAGTGTGTCTCCTCTGAATGAATGTTTGGAGGCGGTAATGGGCTGGATGAGGAAAAACAAACTGAAGCTGAATCCAGACAAGACGGAGATGCTTGCTGTCAAAGGCCACAACCTGGGTTTGGAGGTGTGTCAACCAGTTCTGGATGGGGTTACACCCCCCCTGAAAGACTGTGTCCGCAGCTTGGGGGTACTCCTGGATCCGTCGCTCCAAATGACAGCCCAGATAGATGCGACGGCCAGCTGCGCCCCTTCCTAGAGTTGGAAGACCTAAAGTTGGTAGTGCACTCACTGGTAACTTCGAGGCTCGACTTCTGCAATGCGCTGTACATAGGGCTACCTTTGTGCCTAGTCCGAAAACTTCAATTAGTTCAAAATATGGCAGCCAGGTTGGTCACCAGTACACCTAGGGGTGACCACATAACACCAATCTTAAAATCACTCCACTGGCTGCCCACTAGTTTCCGGGCGATGTATAAAGTGATGGTTATTACCTTTAAAGCCCTACATGGTTTGGGTCCAGGTTACCTGCGGGATCGCCTTCTCCCATATAATCCGCCCCGCACACTCAGGTCCTCTGGGAAGAATTTACTCCAGTCAGCCAGAACTAGGCTGTCGAGTGTTACCCAGAGGACCTTCTCTTCTGCCGCTCCCAGGCTGTGGAATGGCCTGCCGGAGGAGATTCGACAAATTGGCAGTCTTCTGGAATTTAAGAAAGCCGTGAAGACTGCTCCCGGCAGGCCTATCCAGTTTAATTTTAAGATGTTTTTAATAATGTATTTGTTTTTATCTGTTTAATGGTTTATCTATTTTATTGTTTTTATATTTATATTTAGTGTTGTTCCCCGCCTCGATCTAGATGGAGAGGCGGGATAGAAATGAAATAAATAAATAAATAAATAATTTCCAGAGCCTCCATTGTGTGTGCAACAGTGAAGGCTCCGGAAGAGGGCAGATGGACTTGCCGCTTTGTCCAGCGTTGCTGAGCTGCAAGGAAGCTCACACAGTGCCGCAAGCGGTGGCGAGCAGTGGCTTGGCGAGCATCTGACAGAGCCAGATGCGAGTGAGTAGAGTGACAAGATAAAATCCAGGTCAGGGCTCATGCAACTTTAACAGTTGTAGAGAAAAGGGAATTTCAGCCAGTGTCATTTGTATGCAATGAGTTCCTGGTGATATTCCCTCTTCATCACAACAGTTAAAGTTGCAGGGGCCCTGCCTTCTTTTGTATATGGTCACTCTAGTATAGTGCCTGCAACTTTAACTGTTGTGATGAAGAGGGAATTTCACCAGGAACTCATTGCATACAAATGACTCTGGCTGAAATTCCCTTTTCTCTACAACTGTTAAAGTTACATGAGCCCTGACCTGGATTTTATCTGATCACCCTTCGAGTGAGTCCATCCATTCTTGTACAGTACCAATTCTGGCCTGCTGGCTCTGGCTGCCTGCATATTCCTGAGCCCAATTCAACGTGTGTTTCCCCCCTCCCCCCAATAAGCCTTTCATGGCTCAAGTCTGCAGTACCTGATGGAGCGCGTCTCTTGGTATGAACCTACCAATACATTAAGCTCAACATCTGAGGCTCTCTTCCATGTGTCTCCTCCAAGGGAGGTCCAGAGAATGGCAATGAGGTCTGCCTAGCCAGGGCAGGGCAGGGCAGGGGGGGGCAGTGGGCTCTGGGCCCATGATTTTGAGGGGGCACTCTGCCGAGGAGGTCCCCCCTAGTTTACGCTACTGCTTCCATAGCGTAAGCGGCCCATCAAGAAGTGAGGAGCCCACCTTGCGGAAACAGCACATCAGCCGTCCATCGTGAATACCACGGTCAGACTACAAGCTCCAGAGGGCCATGTCGCATGCGGGGCGAGGATATATTTATTTATTTATTTTATTCCATTTATATACCGCCCCATAGCCGAAGCTCTCTGGGCGGTTTACAAAAATTAAAAACATTGAACAATTAAAACACCGATATACAAAATTTAAAAGCATAAAGCATAAAAACAATTTAAAATTACAATATCCTTCTGGGTCAAAGCACAACAACAACACAACAACACAAAAACCCTCATCATATGCTGTTAAATGCCTGGGAGAAGAGGAAAGTCTTGACCTGACACCGAAAAGATAACAATGTTGGCGGGGAGATCATTTCAAAATTGGGGGGCCACCACTGAAAAGGCCCTTTCCCTTGTTGCAACCCTCCGTGCCTCCCTTGGAGTAGCCAACCGGAGGAGGACCTTCGATGTGGATCATAGTGTACGGGTAGGTTCGTGTCAGGAGAGGCGTTCCATCAGGTATTGTGGTCCCAAGCCATGTAAGGCTTTATAGGTTTAGGGTGACCAGACATCCGGATCCCCCCGGACAAGTCCGGAATAAGGGGGCCAAATTTGAATCCGGGGGAAAATTTCAGAATATCCCTCAAAGTCCGGAAAATTGGGCCTCACCTGCACCATCGATGTCTTGTTCTTAGCTGGCACTACTGCGCCGGCCAAGAACAAGGCCTAGATCGGCCGGGGAAGAGGCCGGAATGACGCGCGCCCGCACTTCCGGGTACGCGTTGTTCTGGCCTCCTCCCCTGCGCCATCCAGGGCTTGTTCTAGCCGGCACCAGACGGCAGCGGATGTCCCTGCAAGGAAAGCAGGGGGCAGGGGGGGAAGGGGGGCAGAGGGGCACATGGCACGCTTACCTTGCAGGGACATCCGCTCCCGTCTGGCGCCGGTCGGGAGCGGACGACCCTGCAAGGTAAGCAGGAAGCGGGGGGGAAGGGGGCGCGTGGAGCGCTTACCTTGCAGGGACGTCCGCTCCCGACCGGCACTGGCTGCTACTGCAAGCGGGCTTCGCGGCCTGCTCCAGAGTGGCGCGCCAGGTGATAACATCATCACCCGGCACTCTACTGAGGGACAGGCCGCAAAGCCTGTCTCTCAGTAGATTTGAGCACCGGAGGGAAGCAGACGCCCCTTGCAGGTAAGGAGTGTGAGGCGGGAGGAGGAGCCTGCCCCCACTTACCTGCATGGGCGTCCGCTTCCCTCCGGTGCTCAAATCTACTGAGAGACAGGCTTTGCAGCCTGTCTCTCAGTAGAGCCCGGGTGATGACATCATCACCGGCGCTCTACTGAGGGACAGGTCGCGAAGTCTGTTTCTCAGTAGATTCGAGCACCGGAGGGAAGTGGACGCCCATGCAGGTAAGGAGCGTGAGGCGGGAGGAGGAGGGCCACCCCACTTACCTGCATGGGCGGCTGCGAGGCGGGCGGCCGGGCGGTGCGAGGCGGGCGGGTGTGTGGGCAGCTGGGCGGCGCGAGGCGGGCAGGCAGCATGGACGGCCGGGCGTGAGGCGGGCGGGCGGGCAGGCGGGTGGCGCGGACACGCGGTGGGGGGTTTGTTTTAGGTGGGTAGGGTGGCGGGGGGGTGTGTGACTGGGATTTTGGTTCCCAAAATCTGATTACCCTATATAGGTTAAAACCAGCACCTTGAATTGGGGTCGGAAACATATAGGCAGCCAATGCAAGCGGGCCAGAGAAGGTCTTATATGCTCGAACCTTCTGGTTCCTGTTATCACTCTGGCCGCTGCATTTTGCACAAGCTGCAGCTTCTGAACCGTCTTCAAAGGCAGCCCCACGTAGAGGGCATTGCAGTAATCTAACCTGGAGGTTACCAGAGCATGGACAACTGAAGCCAGGTTATCCCTGTCCAGATAGGAGCGTAGCTGGGCCACCAACCGAAGTTGGTAGAAGGCACTCCATGCCACTGAGGCCACCTGAGCCTCAAGTGACAGAGATGGTTCTAGGAGAACCCCCAAGCTACGAACCCACTCCTTCAGGGGGAGTTCAACCCCCTGAAGG
The DNA here is from genome assembly GCA_029215795.1 of Anniella stebbinsi. NCBI lineage: Eukaryota > Metazoa > Chordata > Lepidosauria > Squamata > Anniellidae > Anniella > Anniella stebbinsi. The sequence goes on along the minus strand of JARDYH010000001.1, from coordinate 411,335,783 downwards.
AGCCTAAATTGCCTAAGTTATGTGCCTAAGTTGCAACGGTTGTCCTTACTGTCTCTTTCCTCAATCGTCTCCATGGCATATAATCTCTGGAGCGGAGGGTGAGATAATGATGATGATAGTGATTAATGATAATAATGGTGATGATACCGTGAGGGCGATGATGATGATAATGTTTGATAATGACGAAGGGCTGTTCTATTGTTGTTGCTTCTATTTGTACAGCAACTAAAAATAAATGTCAATTTCTTATTCAACATTGAGGTGTTGTAGAACAGGTTTAATATGAAGGTGTTATGTAGAACGGACATGTTGGTGGGCACATGGCCCCCTTGGGGCGGCCATGTTGTCCTCCTTTTTTGGTTTCCATGGTCAGCCTAAAACAGAGTCGGGGGGGATTAAGTGCCACTGATTAAAAAAAATACTTAATGAGCAGTTTGAAATGGGGGGGGCACACACTTCCCATCTGGCCTGGGCATATGACCAGTTCTGCACGGCCCTGGGCCTAGCATCAACATTGTCATCTTTTCGGCATCTGGTAAAGACTTTCCTCTTTTCCCAGGCATTTGATGCCATATGATGGGCTTCTTTAGTTGTCTTATCAGACCATGATATTTTATTGTTCACGTTTTTTTAGCTGTTTTAATCCCCCCCCCCAATTTGTGTGTGTTTTAATTTTTCTTGTAAGATGCTTTGAATCTTTCTTTCTTTTCCTCCTGAGGGAGGCATTTAAGAAATTTCAGTCATCATGCTGGTGGAGCTTTCCACTGGTGTAGTAGAGGCATCTCTGGGAGAGTAAGTGCCACTGCTCTGGCAGAACTCCTCAGAGGCTGACTGGAAGGCAGAAAGATTGCAGCCTAAATTGAATGGGGGAGGAGGATATTTCAAAAGCATTGTTTTAATTACCATCTATGCATCATAATTATTACCTCTACTGATGACATTCAGAAGATTTATTCTTTCAGCACATGTATAATCTGGTCCAGCATCTTGTTTCCATCAGTAGGTGGTCACATGCCCCAAGGAAGCTCACAAACAGGGCATGTTTCTGGCACCTGGAAGCCGGGTATATAAATCCCCTGGATATGGAGTGTCCGGTGCCTCAAGTGGCTGATAGCCACCTTGAATTTATCCTCAAACATGGATATGGGGAACATGTGACCCTCCAGATGTCATTGGACTGCAGCTCCCATAATCCCTCACCACTGGCTGCATTGGTTAGGGCTGATGGGACTTGCGGTCCAGCGAAACCTGGAGGGCCACATGTTTCCTGCCCCTTTCACTTTCACAACACGTTTGACTGTTATACCAATCTGCAATTTAAAAATGGATTAAATCATCTCTCTTGCTGCCTGTACATTTTGGTTGTTGTTGTTAAAGCACTTCATGAGTAAGAGATTCATTGAACTGTGGGGTTGGGAGTTTGTTGTCCTATACAGCTGGAGAGAAAGAGAGAGAGAGAGAGAGAGAGAGAGAGAGAGAGTGAATTATGCAAATCTCCGGTGCTTCAATCTTTGTTCAACATCTCATCACACTATGGGCTGTGGCCCCCAATTATTTTCCCCCATTCATCAGCAGCTCTTCATAGGAAGGCTTTTACCCACCTTCAATTCAAAAATTAATTGGTACATGGTGGCGGTGTTTATGAGATGCAAATCTGCTCTAATGAGGTGTGCGGGTGAAGGTATACATTTGGCAATGCAGGTTTAAGCTATTTGGAGCTGAGCACATCACATATTTGCTCCAAAGTGGCAGGACTAGCTTTTCTGAGCCCAGGTGTCAAGATGAGGCCCAATCTCACTGGTGTGGTTTCTGAGTCAGACTCAGAGGCTGAAGAAGGAGAAGAGCAGCCAAGAGAGGAAGCGAGGAGGAGGAAATTCTCCAAGACTCTCCAGGAGCTTATCAAAGAGGGGGCCGAAGCTCAGAAATGGTCTTCCCCTCCCTGCCCCCACCTGGAGTTTAGATTTGTCAGAGGAGGAGGGAGCCTCAGAACTGAAATACCAAAAAGGAGGAGAGCCTCCATTCAGGGGAAAAAATGGAGAGCAGCAGGCTCTCAGAATGCTGAGATACTTTATTTTCAAGCCCAATGCGTTTCGACCTATGTTGTTTTTTTAAAGGCCTTCTTCAGGCCTTTAAAATGTTTATGGGGATTAACACATAACATTAATATACCAGTTTAGTTAGGCATATTGCCACAAAGACCTGTGCCCATATGTAAGTTTCTTTAAAAAATAATAATTAATACAATATGACAGCACTTGGGCTTGTCCACATTATACATTAAAATTTCTGTAAATCATATAAAACATATTAAATATAAAAACACTTTTAACAAAAGTTTAATATATATAGATTCTTACTTGATAAGAGATGTCTGCAGAAAACTCTTAGCAGGATGATAGTCTCCTATGATATTCACTGGCGACTGAGGAAATGTAATCATTCCAGGTCCCTCTTTATATTCTAATTCATTTTTTCTCATTGTTTCATCATGTTTGGTCATTTTTTTGTGCTTTGCCAGGTGTTTCCATGTAGAAATGATAAGTGCAAGGTCTCAAAATATGACATTGCTGTCCTTATTTCTGTTATGTGGGAGTCACTGCAAGTAATTACTGAGTCACAGGAGTGGCAAAAATTCAAGATCTAACTTTAAGCCACTGGGATTTAGAGTTTTTAATTTTAGGATCCATTCTGTTTCCTTTCTTAATAACAATTTATTATCCTGTATTTCCAATTTTTCGAGAGCCCAAAACTTTAAGTCTGCAAAAGAATGATTTTGTGCTGAAAAATGATCTACTAAAGGAGCACCTGATCTGTTGTTCTTTAAGTTACTGAGGTGCTCTCCTAGACATTTTTTCAGAGGTCTCATTGTTTTGCCTATATACATTTTTGGGCATTTGCACTGGATGGCATAGATGACAAAAGTGCTGTTACAGGTAGTGAAATGTTTGAGGAAATATCCTTGTTGATCAGATGGGTTTTTGAATTCTGTGACTGAGGGTGTATTTGCAGTAGCAGCATCGTCCACAGGGATGGTGTCCCTTAGGCCTGGAAGCACCTGGTAAAAAAATGGGTAAACGTCTACCGTGTTCTTTGTATTCACTCCTGATTAAAAGATCTCTTCTGTTCCTGGTTCTTTTAAAAGAGACCATAGGTTTTTCCTGGCACTCTGGGATGGGTTGGACAATGTGCCAGTGTCTCCTTATTTTAATTTTAATTTGTATTAAAAGCAGGCCCAGAGGTCCTTAATTAGATCAGACCATGCGGCTGGGGTGTATGTGGAATGAATTGGTCTGTCACATGTTTTCCTAGATCTGAATCTAGATCTATTCTAAACTGGTATTTGCTACGTGTATGTATGAGCTTTCCTCCACAGATTACTATTAGGTTCAGGAGGGGATGGTTTCAATCAGGAAAATGAGGTCAGAAAATAACCTTCCCCAACTTGGTGACTCTCATGACCCAGATCCATGTCCCCCTCCTACACTGTTGCCACAGGTATTATTTTAAAAACAAACAAACAAATATGGGAGAGCCTATTCACGGAACTGTCGTGTCATGTCCTTGGTGTCCTTCCTTCTCTAGAGGGGGCCAGTGGGTGGCTTGAGAGGGAGGCTTATGTCTTTCATTCCTATGGATCCATCTGAATCCCAGCTGAGGATTTTGCTCCTGAAAAAGTCCACTGAGGGGAGATTAAAGGTGCACTTTTCAAGTTTGGGATAGAGATGATGTTCCTGGGCTCACTGTAACACGATGACTTGGTTCTGGGGATGTCGGGAGAAAATCAGGATGTCATCTCAAGTAAATTATTCCTTCTTTTTTCTGTTTCTTCTAAGTTTTGTATTTTTTTACCTATTTTGATTAAACTTTCCTCCTTTAAGAGTTGTATCAACCAACTTTTTTCTTCTTGTTGTCTTTAGGTTAGAAATAATTATAGAATTGTTGGTTTGATATTAATTTGTAGGGGATTGTGGGTATTCATTATTACTTTTTGTATCACTTTCAATAAAATTTAAAAAATAATCTCCAGTAAATTATGATGAAGTGGTCCAAAAGAATCATGTAAAATGTCATTCATGAAATATTGGAAGATGGCCGGAGCATTGCACAGACTGAATAGCACTATAATGTATTCATAGTGGCTATACCATATGCAAAACATGGTTTTCCATTCATCTCCAGCATGTATTCAGGCCAGTTATAGGCCCTTCATAGATCTAGCTGAGTGTAGATGACTGCTCTTCAGAAGTCTTCCCAAAGTTCTGGAATAAGTGGAAGAGGGTACTAGTTGCAGACTGTAATTTTATTCAGTGCCCAGTAATTATAACACAGTCTGAGGTTTCTACATTTCCTTCCCCCCCCCCCCCCCAAAAGGACAGGGACAGCCATGGGAGAAGTTCATGGTCAAATCAACCCCCTCTTTAGATTTTTGTTGAGGAACTCCCACAAAGCAGCAAGTTCTGGTTTGGACAGGGAGTAAAGCTGGCTGATGGGAGCTTTAGCAACAAGCTTAGAGATGACCTGAAAATGAAAAAGGATGCATATAGGAAGTGGAAGGAAGGCCAGGCTACAAAAGAAGAGTACAAACAAGTAGCACAGAAGTGCCGGAATGGTGTCAGGAAGGCTAAAGCTGAGAAGGAGCTGAGGCTAGTGAGGGATGCTAAAAGCAATAAAAAAGGCATTCTTCAGATACGTGAATAGTAAAAGACAGAGGAAAGAAATGGTGGTTCAACTGCTTCATGAGGATGGCAAATTGGTAACAGATGACAAAGAAAAGGCCAAAGTGCTCAATTCCTACTTTGGCTCAGTCTTCTCCCAAAAGTGGGTCTATGACCCCCCCTAGAAAAAGTGAAGTACAAGCTGATGGGGCAGGATTGAAGCTTGAGATTGATAAACAGCTGATCAAGGAATGAGTTCAAATCTCCAGGGCCCGATGAACTGCGTCCTAGAGTAATAAAGAAGCTGGCAGAAGAACTCTCAGAGCCACTGCTTAATCTCTTTGCGAAACTGTGGAAGACGGGTGAAGTGCTGGACGACCGGAGGATGACTAATTTTGTCCCTATCTTCAAAACGAGCAAAAAGGAGGAACCTGGGAACTACAGACCAGTCAGTCTGACATCCATCCCTGGGAAAATTTTGGAGCAGATTATAAATAATAATAATAATAATAATAATAATAATAATAATAATAATAATTGTATTTCTTACCCGCCTCTCCTTTTGGATCGAAGTCAATCTGTAAGAACCTTGAAAACTATGCAGTGATGACTAGAAGCCAGCATGTATTTGTCAAGAACAAATCCTTTCAGACTAATCTGATCTCATTTTTTGATTGAGTAACCTCCCTTGTGGACTGTGGCAATGCTGTGACATCTTGACTTCAGCAAAGCTTTTGACAAAGTATGCCATGAAATTCTGATTCAGAGAGCCTATCCACACTACTGCTTTAAAATGGTTTATAACAGTGTTAAGCTGGTTAATAACTGTTATTAACCGTTTTTAAACTGTTATAAACGTTTTAAAGCAGTAGTGTAGATAGGCTCACAAACTAGTGAAAAGTGGGCTAGATGGAACAACTATTAGGTGGATCCATAGTTGGCTACAGGATCGGACTCAAAGTGTGCTTATCAATGGTACTTTTTCACACTGGGGGAGGTAACGAGTGGGGTACCGCAGGGCTCAGTCTTGGGCCCAGTGCTCTTCAACATTTTTATTAATGATTTGGTTGAGGAGGTGCAGGGAATGCTTATCAGATTTACAGATGACACAAAATTGGGTGAGATCGTTAATACCCTGGAAGACAGAAACAAACTTCAAGGTGATCTTGATAGGTTAAATTTCATGCTGGGCTGAAAACAACAGAATGAAATTTAATACGGATAAATGCCAAGTTCTACACCTAGGAAAAAGACACCAAACACACAGTTACAAGATGGGGGATATTTGGCTCAGCAATACTACAAGCGAGAAGGATCTTGGAATTGTTGTAGATCACAAGCTGAATAGGAGCCAACAGTGTGATGTGGCTACAAAAAAGCAAATGCTATTTTGGGCTGCATTAATAGAAGTATAGCTTCCAAATTGCACGAGGTACTGGTTCTCCTCTATTCGGCACTGGTTAGGCCCCATCTTAGTATTGTGTCCAGTTCTGGGCCCCACACTTCAAGAAGGATGCAGACAAGCTGAAGCAAATTCAGAAGGTTGCTACAAGGATGATCAGGGATCTGGAAACAAAGACCTATGAAGAGAGATTGAAAGAACTGGGCACGTTTAGCTTGGAGAAGAGAAGATTGAGGGGAGACATGATAGCCCTCTTCAAATACTTGAAAGTTTGTCACACAGAGGAGGGCCAGGATCTCTTCTCGATCAACCCAGAATGCAGGACATGGAATAATGGGCTCAAATTACAGGAAGCCAGATTCCGGCTGGACATCAGGAAAAACTTCCTGACTGTTAGAGCAGTATGACAATGGAACCAATGACCTAGGGAGGTTGTGGGCCTCCCACACTAGAGGCATTCAAGATGCAGCTGGATAGCCATCTGTCAGGGATGCTTTAAGGTGGATTCCTGCATTGAACAGGGGGTTAGACCCAATGGCCTTATGGGCCCCTTCCAACTCTACTATTCTATGATTCTATGATTCTAGAACAATCATATATGGCTACAAGGGTGACAGCTGGTATACCCCTTTCCCCCTGAATACATCATCACAATCCTGGTGCTAGGCTGAAATTTCCTCAAGGTCAGTCACTAGTATGTTTTTTGGAAATGGATCTCACTCTCTCAGGTAGGCAGTGAGGCAATAGGCAGGTTGACATGGGACCAGGAGAATCATGGGTCATATAGGAACAGCCAGCTCTTTCTTAGCACCAAAGAGTAATGCAACACATTTGTGTGATTGAACCAGAATTCTTCCTTGTGCCCCTAGTTCCCCAGAGTCAAGGGCACTGTCTCATGGGTTACAGGCCCTAAAGTCAAGGCCCTGCCATCAATTGTCTCTGCTAATACTGGGCAGTCTACGGGCTGGGCCGGGACCTGGTGCGCATTGGCGAAAGCAATGTCTGTGAAATTGCTAGAGGCTCCTGAGTCCACCATAGCAGAATTATGTACAATTATTTCAGTCCTGGGCAGGAGTAGTTATTTTTGCAGCGAGTGCACAGGAAGGCAGAGCATGGTTGTAACATCCAACCACCCAATTTACTGCCCTGTGTAAACAGGGGAGTCCTGTTTCATGTGTTGGAACCTTTTGCCAAGGCAGGCAGAACAGCAGTATAAACAGAGACACCTTTGACTTCAACAATTCTTTCCCTCAGGAGTCAGCACTTCCTATCTGTGTAAGGTCTTCAGTGGGAGATGTGCTCACGACTGGTGTCGCTCTAGATCCTAGAGTCTAGGATGAGGGCTAATGTTTGGTAGGAAAGTTCCATGGGGACTGGTTCTGATGGCTTTCCAGATGCCTATCAATCCAGAGATACAATTGGATAAAAGCTTGGGCAGCCTTTCTACCCATACCCATTCATCTAAAACACCATAAGCCAGTCCTTTCTTGGATTGGTCCACCAGAACTGCTTCATGCTAATTTATGTCCCATGCCACCAGGTGGAACTCATTTAGATAATCAGCAGCAGGTTCCCCCTCCCCCCCCCCCCCCCCCGGTGAAGGTGTCTGATTTTATCATTGGCAGTTTTGGCTTTCTGGGAGTCTTGATACATCCCTGTTATAAATCCATTGAAACCCAAGAGAAGGAGCTGGACTATAACAGATATGGAGTTGCCCACTTGGCTACTCACCCTTTCAGTAGGCTAACTGTAAACCCTGGTCTGGTAATCTAGAAAGTCCATAAGATGCAGTTCCATATAAAGGACACATTGAGCCAAGAAGGCTGAGAGCCAGCCAAGTGAACAATCATATTTTTCCGGGGATGCTACAGAGCCCTTTTACAGATGCAGGCACTTATACAGATTATGTCAGTTGAATCTGGAGAACAGTATTATCAGTCGTCAGTTGGGCCACATTGTTCATTAAAAGAATGTTTTGTTTTGTTTTTACCAAAGCCTCCATCTCCACAAGGGACTGGAAACAAACTGTCCTGCTTTGGAGCTGAAGCAGACTCAGTATTAGGGTAAATTCAGGGGCAATTCAATGGCAAGTCAGTAAATAGGCACAGGATCAAGTATCAGTTCAGGAAGAAGGCAGTTCAAGGCAGTAGAAGTCAGTAATCAGGCAATGGTCACAGTATTACCAGCCAAGAGAGAGAATTCCAAGAAGCAGAGTCAAAGAGTCTAAAAGTCAGTAGCATGGAGGTTCAGTCATGGAGCCATGGCTTTAAGGTACTGGAGCAGGGAGTAAGACATTGTGTCTGGAAGCTCTGAAAATCCAACTGAGATATGATCTAGCCAGAGCTCCCAGAGCCCCACCCAAAGGCTCAGCTTCAGTTCCTTTGCACATTGGCAGGAATCTTATTCATGATTAGTGCCTTTTCTCCTGAGTGGAACTTTACTCATGAGGAGTCCTGTTACAACCATTCTTGAGGCATGCACTTTGCTTCCATGTGGCAGCCTGTACCTCCTCCATCTGTAGCTGACTTGTGCAAGGGCTGGGTGGGCACTTGGTTTCCTCCTCCACTGTCATAGGCAAGTTACAGTCTCTAGCTGGGGTCTTTCAGAGTCCACTGCTGTAGAAGGGCCTGATTCATGTTCTCCTCTGATGCCAGAGGAGGGACTGTATGATCTGCCAGTTTAAGCTCTTCATCTGATGAGTCACCCCAGCTGCTGTCAAGGGCAGACAAAACACAGCATTTCTATAGAGCATCTGGGTGCCTCTACAAGAGGCATTTAAAGCTCTTTCAAGGCGCATTAAAAAAATTACCTCTACAAGAACGGAGCGCAAATCGGGCATAGAGGCGCGTTATCTACCCGATTATGCGCATTATCGAATGCGCGTTAAATCGCGAGTTTTATTTTGCTCCGGCCGTTAAAGCGCATTTTGACTGTGTGAATAAGCGCTTATGCGCATTAACTACTTGTAAAGCGCATTTTGGAATCTGTTAATGCGCTTCGCTGCCTCTCACCGCCTCTCGTGCAGAGGGATTAGGCGTAAATGCGCTTCTGCGATTATGCGCATAATCACCTAACCAGGCGCAAAAGCGAATCCTTGTAGAGGGGACCTCTGACAGGATTTAAAATCTCCAGCCATGTCTCCTTTTGATTCTTCAGGAAAAGCCACCGTCACCACAGCGAGGGAGGAGGGAGGGAGAGATGCATTGGCCCATTTTTTTTCTTTGCTTCTCTCCTTGTCACCATCAGGCACCAATTGACCCCCCCCCCCCACCACACAAAAAAGCAAAACCAAACCCCAGCAGCACATATTTGGCAACGGAAAATAGGATAATTTCCTATGAGTGAGTACTAGAAAACCAGGCAATTACCATGATAACAAGGCAGAAGATTCAGGAGCAAGCCAAGACATGCATGACAATGCTGCCTTATTACTTTTACATTAGCTCCTTAACATACATGAATGATATTCCTGAGGTCAAAAAAAGGTGCGCCACAAGTTGCACAACTATCAGGATCAAAGAAGCTCCTCTAACGCATTGGACATCCATGCGGAGGTGTGCGCATAATAAGAGGGATTGTTTTCCTCAACCATCTTGCAATCTCAGGGAGGGAGCCAAAGGAAGACAGGGAATAGAAGCAGGTACCTCTGTTCAGTCACCTGGTAAGCAGTTCAGTCTTTGGCTTACTTCTTTTGGAAAGGTGAAATGGAGCTGCTTTATGCCATCTTCCTCGGAGCAGGAAGAGTTATAGCACTTGCTTTTTTCTTGCTGCTCTCCTGGGCAATTTATTTTGATCTCTCCAGGACTATTGTTCCCTCTGGATTTAACCATCCATTAAAGCTTCGGGTTCTTCACTGGGTACTCCTTATGTCATTCACTTCGGTAAGTTTACCATCATCTCAAACTGAAAGTTACAATGCGTGAGGGAAATTGGGTTAAAACTTGGAAAAGCAAAAATGCAAGCTTCGTTGTGACTAATTTGAACCAATCACATGCCCTTCTAGGGTGACCCTATGGAAAGGAGGACAGGGCTCCTGTATCTTTAACAGTTGTATAGAGAAGGGAATTTCAGCAGGTGTCATTCGTATGCATGCAGCACCTGGTGAAATCCCGCTTCATCACAACAGGTAAAGCTGCAGGAGCCCTGCCCTCTTCTGTATCTGGTCACTTATAGACCAGGGGCACCTGTTCTTTAATGGTTGTGCAGAAGAGGATTTTTGTACAACAGTCTAGTCTTTGTAGATTTGCAACAGGGCCAGATGCAACAAAATATTTGTTTCATAAATAACCTCAAGCATGATCTACAATTTAAAACCAATGACATTCATTATGGCCATAGGGTTGCTGCCTGGGCTGAAACCCCCTGGATCTCTGCCCCCTTTAAGTCCTCATTAAGACATACTTTTGGGCATGAAAAATGCTCCTTTTGGGTGCGGGAGGGCAGAGGCCACTTCAGTGTTCAACATGCTGGAATAGAGAGAGGAAGAGGATGAAATGTGACTTCAGAGTGGGAGTAAGTCCATGTGCCACGTGTCCTGTGAAATTGGGGTGGGGAGAATGGTACCAAGTTCCCCCCCCCCTCCCATGCACCCTTGGCAAAAGTGAAATAATGAATAGAAGGTAAAAGGTTGTGCGGTTACATGAGACTTCCTCTGCTTTTCCAAACAGGGGAAGATTCTTGAAGCGCTGGGCCTCTGCAAGCAGATTGTCATGGTCCGCTTAATGGTATGGTTCTGGAGGCCAGCCATGGATCCCAGCCTCTCTTCCAAAGACTTGCAATTTGATGGGGTGACTGTCAGGGTTTACCAGCCCAAAGCACCATCTGCTGGGCACAGAAGAGGATTTGTTTTCTACCACGGAGGAGCTGGACTATTTGGGAACATTGGTAAGCAATTAAGCTTGCACTCCTATATATACTTCCCTAAGAGTAGACCCCTTTGGGATGGCGCATTGAGAAAGATGTTCACCGATGACATATTTCTGAGCCTTTGTGTTTAAAGCAGGAATTGTGAACCATTTCCACCCCCAGGACTGAATCATCTCTGGAAAGTTGGGGGCCAGATGCCAGCCAGGGTGATGAAGGACATATTCCGGGGGTTCTTCCCAGGGAAGCTAGACTTCCTCTGACCTTACTATGCTTCTGGAGGCAGGCAAAAACATTTTTGTTCCGGCAGGCCTTTGGGGAATAGTCTGGACCTGTATTTATCAGGTTTTTTTTTAAAAAAAATGTTATTTGTATTTTAAATGTTTTAATATTGCACCAAGTTTAATTATATTTTAACTTTTGTATATTTCTATTTATATGTTTTAATGGTATATGGTATATGTTTTAATTTTGTAAAGCCGCCTTGAGTCCCAGTATTGGGGAAAAGGTGGGATTCAATAAATTCAACAACAAAAACAATAGCAATACTTCCTACTAGTTAGAAGGCATTGGGTAGCTCCTCCATCTTTATCATCTTGAGAAAAAGGGGTGGGTTTTTTTTGTGGTAAGGAAAACGATGACAGTGGGAAAACATGGAAGTGGAACGCAATGGCTGGACCCCTTGTAAAATTCTGTAAATGTGACAGGGTGATGGGTTAATAAAAAGCCTCATCTGGTAGCACTCTTAAACACACTTAGGGTCGGTCCTATGGGATATGCCTTTGATATTTATAAACCACCAAACTCATGCAGAATGGGAGGTGCAGCTAGATGGGCTCTTTTTGCATCCGGAGGGGGAGGGAAAGAGGCTGGCGAGGTCAGATGATTCCCCATACACCAGCCTCCCCAGTCCCCTCCCCACCTACGGGAATGCCGCCCTTACCTCCCTTTCAAAGTCGCTTCTGCGACCTCAGAGAGTTAGCCAGCATGGTTCTCTCAGAGCCGGCTGTGAGGGGAAGGGGGCTGGGAGCTCAGACTCCTGGCTCCCAAGTAGGAGCATTGTCTCCAACTTCAGATCCTGGAATCCAAAATATCCAACCCCCCCTCACCTGCCAACTCCGTCTAGGGACCATCAGATTGCTCCCTAACCTGGTGGGTGCCTACGCACCCCCACTTTGCAGCCGATTTCCTTTTTTTAAAATTTTTTTTAATTGTATATTTTTTTTATTAATTTTTCAACAAAACAAAACAAACATACACATAATACATAATATATAAACAAACTAACTCCCTCGACTACCCCCATGCACCCCCCCGAGACCTACTCACATCATCCATCATCCTTCCAGAATTTTAATGATTCTTTTGAAGGCGATTGTCCCTTTCCCGATCTTAAAACATATTCCAAAAAGGGAGTCCATATATCTCCAAAATCACTCTTACTGGACATTCCCCTCATTATTTTCATTTTACATGTCAACATATCATTCAATGCTATATCCCAAATTTCTTTATACCAATCTTCTATTTTATAACTTCGTTGCCCTTTCCAATTTTTAGCAATCATTATTCTAACGGGTGCCAGGAGGTTGTTTACCAATTCTCTATTAATTATATGCTTATTCCTACTATCCCATATTGCTAGTAGAGCTAACTTCGGGTTTAATTCCAATTTACTTCCAATTATATCACTTATTTCTTTAAAAACCCTTTCCCAGAATTTTTGTACTTGTTCACAGCTCCACCACATATGAAAATAGGTCCCAACCTCCTGACATCCCCTCCAACAGTTCTTGGACACTTTTTTATCAATCTGGTGAAATCTTACAGGTGTTAGATACCATCTCCAAACTGTCTTATAATAGTTCTCCTTAATTCTAATCGACAATAATTTCAACATTCTTACATTCCATATCCTCCCCCAATTATCTTCATTGATTTTTTCCCTTAGATCTTCTTCCCATACCTCTTTTATAACCTTAAGTGAGTCCTGAAATTCCTCCTCTATTAATATTTTATATATCTCGCTAGTGAGTCCTTTCTTAGCTCTGGCTTCATCTTTTTTTTCTATTTGTTCAATTAGATCTTCAAATCTGGTATCGTTTCTACATTTCTTGTTTTTCATCCTCCATTCCTCTGTCCATTTTACCAGTTGCAGACACTTGAACCACGCTATCTTTTGTCCTTTAAACAAATCTTTAATATGCTCACTATCCTTCATCTTTCCCATCCAATTCCTTAGCTTAAGAATATCTTATTCTTTCAGTCTCACTTCTATCTCTGATTTTAATGCTCTTGGGAAGTTTCCCACTACTACCACTGGGGCAAGCGGAGAGTCCCCTGGTATCAACTTCCCCCTATACTTCTCCCATATCGATATTATATTTTCCAATAATGGGTTGTCCAGTACCTTCCATTCTTTCTTCTGCATTTTAGTAAAAAATATATTCCGCAATTTACATTCTATCTCTACTGTTTGCGATTCCAACCATTCCAAATCTTGCTCCCCTAATATAGCATATATAGCATATCTTAACTGATTAGCAATATAATAATTCTTAATATTAGGAAGTCCTAAACCTCCTTTCTTTTGAGTCTTATACCATAACCCCTTATTTATCCTAGCTCTTTTATCCCCGTTACAATATGCATTAATCATATTTTGCCAATTTTTAATCTCAGCTATTGAAATTCTAATAGGTAGCATTCTGAACAAAAAATTAACCTTAGGTAATATCTTCATTTTAATAACCGCTATTCTACCAAACCAAGAATGTTTTAATTTTCTATAAATCTGTAATTTCTCCCCTACCTCTTTTCTTAAGATTACAAAATTAAGTTCCTCTATTCTTTCTAATTCTTTATCTATATTAACTCCTAAATATCTTATTATATTTTTATGTCTTAATCCTAACTTAGCTTTACATTTCTCCATCTCTTCCTTGTTATAGTTATACAACATCATTTCTGACTTCCCCCAGTTAACTTGTAATCCTGTAATTTCCCCAAATTCTCTCAAATGTTTCTGAATCATCTCCCCACTTTCTAGGGGATCTTCTATTGTCAATAACGTATCATCCACAAACATATTTACTTTAATCTTATATTTTCTTCCTATCCCCTTTAATCTTTCATCTTTCCTAATTACATTTGCTAAAATTTCTATAACTATTGCAAATAAAATCGGTGAAAGTGGACATCCTTGCCTAGTTCCTCAAGCTAGTATTATTTGTTGCGTTAACCCATCATTAACCATTATTTCCGCTTTATTATTTTTATACATCTGATTAATCACTCCCATAAATTTATGTCCAAACCCAAATGTTTTTAATATTATTTTTAACGCTGGCCATTCCACGCAATCAAAGGCTTTGAAAATATCTAAAGCTAATAATCCTGCTTTTAAGTTCCTTTTTTTAAATAATATTTATTATATTTATAACTCTCCCAATTAAATTCGGCATTTTCCTACCTAAAATAAATCCGCATTGATCATTTTTAATATATTTAAATATAAATGTACCCATTCTTTTAGCCATAATTGCTGAAAATATTTTTGCATCCTGATTTATTAAAGATATTGATCTATATGACGCTGGATCTGTCAAGTCCTTGCCTGGCTTCTGTATTAAAACAACCAGGGACTGGTCCCACGATGGCGGGGTCATTCCTCCTTCTATTATATTATTAAATAATTTTTTTAATCTAGGTATTAAAATATCTTTAAATATTTTATAAAATTCCGGCCCCAAACCATCAATCCCCGGAGACTTACCTCCTTTTAGTTTTCCAATAATTCCCTCAATTTCTTTGTCAGTAACCAAGGCTTCCATACACTCCCTATCTTGATCATCCAGTCTTATTTTCCAATTCCTTTCTACATATTCCCGAATCTTTTCTTGTGAAAGCGCCTCTGATGTATATAAATCTTTATAAAATTCCTGAAAAATACTTAATTTATCTTTTATTACATTACATCTATTCCCTAACTTATCTCTTATTGTCCCTATCATATTCTTAGCCTTCTCTGTCTGCGTGGATCTAGCCAGCAACCTGGAATTTCTATTACTATATTCAAAAAAGTCTCTCTTTAAATATAATAAATTCTTTTGAACCTGTTCTGTTTCTTCTTTCTCCAATTCCTTTTTTTTAGCCTGAATTAGGGCATATAGCCGCTTATCTTTTGACTGTCTCAGTCTCTCCTCTAAACTCCTTATCTCTTCTTCAGCCTTTTTATTAAGTACTTCCTGTTGCTTTTTAAGTGTGGACATTTCCGTGATACAGATCCCTCTTATTACTGCTTTCATCGTATCCCATAATAATCCTTGCGAGTTAACTCCTTTTTCGTTTATCTGCCATATTTCCTGCACTTCCTTTTTTAATTTATCCACTATGTTTTTATTTTTAAAAATTCTTCCGTCCAGTCTCCATCTCTTTGCTTGTTTATAATCCTTCTTTATCTTGATATCCATCATCATTAGTGCATGGTCTGTGATCTTAATTACTCCAATATCACAATCTGTTAATTTAGGTACCATATTCTTTGATATAAAAATATAATCAATCCTTGAATAGCTCTTAAATCTAGGTGAGTAAAAAGTATATTTTCTTTCTTGCCCTTTTACAACTCTCCATACATCCATTAATTCTTTCCTCTCCATTAATTTAGCTAATTCTGTCTTACCCTCTCCTCTACTATCTCTTATTATATTATCCCTGTCTTTCCCTTTATCTAGTACCATATTAAAATCTCCTGCCATCACAATATTCTTTTTCCCTAGATCTCCCACCATATTGAATACTTCTTTAAAAAATTCAATTTGTTTCCCATTTGGAGCATAGACATTTATCAGCACAAATTCTTCCTCTTCCAACGTACAGTAAATTATAAGGATCCTTCCATTCTTATCTTTCTTTATACTTTGAATATTAATACCACATTTCTTCGATATTATTATTGCCACACCTCTCGCTTTAGAAGTACCAAATGACTTTTCATACACTCCAACTTCCCTCATTCGTAACTCATTAACCCCCTTCTTTATCTGATGAGTTTCCTGCAAAAAAATTATATCTGTTTTTTTTCTTTTCAACAATGTTTCAATTCTTCGTCTTTTAACCACCGTTTCCTAGCCCCTTAACATTTAGAGTTGCACATCTCAATCTATTCTCCATTTCTTACTTTCAACCACGTCATTAAATTGGTCTCGGTCAGTGATACACATACCCCCCCCTCCCTTCCCCCCCCACACCCCCATTTTTACCCCCCTCCTCACCAGTCATCTGGGCACTGGTCCCAATTATTTTAGAACTCTTCAGGGGGGGGAACACGGCCCAACCCACAGAGCAAAGTCCGATCCTCCCCTCCTTTTTAACCCTTTCCCCACTAATCCCTTTTCATTGACTGGAACCTCCAACCGCTCCTTCTACTTGGTCTCTGGAACCTCCAACTGCTCCTTCCTTTTGGACTATTTGTCCCACATCATTGGCATCGATTATGCCCAACTTCTCCAGCAGCTCGATTCCCTGTTCGCACGATGTTATTCTTTCTTGCTTCCCTTGCCAGAAGAATCTCAAAAATACTGGGTAACCCCAGTTGTAGGTTATCGATTTCTTCCTCAATGCTGCTGTACAAATTTTGACGCTCTTCCTCCACTGCACGGTCTGGGCCGATAAATCCTGATAGATTTCGATTGCTGTTGCTTGAATCTTTGGTTGAGCTTGTCGTCTAATTGCCTGCATAAATTTTTCTTTTTTATAATAATTTGCAAATTGAACAATTATGTCCCTTGGAAGCACTCCTTTACGCTTAGAACCAACTCTATGCACCCGTTCGAGATCAGCTTCAGCCCAAGACTGATCTGGAAGTTGTACTCTTATCCATGTCAAAATTGTATCTCTTAAATCTTTTACAGTCTCTCCTTCTTGTTCTGGATATTTTCTTATACGAATATTTGCCCATCTATCCCGATCCTCCATAGCAATAAGGCGTAGTTCATGTTGAGAGAGCTGGTCTTCCTGTTTCTTACAAACTCCCGCCAAAACTCTAGTATCTGCCTGGAGCACTCCAACATCCATCACCACTTGCTTTAATCCCGTCATAAGCTCAGTCTGCGTATCTGAAATGCGCTTCGCCAAGCGTTCTTCTAAACCAATCAGCATGTTTTTTATATCATCCTTTAATTCATCCATTGGGTCTGGCTGCCCTCCTCTGGCTATCTTTGGAATTGCAGCTGGCTCTGAAATTTGCGACACAGAGCCCTTAACAGGAGATTTCTTCCCAACCTTATCTGGCATATCCACTCTGGTCAATCTATGCCACGATCGATCTGATCCTCGCTCTTTTGAGGGTCTTACCCAGGCGGGGGTGGGAATAGAGGGCTTCTGCCGTCTCTGCTTCTGACTCATAAATTTCCCTCCTCCCCCTTCTGCCTGGAGACCCTTACTCGTGTCTCTGCCTTGCAACCAAGACTTCAAATTCACTGGGAGTTAACTTTATTTCTTCTCAAACTCCCTCCAAGTATACTATAAATCAGGCTAGCTGCCAGTTATAGTCCATAAATCAGTCCAGTAATGGCGTCTCGCTTCCTCCGTATACTAAGTCTCTCTTTTGCATCCAGCAGAAACAGCCAGCAATTTCTTGCTGCTCTCAAATCCCCCTTCAATGATTATTCACTTCCAGTCAATATATAATGCCTTTTAATACTATAAGTCAAGCCAGCTGGGTTATATCTTCAATTATAAGTCCATAAATTACCTCATTAATGGCGTCTCTCCCCCTCCTTTGTCCAAAAAATTTAGTTTCACTTTTACAGCCAAGACAAGCAGGCAGCCTCCGGCAAGCTCTTGCCCGTTTCCAACTCATCCTCAATGATTATTCACTTCCAGTCAATATATCATGCCTTTTATTACTCTTCACGATAAGGAATTAGTGCTTAATTCAAAGCTTTTTTAGGGAGCTCAGAAGATCTGCGACCTCACTCTGACTCGATCATAGCCACGCCCCGCAGCCGATTTCCTCAAAACCCACAGCATCATTGCTGTGGGGGGCATGAATGACACCTTTAGATGGTAGGAGGGAGCGTGGACTATCTGGCTAAATAACTGCAGCGGGAAGAGACATTGGTATTGTTCAAATATTTCTGAGCCTACAGGTTGAAAGCTAGGCACGGTTTTGCCAGATTGTTTTGGAACTGGGTTTCAAAAGAAAATGCTCAACAGTGCTGTATATGAGGTTTACCTGTTTATTGGTCCATCCATCCATGGATGGCTAAAGTCATTTTGCTGCTCGAAGCAAAGAATAAAATGGCGCCCAAACCGAGTTTCATGAATAGAACTGGATTGGACTGGCGGCTGAATCTTACTTCGACACTGGTAATGGGACAGTGCCCTTAACTGCGCCGGAGAGCAGCAGGTTAGTTCAGGGCTTTGGCATGCACCGCTTCCCTCACTGGCTGCTGTTCATTCACTGCTCCAACTGGTGCCCAATCAAGCAAATGCTTTTTATGCAACAGTGATGATGGAACCAGAGTGAATCACATGAGGGGGGGCTGTGCTTGCGCATGCACATTGCTTGCTGCTATATGAGGCCTGGGTTGGCTGTTCACCCAGGCAGGGCCTTTTCTCAACCCAGTAGGAGAAAGCAACTGGGCAAGGCGCCAGCCAACCCAGGAACGTAACAAGCAAGGGTCACAATCACCAGCTAAGGAGACTGGAAATGGCTGGGGTAAGGTGGAGGGCTTGCAAAGCGTCAGGGGAAACTTCTGTTGCCCCATGAGTATCCCCTGCACCTAAGGCAGCTGCCTCACTCTTCCTAACTTCCATCCATCCGGGCAGGATCTACACTACTGCTTTAAAATGGTTCATAACAGTATTGGCAACTGTTGGGGCCCAGGACACAGAACGTCATCGGACGGGGGGGGGGGGGCAGGAATCGCGATTCCCTCCTGTTGCTTTGACTCCTGCTCCTGTCCCACAATAGGGATGAGCAGCTTCCTCTTTCTTCACATGGGGAAGAAAGAGGAAGCCAGCAAGGGCCACACGGACCATTCAGAGTCTGTTTTCATCACGCTGCTTCACCTGCACACAGCAGGAAATGGTGGCAAGTTTTGTCACAACCCAAAGAATCGGATTTTCTGGGTCTTTTTTTTTTTGTGATGGAAAAATGAGTTGAAGGAGCTGGAGGTGCGCGGGAGGTGGACGGCGTCGTGAAAAGGGCCCACAAAAATCCGTGAGTGGGCAGTAACAAGTGTGATATAAAAAGCTCGTCTGATGACGCTCACAATCTATATACAGTTTTCAAACTGTTTTCAAAGTTTTATATCCTGCCCTGATGTAGCTCTGGCCCTGGTATAACTTTCAATAAGATGTAGAGATGTGAAGGCCTGGGAAAAACCCAGAAAAATTCGGGAAAAAACAGTTTACCCCCTTTTCCCCCCCAAAATTTCCATTTTTTTCCTGGTTTTTTTTTTCTGGAAAAAAACCCAAAATTTTTGGGAAAAAAGGGAAAAAACCCGATTTGCCCCTGGATTTTCTGGGCTTTCACATCTCTAGATGTGATTGCGACTAACCCTGCCTGGATTGTGTCCTTTTAACCTGAAGGGGGTGGAGAGGGGTGGCAGGAGAGGTTCAGCTCAACAAAATCTCAACTTTCGGCATAGACGTTTATTTTCGTTATATTGTTATTTTTATATTTGTTATATATAGACGTTTGTTATATATTGCATAATAATCCATACATCCAGTGTTTTGCTATTAAGTAGGGATGTGCACTGGATCGGACCCGATCCACGATCCGAGTCCGGTCCAGAGGGAAATCGGATAAATTATCCGATTTCCGATCCGACAGCTGGATCGGCCGATCCAATCCGAACCGGTCCGAAAAGGCTCCGAACCAGTTCGGCGGATCGGCGGATCGGCGGGCGCCCACTGGCGCCCACCGCCGCTTCCATTGGCGGGCACCAGCAGGTGCCCGCCGATGAAAGTGGACAGCGGGGGGGGGAGGAGGGGGCGGGAGGAGGGGGGTCATCACCCGGCGCGCTACTCTAGAGCAGGCCGCGGAGCCCGCTGGTAGTAGCCGCCGGCGCCGGACGGGAGCGGACGGGCCGGGAAGGTAAGCAGGGGGTGCGCGGAGGGGAGGAGGGGGCGCACGGAGGGGAGGAGGGGGCCCCTTACCTTCCCGGCCCGTCCGCTCCCGTCCGGCGCCGGCGGCTACTACCAGCGGGCTCCGCGGCCTACTCCAGGGTGGCGCGCCGGGTGATGGGCCGGGAAGGTAAGCAGGGAGCGCACGGAGGGGAGAAGGGGGGCCCTTACCTTCCCGGCCCGTCCGCTCCCGTCCGGCGCCAGCGGCTACTACCAGCGGGCTCCGCGGCCTACTCCAGGGTGGCGCGCCGGATGATGTCATCACCCGGCGCGCTACTCTAGAGCAGGCCGCGGAGCCCGCTGGTAGTAGCCGCTGGCCCGGACGGGAGCGGACAGGCCGGGAAGGTAAGCAGGGGGCGCGCGGAGGGGAGGAGGGGGGCCCTTACCTTTCCGGCCCGTCCGCTCCCATCCGGCTTTGGCGGCTACTACCAGCGGGCTCCGCGGCCTGCTCCAGGGTGGCGCGCCGGGTGATCACCCGGTGCGCTACTCTAGAGCAAGCCGCAAAACTGGCTGGCGGTAGCTGCCGGCACTGGACGGGAGCGAACGGCCCTAACAGGTAAGCAGTGGCGGGGAAGGGGGCTTACCCCCCCCGGAGCCGTCCGCTTCTATCCGCGGGCGCCCGCGGGCGCCAGCAGATGGAAGCGGATGGCCCCAGGGGGGGTAGGGAGTGCGGGGGAGGGGGCTTACCTGCCGGGGCCATCCACAGTGGACGGCCCCGGGGGGGGAGGGAGTTAGGCCCCCCCTCACCCACCCGCCGCCATTTTTTCCTCATAGACTTGCATTGCAATGCAAGTCTATGGGGAAAAAAATGGCGGCCGATCCAAAAATTTACGATTTTTGGATCGGGATCGGACTCGATCCGGTCCGGGGGGCCTCCGATTTTGTCCGAACCGATCCATGACAAAATTGGAGGTCCCGATCCGGGTCCCGATCCGATCCGGGGGGTCCGTGCACATCCCTATTATTAAGCATCCCATTTCAAGTCTTTATGGAACGTTTTTTGAAATGCATGTAATTGTTATGTTTAAAAAATCCCTGAGGTTTTACTTAACCCATTGAGAGCAAAAGCAACTTGAACCAGATTGTCTGTTTAAGTTCAGAGATTTTTTATTTTCTTAGGCCCATCCTCCGGGTTCTTATTACTGAGTTCTTAATGTGCTCTCCCCTCCCCTCCCCCTACAGCTTACTATCAAGGTATTTGCAGTAAAATTGCCAAGGAGAGTGATTCAGTACTTGTATGTGTTGGGTAAGTGGACTCAAACAAGCGCCATTTCATGAAAAAAAAATGTTTATTGGTTTATTTATTTCATTTTTGAGTTGCCCTATAGCTGAAGCTCTCTGGGCTGCATGCATAATAAAAACAAACACAACAAAATCAACACCATTGTGTAAACAAACAAACAAACAAACCAATTAAAATAGCAGTAGCAACATTTTAAAAACCAGAAAACATTTCATTTTTGGCACCAGCTGTAGTTGTTGAAGGATTTATTTGCGAGAAGAATGAAGCTCCCCAAACACCTGTTTTGGGTTTTTTTATTCATTGCTTCCAAACTAGGTTCATATGCATAAGGAAGTAGTCTGTGAACATGTTTCTGTTCTCCCTTCAGTGAGGACATTATGCACATCTAATCATGCCAGTGCCGCTTCTCTCCACCCTCAAAGACCACATGCAAACAAAGACCCTGTTCAGACGACAGACTAAGCCACAGTGGTTAAGCATTTTGAGCTAAGCGTTTTAGTTGAGCGTGTCGTGGGAACCATTTCTAACCATGGTGGCTACGTAATCACAGTTTAAACACGCTCACTAACCATTTGCTGCAAAAGCATTAGTGGCCTAATTATGGCTTAGCGTGTTGTCTGAACAGGCACAACAGGTTTTATACCAGCTGAACTGCTTTTGGGATAAGGTGAATAGGTGGGTTAGTGTTATGTCAGTCAGGGACGGCCCAGGACATTTTGCTGGCTCGATTGGAATCCACCAGGAGAAGAGCCTTTAGTGTGGTGGAACTCCCTGCCCCTGGAGGTCAGGAAGGTGCCAATACTAGGCTGCTTCTGGCGCCTCCTGAAAACAACTCTGTTTCAAGAAACCTTCCCCAACTAGCCACTGTTTTTCAGGTTCCTTTGTTTTTAAATTGAACAATTTTAATTTGCTTTTTTAAAATCTTCTTTCTTTTACTGTTTATACCTATGTTCACCACTCTGGAGTCTGTGTAAGATACTTGAGCGGTATATAAAAATTGTAAATAAATAAATGATTAATAAATAAATAAGTAATGGGTAGTAAGCAAACAGCTTTGATCAACCCTACGTGCAGAGTCCTCCCTACTGCATACAGCATTTCCATCTCACGTAAGAAACTTTTGCACACGGGGCTCTGGATCTTGGCCATAGCGTGTAGGTTAAGACGGAGTGAAAAACACCCATAGACTTCAGTGAGGTTGAAAACAATCAGCCTCTCTGAGGGTCAATTTCCGATTCCTCTTTTCAATTTTTGTGTTTGCACATGGCTATGCAGCGCCTGAGCTAGCCCTAAAGCCCACTGTGGCTGTGTCTTCTTTCTTAGATTGAGCTAAATGGAAGCCCATTCCCCCACCCCTGTACTTCCATGAAAAGCTGGCTGTGCACACCGCTGACAGGCTGGAACTGGTGACAAAACAGGGCCACTGCCCTCCAACTTTCAGAAGCAGTGCTTCAATGGTTTTAAAACAGGGAGATGAATATCAATTGAATTTAATAAATATACACGTGGTACTTTGATTAGGTATTTTGAGTTGGAGAGGATGGCTAACATCTTCCAACGATTTCCGATGGCCATTTGGAATGAACCAATGCATTTCAATGGCCTTCTTTTTAATATGCCCCCTATATGAATTTTCAACAGAGGAGGCATAAGGAGAGATCACCTTAGCACTTTTCATCACAATTTCTTTTTGATCTGGCAGCAATCTCAGCTCAACAGATATATGGGCTCTTCTCTCATGTGTTTGACCTCTAATGAACTTCGTAAGGTCTGATTTGTATTTATAAGAACATGAGATGAGCCCTGCTGGATCAGACCAAGGTTCCATCTAGGCCAGCAATTTGTTCACACAGTGGCCAGCCAGCCAGCCAGCCATCGACCAGCGACCCACAAGCAGGACATGGTGCAAGAGCACCCTCCCACCCATGTTCCCCAGCAACTCATGCATTTAGGCTTCCTGCCTCAGATAACTGGAGGTAGCAGACTAGTAACCACAAAAAACCTTCTCCTCCAGGAATTTACCCAACCTCCTTTTAAAGCCATCCATATCGGTGGCCATCACTATTCAGCTTTGCATTATTTATAGCCTGGTCCTAATCATATCCAACAAGAAAAAGGGAGAAACATCTCAAGATGCTGTGGACAACTTTATGGTGAATAAGCCCAACATGTTTCAGCTGCTTGCTTTCAGTTAGGCCTTCTTCAGAGGGCTGCAACAATGCCTATATGAACAACATGAATGGAACAATTAAGAACTAAAATCGTGTTTTCCTACTCTCTTGTCCAGTGTGTGCTGTACAATCCTTAGAGCATCTCCCAGAGGTACTCTGGGGTTGCATTTTACACCCTTCCTAAAATTCACAAAGGAGTGACCCCTCCTCCAGGCCGCTCCACAGTCTCTGGTTGTAATTCAATGTCAGAACCACTTCCCTTGTTTGTAGACCATTTTCTAAAAACGTTTATTCCCCCATCACCTTCTTTTTCATGTGATTCTTCTGATTTCATTAATAAAATAAAAGCCAATGATACAGAAGACAGAGATATTTTAGTCATCATGGATGTAAGATCTCTTTATACAAATCTACCTCAGAAAATGCCCTGAGGATTGTACACCATACACTGGACAAGAGATTAGAAGAACATCCTCCTACTCATTTTCTTGTTGCTCTTTCAGACATTTCTTTGACAAACAATTATTTTAAATTTAATAACAGCTTTTACTGGCAGACCGAAGGAGTTGCCATGCAGTGCCCCATGGCTTCAGAAGCAGCCAATTTATATATATGGCTGAATTTGAGAAAGAACTTGTGTCCTCTGAGGGCTCATTTGCAGAACATCTCTTAGTGTGGCTGAAGTATATTGATGGGAATGAGAAGGATCTATATGCATTTACTACATGGGTCAACTCAAAAGATGTAAACTTCAAATTAGACATCCATTGTGACAGCCTGGAAATCTACATTTTAGATTTAAAAGTGGGAAAGGAGGGGCCATAGTTTAAGACAATGGTTTATAAAAAGCCCACGGATGCCATGGCATATTTGAGATTTGACAGCTCCCATCCCCATTTGCTAAGAGAAAAAAACTCCCTTATGGGCAGTTTTTAAGACTCAGAGCTTCTCCAGACAAGTGTTTTACAGCACGCCTGTGACTGGCCACTCATGGTTGTTCACGGATCATTTTGACAATGCAATGATCGTCCTGCGCGTCTTCCGCTCCTTCTCCTCTTTTTTCCGGTTACAAAATAAGAATCCTGAAAACCTGTATTTTCTGTGCTACAGCGATATTTGTCGCTATTTCCTGCCATGTGCAGGAGAAGTTGTGCTATCAACCCCCCACTAGAGGGAGCTGTCCCACTATACTGAATGGGCCATGTGGTTGGTACATCTCCTTTCTTCCTCGTGTGATTCTGCTTGTCCCTATTACGGAAGAGAACCAGGAAGCAGAGCAACAGTAAGGAAACACGATTTCCTGCCTGTCTGAAAACCCTCCCAGGTGTAACTATTCCAGTGGTACTGAGTTCAGACAGGGATCTCTCACATTGTCCAAAAACTGAGAGACAGAGGCAACCTGGCAAGGATGATTCATCAGAATTTCAGCAGGGCAGATAAAAAAAATCACAAGCCGATCTTTTGAGAGAACAGAAAAATCGCTCTCAAAACAGATCAAGTTATATCACAAACTGCCTGCAAGCGAGCATAAGGAAACACTGGCATCTTACAACATATCCCAGCTGTCAGGAGAGGACTTTAGTTTCTTTCAGAAGAACAAAGAATATCAGAGATATGCTGGTCAGGAGAATTTCAATGAGCACAGGGATGCCCACCTAACATTTTAGCAGGTGCAACCATGCCTAGGGCCATCACCTATGTGGACATTGTAGCTATTGCAAATACACATCCAGAACCACCACATTCAAAACTCCATCCTGTGGTATAGCATGTAGCTTAAGATATTTTTTAACCAACAGTAGTGTTTATGTAATTTATGCCCTCCAAGGTGAGTGTCCCAAAATTTACATAGGAAAAAAAAATCAGACCTCTTAAGAAACAAATAGGGGAACACCTGAGTAATATCAGAAACAAGAGAAAGGTGCTCCACTTGTATGGCATTTTGGGAAAAAGAAACATCTTCTAACAGGTCTTAGGTTTTGGATGCTGGAAAAACTTAACCATAAAGATGAGAAGCAGTTGCTGAGAAAGGAAGTGGAGTGGATTTTGAAATTAATCACGCTGTCCCCACCGGGGTTAAATGAGGAGTTAGAATTTCTACCACTTCTGTAACTGCTTGTAAGTTTTGGTATTTGCAGCTCAGTCCAGATATGAGAAGACCTTGAGCAAGTTGCCCTGCCCTGGTAACGTCTGTAAGAAAGTCAAAGAAAAAAGCTTATGCAAAAGTTTAAAAACATACCCTTCAGCTCATCCCATCTAGTCGCCAGTGTATAGACACAAGACAACCTGATGTAAATAATTTCTGCAGACATTGTTACAAGAAGTGAGTATTTAATATTTTAATTGTTTTATAGTAAATATATGCGCAGGCCTTGCTTGCAATGTGCCTTATAAACTTTTTAGTTGTTATATGATTTTATTGTTTATAAATATGCACAGGCCTTGCCTGCAATGTTTTTTTTTAAATGGTATTAATTTTAGTTCTTTGTTGTTACTTTGTTCATATATGCATTGTTACAGCTCTCTAAAGAAGGCCTAACTGAAAGAAAGAGTCTGAAACACGTTCACAGTAAAGTTGTCCACAGCATTCTGAGATGTTCTCCCTGTTTCTTGTTCATCTTGCATGCTTAGCCACCTTGCACTCCTATTCATGTCCACTCAGAAATAAGTCCCATTGATTAGGGTGACCATATTTTGGAAACCAAAAAAGAGGACACCCCAACATGGTTGCCCTCCCCAAGGGGGCATGCCCACCCCAACATGGTCGGCCCCCAAGTGGGTATGCCCACCCCGACATGGTCACATGTCTGATTCTGCAGCACATAATTAAGATGAACCTGTTCTGCGTAATATTTTAATGTTAAAATCACTGAAACACTGTTGTAGCTTTTGCTGTACTTTGTAGCTTTTGCTAGATATACTATGTGTGATACAGTCTCCCCTTCCTTCAGATATCTTTTCTTAATCCTTCACTGGATGACCATAGTCTCACCTTTCCTAACCTTTAACACTCCTTTCCCATCACCGTTCTCATATCTATACTCACAGATTCAGCATACTGCTACCACAGAACAAATGAAGCAGTCAAGAAGTGCAGAAAAATCTAGTACAACAAATTAGCAACCTAGCATTCAGAAAGAGTATAAAATACTGTTACCCTGCAAACATTAGCCATGGAACAAAATGGACTAAAGGCTTTGTTGAAGTCACTTCTCACTAACATCACTTAGCTTGTTTCAACTTCTGGTTTATCAATGAGAATTTAATCTAAAAAATTGTCATTACACCTCTGGTTCATTAGCCAAGTAAACAAGACTATGGTCAGTAGCAATACATAGAACGGCCAGAACAGATGTCCATTATCACAATGCTAGACAAGGATCTTTCCCTCCTTTTATCCAAATATTTCTGAATTTACACTGCCTCAGTGTGCAGGGAACAGAAATCCCAAGTAGAGAGTGTAATGCTCTGCCCAAAGAAAACTCAGAAATAAGCCCCATTGATTTCATTAAAGCTTACTCCAAGATAAATGAATATAGGATTGCAGCCATAAATTCTTAAGATCAGCTGGAAACACCTAACTATTTCTATTTGAATACTAAAGGTACCTGGAAAGGTATTCTTGGTGGCTGCCACACAATTCAGAAAGTTGACAGAGTCAGAGCCTGAGCGTCTTTCTGGAAGCTGAAAGACATTTTAATATCTGATAGACATTCAGCCTGTAGAATAGCTGTTAGCTGGGATTTTAATTATTCAAGGTACCTTGGCATCTAATGGATTTGTTTGATTGTTTGTTTGTTTTTAAAAATGTAATCACTGTTTCAGAGTTTATTTTTGTGCACCTAAGATTAAAAGATGCCTTAAATGAAGGTGCTTACAGGGCTGTTAGTATTTTCATTGCTGTTCATGATACATTTTCACTGTGATAGAATTTAAGCAAGTTGAACAGTGCAACACTATATATGTTTACTCAGATGTGCCTCACTGACTGCAATAGGAC
The DNA here is from genome assembly GCA_029215795.1 of Anniella stebbinsi. Lineage (NCBI taxonomy): Eukaryota > Metazoa > Chordata > Lepidosauria > Squamata > Anniellidae > Anniella > Anniella stebbinsi. The sequence goes on along the minus strand of JARDYH010000001.1, from coordinate 411,308,308 downwards.
TTGCTCTGAGGTATATGGGCATAGGTGTGCAGCCTAAACTGAGCCTGTAATCCTAAAGTGTTAACATAAACATCATGACAAACACAAAACAGGATCATTGATAGAGGAGGGGGGAAGTTATTAGGAGGGGGATGTTTCTGTCATTGCGGAGGCACTGTTCCCCCCCCCCCCATCCAATCTCTACCTCTACCTCTGTGCGCAAGGCAGAGAGAGAGAGAGAGAGATCCCTATTGGGGGTGGGGGTTTGGTGAAGCACCCTTTTTCTTCTTTGGAAGTGAGGGTGCCAGGCATGGGGAAAACCTACTTCCCACCAGAATCCCCCTTCATGCTGGGGTGCAGGGACACCCACAAGGATCCCCCTATGGGGGTACCCCTTTCCTCCCTCATCCCACACTTCCCTACCTCCAAGTAAGCCTGTGTCCCCAGATTGGGGGAAAAGGATTTCTCTCAAGACTTGATGTTGATCCTGGGCATGTGATTGGGTGGCTGTTAAAAGGCCCCAATTGGAGCAGAGGAGGGGAAAATGTGTCATTCCCGCCCCCCCTGCTCCAATTGGGGGCTTTTCTATAATGTCTGGGAATGCTTTCCCTTTAAGGCCCCCAGATTGGAGCAGTGGGGGGGAGCGTGCTTTTCCCTCCTCTGCTCCAATTGGGGCTTTAAAGGGGAAAGCATGTCATTCCTGGACATTATAGAAAATGATAGACCATCTTCCCTGATACCCAGGGTAGAATAAAAACCCAGACAATTCCTGGGAATTCCTGATGGTTGGTCAGCCTACCATTGATTTCAGTGTGATGTACTCCTAGGTGAATGTGTATCAAATTGCAACCTTAGTTTAACTTCCATTATCCTAAAAGAAAAATATGTTAGGGTGACCCTATGGAAAGGAGGACAGGGCTCCTGTATCTTTAACAGTTGCATAGAAAAGGGGATTTGAGCAGGTGCCATTTGTATACATATAGCCCCTGGTGAAATTCCCTCTTCATCACAATAGTTAAAGCTGCAGGAGCTCTGCCCTCTTCTGTATCTGGTCACTTATAGACCAGGGGCACCGTAGTAGCAGCAGCAGTAGTAGCAATACCAGCAATGTGAACCACCAGGGTAGCCATGCAGGAGGATTAGATCAGGGAAGCAGAGAAGCCTTGCATAAAACTAGCAAGGAAGAACATGAAGTTGTACTTGATGTAAAGGACAGAAAAGGCCAATCAGGGAGGGGAAAGACAGAAAACCAGCCGTCGCAGCCTACTGTCTTAGGGTAGTTGTTGTTAAGCTAAGGTTTTTGGGAGCAATGGAGGAGAGGATTTAAGTTCTGAGATCACCGTTGCGTTGAAACTGCATGGTATCAATTGAGTAAGTAAGTAAATAAATGAATTTTTTTCCAGCTACCGGCTGGCTCCAGAGCACCCCTACCCCGCACAGTGGAAGGACTGCTTGACTGCTACAGTACACTTCATGCAAAATGCAGAGCTCTACGGAGTGGATCCTTCTCAGATCATCATAGGTGGGGACAGCATTGGGGGCAGTATTGCTACTATCATTGCTCAAAAACTGGTGGAGAGATCAGACCTCCCAAAGCTACGGGCTCAAGTGATGATCTATGCTGGCCTCCAAGCTATGGACTTCAACCTGCCTTCTTATCAGCAAAATGGCAAAACACCACTCTTGTTCCGGGAGCGTGTCGTTGATTTTGGCCTGCAGTATTTTATGAAGGACACTTCTCTGATGGATGAGTTATTGAAAGGATCTCATGTGCCAGATGAAAAGAGGCTCAGATATGCAAAGTGGATGAATCCAGATAACATTCCAGAGAGATTTAAGCGTCGAGGGTATAAACAAGTACCACTCGCTCCTTATAACCCTGACGTGTACAAGCAATGGCCCGAGTTATTTGAAATCACCCTTTCTCCACTTTTTGCTGAAGACTCTGTCATCCAACAGCTCCCAGAGACTTTAATCGTGAGTTGTGAGTATGACGTATTCCGAGATGACTCTCTCTTGTACAAGAAACGACTGGAAGACAATGGTGTGAAAGTCAGCTGGTTCCATGCTGAAAACGGGTTTCATGGTGTGCTACACCTCGGTGACTGTAGCTTTATGACATTCGCTGCTGCAGTAGAAATCCTGGACAATGTTGCAGACTTTGTCAAACATTTATGATAGGCAGTCTTCAGAAATGAGTACTAAAATCAACCTCAAAATCAACCTCAGCTATAACCCTGGATAATGAGAAATCCACATTTCTAATGCTTGGGCTTGGGTGACACCTATACAGTTGAGCATGTGATGTGTCAAAAATGATTTGGTCAATTGACTGGTATGATATTGCTCAAATATTGTCGTATGATTGTCAGGCATTTTTAAAGCACTTTTTTAAATAGAACAAGCAAAGGTATGCATATGCTTACAAGGCCTGTGTACTTGTCACCTGAATGACCTATTCAGTGTTGAACGGGGAACTTGGTGGTGGATGAGATCTCTCTCATTTTAAGGCATTGGGCCTAGAAGTTTAAGAACAAAAAATGTGTTATGTTATTTTATGCAAGTTATATTTTGATGTCATTCTACAAGCCTATTTCTAATAAAAATGAAAAAAATGGATCAAAAAGAGTTTCCTTTATTAATTATTGTTAGTACAAATCCAAAATTGAATTCACCTAAAGCAATTTCTAATAAAGATGAAAAATGGATTACAAAGAGTTTCTTTATTAATTCTTGTTAGTACAAATCCAAAATTGAATCCACCTGAAGCAATTTTTGGTGTACACTTCATTTGAAGTGTAATGATCAGCTATGGGTAGTTACCTGGTAGTAGGCTGACCAGATAAAATCCAGGTCAGGGCTCCTGTAACTTTAACAGTTGTAGAGAAAAGGGAATTTCAGCCAGTGTCATTTGTATGCAATTAGTTCCTGGTGAAATTCCTTCTTCATCACAACAGTTAAAGGTGCAGGCACTATACTAGAGTGACCATATACAAAAGAAGGCAGGCCCCCTGCAACTTTAACTGTTGTGATGAAGAGGGAATTTCACCAGGAACTAATTGCATACAGATGACACTGGCTGAAATTCCCTTTTCTCTACAACTGTTAAAGTTACATGAGCCCTGACCTGGATTTTATCTGGTCACCCTACCTGATAGCCAAAGGCATCCTAAATACTGGAACTATAGATTGATCCACAAGCAAAGCCCAAAATCCGTAACAGGCATTCCATGTAGTAGATGTCCGTGCCCATGGAGGTGGGCAACCTGTGGCCCTAGTCCATAAGTAGTCCTCAGCCTAATTTCAAAAGCCCTCTGCAAGCAATCAGTTCAGATCTGTGGTAAGAGAGATCTGCCTCAACCCCACAGCCTGTTTGGTGGGGAAGAAGAGAAAGAGGTCTGGTTTGGCCTCACTTTAAGCTAGGGTGACCATATGAAAAGGAGGACAGGGCTCCTGTAACTTTAGCAGTTGCATAGAAAAGGAAAATAATTTGTATATATCCAGCACCTGGTGAAATTCCCTCTTCATCACAACAAAGATGCAGGAGCCCTGCCCTCTTTTGTATTTGGTCACTCTAATATAGCTCCTGCAGCTTTATTGTGATGAAGAGAGAATTTCACCAGGTGCTGCAGGCATACAAAGGATACTTGCTGAAATCCTCTTTTCTATGCCACTGTTAAAGATACAAGAGCCCTGTCCTCCTTTTCATAGGGTCACACTATTTAAGCCATTAGGGCTTAATAGGCTATGCACAGTGGCTTATTTTGAAAATACGCTACTGTTATCTCCCCTCCCCCATTATCAGACAAATAAGCTACTGTGTGTAGCTTATTCAGCTACTACGCATAATTGGAGTCACCCTCTGCCCCCTGTCCTGCTGCCTGAGCAGTGGTGCTGTTTCAGCCATTGACAACATCCCAGCATCGTTTTAACCTTCCACAATATTCCAGGGAGAGGGGAGAGGTGTGGGGCTAGGGTGACCATATGAAAAGGAGGATAGTGTGAAATTCCTTCTTCCTCACCGCAGTTAAAGCTGCAGGAGCTTTGCCCTCTTCATATCGGGACACTTTGCAAAAGAGGGCAGGGTAGGGTGACCAGATAAAATCCAGGTCAGGGCTCATGTAACTTCAACAGTTGTAGAGAAAAGGGAATTTCAGCCAGAGTCATTTGTATGCAATGAGTTCCTGATGAAATTCCCTCTTCATCACAACAGTTAAGGTGCAGGGGCCCTGCTTTCTTTTGTATATGGTCACTCTAGTATAGTGCCTGCACCTTAAAAAAAATTCATAGCCACAGAATGCCTGGACCTATCTTCCTGAAATTTCTCACAGATAAGAACCTCAAACCCATCTGCCATGTGGCCAAGTTTCATGCTTCTTTAAAAATAAAAAAGTTATAGGCATTTTTGTAACACAATACTAGGCTATGAGGAAAATTCAAAATGGCGTCTGATTTTCCAATTTTCTCCTATTAAAATTGGAGACCAAAATATCGTATTGGAAAATATCAGATTTTGGATCCGATACGATGCACATCCCTAGTGCTGTGTATGTCTACTCCATCTGTCCAAGGTCTGGACAGGGAAGGTCAGAAAATTAAACCTGGGGTTGGAAGGTGGGATACCATCATGTTCAGCTGAGGACCTACAGGGAGTAGTGCAGCTGGGTTTCTGGCAGACCCAGCCAGGCAACTCTATGGCCTATTAGGCTCTTTCCTTGGTAGCCTGCAGGATCACCTGCCTCATAAAGCAAATGGGCACATGAAAAAATGTTATTATGGTCTGCCAGTTTGTTTGTCTTTAGTAGTCTGTGGTCCAAACATCTTCAGAAGGGGGGATAGTGTTATGTGGTTGGGGTCAGTCTACATTATATCCAGGGGTACCTTACTCAGTGCCTCTGATCACAAAGAGATTGGGAATTTTCCCCAACTCCATAACTCCATAAATTACTAGGCCTGTTGAAAATATATTTTAAAACTTAAGTAGGGAAACAATGAATATCTTTCTAACTTATTAAACCAAAGAAAACATGCCACACGAGAAGTCTTAAGCTATGACTGGTTTATAAAGAAAAGGAAATGCAAAAGAACATCAGATTCATAAATAAAATGTGAAACACGCAATGATTAGAAAGAAAATACATGTGTACACAATGCAAAAAACGCTACAGTTTAACTGTTGCTAAGGCCTATTAAAAGAACAGTGTAGTAAGTCCAATGTTAGTAGACCCAATAGGTCCAGAACCAGTTTGAAACGTCATGTAGCTATACTTAAACTTCCACCACTCGAAACTAGTTAAATGAAGTGTTTGAAGCTTTCAACATTCTAGCAGTATGGTCCAAACCTTTAGAGAAAAGGAAGGGAGCAGTGGGGTTGGGGTATTAAAAGGAAGTTTAGGTTCCTATTCCAAGGAGAGATCTGAAGACCAGACTTTCATGGACCCAGAGGAAGGTTGAAAGACACCTCTCCTAGAAACCAGGGTGCCTAACTCAGCAAATTCCAGGGAAGGAAAAATAATCCAGGTAGAGGATGAAGACATATTTTAAAATGAAAAGTGTTGTGAAACCCAAGCTTCACCAGTGAAAAGACAATGACGACCAAAGCAAGCTGCTCAGGATCCAGATGCTGAAACGGGCTTGAAGAAAGAGAGCCCAAAATAGTCTCAAAGCCAGGGGAAAACATGTTCAAAAAGAGGAAAGGAGACTCTTCTCCTCCTCCCAAAAGGGAGGTAAGAACTGGGATGAGCCAGCTTCTCAGGCACCATGCATCAGAACTTGCTACTCACAAAGAAAGACAAGTCTGCTTGTGGACCAAAATCTTACTCCCATTCTATCCCATAGCTTGCTACTAAGCCCTCAGTTCCCAGCACTTGAATCCAAAAATGGACCTTTGTAACACACACACACACACACACACAGATGGAGAGAGAGAGAGAGGTCCAGAAATTCATCTCTTCTGCTGCTGCTTTTACTCCACACACAAGTTATTCCTCTCCCTCAATATTCTGAGCTCTGCATGATGAACTCCTATAGATATTTATTTTATTAAAAAAAGAAAAAAGAAAAATGAAGTTTTTAAAAAGAAATTCCATTCCACCAACTAAAATAGAAAGGAAATGAAAAAAAATATCAATCTTTAAAATATGGAGCCCACAAATGATGGGCACAAAACACATCTTTCCTGGAACACCTGTATGACCAGGGGGGGTGGTTGTTGTTATTATTTCTGTTAATTGCCCAATCTTCCTGAAATTTTCAGGTTATGTAAAATACACATTTCTTTCTGGCATACACAATTTTCAAGAATATTGGCAAAACCCTTTCAATTTTCTTTTTTTTAAAAAAATATATATATTTAATTTTTCAACATATAACAACATAAAATAAACCTAATACATAAACAAAACCTCAACAACCCCCCTGTGCTCCCCTACCCTTGAGACCTTCAATGCTCTAATATATTATACATTTTTCCAAAATTGCAATGATTCTTTTGAAGGTGTACAACCTCTTCCCTTTACTAAAACATATTCTATAAATAATCCCCAAATACTTTCAAAATCATTCTTTTTGGATAGTCCCATCTTAACTTTCATTTTACATGTTAGTCTATCATTAATTGCAATATCCCACACTCCTTTATACCATTCTTCTATACTATAATTCCTTTGTATTGTCCAATTCTTAGCTATCATTAATCTAGCCAGTGTCAGGAAGTTGTTAATCAATTCTCTTATATTTTTATTCCCATATTCTTCATCAAACATCGAGAGTAAAGCTAAATTTGGACTTACTTCCACTTTCTTACCCAGTATTTCACTTATTTCTTTAAAAAATCTTTTCCAAAATTTTTGTACATACTCACATGTCCACCACATATGGAAATATGTCCCCACTTCCTGACAACCCCTCCAACATAGCATTGACATTTTCTTATCTATCTGATGTAATCTTACGGGAGTGAGATACCATCTCCAAATTATTTTATAATGATTTTCTTTTATCCTTATTGATAACAACTTTAAAGTTCTTAGCTCCCATATCTTCCCCCAGTTATCCTCAGTAATTTGTTTTTTTAAATCTTCTTCCCAGAATGTTTTCAACATTTCTTGTTGCTCTCCCTCCTCTAACAATATATTATGTATTTCACTTATTATACCTTTTTTACTTTTATTTCCCCCCTCCTTCTCTCTTGACTCAATTAACTTTTCAAATCTTGTTTCCTTTCTACAATCCTTATTTTTCTTTTTCCATTTCTGTGTCCATTATTCCAATTGTATACACATAAACCATACTTTTTTGTCCTCTTAAAACTTCTTCTATTTGCTTTTTGTTAACCAATCACTTCAGCCAATCTTTCACTTTAATTATTCCCCCCCCCTCAATAGCCCTTCCAATTCCCTTCTCGAATTACCTTGGAAGTTCTCCAATAGAACAACTGGGGTTAGAGGAGAAATTCCTGGTATTAATTTCTTTTTATACTTTCCACAAATTTCTATGATATTTCTTAGGATGGGATTTTCCATATCCTTCAGTTGTTTCTTTTGTATTTTACTAAAAAAAATATTTTGTAACTCTAACTCTATTTCTCCTGTCTGCGTCTCTAACCATTCTAAATCCTCTTTTCCTACTATACTATTTATAACATATCTTAATTGATTAGCTATAATACATCTTTATATTCGGGAGTCCCAACCTTCCTTTCCTTTGAGTCTTATACCATTTCATTTTATAAATTCTTGCTTTTCTATCTCCATTACAATAATTGTTTATCATACTTTGCCAACTTCTTATTTCTACTTCTGTTATTTTAATTGGTAACATTCTAAACAAAAAATTAATCTTTGGTAATATTTTCATTTTAATAACCGCTATTCTACCAAACCATGAATGCTTTAATTTCCTATAAGCCTCTAACTTCTTCATTATCAGTTTTTTAAACTACTAAAATTTATTTCCTCTAACTTTTCTAAATCTTTCATAATATAAACTCCTAAATAGCGCACTATATTTTTAATCTTCAGATAAAGTTTTAAACTACACTCCTCCCTTTCTTCTTTGTCATAATTAAATAACATCATTTCTGATTTCCCCCAATTTACCTGTAATCCTGTATTCTCTCCAATGTTGTTTTATTTCTTCTATACTTTCCCTCAGATTTTCTAATGTCAATAAAGTATCATCCGCAAACATATTAATTTTTATTTTGTCTTCCCTTCCTATCCCCTTCAGTCTCTCATCTTCCCTAATAACATTTGCCAATCTTTCTATAACAATTGCAAATAATATTGGGCAGAGAGGACACCCTTGTCTTGTTCCTCAGGCTAAAGTAATTTGTTGTGTTAAACCGTCATTTACCATTACCTCCGCCTTATTGTTTGCATAAAGCTGATTAATCACTCCCATGAACCTTTCTCCAAAACCAAATATCTTTATAATAGTTTTTAGCGCCAGCCATTCCACGCAATCAAAGGCTTTAAAAATATCTAAAGCTAGCCACCCTGCTTTTAAATTCCTTCTTTTAATAACATTTATTATATTCAATACTCTCCCTATTAAATTTGGCATTTGCCTCTCTGGAATAAATCCACATTGATCCTTTTTTATATACTTATTTATAAAGGTATTCAGTCTTGTTGCCATGATTGCTGTAAATATTTTAGAATCTTGATTAATTAAAGAAATAGGTCTATATGATGCTGGGTCCATTAAATCCTTATCTGGTTTCGGGATTAGTATTATCAACGAATGTTCCCACGATGGCGGGGTCTTCTCTCCCTTTATTATATTATTATACATTTTTTTTCATTTTTGGTACTAAAAGCTCTTTAAAGGTCTTATAATATTCCGGCCCCAGCCCATCTACTCCTGGATATTTCCCTCCTTTCAATTCATCAATAATTCCCTCTATTTCTTTTTCAGTCACTAATGCTTCCATATAATCCCTATCCTTGCCTTGTAATCTTATTTTCCAATTCTTCTCTATATATTCCTGTATTCTTGTGTGTGGGCCCGCTTCTGATGTATACAGTTTCTGATAAAAATCTTCAAAAATTTTAAATTTATCTTTCATTAAATTACAGCTTTTCCCAGTTTTATCTTTAATTGTCCCTATTATATTTTTTTCCTTCTTTGATTGCGTGGACCTTGCCGGCATTTTAGAATTTTTATTGCTATATTCAAAGAAATTTCTTTTCAAATATATTAATTCTTTTTGGACTCTCTCTATATCCTTTTCCTCAAGTTCTTTCTTTTTTGCTTGGAGTTGAGCATATATGTGCTTATCCTTACTTATTTGTTCTAAATTGTTCCTCTAATTCCTCAATCTCCTCTTCAGTCTTTTTACTATGTGCTTCTTGTTGTCTTTTTAATTTACACAATTCTCTAATACATATCCCTCTTACTACTGCTTTCATCGTGTCCCAAACTATCTCCTGCGAATTTATCCCTGTTTCATTTATTTCCCATATCGTCTGTATTTCCTTTTTCATGTTTTCCACAATGTTTTTATAACTTAGAATTTTAGTATCCAATCTCCACCTTTTTGCTTCCCTGTAATCTTTCTTTATTTTAATATCCATGCTCATTAATGCATGGTCTGAGACCTTAATTACTCCTATTTCACAGTCCATGATCTTAGAAAGCATATTCTTTGAGACAAATATATAGTCAATCCTGGAAAAACTCTTATGTTTTGATGAATAAAAGGTATATTTCTTTTCTTCCCCCTTTACTATTCTCCATACATCCTTCAATTCTCTTTGTTCCATTACTTTGGCTAAACCCGTTTTCCCAATACCTTTTATAGTATCTTTATCTTTCATTTTGTCCATCATCATATTAAAATCTCCGGCCATTACAATATTTGCTTTCTCTACATTCCCCATATTTCTAAACACTTTATCATAAAATTCTATTTGTTTTTCATTTGGAGCATATACATTAACCAATACATATTTTTCATCCCCCATGAAACAGTGTAAAATAATAAATCTTCCCAAAACGTCCTTTACCACTTTAACCACATTAAGTGCATATTTTTTTAGAAATTATTATCGCAACTACTCTTGCTTTAGAAGTCCCATATGCTTTCTCATATACACTCAAATTCCTCATTTTAAGTTCATTTCTGCCATCTTCTTTTTGATGTGTTTCTTGTAAAAATATTATATCAGCTTTCCTTTTATTCAACAACCCTTCTATCCTCTTTCTTTTAACAACACTACCCAGCCCATTAACATTTAAAGTTATCAATCTTACTTTATTTTCCATATCTCCATTCTTAATTTTCTTTGTAGGTCTCCTAATGTGACACAATTACTCCCTCCTTCCCTCCCCCCACATATAACCCCCATTTCCCCCCTTCAACCCCAGGTTTCCCCGGGCGGTGGCTCCTATCCTCCTCTACTTAGGACCCTTCGGGGGGGCAGGCGGAAAACATCCCGCATGGAAACAAAGCAGTTACTCCATACCGGATATCCCACCCCCTTTCAATTTTCTTAAGGTTAAAAGGACCCACCCACCCTTGATTTCCATTTAACATTATGGAACCTTTATTTTACTGCTGTGGCTCCAATAATACAGCACACTCCAAAGTTACACACTTTAAAGTCAAGTTGATTTTTATAGCTCAGTTGCATGCATGTCTTAATGGAGTGGGCCACATCATGTTTATGTTCCAAGATTTGGGCAAGAACCTGCAAGCCAAGCACCTTTGCACCCCATTCATTTCAATTGAACAACACTAAACCTGTGGGGGCGTGGCTATGATTGAGTCGGAGTGAGGTCACAGATCTTCTGAGCTCCCTAAAAAAGCTTTGAATTAAGCACTAATTCCTTATCGTGAAGAGTAATAAAAGGCATGATATATTGACTGGAAGTGAATAATCATTGAGGGTGAGTTGGAAACAGGCAAGAGCTTGCCGGAGGCTCCCTGCTTGGGTTGGCTGTAAAAGTGAAACTAAATTCCTCGAATACCGGGGGAAGAGAGACGCCATTAATGAGGTAATTTATGGACTTATAATTGAAGATATAACCCAGCTTGCTTGACTTATAGTATTAAAAGGCATTATATATTGACTGGAAGTGAACAATCATTGAAGGGGGATTTGAGAGCAGCAAGAAATTGCTGGCTGCTGGCTGTTTCTGCTGGATGCAAAAGAGAGACTAAGTATATGGAGGAAGCGAGTCGCCATTACTGGACTGATTTATGGACTATAATTGGCAGCTAGCCTGATTTATAGTATACTTGGAGGGAGTTTGAGAAGAAATAAAGTTAACTCCCAGTGAATTTGAAGTCTTGGTTGCAAGGCAGAGACACGAGTAAGGGGTCTCCAGGCAGAAGGGGGAGGAGGGAAATTTATGAGTAAGAAGCAGAGACGGCAGAAGCCCTCTATTCCCACCCCCGCCTGGGTAAGACCCTCAAAAGAGCGAGGATCAGATCAATCGTGGCATAGATTGGCCCGTGTGAATTCTCAAGACATGCCAGATAAGCAGGTTGGGAAGAAATCTCCTGTTAAGGGCTCTGTGTCGCAAATTTCAGAGCCAGCTGCAATTCCAAAGATAGCCAGAGGAGGGCAGCCAGACCCAATGGATGAATTAAAGGATGATATAAAAAACATGCTGATTGGTTTAGAAGAACGCTTGGCGAAGCGCATTTCAGATACGCAGACTGAGCTTATGACGGGATTAAACCAAGTGGTGATGGATGTTGGAGTGCTCCAGGCAGATACTAGAGCTTTGGCGGGAGTTTGTAAGAAACAGGAAGACTAGCTCTCTCAACATGAACTACGCCTTATTGCTATGGAGGATCGGGATAGACGGGCAAATATTCGTATAAGAAAATATCCAGAACAAGAAGGAGAGGCTTTAAAAGATTTAAGAGATACAATTTTGACATGGACAAGAGTACAACTTCCAGATCAGTCTTGGGCTGAAGCTGATCTCGAACGGGTGCATAGAGTTGGTTCTAAGCGTAAAGGAGTGCTTCCAAGGGACATAATTGTTAAATTTGCAAATTATTATAAAAAAGAAAAATTTATGCAGGCAATTAGACAACAAGCTCAACCAAAGATTCAAGCAACAGCAATCGAAATCTATCAGGATTTATCGGCGCAGACCGTGCAGTGGAGGAAGAGCGTCAAAATTTGTACAGCAGCATTGAGGAAGAAATCGATAACCTACAACTGGGGATACCCAGTATTTTTGAGATTCTTCTGGCAAGGGAAGCAAGAAAGAATAACATCGTGCGAACAGGGAATCGAGCTGCTGGAGAAGTTGGGCATAATCGATGCCAATGATGTGGGAGAAATAGTCCAAGTAGAAGGAGCGGTTGGAGGTTCCAGAGACCAAGTAGAAGGAGCAGTTGGAGGTTCCAGTCAATGAAAAGGGATTAGTGGGGAAAGGGTTAAAAAGGAGGGGAGGATCGGACTTTGCTCTGTGGGTTGGGCCATGTTCCCCCCCCCTGAAGAGTTCTAAAATAATTGGGACCAGTGCCCAGATGACTGGTGAGGAGGGGGGTAAAAATGGGGGTGTGTGGGGGGGGGAAGGGAGGGGGGTATGTGTATCACTGACCGAGACCAATTTAATGACATGGTTGAAAGTAAGAAATGGAGAATAGATTGAGATGTGCAACTCTAAATGTTAAGGGGCTAGGAACGGTGGTTAAAAGACGAAGAATTGAAACATTGTTGAAAAGAAAAAAAATAGATATAATTTTTTTGCAGGAAACTCATCAGATAAAGGAGGGGGCTAATGAGTTACGAATGAGGGAAGTTGGAGTGTATGAAAAGTCATTTGGTACTTCTAAAGCGAGAGGTGTGGCAATAATAATATCGAAGAAATGTGGTATTAATATTCAAAGTATAAAGAAAGATAAGAATGGAAGGATCCTTATAATTTACTGTACGTTGGAAGAGGAAGAATTTGTGCTGATAAATGTCTATGCTCCAAATGGGAAACAAATTGATTTTTTTAAAGAAGTATTCAATATGGTGGGAGATCTAGGGAAAAAGAATATTGTGATGGCAGGAGATTTTAATATGGTACTAGATGAAGGGAAAGACAGGGATAATATAATAAGAGGTATTAGAGGAGAGGGTAAGACAGAATTAGCTAAATTAATGGAGAGGAAAGAATTAATGGATGTATGGAGAGTTGTAAAAGGGCAAGAAAGAAAATATACTTTTTACTCACCTAGATTTAAGAGTTACTCAAGGATCGATTATATTTTTATATCAAAGAATATGGTACCTAAATTAACAGATTGTGATATTGGAGTAATTAAGATCACAGACCATGCACTGATGATGATGGATATCAAGATAAAGAAGGATTATAAACAAGCAAAGAGATGGAGACTGGACGGAAGAATTTTTAAAAATAAAAACATAGTGGATAAATTAAAAAAGGAAGTGCAGGAAATATGGCAGATAAACGAAAAAGGAGTTAACTCGCAAGGATTATTATGGGATACGATGAAAGCAGTAATAAGAGGGATCTGTATCACGGAAATGTCCACACTTAAAAAGCAACAGGAAGTACTTAATAAAAAGGCTGAAGAAGAGATAAGGAGTTTAGAGGAGAGACTGAGACAGTCAAAAGATAAGCGGCTATATGTCCTAATTCAGGCTAAAAAAAAGGAATTGGAGAAAGAAGAAATAGAACAGGTTCAAAAGAATTTATTATATTTAAAGAGAGACTTTTTTGAATATAGTAATAGAAATTCCAGGTTGCTGGCTAGATCCACGCAGACAGAGAAGGCTAAGAATATGATAGGGACAATAAGAGATAAGTTAGGGAATAGATGTAATGTAATTAAAGATAAATTAAGTATTTTTCAGGAATTTTATAAAGATCTATATACATCAGAGGCGCTTTCACAAGAAAAGATTCGGGAATATGTAGAAAGGAATTGGAAAATAAGACTGGATGATCAAGATAGGGAGTGTATGGAAGCCTTGGTTACTGACAAAGAAATTGAGGGAATTATTGGAAAACTAAAAGGAGGTAAGTCTCCGGGGATTGATGGTTTGGGGCCGGAATTTTATAAAATATTTAAAGATATTTTAATACCTAGATTAAAAAAATTATTTAATAATATAATAGAAGGAGGAATGACCCCGCCATCGTGGGACCAGTCCCTGGTTGTTTTAATACAGAAGCCAGGCAAGGACTTGACAGATCCAGCGTCATATAGATCAATATCTTTAATAAATCAGGATGCAAAAATATTTTCAGCAATTATGGCTAAAAGAATGGGTACATTTATATTTAAATATATTAAAAATGATCAATGCGGATTTATTTTAGGTAGGAAAATGCCGAATTTAATTGGGAGAGTTATAAATATAATAAATATTATAAAAAAAGGAACTTAAAAGCAGGATTATTAGCTTTAGATATTTTCAAAGCCTTTGATTGCGTGGAATGGCCAGCGTTAAAAATAATATTAAAAACATTTGGGTTTGGACATAAATTTATGGGAGTGATTAATCAGATGTATAAAAATAATAAAGCGGAAATAATGGTTAATGATGGGTTAACGCAACAAATAATACTAGCCCGAGGAACTAGGCAAGGATGTCCACTTTCACCGATTTTATTTGCAATAGTTATAGAAATTTTAGCAAATGTAATTAGGGAAGATGAAAGATTAAAGGGGATAGGAAGAAAATATAAGATTAAAGTAAATATGTTTGCGGATGATACGTTATTGACAATAGAAGATCCCCTAGAAAGTGGGGAGATGATTCAGAAACATTTGAGAGAATTTGGGGAAATTACAGGATTACAAGTTAACTGGGGGAAGTCAGAAATGATGTTGTATAACTATAACAAGGAAGAGATGGAGAAATGTAAAGCTAAGTTAGGATTAAGACATAAAAATAAAATAAGATATTTAGGAGTTAATATAGATAAAGAATTAGAAAGAATAGAGGAACTTAATTTTGTAATCTTAAGAAAAGAGGTAGGGGAGAAATTACAGATTTATAGAAAATTAAAACATTCTTGGTTTGGTAGAATAGCGGTTATTAAAATGAAGATATTACTAGGGGTGTGCACGGACCCCCCGGATCGGATCGGGACCCGGATCGGGACCTCCAATTTTGTCCCGGACCGGTTCGGACAAAATCGGAGGCCCCCCGGACCGGATCGAGTCCGATCCCGATCCAAAAATCGGAAATTTTTGGATCGGCCGCCATTTTTTTCCCCATAGACTTGCATTGCAATGCAAGTGTATGAGGAAAAAATGGCGGCGGGTGGGTAAGGGGGGGCCTAACTCCCTCCCCCCCGGGGCCGTCCGCTGTGGACGGCCCCGGCAGGTAAACCCCCTCCCCCGCGCTCCCTACCCCCCCTGGGGCCGCCTGCTTCCATCCGCTGGCGCCCGCGGGCGCCAGCGGATAGAAGCGGACGGCTCCGGGGGGGGGGGGGTAAGCCCCCTTCCCCGCCACTTACCTTCTCGGCACGTCCGGCGCCGGCGGCTACTACCAGCGGGCTCCGCGGCCTACTCTCGAGTAGCGCGCCGGGTGATGACATCACCCGGCGCGCCACCCTGGAGCAGGCCGCGGAGCCTGCTGGTAGTAGTAGGCGCCGGCGCCGGACGGGAGCCGCCGGGCCGGGCAGGTAAGGGCCCCCCTCCCCCCTCCCCCCTCCGCGCGCCCCCTCCTCCCCCCTCCCCCCTCCGCGCGCCCCCTCCTCCCCTCCACGCACCCCCTCCTTACCTTTCCGGCCCGGCGGCTCCCGTCCGGCGCCGGCGCCTACTACTTCCAGCAGGCTCCGCGGCCTGCTCTAGAGTAGTGCGCCGGGTGATGACATCACCCGGCGCGCCATCCTAGAGCAGGCCGCGGAGCCTGCTGGGAATAGTAGGCGCCGGCGCCGGACGGGAGCCGCCGGGCCGGAAAGGTAAGGGCCCCCCTCCCCCCTCCGCGCGCCCCCTCCTCCCCTCCACGCACCCCCTCCTTACCTTTCCGGCCCGGCGGCTCCCGTCCGGCGCCGGCGCCTACTACTTCCAGCAGGCTCCGCGGCCTGCTCTAGAGTAGCGCGCCGGGTGATGACATCACCCGGCGCGCCATCCTAGAGCAGGCCGCGGAGCCTGCTGGGAATAGTAGGCGCCGGCGCCGGACGGGAGCCGCCGGGCCGGAAAGGTAAGGGCCCTCCTCCCCCCTCCGCGCGCCCCCTCCTCCCCTCCACGCACCCCCTCCTTACCTTTCCGGCCCGGCGGCTCCCGTCCGGCGCCGGCGCCTACTACTTCCAGCAGGCTCTGCGGCCTGCTCTAGAGTAGCGCGCCGGGTGATGACATCACCTGGCGCGCCATCCTAGAGCAGGCCGCGGAGCCTGCTGGGAATAGTAGGCGCCGGCGCCGGACGGGAGCCGCCGGGCCGGAAAGGTAAGGGCCCCCCTCCCCCCTCCGCGCGCCCCCTCCTCCCCTCCACGCACCCCCTCCTTACCTTTCCGGCCCGGCGGCTCCCGTCCGGCGCCGGCGCCTACTACTTCCAGCAGGCTCCGCGGCCTGCTCTAGAGTAGTGCGCCGGGTGATGACATCACCCGGCGCGCCATCCTAGAGCAGGCCGCGGAGCCTGCTGGGAATAGTAGGCGCCGGCGCCGGACGGGAGCCGCCGGGCCGGAAAGGTAAGGGCCCCCCTCCCCCCTCCGCGCGCCCCCTCCTCCCCTCCACGCACCCCCTCCTTACCTTTCCGGCCCGGCGGCTCCCGTCCGGCGCCGGCGCCTACTACTACCAGCAGGCTCTGCGGCCTGCTCTAGAGTAGCGCGCCGGGTGATGACATCACCCGGCGCGCCACCCTAGAGCAGGCCGCGGAGCCTGCTGGGAATAGTAGGCGCCGGCGCCGGACGGGAGCCGCCGGGCCGGAAAGGTAAGGGCCCCCCTCCCCCCTCCCCCCTCCGCGCGCCCCCTCCTCCCCTCCACGCACCCCCTCCTTACCTTCCCGGCCCGGTGGCTCCCGTCCGGCGCCGGCGCCTACTACTACCAGCAGGCTCCGCGGCCTGCTCTAGAGTAGCGCGCCGGGTGATGACATCACCCGGCGCGCCACCCTAGAGCAGGCCGCGGAGCCTGCTAGTAGTAGTAGGCGCCGGCGCCGGACGGGAGCCACCGGGCCGAGAAGGTAAGTGCCCCCCTCCTCCCCCCCCCCGCTGTCCACTTTCATCGGCGGGCGCCCGCTGGCGCCCGCCAATGGAAGCGGCGGTGGGCGCCAGTGGGCGCCCGCCGATCCGCCGATCCGCCGAACCGGTTCGGAGCTTTTTCGGACCGGTTCGGATTGGATCGGCCGATCCAGCTGCGGGATCGGAAATCGGATAATTTATCCGATTTCCCACTGGACCGGACTCGGATCGTGGATCGGGTCCGATCCAGTGCACATCCCTAGATATTACCTAAGGTTAATTTTTTGTTTAGAATGCTACCTATTAGAATTTCAGTAGCTGAGATTAAAAATTGGCAAAATATGATTAATGCATATTGTAACGGGGATAAAAGAGCTAGGATAAATAAGGGGTTTATCTGCTTACCTTCTCGGCCCGTCCGGCGCCGGCGGCTACTACCAGCGGGCTCCGCGGCCTACTCTCGAGTAGCGCGCCGGGTGATGACATCACCCGGCGAGCCACCCTGGAGCAGGTCGCGGAGCCTGCTGGTAGTAGTAGGCGCCGGCGCCGGACGGGAGCCGCCGGGCCGGGCAGGTAAGGGCCCCCCTCCCCCCTCCCCCCTCCGCGCGCCCCCTCCTCCCCTCCACGCACCCCCTCCTTACCTTCCCGGCCCAGCGGCTCCCGTCCGGCGCCGGCGCCTATTACTTCCAGCAGGCTCCACGGCCTGCTCTAGAGTAGCGCGCCGGGTGATGACATCACCCGGCGCGCCACCCTAGAGCAGGCCGCGGAGCCTGCTGGGAGTAGTAGGCACCGGCGCCGGACGGGAGCCGCCGGGCCGGGCAGGTAAGGGGCCCCCTCCCCCCTCCCCCCTCCGCGCGCCCCCTCCTCCCCTCCACGCACCCCCTCCTTACCTTCCCGGCCCGGCGGCTCCCGTCCGGCGCCGGCGCCTACTACTTCCAGCAGGCTCCGCGGCCTGCTCTAGAGTAGCGCGCCGGGTGATGACATCACCCGGCGCGCCACCCTAGAGCAGGCCGCGGAGCCTGCTAGTAGTAGTAGGCGCCGGCGCCGGACGGGAGCCACCGGGCCGAGAAGGTAAGTGCCCCCCTCCTCCCCCCCCCGCTGTCCACTTTCATCGGCGGGCGCCCGCTGGCGCCCGCCAATGGAAGCGGCGGTGGGCGCCAGTGGGCGCCCGCCGATCCGCCGATCCGCCGATCCGCCGAACCGGTTCGGAGCTTTTTCGGACCGGTTCGGATTGGATCGGCCGATCCAGCTGCGGGATCGGAAATCGGATAATTTATCCGATTTCCCACTGGACCGGACTCGGATCGTGGATCGGGTCCGATCCAGTGCACATCCCTAGTAGAAACAATACCAGATTTGAAGATTTAATTGAACAAATAGAAAAAAAAGATGAAGCCAGAGCTAAGAAAGGACTCACTAGCGAGATATATAAAATATTAATAGAGGAGGAATTTCAGGACTCACTTAAGGTTATAAAAGAGGTATGGGAAGAAGATCTAAGGGAAAAAATCAATGAAGATAATTGGGGGAGGATATGGAATGTAAGAATGTTGAAATTATTGTCGATTAGAATTAAGGAGAACTATTATAAGACAGTTTGGAGATGGTATCTAACACCTGTAAGATTTCACCAGATTGATAAAAAAGTGTCCAAGAACTGCTGGAGGGGATGTCAGGAGGTTGGGACCTATTTTCATATGTGGTGGAGCTGTGAACAAGTACAAAAATGTTGGGAAAGGGTTTTTAAAGAAATAAGTGATATAATTGGAAGTAAATTGGAATTAAACCCGAAGTTAGCTCTACTAGCAATATGGGATAGTAGGAATAAGCATATAATTAATAGAGAATTGGTAAACAACCTCCTGGCACCCGTTAGAATAATGATTGCTAAAAATTGGAAAGGGCAACGAAGTTATAAAATAGAAGATTGGTATAAAGAAATTTGGGATATAGCATTGAATGATATGTTGACATGTAAAATGAAAATAATGAGGGGAATGTCCAGTAAGAGTGATTTTGGAGATATATGGACTCCCTTTTTGGAATATGTTTTAAGATCGGGAAAGGGACAATCGCCTTCAAAAGAATCATTAAAATTCTGGAAGGATGATGGATGATGTGAGTAGGTCTCGGGGGGGTGCACGGGGGTAGTCGAGGGAGTTAGTTTGTTTATATATTATGTATTATGTGTATGTTTGTTTTGTTTTGTTGAAAAATTAATAAAAATTATACAATAATAAAAAAACCCCACTAAACCTGTGCATCTTCTGCATGGAAGAACCTATGAACCTGATCTTTCAGAGGGCATGTGACCTCATCCAGAACAGGCAATGGGCCTATCTTCCAGACCTTGGAACCATTTGCCCACAGGGCTTCCATCCTGCCAAGGTTCAGTTTCAGCTTGTTGGCCCTCATCCAACCCAACACTGTGTTTAGGCACTGATCTAGGATGTACACAGCCTCACCTGTTCCAGATGTTACAAGCTGTGTTTCAGCATAGTGGGGGTGCAGTGCTCCAAATCCCCTAACAACCACTCCCAATGACTTACTTATAGATATTAAACAACATTGGGGATAGAATGTTACCTGCGGAACCCTATAGCTCAATTGCCAGTGGGCCAAGGAGTGGTCACCCAATGTCACTTTCTGAAATCAGCCCTGCGGGTAAGACAGAAACCACTGTAACCCTTTGAGTCATGCACCACTCACGCTTACCCAATGTCCAGCCTGTTTCATTGACTGTAGCTTCTTTCTTTTCAATCTTGTCATTCTTGGGGGGGGGGGATGTTGAAGTTGAAGCTTTCTGGAGCTGGCTATGGCAATTCTTGAAAGATGTAATGCTTAGACATCTGATACCATATCAGGCTATTTCTGAGAAGAAACCAACATCCTTAACACTCTGGAACAGTATCATAGCTGACTTCCTCAGTGTGGACACAGTGCCACCTAGAGTTAGAATTGCAAGGGGGGTGAAATACAGTTCTCTCAGTCAAAGAAATCCAACATACGTTCTAAAGTACCCTGAGAAAGAGGCAGGCAAACAGAACCCTCTTTAGCAAGGGAAGAAAACTGTTAAGAAATAAGAGGATAGTTTTTGGCACAACATAGTGTCCCTGAGTGTGGAATAAGCACAGGCTATTCCAGTACAGGCAGAAACAAAAACGGAGTATGGATAGAAGTGCTGGTGACCTGCAATTTTTTGTGTTCCTGCCTGAGATCAACATGGCGTACACCTGCAACAAGTGCAAGCTAGTTGCACTACTGAAAGAAAAACTGAGTGTACTTGAGTGATGAGTGTCTACCCGCCAATTAATAAGAGAAGACAAAGAGTTCTTAGACAGGTGGAATTGCAACAGCAACAAGAAGCACAAGAGATTGAATAGCAATCTGCATGGGATAGAAAACCCAAGTATGTCGTGAAGACCCATGGACTTGCCAGGTGTGCTATGTCCCTGGAGCATAGATTAGAGATGTGACTGAAGGGTTGCCAAAGCTCATATGGCCCACTGACACATATCCTTTTCTTCTCATCCATGTGTGAACAAATGATATTGCCAAGTGGAGCTATGAAGAAATCACATCAGACTTTGAAGTTCTGGGAAGGAACATCAAGAACTTTGGGGCCCAGATAGTTTTCTCATCCATCCTCCCTGTTCTTGGAAGAGGATTAGAAAGGGAAAGAAAAATACTCCAGGTGAACGACTGGCTATGAAGGTGGTGCCGATGTGAGGGATTCGGATTCTGGGACCATGGGCTACACTATTTGGAAGATGGACTGCTGGCAAGGGACGGGTTCCACCTCACAAGGGCTGGTAAGAATGTGTTCAGCCACAACATGAAGAACCTCATCAGGAGGGCTTTAAACAGAATCCTATGGGGGCGGGAGATGTAAACTTCAAGGCAACAATGGATGAAGGCTTATGCGCCATAACAGAGAGAACAGCTCCAATAGTGCCCAAAAATTAGTGTTCACAACAATTTAGGGAAGAAGGCAGACTATAAAGCACATGGGCTTTGATGTCTATATACTAATGCCCAAAGTATTGGAAACAAACAGAATGGATTTGAACTCTAAATACATGAAGGCAAATATGACTTGATAGGTATAACTGAAACTTGTTGGGATGACTCCCATGCAATTGAAGGAAATAACTTGTTCAAAAATAGCAGAAGAAATAGAAAGGGAGGCAGAGTCACACTATATGTTAAAATATGTATCCCTGCACAGAAATAGCTAATACCCAGGAAGACAGAAACAAACTTCAAAGTGATGTTGATAGGCTGGAGCGCTGGGCTGAAAACAACAGAATGAAATTTTATGCCATGTTCTACACCTAGGAAATGAATGCCATGTTCTACACCTAGGAAAAAGAAACTAAATGCACAGTTACAAGATGGGGGATACTTGGCTCAGCAATACGACAAGTGAGCAGGATCTTGGAATGGTTGTAGATCACAAGCTGAATAGGAGCTAACAGTGTGATGTGGCTGCAAAAAGAGGAAATGCTATGTTGGGCTGCATTAATAGAAATATAGCTTTCAATCGCATGAGGTATTGGTTCCCCTCTATTCAGCACTGGTTAGGCCTAGTCTTGAGTATTGTGTGCAGTTCTGGGCACCACACCAAGAAGGATGCAGACAAGCTGGAGCATTTTCAGAGGAAGGCAACAAGGATGATCAGGGGTCTGGAAACAAAGCCGTATGAGGAGAGACTGAAAGAATTGGGCATGTTTAGACTGGAGAAGAGAATATGGGGGGGGGGGAGGAATATGATAGCACTCTTCAAATACTTGAAAGGTTGCCACACAGAGGAGGGCCAGGATCTCTTTTTGATCATCCCAGAGTGCAGGACACGGAATCATGGGCTCAAGTAACAGGAAGCCAGATTCCAGCTGGACATCAGTAAAAACTTCCTGACTGTTAGAGCAGTATGACAATGGAACCAATTACCTAGGGAGGTCATGGGCTCTCCCACACTAGAGGCCTTCAAGAGGCAGCTGGACAACCATCTGTCAGGGATGCTTTAAGGTGGATTCCTGCATTGAGCAGGGGGTTGGACTCGATGGCCTTAGAGGCCCCTTCCAACTCTACTATTCTATGGTTCTATGATTCTATTACACATTGTACAACTATTTGGGGCAATTAAAGTCTCCTAATCCATTAATAGCTATATGTAGGTGTGTGTAATACCGGGTAGTTACTCCATTAAATAGTTTGCAATCTCAAAGAAATAGCTACAAATAGCCTACTGAAAGCTAAGCATGTCCTTCTGGAGACAACAGTGTTGTCTGTATATTCAGCATTAGTCCTCTTGGAAAGGTACAATGGGACTTCTTTATGCCATCTTGCTTGGGGCAGGAGGAATGATAGCAATTGTTTTTTTCTTACTGCTGTCCTGGGCAATTTATTATGACCTCTCTAGGAGCAATATTCCCTCTGAATTTGACCATCCTTTAAAGCTTCGATTCGTTCACTGGGGAAGCATTCTGGTATTCACTTTGGTAAGTCTGAAACTGAAAGTTACAAGGCTCAAGGGAAATTGGGGTGTGGGGAGTCAAATGGAGTTTGGAAAAGCAAATATTTAAACTTTGTTGTTACTGATTTCCAGTGATCATGTCAGCTGGTTCCATTTGCATATCAGTGATGTAGCAGCAGCATGTAAAATGAAAATAAAGAGGGGAATGTCCAGGAAGAGTGATTTTGGAGAAATATGGACTCCCTTTTTGGATTATGTTTTAAGATCGGGAAAGGGACAAATGCCTTCAAAAGAATCATTAAAATTTTGGAAGGAGGATGAATGATTATGAGATGGTCTCGGACGGGGGGGGGGTGCACGGGGGGTAGTCGAGGGGGGTAGTTTGTTTTATATTATTGTTTATATTATGTGTATGTGTATGTTGAAATCAATAAAAATTATTAAAAAAAAAAGTGATGTAGCAGCAGCATGTGGACACATACTTACTTGACAGAGAGACAAAGTACACACTGAGCAAAGGATCCCTAATTTGATCTCTCGGTGTTTATTGTTTAATGAGAAATATATGGGGAAGGCTCCTAATGTGGTCAAAGTGATGGTACTGGGGGAAAAGGATGTAAAGCTTTTTTCTCTGTACCCTTTCCCTTAATGAATTTATTTTCCATGTCCCTTGATTGCTATTTGCTCCATGTGCAGAAATGTAAGGATGAACAGGAGACTGGAGGGCAGGGCTCCTGTATCTTTAAGAGTTGTATAAAGAAGGGAATTTCAGCAGGTATCATATTTATGCATGCAGCATTTGGTGCAATTCCCTCTTCATCACAACAGTTAAAGCTGCAGGAGCTATACTAGAGTGGCTAGATACATAAGAGGGCAGGGCCCCTGCAACTTTAACAGTTGTGATGAAGAGGGAATTTCATTAGGTGCTGCATGCATACAATTGACACCTGCTGAAATTCCCTTTTTTATACAACTCTTAAAGATATAGGAGCCCTGTCCTCCTTTTCATATGGTCACCCTACCAGTGGTGGGGAATTTGGATTGGAAAAAGGCATGGGGGGTGTTGGGAAAGGGATCATTTCTTGTCTTGTAGCTCTGCTGTTCTGATCAAAATGACTGCCTGCTGTGGCTGCATGTCATGACAAGAAAAGGAAGGAAGTAGGAGATCTAATTAAGTATCTCTCACATCACCTTTTGTTTTAATAATAATAATAATAATATAATAAAATAATAATAATAATAATAAATATATTTATTTATTTCTAATGTGCCTCTCCCTCTGGATCGAGATGGGAAACAACATCAATACAAAACAATATAAAATATATAAAACTGATTAAAACATATAAAATTACTCAAAAGGCCATGACATGAAATTGGCTACATGCACATGACCTTGAAAGTTGAAACCTGGTGAATATCTCTTCTTCAAAAGAGGAGCAAAAATGTACTGTCTGCCTAGTTAAGTTTAGGTTACCAGATAAAATCCAGGTCAGGGCTCATGTAACTTTAACGGTTGTAGAGAAAAGGGAATTTCAGCCAGTGTCATTTGTATGCAATTAGCTCTTGGTGAAATTCCCTCTTCATCACAACAGTTAAAGTTGCAGGGGCCCTGCCTTCTTTTGTATAGGGTCACTCTAGTATAGTGCCTGCACCTTTAACTGTTGTGATGAAGAGGGAATTTCACCAGGAACTAATTGCATACAAATGACACTGGCTGAAATTCCCTTTTCTCTACAACTGTTAAAGTTACATGAGCCCTGACCTGGATTTTATCTGGTCAGCCTATAGTTAAGGCATTTTATTCCAAAGTTGTTGTATCCAAGAAGAAGCAGGGTAAAAGTATAAGTACAAATCCTTCATTTAAAACATGTCTTGCAAAGCTAACAACACAGGCATATACCTGACTAAGCCTCCCCGTATTACTATCCACAACTCCTCTTATAGATTACCTCAGCCTTCAGCTGAGTCTAATCTTTAGTCTCTTAAAGAGACAGTACTACCATCTCCACAAAAGTGGTGGCTGAAATTTGGCACACACATAACCATAGACCCCCTGATTACTGGTAAGTATGGATGTCATGGATATCCAGGGGTGGGGAAAGTCCAACAGAAATCCACTCACTTAGCCCCCCAGACTGGAGTCCACAGGCCCTGCCTGCCACCCAGCCCTGTCTGATGCAGGGTGCAAGCCGCCGGCCGATTCATGGGTGTCCGATAAGTGGCATACAACTGTCTGCTCCTTTGCCAAGCCACCATTTTGCGAAAAAATGGCAGCTCGTTCTTTTACGTGAATGGGCTTTTTACACAAGTGGTGGCCATAAATAAGTCCATTGACACAACATTACAAGCTTAAATAGTCTATTCAAACTTGAACAGTTGTTAAGTTTGCACAAAAATCTTATTTTCATTTGCAAGTGGGGAGAGATCAAAGACCAAAACTGTGGACAGCAGAAAAGCCACAACAAACCGAAATGGATATGTATGATGTTGACGATTTAAAATATGCCCTTGGTTTCAGCTATTTGTCTTCTACATCTGTTTACTGTTTAACCTTTAATTTAAAGAAAATCCGATTAGTATAAAATGTCATTACTGCAATAGAGCCTAGCATTCGTGGCTAGAACAAACCAAGCAGAATATAGGAGGACGTATTAGATTCTAGGACTCACAGCTCTCCTACACGCTTATTTATTTATTCATCATTTTTCTTGGTTGTAATATCTTTTCCCCAAGTTCTCATTCATGCAGACTTTTGAGACTGCTAACAATAAATGCAAGCAGAGACTAAAAAAACAAGAACAACATACCAGCTGTACTGTTGTGAAAACATTCTCAACCAGGTGTGTATAACTTATGATTAACTTTGTTAATCAGCTCTTTTATCTGATCTTGAGATACCACAACTTCATATTATTTTTTATTAAAACTGATAGAGACAAACTGGTACAGTCAGTGAGAAACTTATTCAACAAACGATTTATTTTTTAAATTTTTTTAATTCAGCTGAATAGAAATCAAGATATTGATTACTAAATAAATCACTTCACATTTTAATATAGATCACATGGTGAATGTTTTCATAACAGACATGCCTGTGCTAATTCAAGTACTCAATGTTGATTTTGCCATAATTTAGCTCTCAACATCTTTGCCATCCCACAAAAAACAGGCTCATGAGGACTGAGCATGCCCAGTGGCCAAGAAATGTTGACTGAACCCTCCATCACACCTATTGTTTTTTCCTGGTTTGAGTCCACGCTTTCCCTCCCCATTTCCTTTCCGAGTGTAGCTCTGTGCACTTTCAAGTGTGCGCTATTTCAGCTCGTGCACCTTTTCAGCAGTGCGGGTTTGCATCGGGACTATTCCAGTGGAATTGCCTCTCACAACTTGCAGTGGGGGGGGGGGAGGAAGCCCGGAGGGAAACGCAATGGACAGCAGTGTCATGGAGGAGTCAGCCAGCCATGTTCAGGAGCCCTTGTAGCATCACCTGCTTCTGTGATGTTTACTTAAACCTCTCCTTCACTGCCACCCCCTATTCATTATCTCTCCAAGAATGAGGGAAGAATACACCTTCTTTTAACTACTAATTTGTGTGTGAGTGTGTATTTACCAGCTGATGTAATGCACGTGACAGAGCAGACGTGGTTGATATAACAAAATAAGAATGAACTCTGTTCATATAGAAAAAGATTTCAAAGGACACTTTAAGTTGTTATCAGTTGTACGACTAAGGTTCTTTCTACACCACAGGGGTGTAGCAGGCCCAGCGCGAGCGATCCTGGAAGTAGCCACTTCCTGGATCAGCGTGCTCAAACACATCATGGGCACGACGTCCCAAGTCATTGGACATCGTGCCCAGCATCTGGGTTTTTTCTTTCAATCGGGAAGAGCGCTCCTGCACTCCAACGCAAAAGTAAGGGGGAAAAATGTGCATGATTGGGGGGCCCTCCCCCCTGCCATCTTGAGGATGGTGGACTTGGCTCCTCCCCCTCCCTTGATGGCCACGGAGCCGCATGGTGCATGTGCCGCGCTTCCTCGTGAGTAAGCGGGGCAGCACCAGGTCGGGCGGGCACATTCTTCCATGGTCCCCAGGAACTTCCCAGGACCGCAGAAGAATCAGGATTTTTGTGGTTCCTGAGAACCAGGAAAAATTCCATGTCCACCCGCCCCACCCTCGGTTCTCCCCGTGCATCATTTACACACACAGGGAGCAACTGGGGCCATCCCAGGCGTTTTGCCTGGTGTGGAAAGGGCCTATATCTATCCTATAACCCTACTTCCCTAAATTCTATCCTACTGCAAACCCATAATAATCCCAGCCTCACTCCAACCCCCACTAACATCCACTCTCCTTTCCGCTCTTACTTCCACAACCTCCCTCTTCAACACTTTCTCCCTCATCTTTCCTTCCCACTCACTCACATCATTTGAAATCCCTCAACCAATCAGACACCACCATGCACACATCTCACCATTCTAAATCCCCCTCCCCTCTGCTTACCGTTGCCTGCAATAAAAGAGTTCTTTACAGCAAATCCAAACCTGAACCAAATGCTTCAATGTACAAATATAAAGAGTAATACATAAAATATCATTTTGTCACAGCCCACATGGTCACATTTTGTTCAAGGTCCCACTTGTTTTAAATGAAATGTCAGTCAGCAACAGTAAAAAAAGAAAGAAAGAAAGAAAAAAGGGGGAAGCAGCGAAATCAAAACAGCCACCATTAGTTTGTTCGCATGTGAAGCCCTGACTCCACTTTCTGTTGGGGTATCACTAATTTGATGAGCCTATGAAAAGGAGAGTAGGGCTCCTGGATCTTTAACAGTTGCATAGAAAAGGGAATTTCAGCAGGTGTCATTTGTATGCATGCATGCAGTGTTGCAAAAGTTTGCTCATTTTTCCCAGGTGCACTCATTCATTCTAGCACACGAAGGAGGAGACCGAGTCCAAGTCTAGGTCCAAACGATTTTATTCTGCAGAATAAGGAGACATAGGAAGCTCAGCGCTTCGAAGCAATGTCTCCTCGAACAAAGGAGCCAGCAAACTATATATACACCATCTCCTGGCCGATGCATGCGCATGCGCTGGTCTAACAAAAAGTACTACCTGGAAGAGGGATGTACTGATAATCAACCACTGCCCTTTGGCATACAGTCACCTGGGTGTGACTTCAACCTGATTATCTATGAGGCTCCACATAGGCATTTTCAGCTTGGCAATTCCTACTTCTCCATAAGGTTACACAGCGAACAGACATGCCATTTCTTTGGTTCATTAGCTAGATCAATTTACTCAACAGCAGCACCTGGTGAAATTCCCTCTTCTTCATAACAGTTGAAGTGCCAGGGTTCCTGTCCTCTTTTGTATCTAGTCAAGAGGGCACCCCTCTGAAACTACTTGTTTGTAAAACAAAAGTTGTGGGTCTCCTGCACTGAGTCATATCTGGTTTGTCCCTCAAATTGGATTTGGGATTGTACAGGGAGATACAGAACTACTCATCTCCAAAGTTATGGGTGAACCAGATTCTTACCTCCAAGGGACCCAGGTTTCTGGACACAATACACGTTTCCACAAATATCCTCTACAATTTAGATCCAATTATGGTCATTATGTTCATGGGGCTCCTGCCTGGGCTGAACCTCCCTGGATCTCCGTCTCCTTTTAAGTTCTCATTAAGACATACTTTGGGGCATGAAAATGCTCCTTTTGGGGTGGGGGTGGGTGGAAAAAGCATGAAACGTCAGTGTGCTGGTGTGGAAACAGGAAGAGAATGGAATACGAGTTCAAAGCTGGGAATAAGTACATGTATCAAACAGACTGTGAAATTGGGGTGGTTCGAACGGCACCAAGTTCCCCCCAATACGTCCTTGACTATTGTGAAATATGAATTTGAGGTAGAAGAGTGTACCATTATATTAGGCCTCCTCCACACGAGACGTTTAATGAGCCTTGAAGGCTCATTATAAATTTTACCTACACACGAGCGGAGCGCAAAACGGGCGTACAGGCGCGTTATCTCCCCGATAATGCGCATTTTCGAACGCGCGTTAAATAGCGACTTTTATTTTGCTCCGGCCGTTAAAGCGCATTTTCGCTGTGTGAACAAGCGATTATGCGCATTAACTACCTGTAAAGTGCTTTTTGGGCATCTTTTAATGCGCTTCGCCGCTTCTCGCCGCCTCCCGTGCAGAGGGATTAGGCGTAAATGCGCCTCCGCGAAAATGCGCATAATCCCCGAACCGGGCGCAAAAGCGCATCCTTGTGGAGGGGGCCTTAGACTTCTTTTCCTTTTCCAAACAGGGGAAGATCCTTGAAGTGCTGGGCCTCTGCAGCCAGATTGCCTTTGTCCGCTTCATACTAACTGTTCAGAAGACAAGGCTGGATCCGAGCCTCTCTTCCAAAGACCTGCATTTCGATGGGGTGGCTGTCAGGGTTTACCAGCCTAAAATGCCATGTGCCGGGCGAAGGAGAGGATTTGTTTTTTGCCATGGAGGAGTTGGAATTATTGGAAGCATCGGTAAGCAATTAGGGCTGCACTCCTATATATATTCCCCTAAGAGTAGACATGTTTGGGATGGCACATTGAGAAAGATTTTCACCAATGACGTATTTCTGAACCTTTGTGTTTAAAGCAGGAATTGTGAACCATTTCCACCCCAAGGACTGAATCATCTCTGGAGAGCCTGAGGATGCATACAAGCAGTGGGCAGGCCACTACCCAATATGGGTGGAGCTACTGCTGGCATGTCCTCCCCATATTTTCACACACAGAAAAGAACGCACAGCCTCACAGACATATATACTCTTCTCAGCCCCACTTCCTCAGCTGATCCGTGCAGATTAGCATGGGGAACACCAAAGGACTAATTTGAAACATGGGCTAGCGGTCCTCAAGTCTGATTTAAAATGGCATGCCAATTCCTGGATCATGTTGGCAAAAGGGAATAGAGCCTTCTCAGTAGTAGCCCCAAAGTTATTGAACTGCCTTTTTATTGCCTCCTTGTTTATCATTGTACATAATGTTCATAATATTTGTAATCTTAATGTTGATGTGAGTTTTAATTATATATATATATATATATATATATAGTCGTGTACACCACTGTTGGAAAAAGATTGTATTTTGAAAGAGAACTAAGATATCTTTTTTTTTTTTTAAAAAAAGAGTTTTGATAGAGAATACCCAATGAAACTCCTTGGCTGGCTCTATCTATCTATCTATCTATCTATCCATCTACAATACTCTGACTTTCAGACTGAAAGAACTCCTGAGAAATCTTATAAACATATTGTCTTATATAAATAATATAAAACATTCTTGATTTCTTGAAAAAAGAAAAAAGAAAGAAAAAGAATGTGGTCCCAAAACTGGTTTAGTTGTGGGGAGGTAGTTTAGGTCTTCCTCAGATAAAGCCCAGCCAGAAAGCCAAATAGCAATTCAAAAAGTCCTAAAGCAGATTTTGTAAATAAAGATAACAACTAACTCTGAGGGCAAACTAAATATGAAGTTTGTCACATGGTTTCTTTCAGAGTACAAGATTTTTCTTTGACAAATCATTACCATGTGAGGGGCCCCATGCTGGATCAGCACCCAGGGTGGGCAGAGAGGGGCTTTAACATTTTGCCCCAGATGCAAACTTGGGGGGTGTTTATATGGTTTGTTTACCCCACCGTGGCTGCACAGTGGTGCTGCATTGTTTACCCCACCGTGGCTGCACAGTGGTGCTACGCCCGAAACTGCACATTTTGATGGTGTGGTTTTACAGTGTCTGTTCCCCCCCCCCCCCCCGGGGGTTCAGTCAAGTCGGTAATGCCGGAGGCAGAGGTTGCAGCATGTACTAAATGCTATTTCAATCATTTCATAGACCCTCTTTGCAGGGAGCTCCGTTCCTCCTTTTTTCCCTGTCCCCCATATTTAGCTGAATTCTACATGGACAGAGTAAGCATGGGAAGACATGGAAGGGGCAAAGGGCAGTCTTCTGGAGCCTAATGGCTGCCTGCACACGCTCCTTCCTGCCATCTAAATTTATCATTCCCGCCCTGCAACAGTGATGCTGCGGGGTTTTGAGGGAACCAGCTGCAAACCGGCATCATATTGACACCCCTCCAAGACATTATCCAATGGGACTGCTACACTGAGTAGACCCATTGAAATGAATGGGCCTAGTTTATGTAGGACTGCCATTGGATACTGCCAAATGTCTACATCAGTTAACCCCAGCGCACCATGCAGCTGCTATTTACAATGGGAGAAACAGTAGAACAGGGGAATGTGTGATCCCAAAATCTCTAAATCTGCTCTCCCCATTGTCACAGTCCAGATTGGATTCTTGCTCTGCCAGCTATTTGAGACAGAAAAATCTTGCACTCAGGAGCGCATTGCTTTATAAGATCAGCCCTTAAAAACCATTTGACTATTCACTTAAAATTCTATAGTATTATTTATGCATTGTGAAATAAAAGCATAATTCCGGTGCTTTTTCATTAAATGTTCAGGTTCCTTTTTAAAAATAATAATAATGGGGAGACTTTTGGGGGAGGCAGGGGTAGGGTTGAAACGTATTGAATTCTTCTGTTTTAAATTGCCTGAGACCCTTTGAACTACAATACTGGAAGAAAGAGCAACTTTTAAAACAGTAGGCATGTGATGTGATGGTGGTGGTGGTGAATCAAGATTTTTAATAGCTGTACGATGTTGTGGATGTTACTGAATTCTTCATCTTTATTACTAGCTGAATATCACGATATTTGCAGTAAAATTGCCAAGGACAGTGATTCAGTCGTTGTGTCTGTTGGGTGAGTAACTTGAATCAAGGTTCGTTGTACGGGAACCATAGGGTTTGTTCCATCAGCTACTTGCAATGCTTCTTCATAGGTTTGTTTGCCAAGAGAAAGAGGGTCCAAAAACTGCTGCCAGTGATTTACTCATTGCTTCCAAACTATAGCATAATCACACAAGGTATTGGTTCCCCTCTATTCAGCATTGTTTAGGCTTCATCTGGAGTTCTGTGTCCCGTTCTGGGCACCACACTTCAAGAAGGATGCAGGCAAGTTGGGGGTTAGGTTGGTTCAGAGGAGGGCAACAAGGATGATCAGGGGTCTACAAACAAGTCTCTATGAGAAGAACTGACAGCCTATCTACACTACTGCTTTAAAATGATTTAAAATGGTTTAAAACAGTTTATAACAGTTTTGAGAACTGTTGAGGCCCAGGACACACACTCCATATACAGTTTTCAAAATATTTTCAAAGTGTTTTATCCTGCGTGTGTAGATAGTAGGCTGACCAGATTTTAAAAGTCAAAATCCCGGTCCCCCCCACCCAAAACAACCCCCCCACCAAGCCACCCCCCAAAAAAAAACCAGCCTGGACCTACCGCCGGGTTCCTCCGCCACCCGCGCGCGGTCCTCCGTCGCCGCCTGCGCGGCCACGCCGGATCCTCCGTCGCCTGCGCGGCCGCGCAGGGTCCTCCGTCGCCGCCCGCACGGAAGAGGCGGGAGAGGGCCGGATCCGGAAGTGACGTAACCGGCCCTCTCCCGTCTCTTCCGCGCGGCCTCTGGCCTTTCTGGGGCTCGTCGCGATGGCGAAGAGCCTTGAGGAGCCCGGACGCTCGCGCAGAAGAGGCGGGTGCGGGCGTCCGGGCTCCTCAGGGCTCATCGCCATCGCGATTGAGCCCCAAGGAGGCCAGAGGCCACGCGGAAGAGGCGGGAGAGGGCCAGTTACATCACTTCCGGATCCGGCCCTCTCCCGCCTCTTCCGCGCGGCCTCTGGCCTTACGAGCCCGGCAGCAGCGGCGAAGGCGGCGGAGGAGCCCGGGAAGCGGCCGCCCCAGCAGGTAAGTGCCCCCTTTCGTGCTTACCTGCAGGGGCGTCTGCTTCCCAGGCTCCTCCACCGCCACCGGGTCTCGCTGCCACCGCCGCGTGACCCCCCGCCACCCCGGTTTTCCCCCGCCTCCCCCGGTTGGCCCGGTTGGCCCCTGGATTCCCGGTTAGGACTGGGAAATCCTGAGCCACCTGGTCAGCCTAGTAGATAGGCTCTGAAAGAACTGGACAGGTTTAGCCTG
This sequence comes from Anniella stebbinsi, assembly GCA_029215795.1. NCBI lineage: Eukaryota > Metazoa > Chordata > Lepidosauria > Squamata > Anniellidae > Anniella > Anniella stebbinsi. Next base: position 411,275,668 of record JARDYH010000001.1, on the reverse strand, counting down.
GACAAGAGAAGATTGAGGGGAGACATGATAACATGCTTCAAATACTTGAAAGGTTGTCACACAGAGGAGGGCCAGGACCTCTTCTCAATCATCCCAGAGGACAGGACACGGAATAATAGGCTCAAGTGACAGGAAGCCAGATTCCGGCTGGACATCAGGAAACACTTCCTGACTGTTAGAGTAGTAGGACAATAGAACCAATGACCTAGGAAGGTGGTGGGCTCTCCCACACTAGAGGCATTCAAGACGCAGCTGGACAGCCATTTTCAGGTATGCTTTAAGGTGGATTCCTGCATTGTGCTGGGTGTTGGACTCGAAAGCCTTATAGGCCCCTTCCAACTCTACGATTCTATGATTCTAATCCAGCAGATTTGATCAAGCCTATATGCATAGCCCTGCATACAATGTGATGTCCTATTCTCTGTCAAACAGAAGGGAAATTCTCAATTCTTGTAATGCTCGGTGTCCCTGTGTGCATAGTAGAAATTCATATCCCTGCACTAAGCAGTGGGTTGCTTTAGATGGCCTGTAGTCTGGCTTCCAATTCTTCAACTGGCAAACCAACTAGCACTAGTTTTTCAGAAGGGATTAATTTTCAGAGTAGGAGTGATACTTTACTGAATGACTACTATTATCCTCACAACAAGAATTAGGTTAAGCTGAAAGGGTGGCCAAAACTCTCTCGGAGATCATCTGAACTTAGCTGGTTCTTTGGTCTTTGTCTAATGCCCTAGTGCAGGGATGTGGGACCTCAGGCCCATTTACAAAATTCTCCTACTGGGCCAACCCTCCTAGAATACAAGGTCTCATGTGAGGCCCCTTCCTAATCCCCTCCACGTTTCCCCATCCCTCAGCTGGGAGAAAGGGTGGAAGAGCCACTTAGCCATGACTCAGTTGCTTTGCACCTCCATCACTTTCCCCACATGGAGAAATCAACGGAAGAGTGAAAGGGTGAGTGGTGTGAAGCAGGCTTCCCAATGAAGGCACCGTCTGGAGGAGCTGCATCTGGAATTTCAGCTAGGGCTCCATAATGGCAGGGGTCCACCTGTGACCTCACCAATGGGGGTCCAAAAGCCAACATCATCCTTCCCAGTTGGGCTCCATGGGGTAGGGGGAATCTGGCTCCTAGACCCAAACAGTTTCCCCAACCCTGCCTTAGCCCATGGATGGGCAGATTTCAACCATGCAGTATGCATGTGTGATATATATACATACTTTTTTCCTTAGAACACTAAGGTCCACAAACCTGGTGAAAATTGCCTCTGTGGGTGGATATTATTTGAGCCACAGATAAGGTAGGCTCCCTTTATAAATGTGCAGGGGGGATTAACGTGTGTGTGTGTTTAAGGGGGATAATGGTTTAAGGGGAAATATTTAAAAATTCCTAAAAAAAAAAAAATCAGGCATGAATTGATCTGTTTCAAACTTGGCATACCTAAGGCACTACTTAAGAGCTATCATCCTACCAAGTTTCATCTCTTTAGCTTTAAAAATGATAGTGTTGGTTTAAAAAATATAATTTTAAAACCCAAACATTTGTTTAAAAAAACCTAAAAAATTAAAACTTGAATGGATCTGCTCCTAATTTGGCATGCCTAAAGCTCTACTTAAGCTCTATCACTGTGCCCAGTTTCATCTCTTTATTTTTTAAAAATGAGGGAGCTGTAAACATTTGATTAATTTCCATTGACTAAAGTGGTTATCTGAAAAAGGGCAATTCTCTGATGGGTAATCCGACGGGGTGGAGTAATGGGGGCCACTCCAAAATTGGGGCAGAGTATTGCCTCAATGGATCTCTGGCTTGAATTTTGAGGCAGAGAAGACCCACTTTGCATACCCCTTCAAATTATCCGAAGATAGACCTGCAGGTTCAAATTTACTATGGAATTTGCTGCCACAAGATGTAGGGATGGCTTTGGATGGCTTTAATGGGAGTTAGATAAATTCCTGGAGGACAAGGCCATCAATGGCTAGTAGTCCTGATGGCTATGTGCTAGCTCCATTATCAGAGTCATAAGCCAGTTGCTGGGGAACATGGACAGGAGAGTTCTGTTGTTGCACTCATGTCTTGCTTATGGGTTCATGGTTTGCAGCTGGCTGGTCATTATAGGAACAGAATGCTGGACTAGATGGACCCTTCTTTAGTTCTTATGTTTACATCAGACCAGCTTTCTCACAGAGTCAGGATTCCCTCAAAATTCTCTCCAGTTCTGAAATCAGAGTTTTCAATATCTCTCCAGCATCCCTCTCCTCAAATGTGGAGGAAATCCCCAGCAAACCTCTCTCAGGCTGTGGAAGAAATACTTCTATAATAGACCCCTCATTCCCTTGCAGTTTGACAGAACAGCCTAATCAGTCCTCTTTATGTATAGATTAGTAAAAGGCACAGCCTCCTGAGCTAGATTGGATAGGAAGAGGGGAAAAAAGAGGGAATCATGGGTGAGATTTATTTGAAAATCCATAGTTGCACTGTGTCTGCCACGTACAATGAAGGAAACCAAGCCTCAGTGACAGAAATTATGTGGGTCCATTTTGTCAGGGAAAAAGTGCGATTTCTCCCGTTGAAGTGCTGGGGTGACATTGTAATAACACTGGGACAAAACAGAAAACAAGGGTAGATTGGCTAAGTGTAAAGTAATTGTGTGATTAAAACAAATCATGCATTGTGAGAGAAGCCAGAAAGAAAGATCAGATCATGGGGAAGTGAAGATAGGGTGACCAGATAAAATCCAGGTCAGGGCTCATGTAACTTTAACAGTTGTAGAGAAAAGGGAATTTCAGCCAGTGTCATTTGTATGCAATTAGTTCCTGGTGAAATTCCCTCTTCATCACAACAGTTAAAGGTGCAGGCATTATACAAGAGTGACCAGATACAAAAGAAGGCAGGGCCCCTGCACTTTAACAGTTGTGATGAAGAGGGAATTTCACCAGGAACTAATTGCATACAAATGACACTGGCTGAAATTCCCTTTTCTCTACAACTGTTAAAGTTACAGGAGCCCTGACCTGGATTTTATCTGGTCACCCGAAGTGAAGAGGCCTCACCAAAAAATGGCAATACGAGATTTCTCCCAAACTGAAAGTGTAGCCTGGGAGAGGAGTCAGCCAGACATGCAATAGCAGTAGTCTGGCATCACAACACACTGTTAAGTAAATATGTTCACAATCTCTCACACACATACACAGATTAATGTGCCCAGTCCTTGGATCCAAAATTGACACTAAATATTCCAATTTGAATTTTGAGCATTTTGTTTTTAAAGAATTGAAAGCATTGAACTGCATTTAGGCCTTTATCACACCTAACTGGTTTGCTTCTGCTGGTTCCCCCTCCATTTCCTATGCGAGTGTAGACTTTTGAATCACACATGGTCGGTTTTGCTCCAATACCTCAGCTCTGATGCCTGAACTTGCCTGAACTTGCCTGAAACAGACTTTGCCCATTCAGGGTTAAATCGAAACAGAAACTAAAAACTAGGGGTGTGCATCGGATCGGATCCGATCCACGATCCGAATCCGATCCGCCCCAAAATCGGAAAAATCCGATCTGATCCGACCAACCCTGTCTGCCTGATGCTGATGCTGCTGATGCTGCTGTCTTGAAGATCCTACCTGCGAGGAGCGCGCGCCGCCCTTCTCGAGCAAGCTATGGGACTTGTGCTTTTCCCCAAGGGGAAGCTCCCAGCCAGTCCCCAACGTTGCCTTTACAACAACATGGAGTTTTGACAGATAAAAAAGGGAGGGGGAGGCGGGGGGGGGTGCAATTGACAGCCCAAGCCTCTGTGGAAAAACTTTTATAACTTTTAATCTAAAAAATTCGTAGCCACCAAATGCCTGGGCCTATCATTCTGAAATTTCTGACAGACAACTACTCCTAATCCATCTACAAAGTGAGCAACTTTCAAACTTCTAACTTTTAAAATAAAAAAGTTATAGGCATTTCTTTCCTCATTGTTTCAAAAATTAATTGCCACACAAGGCAAGCACTTATGTTTCTGAAATTTCACACACATATCAAGCCATGTGTTACCTGTAATGTGCCCAAGTTTCCTGTTTGTATCTTTTTTTTAAAAAAAGTGGGAGGCATAACTGTATTTACCCCACTACTACCCATTTTTCTAAAATTAATTGCCACACAAGGCAAGCATCTATGTTTCTGAAATTTCACACACATAGGTCCCAAGGTACCTCCTACAATGTGGCAAAGTTTCATGTGTGTAACTTTAAAAATGACAAAGTTATAGGTGTTTCTTTCCTCATTGTTTCAAAAATTAATTGCCACACAAGGCAAGCACCTATGTTTCTGAAATTTCACACACATAGGTCCCAAGGTACCACCTACAATGTGCCCAAGTTTCATGTGTGTAACTTTAAAAATGACAAAGTTATAGGCATTCCTGGGTATTTATTTAAAAAATCATTGCCACAAAACGCATGCACCAATCTTTCTGAAATTTCTCACAGATAACTATCCCTAACCAGTGTACAATGTCCCCAAGTTTCATCCTTCTATCATTAAAAATGAAAACATTATAGGCGTTTTTGTAAAACAATACTTGGCTATGGGAAAAAGCATTCAAAATGGCGTCCGATCCGGATCGGACATCCGATCTGCGGATCAGGATCGGGTCCGATCTGATCCGACCATCCTCTGATCCGATCCGATCCGACCCCCCAGGTCCGATTCCGATCCGCTATCCGATCCGATCCGGGGGGGTCAGTGCACATCCCTACTAAAAATGGAGCACTCAAGGCACGAGAACAGCGTGAGACGGACAACGCCATGCGAGTCCCGCGCTGAAGATCTGGATCAAAGTTACGGTGAGTGTGCTTAAAACCGTGCATGTGATAAAGGCCTTAGGCATGGATTCAAATAGCACTGGCCAAATTTCTGCCACCATCTCTCTCTTTCACTCACTCGCTTAAGGAGAAAAAACTGAGCTTGATCCAGTTCTAGTGAAATTCCAGTGAAAAGCTGTCCCTGAAGAAGGGAAGGAGCCACATGGTGTTTCACCTTCTCTCCCCCTCTTCAGGTTTGTCTCTTCTTGGATTCTGGAAAGTTAACGTTTTGCTTCTGTATTCTGCCTCTCCAGCTATCGCCTTTCTCCTGAGCACCCCTACCCCGCACAGTGGAAGGACTGCTTCACAGCTACCATGCACTTCATGAAAAATGCAGAGCTCTACGGAGTGGATCCTTCTCAGATCATCATAGGTGGGGACAGCATTGGGGGCAATTTTGCTAACGTTGTTGCCCAAAACCTAGTGGAGAGATCAGATCTCCCAAAGCTACGAGCTCTAGTACTGATCTATGCTGTCTTCCAAGCTATGGACTTCAACCTGCCTTCTTATCAACAGAATAGCAGAATGCCTCTCTTGTTCCGGGAGAATATTTTTCATTTTGGTCTGCAGTATTTTGGAAAGGACACTTCTCTGGGGCATGATATCTTGAAGGGATTTCATGTGCCAGATGAAATGAGGCTCAAATATAGGAAGTGGATGAGTCCAGATAACATTCCAGAGAGATTTAAGCGTCGAGGGTATAAACGAGTACCACTCGCTCCATATAAGCCTGATGTGTACAAAAAAGTGCCAGAGTTAGTTGAACTCACTTTCTCTTCACTTTTTGCTGAAGACTCTGTCATCCAACAGCTCCCGGAGACTTTAATTGTGAGTTGCGAGTATGACTTAATTCGAGATGACTCTCTCTTGTACAAGAAACGACTGGAAGACAACGGTGTGAAAGTCAGCTGGTTCCATGCTGAAAATGGGTTTCATGGGGTGATAAACCTCTTCAGCTATGGCATTTTGTCATTCCCCAGTGGTATAGAAATACTGGACAACATTGTAGACTTTGTCAAACATTTATGAGAGTATTTTGCAGTGCTATAATCCCTTAATGAATAATGATCCCTAAATATGAAGATGGAAAAGTGAAACAGTCACACCATTATGAGCCCTGAAAGTTGTAAATGTTCATAAAATTAAGATGATTTGTTAAAAAAAAAAATTTTTTTTCTCCCACATTTTTTTCTCCCACATTTCTCCCACATTTTTCTCAAATATTCCCATTGAATTTGACCGAAAATAAATTGCTTTCAAAATGAAATTCAGTGGTGAGGGAAATTTCAGAGAAAGTCTTATGGGTTGGATTTTCTTGTGCAGATGGCCAGGGAGTTTGTGCTAGTTTTGTCTGGTTTTTCATTGAACGCTCATCTCTCCAACATCCTATAGCCTCCTCAGCTTCTTGCGCTTCAACTAAAGCCCCGGGAAGACATCATGAGCTCATTCATTCCACAGGGCTTTCTAGAGTAGGATGAACAAGCAGCCTGGGAGGCTGCAGAACAATGGAGAAATATCTAACAGAAAGAAAATATACACACATCACCCTACTGCCTCAAAAACATAACCAAAATAGACGACAAAATACTCTGAGAATAAGGCAGAACAATGGACATCTCTTTCATGGGGGAAGAAAACTTTTAGGAAATTGGAGGACAAATTTAGGCACAGCACTAGCTCCATCTCTTCCTGGAGCTGGTCATAACTCTACCCCCCCCCCCCAACACTTGAAATATGGTGTGTGCAAAATGGGGGCCAGTGGCCAACACAGTTGATGCTGTTATCACTTGCAATGACAGTTCGCCCCCACCAAAACAACACCCCAAAAACTCCTTACCGAAACAAAAAGAATCTGTGATTCAACTGCTACCAGTGCTGAGACCTCCTGTAGGAAATAGTTGAGAATTTCTCCTCTCCCTGCAGAAATTCAGTGAAATTGCCCCTCCCCCCCAATTTATCTGACCACAAATAAGGTGGAGAATTTTGAGAGGTCATTTGCACATAGCTCTAGTTAAAACTATTTTGAATTTGGCAAGGAGATTCACTGCTTCGCCGAAATTCCCCTCAAGGCAGCAACACCACCCATTCAAAAGTGTTCCCTGTTGAGAGTAGGCAGCCATCTTCCATTTTGATCTTGAGGTGTCTTCACAGGATCCACCTCTTCATGCAGGCTTTCCTTGAAGGTGGGGTGACCATATGGGTGAAGGCAGTCCTTCGAGTAACTGGGTCCCAAACCATTTAGGGCTTTAAAGGTCAAAACCAGCACTTTAAATTGGGCTCAGAAATACACAGGTAGGCCGGTGCAGCTGGCGTGGTATAGGCGTTATGTAGTCAAATGGCCTTGCCCCCACCAATACTCGGGCAGCCGCGTACTGCACCAGCTGAAGTTTCCAAACCCTCTTCAAAGGCAGCCCCATGTTCAGTGCATTACAGTAGTCCAGCCTGGAGGTGACTAGTGCATGGATAACTCATAGGCATTGCTCCCTCCTGCCCATGTTGCTTCATAGCAGTGATGCTGCGGGGTTTGGAGGGAATCAGCAAGCAAAGCGGCGGTGTATAGATGCCACACACACACACACACACAATTCATGCTATTGTCGGTGTGCCATATGTATTTTGTATTGTTTGTACTGATGTTGTTCCCCGCCTCGATCCGGAGGGAGAGCCGGGTCATAAATAAATAAATTACCATTATTATTATTATTATTATTATTATTATTGATTCTTTAAGAAGTTTTCAATACTGATAAAGCACCAAAGTTCATTTCATCCCATAGACATTGCTGAAATAGCACCGTGTAAGCTATTTTCATTACTCAGAGAACACCTGTGAGGAGCAGAGTGGCAGCAATCTGAACCACTTTTGCCACACAGCTCCACAAGTGACCAAAATAACCCACGGTGACTGCCAAATGACATGATAACCTGCGATGGGTTAAATAGCCCCTACTGCACACTGTGGGATATCAGAGTGATTTGCTTTGGCCAAACAAGCCATCATGGATTAAAAAATAACCAACAGATGACACAACAACCCATGATAGGTTAAATAAAGCATTGTGTCTTATTTTATTCATCATGGGTTATCATGTCATCTGAACCTAATCAGAGAGAGAGAGGATAGTGGCAGTTTGGGTGTCAGAAAGAGAGAGGCATAAAGAGGGTAGCCCTGACCACCTTTAACCCTCAGCTCACACATCACTGGCTTAAGCCCACCCATTGCCTGTATGGGCTGCACAATAGGTTAACCCCCAATGGAATGCCATTGACAGAAAAAAATACAATGCCATCAACAGAAAAAAAGTGTTTCCTACCCCTGCCATAGTGTATCAATGTATCAATGTCATGGAGGCTGTTCCTGGAAAAGTTCTAACCAACAAAGACAAGGTTCTCTATGAACTAATTCAAACCAAACACTCCAGACACAAAATTGGGTGCGATCGCTAATACCTTGGAAGAGAGAAACAAAGTTCAAAGTGATCTTGATAGGCAGGAGCACTGGGCTGAAAACAAGAGAATGAAATTTAATAGGGGTAGACAACAGTGCTGTTTAACATCTACATGAAACCACTGGGAGAAATTATCCAGAGGCATGGAGCGGGGTGCTATCAGTGTGCTGATGACACCCAAATATATTTCCCTATGCCTTTGACAACAGCGTCAGCTAAGGATAGTGTGTCTCCTCTGAATGAATGTTTGGAGGCGGTAATGGGCTGGATGAGGAAAAACAAACTGAAGCTGAATCCAGGGACGATGGAGGTGCTTACTGTCAAAGGCCTCAACCTGGGTTTGGAGGTGTGTCAACCAATTCTGGATGGGGTTACACCCACTCTGAAAGACTGTGTTCACAGCTTGGGGGTACTCCTGGATCCGTCGCTCCAAATGACAGCCCAGATAGATGCGACGGCCAGGAGTGCCTACTATCAGCTTCGGCTGATACGCCAGCTGCGCCCCTTCCTAGAGTTGGAAGACCTAAAGATGGTGGTGCACGCACTGGTAACTTCGAGGCTTGACTTCTGCAATGTGCTGTACATAGGGCTACCTTTGTGCCTAGTGGATGGAGTTACACTCCCCCTGAAAGACTGTATTTCCAGCTTGGGGGTGCTCCTGGATCTGTCTCTCTAGATGATAGCTCAAATAGATGTGATGGCCTGGAGTGCCTACTATCCACTTTGGCTGCGCCCCTTCTTGGAAGAGGTAACTTGGTAACTTCGAGGCTTGACTTCTGCAATGTACTGTACGTAGGACTACCTCTGTGCCTCGTTTGGAAACTTCAACTAGTTCAAAATATGGAAGCCAGGTTGGTCACTGGTGCGCCTAGAGGTGACCATATTACACCAGCTTTAAAATCACTCCATTGGCTGCCAATTAGTTTTCGGGCGAAATATAACTTTTTGGTTATTACCTTTAAAGCCCAACATGGTTCAGGTCCAAATTACCTCCGGGATCACCTTCCCCATGTACAATCCATCCCGCACACTCAGGTCCTCTGGGGAGAATTTACTCCAGTTAGCCAAAACTAGGCTGACACCCGATACCCAGAGGACCTTCTCTTCTGCTGCTCCCAGACTGTGGAATGGCCTGCCAGAAGAGATTCGTCAACTTAACAGTCTCCTGGAATTTAAGAAAGCCTTAAAGACTAATCTCTTCCGGCAGGCCTACCCAGCTGAATTTTAAGATGTCTTTTAATAATGTATTTGTTTTATATACTTTTAATTAGTTATATATATTATAGTGTTTTGAATTTGTTGCTGTACCCTGCCTCGATCCAGAGGGAGAGGCGGGTAATAAATAAATATATTATTATTATTATTATTATTATTATTATTATAGTTCTACACGAAGGAAAAAGGAACCATATGCACAGTTAAAAGATGGGGGCTACTTGGCTCAGCAATACTACAAACAAGAAGGATCTTGGAATTCATAGAATCATAGAATAGTAGAGTTGGAAGGGGCCTATAAGGCCATTGAGTCCAACCCCCTGCTCAATGCAGGAATCCACCTTAAAGCATACCTGACAGATGGTTGTCCAGCTGCATCTTGAAGGCCTCTAGTGTGGAAAAGCCCATGGATGACCGTATGCCAGGAAAAACAAGGACATGTCAGGATTTTTGGTAACAAATTCGGGAAGGGGGAGAATTATAAAATTTGAAGAAAAATCTGGATTTTCCCATCCTCCCCCCCCACCTAAAGGGCAACTCTACTTTATAGTCAATGGGAATTAACAACAATGCTAATGGCTCCATCATTTTTAAAGATAAAGAGTTGAAACTTGGCTCCATCCGTTGATTTTTTGGATTTTTTTAAAGTTCAAGATTTTAATTTTTAAAACAACAACAACACTGGAGCCATAACCTTCAAACTCAGGTTGTCAAACCTCCTCTTTGGGGTCTTGCACCTTGAGCAGTTTCAGCCCTTGGACCTCACCTTTCCCACATTTTGATCTGTGGATGCCTCACTTCTGCTGAGCTCCAGGTGCCCGACTGCCCGCCAAATCTGCAGCAGAAAAGATGCCCTGCTTGCCCAGCACTTCTTAGCTAAAAACTTGAGATTCCCTTGATGCCAAGGGCTGAAAATTCTCAAGGTGCAATACTCTAAAAAGGAGGTTTGACAACCTGAGTTTGAAAGATATGGCTCCAGCAGTTTTTTTTTTAAAAAAATAAGTTTAAAATCTCAAAATTTACAAAATTCCTAAAAATCAACAGATGAACATACCTGCTTCAAACTTGGCTGCTTCCGTAGCGTAGGTGGCCTATTGAGAACCATGGTGCCCGCCTTGTGGAAACAGCGCAGAAGCCGTCCGTCGTGAATACCACAGTCAGACTACAAGCTCCAGAGGGCCATGCCGCATGCAGGGCGGGGATATATGTGCCTAAGTCGTGATGGTTGTCCTTACTGCGTCTCTTTCCTCAATCTTCTCCATGGCATATAATCTTGGAGCGGAGGGTGAGGTAATGATGATGTCCTAAAACGTATCAAGTCAAACTTTCGGTCCACAATGGTGCAAGAACGTTTGATGGACTGGCAGTTTCAAACATTAACAATGACAAGGCAAAGTTGTTTGCTTTTTTTCTGTTGTTCTTGAGGAATTTGCCCAAAGAAAAGCATGTAAAGCATTTCTGAATGCGAAGAAGTGATGTTTTACATCTTGAATAAACGTGCTTCCCATGAACTTTTTTATAAATCATTCTAGTTCATAGATGTATTTAGCACTGAATCAGTGCCACTGATTAAAAAAATACTTAATGAGCAGTTTGAAATGGGGGGGGGCACTCACTTCCCATCTGGCCTGGGCCTATGACCAGCTCTGCAGGGCTCTGGTTCTTCTGCTCCTAACTGTCACCCTTTCCCAGGGAGTTTCTTCTTCATTGGCTTTCCTCACCGCAGCATTCTCCACTTCTGCTTCGACTTGCTGTTGCTCTCCAATCCCTTGTGCTTCTTGTGGCTGTTGCAGTTCCACTGTTCTGTCTAAGAACTCTTCGCCTTCTCTTATTCATTGGAGGGTGGACACTCATCACTCAAGTTAGAGTGACCAGATAAAATCCAGGTCAGAGCTCATGTAACTTTAACAGTTGTAGAGAAAAGGGAATTTCAGCCAGTGTCATTTGTATGCAATTAGTTCCCGGAGAAATTCCCTCTTCATCACAACTGTTAAAGTTGCAGGGGCCCTGTCTTCTTTTGTATATGGTCACTCTAGTATAGTGCCTGCAACTTTAACTATGGTGATGAAGAGGGAATTTCACCAGGAACTAATTGCATACAAATGACATTGGCTGAAATTCCCTTTGCTCTACAACTGTTAAAGTTACATGAGCCCTGACCTGGATTTTATCTGGTCAGCCTAACTCAAGTACACTCACTTTTTCTTCCAATAGTGCAACCAGCTTGCACTTCTTGCAGGTGTACGCTATGTTGATCTCAGGCAGGAACACAAACATTGCAGGTCACCAGCACTTTCTATCCATTTTGTTTCTGCCTGTACTGGAATAGCCTTTGCTTTTCCCTATCCTCCTGAAGGTTTACAACAGAGTCCCGTACTATCTGAGTGTGTGTTAGGGACCTCCCCTTTGACCTCCCCTGTCAAACTCCCCCTGACAAACTCTTGTTTGCTCACTCTGATTGCTCTCTTTGGGACTTGGCTTCCTTATGTACCTTCTAGTCGAGCTGGGGCAGCTTCTTCTTCTGTGCTCTGCTCAGTTAGGAGTCAGGAAACAGAATGATGATGACATTTATCTTGTGGCAGGCCTTTGCCTGCTAAGTGCTTTGTTTAAATGTTGTTGTTTTTAATCTATAGTCTTCACACTTGTATTAGTAGTTATAGGCCCTACTTGCTGTCAAAATTATGAAAATGAGGCCATATGACCGGAAGCAAACAAACACCACGTGACCGGAAGTGACGTAGGTAAACAAATCCCACGTGACAGGAAGTGACATCACCACCTGTCAAAACAAAACCACGTGACCGGAAGAGACATATATAAAAAAACCCATGTGGCCGGAACTGCAAGTGACGTATGTAAAGTACAACTCCCCCCCCACCCCCATGCAGCCAGAACTGGAAGTGACGTATGTAAACAAACCCCAGGTGGCCAGAACCGGTAGTGATGTATGAAAACAAACCCCAGGTGGCTGGAAACGGTCCAACAGTAACATGGGACCCTCTGGGTGACACGGCCTGTAGGAACATGCCCAGGCATGTCTCCCCATAGCCCCTCACCAGTTGGCTAAGGAATAACATGGGGCCCCTCTGGGAGACACGCCTGTAGGAACAAGCCCAGGCATGTCTCCCCTTAGCCCCTCACCGGTTGGCTAAGGAATAACTCATGACCTATATGATACAGTCTCCATGGAAAGGCTGCCCAGAATCCTGAGATTGAAGAATTTTGTCTGCCTTAATGCAGCTAGCAGGTTTCAGGTAGATGCTTCTTGCAGTGGGAGGCTCTACTATAGGAAGCAAAATTTGGTTAGCACACACAAGGATGTATTTATTAGAGTTTGCCACCAGTTCGGGAGACAAAGCACATTCTACTTTACTCTCTTGAAGTTTCTGAATCTGGGGTCTGCAGGCAGGATCTTCTTTCTCTAATGTGTCTGAATTCAAACTGGAAGCCTTTTTGAGTATAGCACTATAGGAAGAAAAAAGTTGTTAGTTCAGGTGACTGTTGCTTTTTCTTTCTTTCTTCACTGTGCATTCAAAAGAAAGAAACGTTAGTATGAGTGTACAGCAATTCAATAACAGTCTCACTGCCCACTCTGCAGCGACACGGAGTTCCATGGGTAAGCATTCTGTTTGTCTTTTACCTAAGCTGTTAGGAAAGGAAAATGTAATTAGTGTCTGTATGCCTGTGTTGCAGGTGCAACTTGGTTTAGTATATTGTTGTTCATTGCTGGTATCTGAAAGGAAAACTGCAATGTTAGCATTGGATGAGTCTCCATGGAAAGGCTGCCCAGAATCCTGAGATTGAAGAATTATGTCTGCCTTAATGTAGCTAATAGATTTTAGATTGACAAGTATTGCAGTTGGAGGTTCTACATTTGGAAGTTTTCCTGTATTGAAAAACAGTTTGTTAGCAAACAAAAGAAACGGTTTGTTAGGAACTAGGATAACGTCTTTATTAGTACTATTTCCTTTTCTTGGACTCAGAGGTGCAGATTTTAAAGTCACACAAAGGTCTTGATCTTTGTTTTCAGTTTTATCTTCTATTTGTAATGACATTATCTGGCTATCAAACACAGAAGTTTCAGCCTAATCACCCTCACAGAGTTGTTGTGAGGATAAAATGGAGGAGGATCATGTATACCACCTTTGGCTCCTTGGAAGGAAAGGCAGGATAGAAATGTAACAAATAAATACATATATAAGACATAGAAGTATTGCTATTCATTGCTGGTATCTGAAAGGAAAACTGCAATGTTAGCATTGGATGAGTTTCAACGGAAAGGTTGCCCAGAATCCTGAGATTGAAGAATTTTGTCTGCTTTAATGCAGCTAGGAGATTTTAGGTTGACATTTTTGGGATATTCATTACATTGGGAAAAAAGGGGATAGGCCTTGGCTATATATACTAGTTTTGTAGTAGTGTTTTGCTGATGTGTCTTTTCCCCCACACCTTTTTTCTATTGTCGGTCTAATTTCTAAAAGAAAAAAAACATTTTGAATGTTTGTGAAATAGCTGTCTTTCCGAATAGGGATTTGTGTGTCCTTTGCTCCTTTTTACAGAAACACACTACTGGGTGGAGTGTTTTGGCTGGGAAATGCGATGCTGCATCTTTACGAACATTTTTTTCCCAATTTATAACAGTGTTTCCCAACCCCTTTTTGCCTGCAGGCAGGGAAAGTGTATGTACAGTATTTATTTTGTTTCAATTTTACTTTGAAATTTGTAAGTTTCTATAAGTAGCTTACTGATTTAATGTTTGGGAGGACAAGTGGCTTGTTTACATTTGTATTTGACCATAGTTCCCACTTTCTGTACTTTAAAATACTGAAATTGTAGCCCTTGTTTTGGTGATTCCATTGCTCTTGCTTTTGAGCAAACTTGACTTCAGAATGTGTTCCCAAAGTATTAGTAGCAATTTCACTTATTTCAAAAACACATCTGATGGTGGTGCTTCACCTGCCAAACAATAAGGGGTAGGATTTGGAGATCAGATGTTTGGAAACTGTTCTACTTTAATCTCTGAATTGTCTGTGGGGGGGGGGGGAGGCAAACGTGTATCTATATAAACTTATAGCTTGTTTGTTTATTTGTTTTGTTAACTCAACAAACCTGCCAAATTGTACAGACAACCAGCCACAAATTGTTAGGCTGACCAGGTGCTCGGGATTTCCCGGTCCTAACCGGGAATCAAGGGGCAAACCGGCCCAACTGGGGGGCCGGGGGGGCAAACCGGGGTGGCGGGGGGTCACGCGGCGGTGCAGCAAGTGAGGAGCGGCGGTAGACCCGGCGGCGGTGGTGGCAGAGGAGCCCGGGAAGCGCCCGCCCCAGCAGGTAAGTGCCCCGCGCCTCGCGCCCCGCGCCTTGCACTCCTTACCTGTGCAGGCCGCGTCCGCTTCTCTCCAGTGCTCGAATCTACTGAGAAACAGGCTTCGCGGCCTGTCTCTCAGTAGCGCGCCGGGTGATAACGTCATCACCCGGCGCGATACTGAGAGACAGGCCGTGAAGCCTGTCTCTCAGTAGATTCTGAGCACCGGAGGGAAGCGGACGGGACACCCCAGCAGGTAAGGAGCGTGAGGCGAGCGGGGCGTGCGGGCGGCGCGCGCGGGCGGGGGGGGCGGATGGGGGGGTTGTTTTAGGTGGGGGGGCGGGGGGGACTGGGATTTTGGGTCTAAAAATCTGGTCACCCTACAAATTGTACCGTAACAGCTGCTTGGCAACTTGCATTTGTAGGCCCAGGCCAGAAGGCAAAAAGAAGAGGTTTAAGGGATTAAACCTGTCGCTTCCAAGACTGTAATCCTATAGATAGTTACCTGGGAGTAAGTCTCATTGAACTCAATGGAGTATATGTCTGGGTAGGCCTGTATAGGATTGCACTGTCAGTTTCTGTTGAAATTAGTCAGACTTAAGTTAGGCATGCCAAACTTTTCTCATTGATCTAAATGTGACTTAAGTTCAACTAACAGTCTGGATCCAGCCCCTTGTGATTTTTCTAACACAGAGAAGTAGTTACAGTATTGATGAGCATTTGATGAAGCAATTCAAAGTATGAAAGTTCGGAGTAAAATGGTATCACCACTGAAAGAATTTCTAAGACAGGGGGGTGGGGTTGGAAAAGTACAACTACTCTGGTTTCTGACTTGAGCTTGGAGAACAAATGGATATATCTGTTTGCTTAAAAATACAGCTAGTTCAACCCAGGCATACACAAGCTTCATCATTCAGGTTGGAGGTGAACAACCTGTAATGTTGTATGAAAATTAATATTCTGGAAACCTTTTCTCTTTACTATATTTAATTTTGGAATTACTGTTAAAAAAGCAGGGTGGGATGCTGCTTTTGGGATCGTCTCACACATACACCCCACACAAGTGGAAAGATTCCTGTCCCTTATTTTACAAAAAGCATTACACTGAAATTTTATTGCTTTAACTTGCAGTATTGGGTGAGCTTAAATTTACCATTTTAAAATAAATCAGATTCTTTAAGATATTTAAATATACAGATTGTGTGTATGTTGTATGTTTTTGCTGTTTAAATTTTTGAATATTGTTTTTAATTGTTTTTAATCCTATGTAAACCGCCCAGAGAGCTTCGGCTATGGGGCGGTATACAAATGTAATAAATAAATAAACAAATAAATAAACAATGAGTACTCAACTATTAGCTTTAAACATTCTTATATTAGTAGGATATCCATTTAAGTGCAGAATATGTGAGCTAAAATCCCAAACTTGTTACTGTGTTACTGTGAACATATTGCATTTACTATAGGTTTAGGATACTGAATATTACTTAGCTGTATATAAACATTGGTGATGATTGATGTTAATAATTACAGAAGCTTGTTTGACCATTTCCATAATTAGTTGCGTGCTTTAGCAGCAGCTACATCCCCTAATCATTACTAGCCTCATTCCTACTCAGTACTGCACAATTCACTCATTTAGTACACAGACCTTTGCCTTTTTGGAAAAAAAACAGATGTTGCAGCTTTTAATTCAGTTTAAACTACACACAGTAAGGCCCTTAAATTCAGTTTATATTTCTTCCACAATATAAAGTTTCCCTGGATTTACTTAGGTCCAGGATTATTAACAGTTTTTAATGGTCTGGAAGTATGGATGCAAGTTATTACAAAATGATGCCTTGAGATTTTATTTATTTATTTAAATTATTATTATTATTATTATTATTATTATTTGTTTTGGTGGCACAGAAGTTGTGGGTGAAGAGAGGCACTATGCCTTTGAGTTTCAGAGTAAAAAAAACTCAGTGGGTAAACAAAAAAACTGTATATGCAAAGACAGAAGCAAGTTCTGTGTTTGATAGCCAGATAATGTCATTACAAATAGAAGATACAACTGAAAACAAAGATCAAGAACTTTGTGTGACTCTAAAATCTGCACCTCTGAGTTCAAGAAAAGGAAATAGTACTAATAAAGAAGTTATCCTAGTTCCTAACAAACTGTTTCTTTTGTTTGCTAACAAACTGTTTTTCAATACAGGAAAACTTCCAAATGTAGAACCTCCCGCCGCAAGCTGTTGTTTACATACGTCACTTCCGGTCACGTGTTTTTGTTTTGACAGGTGGTGACATCACTTCCTGGCATGTGGCGTTTGTTTACTTCCGGTCACATGGCTTCATTTGCATAATTTTGACAGCAAGTAGGACCTATAGATCTATCTATCATCTATCTATGTATCCTATCAGAACATCAGAAGAGCCCTGCTGGATCAGACCAAGGGTCCATCTAGTCCAGCACTCTGTTCACACAGTGGCCAACCAGCTGTTGACCAGGAAACCACAAAGCAGGGCATGGGTGCAACAGCACCCTCCCACCCATGTTCCCCAGCAACTGGTGTACAGGGGCTTACTGCCTCTGATACTGGAGGTTGCACTTAGTCATTGATAGCCTTCTCCTCCAGGAATTTATCCAACCCCCTTTTAAAGCTCTCCTAATTGGTTGTTACTGGGGGTGTGCATGGACCCCCCGGATCTGGATCGGGACCTCCAATTTTGTCACGGATCGCATCGGACAAAATCGGAGCCCCCCCGGACCGGATCGAGTCTGATCCCGATCCAAAAATCGGATTGTCCGATTTTTGGATCGGCCGCCATTTTCCCCCCCATAGACTTGCATTGCAATGCAAGTCTATGAGGAAAAAATGGCTGCAGGTGGGTGAGGGGGGGCCTAACTCCCTCCCCCTCGGGGCCATCCGCTGTGGATGGCCCTGGCAGGTAAGCCCCCTCCCCCACACTCCCTACCTCCCCTGGGGCAGTCCGCTTCCATCTGCTGGCGCCCGCGGCACCACCCTGGAGCAGGCCGCGAAGCCTGCTGGCAGTAGCAGCCGGCGCCGGACGGGAGCGGACATCCTTGAAAGGTAAGCGTGCCGCTCCGCGCGCCCCCTCTTCACCTCTGCGCCCCCCCTGCTACCTTTCAGGGACGGCCGCTCCTGTCCGGCGCCGGCGGCTACTGCCAGTGGGCTTTGCAGCCTGCTCTAAAGTGGTGCGCCGGGTGATGTCATCACCCGGTGCGCCACCCTGGAGCAGGCTGCGAAGCCCGCTGGCAGTAGCCACCGGCGCCGGACGGGAGTGGACTTCCCTGAAAGGTAAGCGCGCAGCTCTGCGCACCCCCCCTGCTGTCCACTTTCATCGGCGGGTGCCCGCTGGCGCCCACCAATGGAAGCGGCAGTGGGCGCCAGCGGGCGCCCGCCGATCTGCTGATCCATCTGAACCGGATCGGAACCTTTTCGGATTGGTTCGGATTGGATCGGCCGATCCAGCTGTCGGATCGGAAATCGGATAATTTATCCGATTTCCCTCTGGATCGGATTCAGATCGTGGATCGGATCCGATCCAGTGCACATCCCTAGTTGTCACCACTGTCTATCTTGAAGGTATGGTTTTATATTGTACTGTCTTTTTAAATTCTCATGAGCATTTCTGAAAGGTTGCTGGGGCCCTAGGCATTACACAAAATTTCTCTCTCTATAATAAATAAAATGAAATGATTTCCGCACTCATGGAAGCTAATATGGTTCCAAAATCTATCCTCTTATTTCTTAACAGTTTTCTTCCCTTGCTAAAGAGGCTTCTGTTTGCCTGCCTCTTTCTCATGGTACTTTAGAACGTATGTTGGATTTCTGTTGGTGCGTGTTTATCCATGTAAAGTGACTGTGACTGAGAGAGCTGTATTTCACCCCCTTGCAATTCTAACTCTAGGTGGCACTGTGTCCACACTGAGGAAGTCAGCTATGATACTGTTCAGAGTGTTCGGGATGTTGGTTTCTTCTCAGAAATAGCCTGATATGGTATCAGATGTCTAAGCATTAAATCTTTCAAGAATTGCCATAGCCAGCTCCAGGAAGCTTCAACTTCAACACACACCCAGAATGACAAGATTGAAAAGAAAGAAGCTATGGTCAATGAAACAGGCTGGACATTGGGTGAACGCAAATGGCGCATGACTCAGAGGGTTACGGTGGTTCCTGTCCTACCCGCAGGGCCGATTTCGGAAAGTGGCATTGGGTGACCATTGTTGCCTTGCTTCTCCAGACCTTACTGACTCCTGGGCCCTCGACGACCCACCTGGACCATCCTCCTGGATACTACCTGACTGGCTTTGATGCTTGGCACAACTGACTTCTGTGGATCGATCCCTGGACTACTTTTGACCTTGCCCCTGCCTTATCCATACTACACTATTCAGATTCTTGTGTCTGACCTTGGACTGGACTCACTTCTCTCTTGGTTTACACCTGGGACTATCAGAACATTGACCAGGACAAGTGGCTGCTGAGCACTCGCTGGGGCCTCGTTAGCACTCAGGGTGGGATATGCACTTGTGCTGGGATGTCTGGACCCAGTCAGGCACTCTTGGCATCCCTAGTGCAAGTTGTCTTAGACCTGCAGAAGAAAATATGGGTCCAATCTAGCACCCATAGTCAAAGAATTGTACCCCCTAAAAACATTCAGTCCATGGGCATAATCTGGGCCTGTTTCCATGCCAAGCCAAGCACAGCTTTTCAATGTGTGGTGTTGCATGTCTCGCACTTGACCAGCTGAGTTCATGGCAGCCTGTGCCTGGAACACCAACATAAGCTGCCCGAGAAATATGGCTGCCATGGGCTGATATAATAATAATAATAATAATAATAATAATAATAATAATTTATTTCTTACCTGCCTCTCTGTTTGGATCGAGGCGGGGAACAACAATATAATAAAATACATAAAACTCCATTAAAACATCCTAAAAACATCCTAAAAACATTCTAAAATTCCACTGGATATGCCTGCCGGAAGAGAACAGTCTTTATGGCTTTCTTAAATTCTAAAAGACTGTTAAGTTGACGAGTCTCCTCCGGCAGGTCATTCCACAGTCCGGGAGCGGCAGAAGAGAAGGTCCTCTGGGTAACAATTGTCAGCCTAGTCTTGGCCGACTGTAGTAAGTTCTTCCCAGAGGACCTGAGCGTGTGGGGCAGATTGTATGGGAGAAGGCGATCCTGCAGGTAACCTGGACCCAAACCATGTAGGGCTTTAAAGGTAATAACCAACACATTATACTTCGCCCGGAAACTAATTGGCAGCCAGTGGAGCGATTTTAAAGCTGGTGTAATATGGTCACCCCTAGGTGTACCGGTGACCAACCTGGCTGCCATATTTTGAACTAGTTGAAGTTTCCGGACTAGGCACAGAGGTAGCCCTATGTACAGCACATTGCAGAAGTCGAGCCTCGAAGTTACCAGCGAGTGCACTACCGTCTTTAGGTCTTCCAACTCTAGGAAGGGGCGCAGCTGGCGTATCAGCCGAAGCTGATAGTAGGCACTCCTGGCCGTCGCATCTATCTGGGCTGTCATTTGGAGCAACGGATCCAGGAACACCCCCAAGCTGCGAACACAGTCTTTCAGGGGGAGTGTAACCCCATCCAGAACCGGTTGACACACCTCCAAACCCAGGTTGTAGCCTTTGACAGCAAGCACCTCCGCCTTGTCTGGATTCAGCTTCAGTTTGTTTTTCCTCATCCAGCCCATTATGGATGTCTACTACTCATCAGCAACAAGAGCAACTCTACAACACCTTGCGAAATGGTGCAAGGCTCTTAGGGGGAGTCTACAGCATCCGTTTATTGCAGGATTGCATTGCAGTCATCACTAACGGGGCACACGATGTTCACCTGCTCCCACGGTGATCTTGGCTCCACCTCTCAGTTTTCCTGGAATATCCCCGACTGCTTTTGTCATGTTTAGTTTGGCTCTTTTGCTTCCATTCTGAAAAACGTTTGCAGTGTGCCCCCCCTTTGCGAGGTTGTTGCTGTTCACCGCGGGTTCCAGACTCAGTGAACAGCCAGTCAGCTGTGAGGGGTGTGCGTATGGGTATCGGAGGTGTGTGGGAGTGGAGCTGTCCACCATTTTTGCCACATGTTTTGGATGGGTGTCGCCGTGTTTCACTGCCGAGTTTTTTTTAAAAAAATACAAACATCACTGCGCAGGAGCGCATATTAGATGGGGTTCCTATCCCCCCATGTGTTGCTGGACTTGTGCACATCCCTGATGCATCATTTAAAAAAATCTCTGCCCCATAGCCATATCTGCCTAGCCCCACTTACCGATACACATGCGGAAGTGCCGTGATGGGGCACACGTGGTCCCACAATGGCACTCCTGAAATTGTGGTAAAGATCAATTGTGGGTGTCCCATGAGTGCCGATCGTGGAAGCTGGGAACATTCAGAAGCATCTCTCTCCCACAGCAAAAGGGCTGCAGGTGTAGATTAGCCCTTAATCTCTGTAAGACTCTCCTCTCCTACAGGTATTAAGCCTGGGCCCAGCCTCCCTGGCAATTGAGAAAGACATCAAGGAGGAATGCGTTGGGCGTGTGTGTGATTTCTTGAGGTTAATCCAAGAACTCATTAGCAAAAAATCTGAGTGTTGACTGATGCAGCTCTTCCAAGAAGCGATTTCTAATTAACATCTCCACCTACATAGAGGGAAACATTTGTCTCTCATATATCCATCTATAGTAAAATCTCCCTTCATTGCGAGAGACTGAAGCTGCACTTTACTCACCACCTGGGAAGCCCTGATGGTGTTCCTCTTAGCGCTCCTGTCAAAGGCTACAAGCCTACTGGCCACTGGTCTTGGCGTGCTGCTAGCATGGGCAGTTTATTACCACTTCTCTATGACAGAAGTGCCTCCTGGGATTTGTCAGCCTCTAAAGATCAGAATCCTGCATATCTTTCTGACCATGGCTTTTGGTCTGGTGAGTTATCCTTAAGGTTTGCCTTTATAAGAAGAATTTGGGGGATGAGATCACAGTAGGCAGTGTGTGTGTGGTGTGTGTGGTGTGTGTGTGTGTGTGTACACACTCACAAGGGTACTAAAAATAATCCCAGGAACTTCTATCAATGTGTATGTGTGCATGCACACACAAGTATACTAAACTTTTCCGGACCTGTACATTGTCATAGGTGGTGGTGGAACAGTATTTATTTGTCTGTGTTGCACCGAAAACAGGAAAGGAAATGGAGCATAGAAATGGCAGCGCTCTAGCAGTCAAACTCAATGTATGCAATTAATTTACACAATTCAGAGGCTTTATTTTTTTGCTTTCTACATAGCACCTGCAATGAAACCTGATAGCCTGTGAGGCATGTGGGTTAGGGAGAGGGAGGTTCGGATTTCTGTCCCTGTAAGGGTCCTCTCCCCTCTCTGGAGATATTTGCATTTCAAGGGAACTCTCCATTGTCACGAGTGGGAGGAAACACCGAAATGCAGATAGCCGCTTCAAAGAGGTTGGCAGTGGCAGAAAGAGTCCATCTCCTTTTCTCTACCTGCCATGGTCTGGAGGCTGCACCAGCTTCCTCTGCAGCTGCTTCATCTAACAACTAACATATGTAGTTTCATCCTAACAAGCATGTGGGGAAACAAGTAGAGCTGTAATCCTATCCCACTTACCCAATGGGTTTTATCCCTGAATTATGCATATGACTGCAGTATAATCCCTGCTGTGGATGCAATGCGCCAGCAGTTGCTTTATGATAAACAGGAAAACCTGTTTGCCCTTCCCCCACATACTTTTCTTGCCTGCCCTTCTCCTCCCCGGGATCTGGAATAACAGGTTAATTGAGGTCCCGAGAGAGGAGATGAATAGCAGCATAAGAAGAGCTCTGCAGATTAAAAAAAATAATCCATATTCTTGCTTGCACCCTGATTTCAACATGGATTCTATTCATTCATTTTGCTATCAGCCCAAAGTTCTGACCCTTTTATCCCCCAAATGAATCTCAGTCCTGTGTTGGGAAAGAATCCAAGAGGGCCAGAATCCACCTTGATCCCCTCTATCTCCAGAATGTTTGACACGGCTTTCATTAAAAACAAAACCTAACAAAAAACCGGGGGAGAGGTCAGAGTGAAATCTGGTGGGTTGGGTGGTGGAGCCCAGCTGAAAACGTTTCTGTTTGCTTAAGATGGACGTGCTCATTTTAAAACTGGTCCATCCGCAGCTTTCTGTTTTAAACAAAAGCTCTTAAGTGTGCTAAGAATACATATAATATATATTGCTCTCTTCTGCGTGCATGGAGAAAGCAGCAGAGCCATCCTCTGTGCACAGGGAGGCTTGTGTTGCATGTGTTTAAATAGTGTGTGTGTTTGTGATGTGAATGAATGGATGGATGGATGGTATGTGTTCATGTATGAATGAGGTTTTGTGCATGAGGGAGAGTGGATGATGCCCCATCCACTTCGGGTTGTTCCCCCATTCCTTGCTGGCATGTGGCTCCCAAAATATTCCAGGATGCCAAAGTGGCCTTTGGGGTAAAATCGGTTCCTTACTCCTGTCTCAGCAGCATCAGATTCAAATGAAGGACTCTAAATGCCTCCTGGTACACGCAGGTCTTCAGAAGTTGGTATAAGATGAGGGGGTTGGCTTCCTCTGAATGAGAGTGTACTAGACACGGTATTTTTGTAATGTTTGCCATATAAACAACTATAGAAGTAAAGAGTAAGTGGAAGCAAGGAGACACCCTCTAGAAGGCAGCAGATCTGCTACCCCACATCAGATCCCCAGAGAGGGGCCCTGAAGGCGCTTCCAACCTTCAGCTAATTCATAGCTCCTTCCAGACTACAAACTGCAGTTCCATAGCTCTATTCCACTGCAAAGAGCCAGTGGGATCTAGTGCAGTGGTCTTCAACTGATGGGTAGGGACCCAAAAGGGGATCGCAAGATCAGTTCAGATGGGTCGCGGCAAAGCTGTTGCCGCCACGTTGGGCATGGATAAAATGGTGGAAGTGGGGCCCATGTTGCAGCCTGGGAGTCCAAGGTGGGTCTTGGGTCTGGATCAGATGAAGACCACTGATCTAGGGGTTATAGTGTTGGACTGGGAGTTGGGAGGTCTGGGTTCTAGTACCCACTCAGCCATGGAAGCTCCCTAGGTGACTTTGGAAAACCTCACAGGGTTGTTGTGAGGATAAAAGCAGAGGAGGGGGATTATGCATACTGCCTTGGGTTCCTTGGAAAAAAGGTGCAATATGAATGCAATAAATAAATACTAAACAGCTGTTTCCTCACACTCAACCTACAGTTAACATAACTTCTCTCCCCTTGATCAATTGCACACTTTCCTTCAGTTTTCACATGCCTCAGAATTTTACAATGCAGTACTCTGCTTTAAAAAAATCCTACAAAAATGTGTACGTTAGGGGCATTGTGCACAAAAATGAATAGATTTTGAGAAATACACCCCAAAATGTATGGATTTCATTGAATATATGCATGTTTGTATGCATTCCTATTGTATGGATTCTTTGTGCACATACATCAGGAGAAATGCATCTCAAATACATTTACATTGTGAGAAATGCATACAAACTTGAGTATGACTTTTCATGCCAACATTTACCACAATGGAATGGTAAACAGGACAGAATGAACTTGTTCCTTAGAAGGTTGGGAGCTGTAAAAACCAAAACAGACATTTATCCATCCCTGCCAAGCTCTAACGTCCATTTCATCTGATAAAGATCATCCACTATCGCTTAGGAATTAGCTCCTGTGGGCTGATCATTCTGGGCTATTTTCCAGCCGTTTGTCTGACAAAGGAATGATCAGCCAGCTATATACAACAATAATACTCAGTTGGAGGGTAGAGAACATGGCCAATGGTCAGGAGTGATGGAAACTGTAGTCCAACAATATCGGGGGACCCATGATTGGGAACTGCCAATTTAGTACATCATCCTTACATTGCATGTTTTGCCTGACTCCAGGAAGTGTTTTTTTACCTTGCTTTCTCCACCAACTTAAACAGGATCACGTTTTATGGAAAATGGGTCTTTGTAGTGAATTTGCCTTTTTAAGGATCATCATAGATGGCTTACCTTTAATGAAAGATGCAAGGCTCTCCATCAAGAATACATACTTTGAAGGCATACCAGTGAGGATCTACCAACCAAAAATACCCTCTCCTGGGAAAAGGAAGGGAATCCTATTCTTTCATGGAGGATTTGCCATACTTGGAAGCATTGGTAAGAGGAGCAATATCATTTTTGAAATGAAGATCATGGTATATATGAGGGGCAGGTAACCTTTTTTTTTTTTTTGCTAAATTACCTTGGTGCTAATCTGTCGGAGACCAGATCCCCACAGCGAGCATGGTCATAACCAAAAGTGGCCAGAGCCAGAGCCTAAGGTGGCTGGAGCCAATGTAGGTGGCCTTTGAGAGGTGGAGGGCTTTGAAACTAGGCAGAGGGCTGCACCTAACCCTTGGGATGCAGGTTTCTACAGGACATAGGAAGCTTCCTTATACTGAGTAAGACCATTGGTCCATCTAGTCCAGTATTGTCAACACTGATTGGCAGCCAGGGCTTTCCAGGGTTTTAGGCAGGATTCTTTCCTTGCCCTACCTGGAAAAGCCAGGGATTGAACCTGAGAACTTCTGCATGCCAAGCATGTGCTCTATCACACTGAGCTACGATCCCTCTCCATCCCCAGGTCCATCCAAAAGGCATCAGTTTAAGCCACACGGTGGTTTCCTCAGAACCCCATTCACTGTGAGGCTTGACAGACCATTGTGAGAAATTATTATTATTATTATTATTATTATTATTATTTATTTCTTACTCACCTCTCCCTCTGGATCTTCATCTGCTTGCACACGCACACGCACACGCACATGCACACACACACAAACAACCCATTAATACATCAGCAAGGTGCTGCAATATTGCCATCTCAAACAAAAAGCTGAGGTGGAACATGTGAAACTATTTCAAGAAAAGCTATCATTCTGCTGCTCAGCCGGTTTGGTCTAGAGAAGTAAAGTAAAGGTTCAGTCACATACGGTGGATCTCTTGGAGAATCTGTCTTTCACCTGGCATCCCAGGAAATCACTGAAGGTTCCTCTAAATGAGCGATTTATTGCACACTTGTGATAGGCCACTCACAAAAGTCTGTTGGTCTTTCACATGATGTCGTCAATGCCCAGGATGCCTCCCACGGCATCCGTTGGAAATTCTGCCTTGAAAAAGATCACTTTTAAAGTGTTAACATCTGAAAGAAAGCAGGGTCTTCCATCAATAGAAGGTGATGTCTCAATGGAACTGAATGGCAGGGAAGTATTTAATTCAAACCATATGGTCGTCCCTCTCTGTCCGTGTAATTAAATTGTTAGGAATTGTCCCCAAAAGCAGGAAGCACAAACACCCCAAGTAAGCAATGCAATTTCCCCTTAATGTAAAGACACCCAAAATAATCTAGGTTTAAGGGGCACCTACTTGCTCCAGCATCTTGTTATTTGTCTAGTTAATAAGTATCTGGGCATCTACTGGCTTCGTCTGAGGAAGTGGGCTATAGTCCAGATCAACCTTTGCCAGAATGAACTTATTAGTCTTTAAAGTTCCATTGTTTTTTCTGCAATCGACTAACGTGGCATGGCTAGCTTGGCTAAGAAGGCCAAGGCATTAATATGATGCAAAAGAAGATTACTTAGAACCCAACCCCTGGCATTAGAATTCATCAGTTTATTTACTCAAGGTTTATTAACAAAACCCAGTTAAGAAGACGAAATAGAGGAAAAATTTGGTCCTAATACACGTCTTAGCTTAGGCTGACCAGATAAAATCAAGGTCAGGGCTCATGTTAACTTCAACAGTTGTAGAGAAAAGGGAATTTCAGCCAGTGTCATTTGTATGCAATTAGTCCCTGGTGAAATTCCCTCTTCATCACAACAGTTAAAGTTGCATGCACTATACTAGAGTGACCATATACAAAAGTAGGCAGGACCCCTGCACCTTTAACTGTTGTGATGAAGAGGGAATTTCACCAGGAACTAATTGCATACAAATGACACCGGCTGAAATTCCCTTTTCTGTACAGCTGTTAAAGTTACATGAGCCCTGACCTGGATTTTATCTGGTCACCCTAATTAATATGAGGCGAAAGAAGATTACTTAGAACCCAACCCCTGGCATTAGAATTCATCAGTTTATTTACTCAAGGTTTATTCACAAAACCCAGTTCAAAATAGAGGAAAATTCTGGTCCTAATACACAGCTGAGATAATAGGTCCCTGTAGAACATGCATTTCTCATGCTATGTGGAGAACCTGCTTTTTCCTCACAAGTCCTTAGAATGTGGATAGCAGTAACAGGAGAATGATTTGTCTTACAGATGCCTATGAAAATGTGTGCCGTTACCTAGCTTGGAAAAGCGATGCAGTGGTTGTTTCTGTTGGGTAAGTGTCTCCAGCATTGTCCTAATTGGGAGTTTTTCATTTACCCCTTTACTGAAGGCTGAGCCAAAATCCTCCACACAAACACTTTTGTGGGACCCTTCGTTCCCCTGCAAAGGTAGGGGTGGTGGGGAATATTGGTGAATTTGGTGGTGGATGGGGAAATTCAACACACTCTAGGGTGAAATGGGTTTTCCTTTCAAAATGTGGTGGAGATGGCTTCCCCCTCATTTTTTTTTTACAGAGATTCCCTATTTGTTTTTGAAAAAACCAACAAGAGAAACCCCTCAGCCGCCTTGTCTTTAATGGTAAGCCTACCTCGACTTGGAGAGTTCTGAGATTTCACACACACCCTGCAACTCCCACGCCATTAATCTGAGTTTACAGATTGTGAAATTCGTAGCGGTGGGTGAACTTACTCAAATGAATTTGTTATTTCCTCGGATAGTGACAAATTCACCTGGGTAATCTTCGACAAGTGTTTTCAAGATCTCATCCTGTGTATACGGGCGTTTTTGTTGTTGTTGTTGTTTGAACATATGTAAGATCAAACTGCATCTTGGGAGATGTCATTTGGAATCACCTGAGTAGATGCTTCCATGTGGCCTTTCTACATAATGTTTACTCACCATTGCTTATCAGTATATGGAAGAAAGACATATGGAACATTATATGGAAGAGTATACAACCTATCTGGCTGTTTCTTTAAACAAGATTGCTTTGTGTTCAGCGCTTAATTGTGTCTGGCTGGTGAAGGGAAGAGAACAAATTAGGCACACAGACATAGCTGGGATAATAAATTGGCCACAACTTCATTGACTTTCTTGAATAGGCTTGGTGGCAGCATAGGGTGTGGATCCTGAAATCAGCCAGCCTGCCTGTTGACCAACTCCCCTTCCAGGTCTGAATGCTAGGGGCACTGGTGGTGGATGGCAGGGCCATGGATACACCATGGCATGGACCACTAATGGTGTGAACCCTTTCCACCACCCCAGATGTAGTCTGCTTGCAGTCCCCATGATGGTCTGGTGTTGGTGCCATGTCCCCAAGCTCCCTTATGGGAATCCTCACCATAGGGGAGCAGGAAGCACAATCCTGCTCCCCCTCACCAATGGATCCAGCCCAAAGACTATGTAAGTAGTGGAAAAAGTTATCAAATGAGGCATCCACAAAGAATTAACTGATAGTCCAGATCAACTTATTTACAATGGAATTAATCTTGCAATGGGGAAGGCAAAAACTCTGCACAGCCTTGACCAATTGATATGCAGGTAAAATGCCTTCCCAGCCCCATTAACTGGTGATTACTTCTGTCACTGCAAGACATCTTACTATTGGGAGTGGGTGGGTGGGGAAGTCAGCAACTGCAATCCTACAGCTGCATGGGAGGTCTGCCTTTTGGAGCCTCAGGTTGAACTGGAGTGTGAACAAAGGAGAGATCTCACTCTGCTGGATCCACCTCTTTGGCCCCACCCCATCACAGCAGAGATTGCTCAGCAATCACCTCCTGGGAAGGAGATGCTGTGCTGAAATTATGCAATTGCTCCTCACCAGCCTTCCTCCCTTGGCTGACAGCCTGTCGCCTCCATAAATTACAGCTCCTTGTTAAAAGGGGAACTCAGCTTGCTTAGATGCAGACTGGCCATGCTCAGAAGGTTGGAATCTATTCCAAAATTAATAACAAATTCATAAGACAGTGATCCAAGCTCACTACAAAGGTGGTGATTATAAACTCATGTGTTTCAGCCAGTGAGATGACTAGGGGTGTGCACGCCTAAAAATATTGTTGTTTATCGTTATCGTCATTTTGGACCAAAAATATTATTGTCTTCATTCATATCGTAGGTGAACCGTATCGTCTTCATGATAATTACTGTGAAAAAACTATATTTTTTGCAGCCCTATTTCAAAAGAAAAAAATGCCTATAACTTCTGTATTTTAAAAGTTAGGAGCTTGAAACTTGGTCCATTCTGACAGGTCTGCATGAACGCACGTGGCAAGCTGTCATTCTGATCTGTCAGAACTGAAACGATTTTTAATAAATTCATATAAAATCGAGGGTTGGAGGGATTGATCTCAAATTTGGCACATATGTGTAGCACATTTTGCTACACATACGTACCAAATTTGAGATCGATCCCTCTAACCCTCGATTTTATATGAATTTATTAAAAATCATTTCAGTTCTGACAGATCAGAATGACAGCTCGATATGTGCGTTCATTCAGACTTGTCAGAACGGAAACGATCTTTAAAAAATTCATATAAAATTGAGGGTTGGAGGGATCGATCTCAAATTTCATACACATACTTAGGCATACCCCATAATCACTGTGACCAAGTTTCAAGCCCCTAACTTTTAAAATACAGAAGTTATAGGTACATTTATATGGCAGTCTGATAAAATGATAAAATCGCCTGAAAATTATCATCTCCGATGATTATCGTAGGTTTTTGTATCATATCGTTATCGTTAAACACAGGCACGATAACAACCTTATCGTATCATTATCGTACATTTTAACGATACGATACACATCCCTAGAGCTGACTAATTATGAAATTTGGTGGCATAATTAGAACTTGTGGACTAGGACTGTGCAAATCAGTAAAACCCAACCTGGTTGAGGTTCCTCAAATTCCTTTTCAAAGCTCATTCCGACTTGAGTCCCTATCTGATTGTGAGCTTTACTTTTGTTTTCTTTTTGCATGAAATCCGTGTTTATTTTCATGTGTTTTCCCCCAAATGTATGCATCAATTGTGCACATCTTTGAAATGTACACATTTTTCCCATTGATTAAAGTGTATTTGTGTAAGCATTTTTAATGCACGTTTTTCACATGGACACATGCTGTTGAATGCCTTCTTCTTTGGTCCATGAATCGCATTGCAAGCTCAGAAATGTTCGGACTTCAACCGCAGATTGTGTCCAGTGTGAACCGGGTAAAACCTGATCAACAATGAACTGCAACAAATTACTCCTACATCTCTATTATGCACACTGGAATGTTTGCATGTAGGGTCGTGTGTGCAAATTCCAATCTAGGTTCAGAGGCGGTTCCTGCAGGTATTTCACGCCTTCCCCTTTCAGTTCAGGATTCATGTCCAACCTGTTTGAACATGTGTCAGGGCTTCCCACTGAGAAAATAAAGTTTAGTTGAACAATCAACTACCCTTTAAAAAAACACCACATGATCAGTTTAAATAACATTGCATATAAGCACAGAGGAGGGACAGGATCTCTTCTCAATCATCCTAGAATGCAGGATGTGGAATCATGGGCTCAACTTATAGGGAGCCAGATTCCGGTTGGACATCAGGAAAAAGTTCCTGACTGTTAGAGTAGTATGACAGTGGAACCAATTACCTAGGGAAGTCATAGGCTCTCCCACACTAGAGGCCTTCAAGACCCAGCTTCAGCCACAGCATGAAGAACTTCATCAGGAGGGCTTTAAACTGAATCCTACGGGGGCGGGAGATGTAAACTTTAAGGCAACAACGGATGAAGGCTTATACACCATAACAGAGAGAACAGCTCCAATAGCGCCCAAAAACAACAATTTAGGGAAGAAGCCAGACTATAAAGCACATGGGCTTCGATGTCTATATACTAATGCCCAAAGTATTGGAAACAAACAGAATGGATTTGAACTCTTAATACATGAAGGAAAATACGACTTAATAGGTATAACTGAAACTTGTTGGGATGACTCCCATGCAATTGAAGGATATAACTTGTTCAAAAATAGCAGAAAAAAATAGAAATAATAATAATAATAATAATAATAATAATAAATATTTATTTATTTCTTACCCACCTCTCCCTCTGGATCGAGGCGGGGAGCAACATCAAATAAAAAATAAAATTGATAAAAAGCACATAAAACTAATATATTAAAATACCAAAAAAACTCTTAAAATTCAACTGGGTAGGCCTGCCAGAAAAGATAGGTCTTTATGGCTTTCTTAAAGTCAAGGGAGGTGGAGTCACACTACATGTTAAAAATACATATCCCTGCACAGAAATAGCTAATACCCAGGAAGACAGAAACAAACTTCAAAGTGATCTTGATAGGCCAGAGCGCTGGGCTGAAAACAACAGATTGAAATTTAATAGGGATGCATGCCAAGTTCTACACCTAGGAAAAAGAAACCAAATGCACAGTTACAAGATGGGGGATACTTGGCTCAGCAATACGACAAGCGAGAGGATCTTGTAATTGTTGTAGATCACAAGCTGAATATGAGCCAACAGTGTGATGTGGCTGCAAAAAGAGGAAATGCTATTTTGGGCTGCATTAATAGAAGTATAGCTTCCAAATCGGGTGAGGTACTGGTTCCCCTCTATCCGGCACTGGTTAGGCCTCATCTTGAGTATTGATTGCAGTTCTGGACACCACACTTCAAGAAGGATGTAAACATTCTGGAGCGTGTTATGAAGAGGGCAACAAGGATGATCAGGGGTCTGGAAACATAGCCTTATGAGAGAGACTGAAAGAACTGGGCATGTTTAGCCTGGATAAGTGATGATTGGGGGAAAATATGATAGCATTCTTCAAATCCTTGAAATGTTGTCACACAGAGGAGGGCCAGGATCTCTTCTCGATCAACCCACAGTGCAGGACACAGAATAATGGGCTCAAGTGACAGGAAGCCAGATTCCGGCTGGACATCAGGAAAAACGTCCTGACTGTTAGAGCAATACGACAATGGAACCAATTCCCTAGGGAGGTGGTGGGCTCTCCCACACTAGAGGCATTCAAGAGGCAGCTGGACAACCATCTGTCAAAGATGCTTTAATGTAGATTCCTGCATTGAGCAGGGGGTTGGACTCAATGGCCTTATAGGCTCCTTCCAACTCTACTATTTTATGATTCTATACAGCCTAATAAGAGTGACAACATTAACCTTGGAAGTGCAAAGTCCTCAGGTGATAGACTACAAGCCCCTTAAACAGAATTACATGTAAAATCTCAATAGTGAGATGTGACTATAATGGTATGGATTTTGCCTTACAGGTTTCATCAGGCTCCTGAGTACCGATATCCCACACAGTTCTTTGACTGCCTCACTGCCACCAAATTCTTTATGAAAAATGCAGAGGACTATGGAGTTGATCCCACCCATATTGTTATTAGCGGGGATAACCTGGGAGGAACACTTGTTGCATTTGTTGGCCATGAGTTGGTGAAGAGGACAGACCTTCCCAAGCTTCGCGCTCAGATTTTGGTTAGCCCTTTCCTCCAGACTCTGGATTTCAATTTGTTTTCTTATCAGCAAAACCAGGTTGTCCCTATTGTGTCCCGGGATGTTTTTTTAAATTTTCTATTACGGTACATCACAAAAAACAGGTCAGTGGTGGATTTTGCCATTGAGGAAACACACATCCCTGAGTACAGGAAGGAGAAGTACCAGAAATGGTTAAATGCAGACCATATTCCCATGAAAGTGAAACAGAAAGGCGACTATACAGAGTTTCAGCCACCGACTTACCCTTTGGACAATATTCTCCTGTTAATGAAAGTTATAACAGAAACAACTTTGTCCCCACTTTTAGCTGAAGACACCATCTTACAACAGCAGCCTGACACTTTCATTTTGACCTGTGAATTTGATGTGCTAAGAGATGATGGCCTTTTGTACAAGAAACGGTTGGAGGACAATGGTGTTCGTGTCTCCTGGTGCCACCTCAAGCATGGATTTCATGCTGTGCTTCTCCATTTCAATCGTTGGTTTCTAAATTTTACATGCAGTCAAAGGGCTGTAGACAGTATAGTCAATTACATCAACAGTTTATAGACCTTTAGTAATTAATATATGAATTAATGTATTCCCTAGAATTGAGAGGGGACATTCTTCTATTTCCTGGTAATATAGAAGTTTCCTTCCCCTTCTCTTTTGCAAAAGCTATTAGTAGTATGGTAGGCAAGGGGACGTAGGATTGTATTAATGTTGGTCTCACTTAAGTCCCATTCATTTCAATTGCTCAAAGTGGGACTAACATTGGCTACAGCCCATAGTGATGAGTGAAGTGTGAGTCATTACAAAGGAAGAGAAATCATGCACTTAAGGGATATTTCTCCTGTCTATGATATCTTGGTAGTCCTGGTGACTTCCATCCAGGTCTTAAGGTGTTGCTGCTGAAACTCATATCCATAAATGGTTAGACCTCTGCCATGCAGGATGTGATCCTGGCTGAGTAAGTAGACCTGACAGGTATCATAGATACCTGGCTTGATGAATTGGGAGGGGGCAACTTATTTCAGCAATATCCACCATTTTGGGGAAGGGGGCGCAACAGCAATTTAGACCTAGAAGGCAAATGCCATGACTCCAACCCTGAGTGGCAGGCAGGACTGAAACAGAGCAGGAATGAAGCAGTTGTTTCAGGAAAGCAAGTAGTGCAGGTGATGAAAGTTCTACTGCTGGATCCAGGTTTTGACACTGAGTTTGAGCCAGCTAGGAGCCCCTTGAACAAAAGCCTATCCCACAAAAATGTGACCTCCAAGAACACCAAATGAGAAAGATTCCTCCAAGGAACCAACTCCTTTATATCAGGGGACTCATGCTCCCCAGTGCCTACTCATCAGCACAGGCATTGCACAAGGTGGAAGCACAAGATGAGGGAGAGGTTTGCTCCAGGCTATAGGTCTAATACTTCCACTCTCCACTCTTCAGGAAGGGGCAGACTCTTAGAGGGATAGCCTGGCCTAACAGGAAAAAAAGGTCTTCAGTTGAGATCTAGACTACATTGGAGCAAGATCCCTGCTTGGGGCTATCCAAAGTCCTGCAATACCAGCCTAACCCTACTGGCTATCAGTTCCCTAACTGGCCAACTAATATCCCAAATCACAATTTGTTAGTTCACCACATGGAGTAGCTGCACACAGTGCTGGAGGTTTCCAGTCTTAGTTTTGGTAGCTCCTAACATTTTTTTGCCAGCATACATCTCAATCCTAAGGTAAATATGAATGTCACCCAACATCTTTGTCAGTGTCCAGAAAAATGTCCAGATGTACATCAAATCTTCTTTACCAAGACTTTATCTAGAACAACCAAATAAATGGGTCATTGTTTACCTAAGGGCATAGGGATTGACCAGACTAAGTGAAGTGGGAGAGATCAAACCACCAGGCAGAGGAAAATGTTCCTTTCTCTATTACAGCCCCCTCACTACCCCAGTGAATAAATCCAAAGGCCCTGTCAATTAGTTCCTGAACTCTTCTGGAATGGTGAAAATTATTCAGTCTGGGGTTGAATAAGGCAGACTGTGTGTATAGGGAAGGTTGAAGTTGGTATTCTATTAAAGTCCATTTGTGGATTGTGTTTAAAAGTAAAAAAAAATTGTAACCATAACACAAATATTGCTATGGAATAAGCAGGAAGTCTTTGGGTATTATCCTGCAACCTGTCGGGATGAGGCCCGTTTGGATAGAAATTAAATGGTGAAAAAATTTCAGAGAAATTCTCATAGGTTGGGTTTGGATATATTGGGCTTACTGTACTTAGGAGGTGGCTGAGCAGTGAGCACAAGAGTCCTATTTTTGATCTTATAATCATTTCTCCAGCAGCCTGTAGCACCCTCAGTTTCCTATTCTTCAACTAAAGGCCTTATG
Source organism: Anniella stebbinsi (assembly GCA_029215795.1). Taxonomy (NCBI): domain Eukaryota; kingdom Metazoa; phylum Chordata; class Lepidosauria; order Squamata; family Anniellidae; genus Anniella; species Anniella stebbinsi. The sequence goes on along the minus strand of JARDYH010000001.1, from coordinate 411,240,819 downwards.
AGAAGCACAGGCAGTATGGGAGGCTAGCAGTGATTAGGTCAGCTCAAAAATACCACCATTTTTTTAAAAAAATAAAACATCCTAAGAATGAGGCAGAACAATGGGAAAAGAAAGCTTTCAGGAAATTGGTGGGAGAAATTTTGGCTCAGCACTAACACAGCCTCTTCCCTGGAGCTAAACACAACACTGTCCTTTACCTCACACCTGCATTATAACAAATGCAAAATGGGGCCCTGTCTGCCAACACAATTGATGCTGATGCAGCACACAAAACCCTTATGAAAAAGGAAACTGTGTGATACCCGCTGATGATGTGAAGCCCTACCTGTAAGAAACTGTTGAGAAATTCTCCTCTCCCGGGAGAAATTTGATGAAATTGTCTCCCAAGTTTCTCTGCCCATAAACGAGGTGAAGAATTTTCAAGATACCATCTGTGCCCAGCTCTAATTACAAATAACGTGTAGTCACACCCTCCAATAATAAAGCAGTGTGCTTCATTTCAGCCTTCTTTGTTCTATTTGTGTCTTGTTTATGATTCCTCTTCAAGTGGAAAGAGCCCATATATCCAAGCAAGGAAAAATCTGAATTGGGTAATGCTGTGTCAGTGGGGCAGGACAGGCTGGCTGTCATCAGGGATGCCCATAAATGATATCAGGGATGGGTACCCCAGGGTCAAACACATGCATGTAATGGAACAAGAGCCATAGATGGGAAATTCAGCAGAACTGGGTCATTGAAATGGCCCTGAGAGGATAGACCAAGGGAGGAGAGAGAAAGCACGGAGAGAGAGAGAGAGAGAGAGAGAGAGAGAGAGAGAGAGGAAGAAAGAGAACGAAAGGAAGAAATGGGAGAGAGCAAGAGGGAGGAGGAGAAAAGAGAATTCAGCAAGAGAATGAAGGACATGGAGCATGGAGGGAGAAAATAGGGACCAAGCAATGGAAGCAAACATTGGAGGAGGAAGGAGAAGGCAGAGAAAGAGCAGTTTGAGCAACAGAAGGCTAGGAACAGGGGATGTAACTGGGGCAGGCAAGCAGCAAGGGCTTATCACCAAGAGAGGAGCAGTGTACAAGTTAGGAGAGCCTAGGGGTACCTCTAGACGGACACTGTCCATCACGGTGACTTTGGATTGGCAGCAAGTGGATTGCATGATGCTGCCGCCAATCCGAAGACATCTAGGGGCAAAGCCTCAAAGCTCCGCACTAAAAAAGTCAGGCATTTAGCACTACTTTTTTAGGTTTGAACGAAGCGACGACGGCTTTTGCTATCTGTCACCGTTGCTCCGGAGCTTCTGGGAGGCGTGCCCAGTCTATGGCAACCACTGATTGGTCACCATGGGCTGGGCAGGGAAGTGGGTGGACCAGCAAGCCATAAGCTCATCTTATGAGCAACACCTCCATGCCTCCACAGTCCTCCCCATTAAAAAAAAATAAAGTAAAAAATTAAAACCTAACTTCCACAGTCCTTCCCCCCATTTTAAAAAATAAATCTAAGAAAACCCACTTACCTTAGAGTAGGGGAGCTGATGCTCCCTGCCGCCCCTCCAGCTGCCGCCGGACAGCTGCATGTGCGGCAGTGCTGGCAGTGCCAGGAAAAGCTGCCTTGGTGTTACTTCCAGTGTAGATTGCTGGAAGGAGCGTCAGTGCATGCTGCGTCACCGGGCACCACTGTAGGAGGTGGGAATTTGGAAGACCTGTAGGGAATCATGTGAAGTTCCACCTACCTTGATTTAGATTGGACAGGATTTTATTAAGTGAAAGGGTCAGCTCACCTGCCTAATCAACCTTCAATAGCCAGTATTGTCAAACCTCTTCTGGAAGATGCCCCAGCTGAGAAGAGATAATGGGGAAATTTGGATCCATTTGCCGTGACCATACCCTGAAGTCCAGTATTCAGTGAAACATGAGCAGAAGCAGGCAGAGAAGGTGCTTCATACTTCAGTTGACCCCTTATGATCTTATAATTTTCTTTTGTATTTGACCACATGAAAGAATGATGGTTCAATTAATGATTAACCTATCCATATATTGTTGTCTGGATCATATTTTATGGTAGTCCCTGAAACCTTTAATCTTGGGGCATGATGTGCAGGGATGTTGATCACTGCAATTTGAGTATGCATGCTGGTGTTTGCATGGCTTGTGAAAGCAGGAGCTGCAGGAACTAATTTCCCAGCACAGCAGTTGGTGTTGAACCAACCGATCTGCACTTCTGCAAAGAGATAAGGCAAGTTGATGTTTGACCAATATATGTCTGCTGTTAGACCTGTCTCCAAACCCAGGCATTATGGGTGTCATAAATTGTAACCAGAGGTCCTGGTCTTTATTAAAATGACTCTTTAGTCAAAATGACTCTCATACAAAAGGCCTCATTGTAGATTAGCCAAGGCCCACTCTCATGTCCTGAATAAGCCCTGTAAATAATGTCCAGGAATTTCATGATGACACCCCTCTTTTCTGGGAATTTCTGATGAATAACGCTCATGTAAGTCAAGAATCTGGGCAATAAATTGGCCCATGTCCTCACAATCTTGATTTTCCTAATCATGTCCTGCTCCTCATCGTCACTTTTGTTCTTGTCCTTCATCTCAGATTCCTGAAACAACAAGGCAGTCTAGAAACTGCCCCCATAAAATCGTTTCCCTGGTTGCTAGAACAAATGATAACCCAATGAGATGGAGATACCACCTTGTGCTATTGCATCACTACCTGTCTTGGCATAGGGATCACTTGTCACAGAGAAAGATGCTCCATGGGTCTGGGTAACTGTGTATGTTTCCTGTCAGGCCTTGCCACACTGCAGCACATGCCGTAATTGTGGATGACAAAGTCCATGGCATAAACTCAGCATAGATAGTAGAGACACTGGGCAGACATGCCCCAGCAGCTGAGATACACTGCCAACCTGGGGGCAGGCCACAGCAATGAGGGGTGTGGCAGCTGCTGATGACATCAGCAAATTTCCAATCAGCAAAGGAATTGCTACAGGTGTGGTAGGTTCAGCCACCGTTGGCTGTTCTGCCAGCCCTGGCTCACAAACCATATCCAGTGATACTACCAAAGGCCCTACCCCAGGTGTTTCCATTCTGGGAGACTGAATGGATCCTAAGTCACCCTGAGATTGTGAAAATGGCTAACTCAAGTATAACATCCATGACTCCCTCCCCCAAGGTCCCATGCAACTCCAGCCTTGTGAAGGGAAGAGGGTCTGGCCCGCACATTCACCAGGATCCTGCAAGAGTTCAGCTGGGCTTGAGGAGCCTGTCCCACAGGTGCAATTGCTGCAGCTACTAGGTCTGGACTAGCCATGACAGGAGTGGACATGGCTGGTCAAACCACGTCCTCTTCTTCCTAGGCTGAGGCTGAACCTCCCCCCTTTGATCAAGTGTAGATGTCCCTGGAAACAATTAATCCTTTTGAACCACCTCAAGGCAGACCAGGATAATGGCAATGTCAGAGCTCTCCTCCTCTTCAGGCATCTTCCCAGAATGACAGCTTCGCAAGCGGCCTACTGTAGGAGCTTTCCCCTTCCATTTCTATCCCCCTTGTCCTTAGTGAACTAAACAGACAAACTAAACAGAGAGGGGGCAGGGAAGAAGAATTATGCTATAGGGCCCTTTATAAGTGGAGTCGGGCATTCCAAAAGCCACAGTGTTCATTGTTGTGTCCAGTTAAAATGAAAGGACCTCCCCAGCAGCCCTACATAGCTAACAACCACTGTACACAACTAGCTTAAGCATTGGCCTGGCTGCTGTCAAGCCTACAGAAAGACTGGAGATAGTCCCTACTCCATAAGAGTAGGCCAAGACAGTAACCCCCATGTGCCATAGGAGGAACAGCGATCAAGGTGGCAAGATGGTTAAGGATGCCCCTGCAGAATACACCTGCTTGCACTTAACGGTAGGCCTGACCCAGCCTGCCCTAACAAGCTACCTGAACAGGCAGCTGAGACAGGCGTCTGCTGATGGCACTGCAAACAGTGGTCACAAAGTGGCAAGAGGAAGCAGCCATGGTGGAAGCAATCCTTCCAGCTGCTAAGCCCATCTAACCTGGCCTAGAAGCCTAAGGAAAGTCTGGCTCATGTCCCATAGGAACCCTGACTGGCAGCCGTGGCTTTCCAGGGTTGCAGGCACGATTCTTTCCTCACCCTACCTGGAAAAGCCAGGGATTGAACCTGGGACCTTCTGTATGCTGAGCATGGGCTCTATTACACTGAGCTATCATTACAACCCAACTCACATCAGAGGCAGGCACCATTATAAGCCTGACTGCTGATGAAGATGTTACAACAGCCTTTCCCAACATGGTGGGAGTTGAATTCCTACATGGTGCTCCCCAACATTTGGGGAGCATCATGTTGGAATTCAACTCCCATCATCCCCAGCCAACAGCTGTTCTGTCCAGGGATCATAGGAATTTTAGTCCAACACATCTAGAGTGCACCAGTTTGGGGAAGGCGATCTTAAAAAATCAGAAAGCCGTTTCGTTATTTCCTCATGCAATTTGAAAAACTAACAAACAAACACACGAGCATACACATTATTTGTATGCATTTTTTTTTTCAAATGTACACATTTTTAATATACTATTTTGCACTGGAAAAAGTATTCTTGTATGTATCTTTTTTGGGGGAGCAGATATCGGAAACATTCATATCTTCACCACCACCACACACATGCATGTCTTGGAAAAGTTCAGATTTCATCAATGAGATGCATTCCATTCTGTGCATTCAAAAACTCATTGCATGTTTCACTCTTTGCAGAATGAGACTTCCAGCAGATGTCAGGATAGTTGAAATCCACCATTACTGCTATTGCTTTCCTCTGTGAAAGTTTTGTCATCTGTTCCAGGAAAGCACCACTCATGTCTGGGTGAGATTATTATTATTATTATTATTATTATTATTATTATTATTATTTCTATACCATCCCATAGCCAAAGCTCTCTGGGAAGAATACAAAATTTAAAGCCATAAAATCTAGGGGTGTGCAGTGGATTGGGTCTGATCCATGATCCGGACCCAATCCTGGCAAAATCGGATACAATTATCCGATTCCGATCCCCTACCGCTGGATCATCCGATCGATCCGATTGGAAAGGACCCAATCCGGATTGGAAAAGATCGGAGGATCGGACCTCCTCCCCCTACTTGCGCTCCTTACCTGCTGCCTCCTTGCTGCCATCCGCTGCTTCAGTACTACTGAGCAACAGGCCTTGTGGCCTGTTCCACAATAGAGCAATGGTGCGCCGGGTGATGTCATCACTCGGCGCGCCCTCGCTCTACTGTGGAGCAGGCCACAAGGCCTGTTTCTCAGTAGTACTGAAGCGGCGGATGGCAGCGAGGAGGCAGCAGGTAAGGAGTGTGAGTGGGGGGAGGTGGAGGGAGGTGGAGGTCCCCCGTTACCTGCAAGCATCCCGCGCTGTCGTCCGCTGCTTCTGTACTACTGATAAACAGGCCGCAAGGCCTGCTTATCAGTAGTATGGGAGCAGCGGACAGCAGCGTGTGACGCCAGCAGGTAAGACACATGAGTGGGGGGAGAAGGAGGCAGAGGGAGATCCCCACTTACCTGCGGGGGCTGTCCACTGCTGTCCGCTGGTCCTTTCTACTAAGAAACAGGCTTTGCAGCCTGCCTCTCAGTAGCACGCTGGGTGATGATGTCACTCAGTGTGCTACTGAGAGGTAGGCCACAAAGCCTGTTTCTCAGTAGAAGGGACCAGTGGATGGCAGCGGACGGCCCCGGTAGGTAAGGAGAGCAAGTGGGGGGAGGGGAGGGAGGGGAGGGAGGGAGGGGAGGGAGAGGTCCCCACTTACCTGCCAGGGCTGTTCACTACCATCCGCTGGTCCCTTCTACTGAGAAAAAGGCTTCGCAGCCTGCCTCTTAGTAGTGCGCTGGGTGATGATGTCATCCAATGCGCTACTGAGAGGCAGGCTGCAAAGCCTTTTTCTCAGTAGAAGGGACCAGCGGATGGCAGCGGATGGCAGTGGATGGCCCCAGCAGGCAAGGAGGGCAAGTGGGGGGGGAGGGACAGGGAGGGGGAGTTTGGTCCCCACTCACCCGCCCCTATGTTTCCACATAGGCTTGCATTGGGGGAAAGCTTTCTTTCCCCCAATGCAAGCCTATGGTGAAAACACCTAAAATGGCATCCGATCTGAAAATCAGACGTCCGATTTTCAGATCGGAATCGGATCCGAACTGAACCGGAAAGCCTCTGATCCAATCCGATCCGAGGCATCAGTTCCGGTTTTGATTCCGATCTGATTTTTTGGGTCCATGCACAACCCTAATAAAAACGTACAACAGACAGCATACATGAAGACAACATACAACTAAAAACAACTTTGAACTGTCAGCCAAACCTAAAAACAGATCTGGGATTGATTAAAACTCATCACATGCTGCTAAATGCCCAGGAAAAGAGAAAAGTCTTGATTTGACACCAAAAAGATAGCAATGTTGGAGCCAGGCAGGCCTCATTGGGAAGATCTTTCCAAAATGGGGGAGGGGAACCACCAAGAAGTCTCTCTCCCTTGTTAATGTCTTCTGAGCCCCCCCTCAGAGTAGGCCCCTGGAGGAGAACCTTAGATGTTGAGCATAGTGTAGAGGTAGGTTCATGTCAGAAGAGGCATGCCATCAGGTATTTTGGTCCCGGGCCATGTAAGGTTTTATAGGTTAGAATCAGCACTTGAATTGGGCATGGAAACATACAGGCAGCCCATGCAAGTAGTCAGAGTTACTGATGGGGTAAAAATCTGCCTGCTCCCCATTGGGGGGAGAAACATGATTTCCCCAAGGCTGGAGAAATTCTGTTCCCCCCACCTTGTGATGATCATGGCCTTAAAGGCCCTCTTAGATTAAGAGGGCCTTTAAGGCCAGTCTTGGTGTATGTGGGGGAGCCAAAGTGAACTTTCCTGGGCCTTCAGAGAATGCACATTACTGAGCGCTCAACCAGGCTAGCTCCCAGAACAGGGCTGACCGAGTAGCACTCAGCAAACTTGCAGGGTGGGCGCCCCATGAGTTCTCCATTCACTAGCCAGAGTCGGTCTTATAAGTTCGAACTTCCTGGTCCCTGTTATCAATTTGGGCACTGCATGTTGCACAAGCTGCAGCTTCTGAACAATCTTCAAAGGCAGCCCCACATAGAGTGCATTGCAGGAATCTAACTTGGAGGTTACCAGAGCATAGACAACTGAAGCCAGGTTGTCCCTGTCCAGATAGGGGCATTTCTGGACCACCAACCGAAGTTGGTAGAAGGTACTCCATGCCACCGAGGCCACCTGAGCTTCAAGTGACAGAGATGGTTCTAGAGGAACCCCCAAGCTACAAACCTGCTCTATCAGGGGGAGTGCAACCCCATCCAGAACAGGTTGAACACCCACCCCATACTAAACTGCCACAACAATATCACTCTTGTTTCTTCCTATCTCTGGCTACCTCCACAAGAGAGGTTTAATGCTCTTTGAAGGCTCATTATAAATTTTACCTCCACACCAGCGGAGCGCAAAACGGGAGTAGAGGCGCGTTATCTCCCGGATTATGCGCATTATCGAATGCGCGTTAAATAGCGACTTTTATTTTGCTCCGGCCGTTAAAGCGCATTTTTGCCATGTGAACAAGCGATTATGCGCATTAACTTCTTGTAAAGCGCTTTTTGGACATCAATTAATGCGCTTCGCCGCCTCTCGCCGCCTCCCGTGCAGAGGGATTAGGAGTAAATGCGCCTCCGCGATAATGTGCATAATCGCCAAACCGGGCGCAAAAGCGCATCCTTGTGGAGGGGGCCTCTGTCGTGTCTTCTGGTCGTTCACACAAGCTCACATTCTTGCAAACTAACACAGGACACCCAAATCAGTGAGACTTCTTTATTGTAGGAAATCCCATGGTAAAAACTTAATGGTTACACACTCCAGAAATTCATATAGCAGCTGGTCAGAGCTATGGGCTCCAAAAAAATTCCAAACACCACAATAGCAATGTGGTTTCCCAGTTGCCATCTCCACAGTTCCAGAAATGGGTTCCAAACCCAGACAAGGGAGGGGAAAGATTCCTGATAAGCTCCTCCAGAGTATCACAGTGGAAAATACTTAAAAGGCTCAACAAACCACCCCAAGGGAGCTAGTCCAACCATGGGACATTCACTGAGTGAACATTGTCAAAGCCTAAACAAGATCACAGAGAAGTAAAACCTTAGGCACAAGAAGCCCCATGTCTCTGCCTTAACACTGGAAACTCCCTGACACCTGATTCAACACAGGAGAAATCCAATAGTAAAAATCCAGCCCAGTCTGCTGCTACACTGAGCTGTTGAACAACAAGAACAAAAATTATCCCTCCAGGTCTCAATGATATCTATTAGATCACACTTACTATCATGCATTAGGATTTCAAGACCAACCTGTTTGCTTCCCATGTTCCATAAATTATATACATGGGTGTTTTACCTGCTCAGCTTACCTGCAAATTACTGGGAACCACCTCCATTGTGTTGGCTTCCCCTTTGATTTATGCCTGATCAACACTGTTCTGTCTAATCTACTTAGGTAGTCACTATATATTTGAAATGCTTGACTTGGGCAATCAAATTCCTGTTAATTGCCTGTTTACATTGTTCCTGATCTTACCTAACAATTACCTACCTACATTGTTTCTGATCTTTCCCCAAAACTATAATTTTCATTTTAGCATATTTAATAATCAATAATGTTGGAAAGTCTGGTCTGGCTCCTGCAGAGTTGCTTTATGTAATGTGTGGCTACACAGCATTTACTAGTATTGGAGACAGTAAACAAAAGCCAGAACCAGCTTAAAAGAAGTTCAAATCAATTTATTTTATTAGTTCTTTTATACCCTTCATAGGAGAAGGCTTAGAGTGTTTAACTCCAAGTACCCCCTAAAGCTGGATGTGTCAGCATACATGAGGAAAGTCATGAGATATGGCTACTTGCTTCCTTCATGGAGATATTGCATTATGCTTGCTACAGAGGAAGAGAAGGAAGAGGAAAGGGGAGAGAGCAGTTAATAGGAACTGATCAAGCTACAGGTTATTCTTTGTCACCCCCTAGTGTCTGGAAACATACAGAGTCATTCTTATTATCCAACAAATAATTCAGTTGTACAAAAACTACACCCCCAATTATCCTTCTCAGACCCAATTATACAGAGAACATACCATCAGCGTACAGCAAAGGAAATACAGGTCTATCTCCCAGATATTCTGAGTTATAAAAGGCACCTGGTAGAGTGGCAGTAATATTGCTGACATATAAATTAAACAATAATGGAGCCAGTTAACAGCCTTGTCATACCTCCCCACCAGAGGTTTGAATACTATTTCATAGCTTTCCTACATATTTGACCCAGATTTTCACAGATCTTTCAATATGAATCCTTACTGTTAAATAAAGCAGTCTACATTTGTCAGAGAACATTTCTCCCACAAACTTTCCCTACTAACTAAATCAAAACTACCCTTGAAATCAGGCAAACTACAAAGAACATTTCATTATCCTGACATATTTATAGATCAACTGGAAAATTGCAAAGCAATTATCAACTTTCACTCTCGAAATCCTCTTTGCTCTTGGGCCAGGGTATCTCCTTTCTCAGACCAGTCCTTCAACGTTTGCAGCAGATGTTAAACATATAAGCTACTGCAGTCTAACATCAAGAATAAGACTGGGTTTGGATCACACAGTAACCCATGATGATAAATAAGCCATGGTTATTATATCACCACGATAGCTTATTTGGTTAAAATAACGTAATATGGTAACTAGTAGGGATGTGCACTGACCCCCCGGATTGGATCAGATTGGAGGTTGGGCGGATCTGATCTGATCCGATTCTGATCCAAAAATCGGATGTCCGATTTTCGGATCGGACGCCATTTTGAATGCTTTTCCCCATAGCCTAGTATTGTGTTACAAAAACACCTATAACTTTTTCATTTTTAAAGATAGAAGGATGAAACTTGGGCACTTTGTAGATGGGTTAGGGGTAGTTATCTGTGAGAAATTTCAGAAAGATTGGTGCATGCATTTTGTGGCACTTAATTTTTTAATAAAGAACCAGGAATGCCTATAACTTTTTCATTTTTAATGTTCCACATATGAAACATTGCCACATTGCAGGTGGTATGTTGGGACTCATGTGTGTGAAATTTCAGAAACATAGGTGTTTGCCTTGTGTGGCAATTAATTTTAGAAAAATGGGTAATAGTGGGGTAAATACAGTTATGCCTTCAACTTTTTTATTTTTAAAGATACAAACAGGAAACATGGGCACATTACAGGTACCACTTTGCTTGATATGTGTATGAAATTTCAGAAAGATAGGTCCAGGCATGTAGTAGCAAGATATTTTTGAAACAATGAGGAAAAAAATGGCTATAACTTTTTTATTTTAAATGTTAGAAGTCTGAAAGTTGCTCAATTTGTAGATGGGTTAGGGGTAGTTATCTGTCAGAAATTTCAGAATGATAGGTCTAGGCATTTGATGGCTATGGATTTTTTAAATTAAAAGTTACAAAAGTTTTTCCACAGAGGCTTGGGCTGTCAATTGCACCCCCCTCCCCCTCCCCCGCCTCCCCCTCCCTCTTTTATGAGTCAAAACTCCGTGTTGTTGTAACTTTTAATCTAAAAAAATCATAGCCACCAAATTCCTGGACCTATCTTTCTGAAATCAGAATAAAAGTAAAAAACTCCAAGAGGAAATACATTTATTGGGAAACACACAAAATCAGACTGATTTATGTGCTGCTCAACTTTGCCTTATCAATAATAATAAATATGTCTTAACAGACTACATGAGTACAAATTAAATTCCCTTTAACGTCCACTATTTAGCAGCTGCTGAATGTTCAGGGATGTGCAAGGCACACCTTTATGTTTCTACTATGTACAAAAGGGTCTGCTCACCACTCAAAACTATCTGCATAGTAAGATTTTTTTCTCCTACTATTTACACAAGAGAGGAAAAAGATCTTAGTGCAAAAGAGAGAGAGAGAGGGAGAGAGAGAAAGAGAGACTCTGTGTTAGTCCCAGTGCTTCTGGCACACTTCTGAGTTTTGTTGGACAAGTGAGCCCTACATTTTAGGTCTCCAGCCATTAATGAACTGCAGTATTTTTTTAACTTGTAGTTTGCTTAGTTTGAAATCCTCTGAAAGGATCTCTTCGTTGAGCTGAATAAGCAAGTTGCCATCAATCTTCTCAGTAACAAAAAATGCTATGACGTCCTCTGCTAAACCTATAAATCTCAGAGATTTAGAAACTTCCTCTATGGAAAGTCCAGACAGATCTACAGGAGGTTGCCAAGGAGAGCCATCACCACAAGACCTTGGCACTAGCTGAAGATGAAGGGGAGATGAGAAAGGATAAGAAGCTGAAAAGATGTCCTGCATGCCCTTCTTCCCAAGGTACTGGTCTTCAGAAAGGTCTGGCGAGCCCATCTGAGGCTCTTCTTCAGTGCCATCAATTCTGAGAGGCAGTGGACACAAGTCAATGGCTGGTTTCTCATCTGCCGTTTTTGGTGCACGAGAGGGTAAGGCGGGGCATGAGAGAGACTGCAGTGGGCTACTTACTGCCAGACTTTTCTCATCAGTGCACTCTAGAGAGTAACTTGCAGACTTTGGGCAGGTGGACACAGTGCAGCCGAGCTGCACTGTAGCTAGCAGTGTGTTCTCTGCAGGAAGTTCACTCCTGTTGAAGTCGAACGTAAAAGGTGCTGGAGAGTTTCTCTTTGGTGTGTTGGGAGTCTTCTGCCTTGGAGAACTGTAACTCCTACTGGGATCCAATAGAAAGTCGCTCCTATATAGGCCTTCGGCAGCTCCAGAAAAATGATTTGGCCATGACAGTCTCAAGGACAAAGCATCAGCAGAGGGGCTCCCCAAAGGCAATTTGCTACCAAGCTCTTGCAGGTCAATGTTCACAGTGCCGCATGGATAGCAAGCAACTGGAGTGCTCTCAGTGGGATTTTCAGCTTCTCCTTCTGCAGCATTAATGTTGTGTAGCCCTGAAGAATAGTATGAGAGAGTTGGACTAGGAGAACGGGTCTGCTGCCGTACTGGCTTGCTTGTCCGTGGAGGGATAGAGGGACTGGGGGATGTTGGCTTTGAATTGCGTGGTGGTACAGGTGGAGCATTCAGGAGTCTACACTCCTCTCTGACTGCTTCAGATTTAGGAGGCACAGGCGGTGGAGGTAGGGAAACATCTGAAGTTTTTGATGTGGCGGTTAAAGTCCCAGGTGCTGGAAGAGAGGAAGTCCCACACTTGGACCGGAAAGAACTCCTATAGTTGTCACATTTGTTCTTTTCACTCTGTGAGCGAGTAAGAGGCTGATCGCTCATTTTCCCAACCCCTTGGTCCAGCCATAGTTCTTCATAAGGAAGTTCTGGTTTGGTAGGTAAACATAACGATTCTTCACTAACTTCAGGGAAAAGGTAGTCACTGCTCCCATCGCCAGAGTCCTGGTACTGCAAAGCATCATGAGGGAATAGAGCCCACTCGTTACACAAGTCCCTGCAACCATGAAGATTCACCTCGCTATTTCCATGGAGGTTGTTTCCATAAACACACACTGAGAGGCGGTGGAAGGATTGAGTCAACTCATCCCGAGCATAACTAAGGAAGTTTGCCACATGATTGTGGCTGGTGGTCCGACTTTTCTGGGGGCTTTTGCAGTCTTCGTTCCAGTCGGCTTTCACATCTCTCACAGCATGGGAGTACTCATCTATATCAAACTGTTCTTGACAGAGGCCGAACCAGTGCTTGACGAAGGCTTCATGCCACATCTCCCCTTTCACAAGGCTTGTGGGGAGGGTAAACTTTGGAAGAGCCAAATGCAAAGGGAAGTGCATGGGGATGATTTTGTTACCGTGCAGGGCACAACAAACCACAACAGTCTTGGTCTGAATGTTAACGAACTTGTAGCGGTGCCCTTTGCGGACAAAATGCAAGTCGTAAGGATTCCGTGGCGGAGGGCGGAGACACACTATCCTTAGCTGACGCTGTTGTCGAAAGCATAGAGAAATATATTTGGGCATCATCAGCGTACTGATAGCACCCCGCCCCATGATTTACTTCTGAGCAGATATGGTTATCCCTGCCAGCTGGCTGGTCCTGAGGCAAAGAAATGAAAAAGGACAAAGGCTATAACGTTTCTCACTCTTTACGCTTAAGCGTGGGTATGATGATGTGTATATACGCATTAACAAGCAAACAAAGAAAAATCCGATGGTCAGTGAAGGGTGAAGCAGAGAGAAAGGGTTAATTCCTCCATTTCTATCAGATCCGATCTTAGCTGACACAACTTTTCGTTCCTCCTCACAGCACTTAAGCCACTCCTTCCCCCACCCAGGGTAGTACTGTAAGTTTAGGATACACTGAGTCCTAAACCCACGGAAGCCACATTAACCAGAAAATCTGTCACAAAAGAACCTTGGGCTCTACATCGCTGGAGGTATTTAAGCAGACTGGACAGCCATTTGTGAGGGATGGTTTAAGCTGGGTTCCTGTACTGAGAAGGGGGTTGGAATTGATGGCCTCCATGGACCCTTCCAACTCTATGATTATATATTAAGGAACTTCCTGTTGCAGCTTATTCTTGATTTTCTACTAGTGGGTTATTTTTGATTTTTTAAAATCTTTGTATGTTTTTTTTTTTAACATTTTTCCTTTGTGATTTTTGTTTTGTTTTGAATGTACATATATAGCAGTATGGCTGCAAAAATAAGGGTCAAATAAATCCATGGCTTTCTAAATGTATTTATAATTTTGTCTTCAGTATGCCTGCAGACCAGATAAACAGCTCCCTCTCTAACTCCCCACCCCTCAAAAAAGCCTTTTAGGCTAGCCATGGGCCTGCAATGTAAATTCATGTTCTCATGTTCTTAATGAACAGCGGCAATGGGAAGGTTTGATTCTGATATATCTTGATGTCTCATCACGTTTTGGTCACTGAAATAAAAAAAGCTGCAAAAGGGAAAGCATTCACCTGATAGGACATTAAGTGAGCATACTGCCACTCTCAGGTGATCTGTGGAAACAGTCTTGCATTGCAGTTCCACTCCGCAAAGAGAATGGATTTTCTCTGGGCTCTCTTAGCCGCCATAGCAGCACTTGGGGCTCTCTTTGGAGTCCTCCTCCTGGCATGGACAACCTTTTACTATCTTTCTACCTCAGAGTTCCCTCATGGCATTTGTGAACCCCGCAAGCTGAAATGTTTATACTTTGGATCGATTGTGGTGTTCTCAATGGTAAGTTCTCTTCTCTTCTTCGGTTTGTGTTAGGAAATCAGTGTAGGGGGCTGTTCTAGGTTGATTTTCTTGCCGTTTCTATCCCATAAAGCCCAGAGCATCTTATCACAGTGATATGACTCCCACACTGCAGTGCAGTTCAATACCAAGACAAAGGAGTAGTGTAGATCTAGCCTTCAATCCAAGTCCCGATGCTGTCTAAACTAGTGGATTTGTCACACTGCCTTCACGGTTCCCCATCTAAAATTCCAGAAGCAGATTTTTTTTGCGGCCAAGTGGTTTACTTATAGGGCGGTGCACAACCCCCACCCCAATTTTAATCATACCTCTACTTTAGGTTAGCAATCCCAAACTCTTTTCATGGCTATTTCTCCCTCTTCAATGAATGAAAGTATTCACTGTACAAGCTGCTTTCTTATCTTCCCTTATTGGTTTCCCTCAGGCTTTCTAATCCAGCCAGACTCTTTCAATCTTGTTTCCTCTTGTTGCAGATCCCTTAATTACCTTCTCAGCTGAAGCAGTGAAAATAGCTGTTAACAACCAATGAAAAATAGCCCAGAGGCACCTTGAGGACTAATAAATTTATTCAGTGATCTAAAATCTGCTGGTTTAAGACAAGAGTTAAACTCTTTAACAAGAGGTAAATCTTATGCTGGCTCAAGCTACATAAAGCCAAGAACTTGTAAGTTAAGGTTGATGCCTAAATAGATGTGCCCCGAGATTGGTAATAATGATGTGCAATGTCACAAACTGGGCTTGCTCACAACTTACCCTCCATGCACCCACACTTTTCCTTGGTCTTTCAGGCCCAAATCAAGATGGAAAGGATGGATTGTTCTGGGACCAGCAAAGACGTACATTGTCCTTGTCCTGTCTTGGCTCATGAAACATCTAAGCATTACTGTGCTGCTAGAGGAAACTTCATGGTGTACAACCTGCTCCTCCCCAGTTAGGGTCAAATCACATTATGAAACTAAAGGAATAGGCATTGCGAGCTGCAAGTTGAGCAGGTAAGCTCACCCCTGCATTAACCACGCTGGAAAGATATGACAGAGCAGAGGCTCGGACTCGATGGCCTTATAGGCCCCGACCAACTCTACTATTCTGTTGTGTGCACCTTGCCTTGCAAGAGTTCTGCAATGTCTTTAGGAATTGTATTGGCATCTGCTCTGGTGTCTAACTTGAAAAAGTCTGGAAGTCCTGCCACAACTATTTTACTGTACCAGGCATCTGGCCTTTCCAAGAGCCCAGTTCGATGGCACTTAGTCACCATTCCCAGAAATAGGGCATTCATTTCTTTAGCAGAGCAGGAGGTTTGGGGTTGTGTCCTGCACACTTTAGCAAAATGATTCCTTCCTCCACGCTTATTGCAGATTTCTCCAAAAGCTGGACATTGCCTGGCCCTGTGAACATACCCACATCTACTGCAGGAAATGCCCCTTGCAGCTGCTGACTTATCTGCTGCAAGGGACTGCCTTGAAGCCCTTCTGCTTTCTTGATAGCCAATAGAAGTTCCCCTCTTATGCTGAATAGCTAAGATACTTGTTTCTGTAGTCATTGCTGTTGCCTGGGCCCTAACGAGGGCCTTTGCTCTGCAGATAGTGATAGCTTGCTCTAAAGTAAATTTTGGATTTTCTAGAAGCTTTTCTTTGAGCTTGCTATCTGAAATGCTGAACATGATTTTATCTCTAAGCATTAAATCTGTAGAGGTCCCAAATTCTCAATGCTGAGAGTTTTCTCTAAGAGTAGTAACAAAACAGTCTATGCCTGCTTCCTTATTATAAGGGAGTTGCCAAAACTGATATTGTTCAAAAACAGGATTCCTCCTGGGCTCACAATAGTTTTTAAATGCAGTAAGAGCTTCTTCTAATGTCTTATTTTCAGGATCTGCATAGATATTGGGAATGTTGTTATAAATTTCCAAAGCCTTTTCTCCTATACAATGCAGCATTACAGTAATTTTATAGTCCTCTGACTCTTCCTGAGCTTTTGTAATTGTGAGATATACTTGTAGTCTCTGTTCCCATTTTCTCCCATTTTCTCCTAAGTTCCCAACAAAACTTAGCTCAGAAGGAGGTTTAAAATGTTCCATCTTCACTAAAAACCCTTCTCAAGTAGCTTTATGAGAAGTCCACTTCTGACACCATGTCATATCCTTCCAGCATGGATAATGCGGGGGTGAGCTTACCTGCTCAACTTGCAGCTCGCCCAAGCCTTAACTGCCAAGCAAAGTCTCCAAAGCTCCTTGTTTTGTAATCTCCTTTATTATTAAAATACTTGTATAAAGCAATACACCAACAGCTGGCTCTGGAGCTTGCACTCAGGGAAAAAGCAAAGCCAGCAGCCCCACCCTGGCTTTCACACTGCCTCCAGCTAACAGCTGCAGACCTCTTGAGGACTGATAGCTGCACTCTCTTAAAGGTACATACACACATATCACATGCTCTATTCTTATTCTTTTTATTACTGTTATTAACATTTATATACTACCCCACAGCTGAAGTTCTCTGGGTAGTTTACAAAAATTAAAAGCATTGAACATTTAAAAACCAATTTACAAAAATTAAAACCCTAAAAACCTAAACACAAACTACATATCATTTTAAACTGTCCAGGAATACACCTTAAAGCATCCCTGACAGTTGGCTGTTCAGCTGCATCTTTAATGTCTCTAGTGTGCGAGAATCCACAACATCCCTAGGTAATTGGTTCTATTGTCATACTCCTCTAACAGTCAGGAAGTTTATCCTAGGCTGACTATATGAAAAGGAGGACAGGGCTCATGTAACTTTAACAGCTGTAGAGAAAAGGGGATTTCAGCCAGTGTCATTTGTATGCAATTAGTTCCTGGTGAAATTCCCTCTTCATCACAACAGTTAAAGTTGCAGGGGCCCTGCCTTCTTTTGTATATGGTCACTCTAGTATAGTGCCTGCAACTTTAACTGTTGTAATGAAGAGGGAATTTCACCAGGGACTAATTGCATACAAATGACACTGGCTGAAATTCCCTTTTCTCTACAACTGTTAAAGTTACATGTGCCCTGTCCTCCTTTTCATATGGTCAGCCTAGTTTATCTTGATGTCCAGCTGGAATCAGGCTTCCTATAACTTGAGACCATTATTCTCTGTCCTCCACTCTGGAATGATTGAGAAGAGATCCTGGCCCTCCTCTCTGTGATAACCTTCAAATATTTGAAAACTGCTATCACATCTCCCCTCAGTCTTCTCTTCTCAAGGCTAAACATGCACAATTCTTTCAGTCTCTCCTCATAGGGCTTTGTTTCCAGACCCCTGATCATCCTTGTTACCCTCCTCGGAACACAGTCCAGCTTGTCTGCATCCTTCTTGAAGTGTGGTGCCCAGAACTGGACGCAATACTCAAGATGGGGCCTAACTAGTGCTGACTAGAGAGGAACCAGTACCTTGCGTGTCTTGAAAGCTATACTTCTATTAATGCAGCCCAAAATAGCATTTTATTTTGCAGCCACATCACACTGATTTTGCAAAGATAATAGACAGTGGTTCTGAGAGTTCTTCTGCCAGCTCCTTTGTTACTCTAGGACGCAGTTTCTTCAGGCCCTAGAGATTTGAACTCGTTCAAAGAAATTAGGTGTTCCTTGACCATTTGTTTATCAGTCTCAAACTGCAATCGTGCCCCTTCAGCTTGTACTTCACTTTTTCCAGGGGTGGTCATAGACCCACTTTTGAGAGAAGACTGAGCCAAAGTAGGAATTGAGCACTTTGGCCTTTTCTTTGTCATCTGTTACCAATTTGCTATCCTCCTGAAGCAGTTGAACCACCATTTCTTTCCTCTGTCTTTTACTATTCATGTATCTGAAGAAAGCCTTTTTATTGCTTTTAGCATCCCTCACTAGCCTCAACTCCTTCTCAGCTTTAGCCTTCCTGACACCATTCTGGCAGTTCTGTTCTACTTGTTTGTACTCTTTTGTAGCCTGGCCTTCCTTCCACTTCCTATATGTATCCTTTTTTATTTTCAGGTCCTCTCTAAGCTTTTTGTGGAGCCACATTGATTTCTTCTGTTGTCTTCTATCTTTTTCCTTGTTGGAATTGTTTGTAATTGTGCCTCTAAAATTTCCTTTTTTAAAAACTCCCACCCATCTTGGATTCCTTTTTTCCTGACATAACTTTTGTCAGCAATTGCTGCTGCAGGTTTTAATGGGTCAGGGAAAGGTTAATAATACTTGAATGGCCAATCTTCACTTCATCAAACCAATCCAATTCATACCTCCTCAACAAGCATGAATAAAGTACATCAGCAGTTTCCCCAATATTTGAAATAAACATATGATACATCACCCTGAAAATTCAAGTAAAAGAGGCCAATGTGTCAATTCTCAACTCCTTTTGACTTGCTGCACCTGTGAAAAGATTGTGGTTGTATTGGATTGGCATGATGCTTTTTTTGTTTTTGTTTTACACATTTTGTATATTTTTCATCAGGTAGATCACGGATGCCAAGTTGCAAGTTATTAGCTCAATTGGTGTAATTTTTATAAGCTATAGTACATTGAAGCTTAACCATCATTTTTTCTGTTTGCAACTCCCCTTAACTAATGAGCCATTTCAATGTCAGTTTCATTAGGATTTCATTGACTAGATTCCACTTCATCAAATGAATGAAGTGTTATCTTCACTTGGTTAACCCATACACATGCATGTACCAGCGTTCCCTAACTGGGTTGCCCTCCAGAAGCACTGGAAGGATGCTTTGGAGAAAGGTGAGATATAAATGTAAGCATCTTATGCACAATTGTGGCCACATAGAATCTAGAGTTAAATTAGCTGTTGATTGTTTCTTCCAGGGAGGATGTCTGAAATTCAACCAAGCTTAACTTTTTAACACATGGAAGATCACCTTTAGAATTCATGTTCCTGGAACCACATCCATTAGTAAAGACGGGATATTCAATCTACCCTTCATTAACATACCTCCTTTCTCTCATCTCAAACAGGACTATGTTTTTTGGAAAATAGGTCTCTGCAATGAATTCAGCTTTGTGAAATTTATGGAGAATGCATTCCCCCCTTTCAAAGATCCAAAACTTTCCATCAAGCATCTACATGTTGAAGGTATCCCAGTGAGGTTGTACCAGCCCAAAGCATCGCAGACTGCACAGAGGGGGGTTCTTTTCCTACATGGAGGAGCCGGCAACTTGGGGAGCATTGGTAAGTAAATGGAATGAACAGAATTATTTAAATCTGCACCGTTTGGTTTCATGGAAAGTCTTACTGGAAATGTTTTTGGACACTGGGGGTTGGGAATTTCTAGAATGTACCATTTATGTTGTACATCCTTTTTTTAAAGTCTGGTAGGGAGAGTCAAATGAACCTTGTTTCATTATGAATCCTTGTCTAACACCCATTATAATTAATGTAATTGTCTGAAGTGCTTGATATTGGACCTACATGGTAGGATTATTGTCTTCACGTCTATACATTACTCCTGGGGTCTCCCACATGGTGCCCATTGGCACCAATGTGCACCGTGAACACTTCTCATAGCGCTTGACAAATTCCCTGATTTTTATTCTTATTTTCTTAAGAGATTTTAATTGATAAGTTTTAAACTGGGGTGCTGGCATGCTGCAAAGTGATGCTATGCCCTCCAGCACCATCTTTATTTTGGTTCAAAAATGAGGATTTGTGTTTTGGAGTTCAGGCCCACTTCTGCCTTGTTCTAAGATTCTTGGGCGTGTTACTTACCTTTTTTGTCCTCATTTGCCTTCTGGGAAATGAATGTTTTGTGACCAGCCATACCCACCATGGCAGCTATTTTATGAATGGTCAGTGCTTGTGGGTTGACAGCTGTTTGGCCATTATATGAACTAGGGCTCTGCACAGCCCCCCCCCCCCCAATTTGACTCAGGGTGCTTGGGGGAGGGGGTGCTTCACCTCGCCACTGAAGTGAGATTCACCCCCCCCCCCAGCAACTTGGCCTTGCAGGTTCCTGCTCCTGGCTCCCCATTTCCCTCACCCTCTAAAGAGGAATGACCCTTTATGGCTGTCCTACTTTGCATCTATAGATGGAGAGCTGCTGTGACCTTACCTTTAAATCATGGCTTGGGTCTCTGGGAGGAGGAGATTATTTATTCCCTGTTTGCAGTCACCTTGCCCCCCTTCACAGCCACCTCACCCCTTCCCCCTGCCCCTCAACCCAGAGCTGCAACCACTGGACTTACCTGTAAATTGCGTCCTCCTCCCAGAGAGCCGAGGCACAATTTAAAGTTAAGACCATGGCAGCTCTCTATTTTTACTATATCTATGGCCACAAACTACTGTGGCTGTAATGAAGAATGGCTGACTGGGAGGAGGACATGATATACAGGTAAATTGCAGTAGTGGTGGCAATGGCTGGAGGTGACTGTGGAGGACAGAGAGGGAGAGGGAGGTGAATCCAGTGAGTTTAATGGATTCACTGGATTCATGGCCAGCCTTGCGCCGGCTTTCCCCAGCCAGCGTGCAGGTGGGGGGAGTGGCTCAGCACCACTCTGAATTGCCCAAGGTGCCATCTCCTTTATCCTTGTGGCACTTCGGGCTACCTGGTACCAATTCAGATCCAGAATGAGATGGGCTGAATTGGCCCACCTCACCTCAGATTCAGGGATTCGGGCTGAGGTGGTGCACAGCCCTAGTGTGAACAGGATTCTGGACTAGATGGCCTCTTGCTCTGATTCAGCCTGGCTCTTCTTATGTTGTTATGTTCTTGACCAAGTTTTAGTAAGGGCCATCCTATCTCCAAGTCTCCATAAGTCCTTTAAATATCAGAGTAGAACAAAAGGGGTCTATGGAAAATTCTTATACAACGACACTCCTTGAGAAACTAATAGAGTCATCCTGTCCATCTGGAAGGATACACCAATATTTCTCTGTCTTAGAAAATGTGGGTGAGCTCCATCCCCATGTTTCTATATATACCCCTGAAAAGCCTAGCTTGTAAGTGTGCACTTTAAAAAGTGTGCATTTTTTTTAAATGCACATTTTGATGCACAGTTTTAAAAATTCACAGTTGCACCCTGGAGGGAATGATCTTTTAGCCACTAGACAGCATCCAAGGGGTATGGGAGAGTTTAGATTCCCAGAATCAAGGTCAGAGAAAGCGGCCTCTCCAGTCCCCCTCTACCGCTGATGCAGAAAGAACCGTGCCGGCTGCCTCTCCGAGGTTGGGGACAGAAATTCGGAGAGGGGGGAAAGTGGTTGCTTCAGTGGGCAGGGAGAGGAGGGGACTGACGAGGCCTCCCTCCCTTCCCTGCCAGCCTCCTTCCCTCTATGTTCAAGACACTCCAGCTCAACAAGCCAAACCAACTGCTAGTGAAAACTAGGCTGACCATCTGAAAAGTTGTAGAGAAAAGGGAATTTCAGCCAGTGCCATTTGTATGCAATTAGTTCCTGGCGATATTCCCTCTTCATCACAACAGTTAAAGTTGCAGAGCCCTGCCTTCTTTTGTATATGGCCACTCTAGTATAGTGCCTGCACCTTTAACAGTTGTGATGAAGAGGGAATTTCACCAGAAACTAATTGCATACAAATGACACCTGCTGAAATTCCCTTTTCTCTACAACTATTAAAGTTATATGAGCCCTGTCCCCCTTTTCAGATGGTCAGCCTAGTGAAAACACAGGGCAGGAGGATGGGGAGAGGAATGCCCATTGGAATGAAAGGGCACTTTCCCCTGCCCAGCACTGGTAGTTAATCTTAAAGCTATGGATAAAATTATATCTCTACTTACAAACACATCTAAGTCCAGTATGTTAAATAAAGCTAGGTTTGCAGTGAAAGCAGCTCAGCTTAAAACTGCTTTAGAGGACGATGGTCTTGTCTAGGATATGTGCCATTCACAATCATTTATTCCGATATACTACCTGTACTGAATATATTTTACCGTGATGGAATTCTGATACTGTTCTGCTACGTATTGTATTGTTTATTGTTCATGATTTTGGCTAAAACCTTCTTTAGGTTGGCAAATAAAATTTTGATAATACTTTCCCCATGTGAATGAAAGAAAAAGAAAACAGGTTGCAAATGAGGGCAGGGGTGAGCCAAACTGAGCTTTGCAGGGAAATTCAGAGTATTCTGATGAGCTCAAGCATCCCCGGTTATTGTATCTGTGTACGCTGACCATATGAAAAGGAGGACAGGGCTCATGTAACTTTAACAGTTGCAGAGAAAAGGGAATTTCAGCAAGTGTCATTTGTATATATGCAACACCTGGTGAAATCCCTTCTTCATCACAGCAATTAAAGTTGCAGGCACTATACTAGAGTGACCAGATGCAAAAGAGGGCAGGGCTCCTGCAGCTTTAACTGTTGTGATGAAGATGGAATTTCAGCAGGAACTAGTTGCATACAAATGACACCGGCTAAAAATTCCCTTTTCTCTACAACTGTTAAAGTTAAATAAGCCCTGTCCTCCGTTTCATATAGTCAGCCTATATCTGGGGTATTAAGGGAATCTAAAGGAGATACGTGGCTATCAGAAAAGTTGAAGAACTGGAAATGAGAAAAAGTGCCTGTCGTATCCATAAACAGAAGAGAAAATGTTCTTAAAGTCCCCCCCCCCCCTCAAAGCTTTAATAAACCTGACTTATTTCAGAAGTTAAATGTCTTCCCCTGGGGCTGCAAATAAAATTTTATTGTAAAACTATACTAAAAACTGCAAAATATGTATACGCTTGCAACCATTGATTTTAATTACTGCATTTTCCCATTGAATTGCATTGGCAAACAGAAATGGCCATAACAGTTTAGTCTTTATGATCCATACTAAAAATGTGGAGACCTGGCAGCCCCTATGGAGGTGACTGAACCTGCTGACACTTGGACAGCTAAGGTCCAGTGACTTTTGTGCTACTCATATATACCATTTCCTTTTCTCAAAAACCTAAAACAAAAAGTAAAAACAAACAAAAAATTGTCAAGCCACACAAGGGTTTAGAGATCATAATCAGAAGGTGTTTAAGGTGACAATTAGGCGTTCAGTATCCCTAATGTCTGGTGTAGGTTTTTTTGTGTTTTTTTTAAAGTGCAAGATAATCCTCATCCCCTGGTATTTTCTAGGGGTGTGCACGGACCCCCCGGATCGGATTGGGACCCGGATCGGGACCTCCAATTTTGTCACAGATTGGATCGGATCAGACAAAATCGGAGGCCCCCTGGACTGGATCAAGTCCGATCCCAATCCAAAAATCAGAAATTTTTGGATCTGCCGCCATTTCCCCCCCCCCCCCCCAGGCTTGCATTGCAATGCAAGTCTATGATGAAGAAATGGCGGCGGGTGGGTGAAGGGGGGCCTAACTCCCTCCCCCCCGGGGCCATCCGCTGTGGACGGCCCCGGCAGGTAAGCCCCCTCCCCTGCGCTCCCTCCTCCCCGGGGCCGTCTGCTTCCATCCGCTGGTGCCTGCAGGCGCCAGCGGATGGAGGCGGACGGCCCCAGGGAGGGTAAGCCCCCTCCCCCCTGCCACTGCTTACCTTACAGGGACGTCCACTCCCATCCGGCACCGGCTGCTACTGCAAGCGGGCTTCGCGGCCTGCTCCAGGGTGGCATGCTGGGTGATAACCCGGCGCGCCACCCTGGAGCAGGCTGAGAAGCCCGCTCGCAGTAGCAGCTGGCGCCGGATGGGAGCGGACGTCCCTGTAAGGTAAGCATGTCGCGTGCCACGCACCCCCTCCCCCCGCCCCCTGCTTACCTTACAGGGACATCCGCTCCTGTCCAGCGCCGGGTGCTACTGCGAGTGGGCTTTGCGGCCTGCTCCAGAGTGGTGCGCTGGGTCATCACCCGGCGTGCCACCCTGGAGCAGGCCGCGAAGCCCGCTCGCAGTAGCAGCTGGCGCCGGATGGGAGTGGATGTCCCTGGAAGGTAAGCGCGCTGCGGACAGCCCCGCTAGGGAAGCCCCCTCCCGCTGTCCACTTCCATCAGCGGGCGGCTGCTGGCGCCCGCCAATGGAAGCGGCGGCGGGTGCCAGTGGGCGCCCCCCGATCTGCCGATCCATCCAAACCAGATTGGAACCTTTTCGGATCGGTTCGGATTGGATCGGCTGATCCAACAGTGAGATCGGAAATTGGATAATTTATCCGATTTCCCCCTGGATCGGATTCGGATCATGGATCGGATCCGATCCAGTGCACATCCCTAGTATTCTCCTTTTGTCTGTCCTGCATACACCATTATTGAGCTTCACCAGATGTCCTGAGGCTCTTTCAAATAAGGGAAGAAAACATTAAACTTCTCTTAGGCTACAATACACATTACCTGAGAGTAAGTCACTGAATTTATTGTACTGCTCCACTGTCTCTACTCTATGTGATTTTATAAACCTCTCCCGATGATGCTGAAGATGAGGATGATGTTAACTGAAGGCGGTTTACAAGATTAAAACATATACATTTAAAACATAAATATAAATTTACAAAAATTAAAGCAGAATTAAACCCCCATAATATTTTTTTTTTTTAAAAAAAGCAAATAACATTACAAAAAATTCTAATACTTTAACACAGGTCCAGAGTATTTCCAAAGGCCTGCTGGAACAAAAAAAGTTTTTGCCTGCCTCCAAAAGTGTAACAAGGAGGGAGCCAGTTTAGCCCTTCTCTCGGTCCTACCACCATCACAGGCACACCTGGTGGGAACATGGGAGAGAGCCTTCTCGGTGGCTGCCCCAGTACTCTGGAACTCTCTTCCCAGGGAAGCTAGACTGGCTCCCTCCCTGGTGTGCTTCTGGAGGCAGGCTAAAACTTTTTTTGTTCCAGCAGGCCTTTGGGGAGTAGTCTGGACCTCTGCTTATGCAGTATGTGAATACACTGAATTTTAACTTTGTGATAGAATTTTTATTACTGAATTTTAACCTTGTCACTAAATATTTATTGTTATTATATTGCATTGTATGGAACAGGCTATAAACTGCGATTGGTTGCCTAAAGAATAAAGTGTAAAGTGTGTATTTATAGATTGCATTTTTAAAATTATTTGTATTTTAAATGTTTTAGTATTCTAGTATGTTTAATTATATTTTTAATTTTTTTATATCTCTATCTGTTTTAACTGTACATGTTTTAATTTGTAAAGCCACCTTGAGTCCCAGTATTGGGGGAAAAGGTGGGATATAATAATAATAATAATAATAATAATAATAATAATAATAATATCCTTGGGAAAGGAGTTCCAGAGCCTTAGAGCAGCCACTGAGAAGGCCCTCTCTTGTGTACCCATCAGGTGTGCCTGTCATGATGGTGGGACCAAGAGAAAGGCCTCCCCTGAAGATCTCAGAGCATGGGCAGGCTCATATACGAGAATACGGTATTTGCCTTCCTTCTAAATTAAATAGCCCAAACATTGAAGCCTTTCATTATGGGGGACTTTTTCCAGCCCCCTGTTCATTTTGGCAGCCTTCCCCACCCCCCATTTGTAAAAGCACGGATAAGATGAAGCAACCTTTTTCTTCTTTAAAAAACAGCATAAAGCCTAGCCTGATCATATGCTTCTTATGGTCATTTGATGTACACAAGTGAGAACAAGTGACAGGCTTTTACCACAGGTAAAAGTTTCCCAGTGTTTCTTTAAAGAAAGAATAAGGGCTCCGGTACAGCCACCGCCAAAGAACAGGTCTCACTATCTGGACTGGGGGTGAGCCAACCTGGCTACTGGTGCTGCTGGTCCCACCAGCACCTTGCCCATGCCCACCTCTGTCCCTGCCAAGGACGGGCCCACTTAGGTGATGGTAGCCCTAAGATGCTTCATATATGTATTGTGTGTAGTGCTTTGCCCCAAAGTATACATTGGACTGTGTATGTATTGCTTTGGCTACACACTGCTTGCTTGCGCACACAGTAATATATATGTTACACTCACACAGCACACACACACACACAAATAAAGAAAAGCAGATACAGAAAGAAAGGGGGAAAACTACACAAGCTAAAGGATGGGCATGGAGGGAAGTAATACCAACATTAACTTTCTGTCTAAAGGCTAACAGAAGAGAAAAAGCTGTTGTTTTTTTTTATAAGAATATAAAATCTAAGAACAGAGGGATATGAAGAGTTGAAAAATGGGAAGGGAAGGAATGGTAACTGAGAGGGGGGAAGCAAAAGAATCAGCAGTAAAACAAGGAAACAGGCTGAAACCTAAGAATTAAAAGAAAAAGGTCCCCTCTAGAAGAATTCGGTTTGGCATCCGGTTGCCTGATTATGCGCATCTTCACGGAAGCGCATTAACATCTAATAACTACACACGAAAGGCGGTGAAGCGCATTACGGGCTGTATGAAATGCGCTTTAAAGTTGTTTACATGTGGAGAATTGCATGTTTACGTGGCCAAAAGGCACTTCAATTCCTGCGGCAATTTAAAACTTGCGATTTAACGTGCATTCGAAAATACGAATAAGCGGAGGTAAAAACCGCCTCAACCCCCGATTCCCGCTCCGCTCTTGTAGAGGTAATTTTTTTTAATGTGTCTTGAAAGAGCTTTAAATCGCTCTTGTAGAAGCACCCAAAGGATGTTTAAAGGAAAGGGAAAGGCTAAGTGGAATTGAGAAGGCTGAATAGGTACTGAGGGAAGAAAAACCAGTAAAGGTGCACCAGCACAACCCAAAGGACCCTCCTTGTTTTACCAACAAATTTTCTCTCAGACTGGGAAATGAAGGCAGAATCACCTGTCATATACAAACCCTTCTCCACCACTGCAATGGGGGGGGACTGCTGGGTTCTGCCCTATTTTGCATCTAGAGAGGTCAATTGCCAAAGCTCTGTTCCCCCCTCCCAACTCCCCTCCCCCTCCCTACTCTTAAGAAAGTTGTTATATTTCCAGATAAGCTGTCCATTCTTCAGAATTGTTCGAAGTGGTCTGAATCGATCCAAAGTGATTTGGATTGATCCGATTCACTTTTTACTAATCCAGACCCAATTCGGTCTGAATCACCCAGCTTCCGTTCAGAATTCAGATCCAGAACCAAAATGGTGCACAGCCCTATTTATATCCCTTCAGAGAGCAATCCTTTGGCCCCTAAACAGAGTCCTGGGGGTGGGGTGGTTATAGGATACTTTGGATTCCTGGATCCAAGGTCAGAGTCAGTGCTCTGACCTCATAGCCAAGAATCTGAGATCCCCACCTCCTTCCCCTAACCCTAACTGCACTGGCTGCCTCTCTGAGGTTGCAAAGGTAACCTTGGAGAGGAGGGAAAGGGGGCGTGCCAGTGAGTGGGAAAGACAGGGACTACAGAGGCCACCTTACCATGGGCCTCCCTGGCCTCCTTCCTTCCCACTCTGCAGCTAGATGGGTGAAAAGCCCATCTAGCTGAAATGCAGAGCAGGAGGAATACAAACACAAAAAAATTGCCTCTGCTGCTCCTCCTGCTCTGCCTCAGATGACCATAAGCTCCCAAGTTCAGAAGATTATTGCCATCTCAGTAGGATTGTGCCCTAACTCACCTGTTTATATTCATCAGCACATATCTTGCAAAATCTTGCTAATGCTTCCTCTGTTTCCAACTAGTTGGAAAACAGGGAGAACTCATGCTGGTCCTGTAAGCCTATTGTAGCTGCAGGTGAATGGAGGCAATACCTTTTCATTGCAGGGGAGTTGTCTTTTTATTGCTTTTGCCTCTTCTACTCATGAGTAGACTTACTGAATCCCCTCCCACAACTTACAGCAATGGTAAATATGTTAAATTTTCATTTAGACTCTTTGGAACATGACTTCCAAATGGCAGAATCCATGACATTCAAGATTCTTGGGAAAAGAAAATCTGGGGTGGACATTTGAGCGGGGAGGAGGAAAAAGGGTTCGAGGGAGTTATACATGAACAATCAGGCTAGTCCTGAGGTCTAGTCACAATATCAAGATGGAGTTATCTGAAGATCAAAATCCATTCACTTTCATTTTTACCCCTTTGTGTATTTCCCTCCTGATTCCTCCCACAAGCCGCCGTTCTTTCCGCCCCACCTTCCGCAATATGTGAGATCACCATGATGACCTGCCTTTCATAGCTCTCTTAATAATGATTGAAACAGTGTGTGAAAGGCTTTGAAAATTCAAAAGCACAGCACGAGAGCCAAGTATTCTTCAGTAGCAGGATGGTTTTGCTTGATTGTCTTCTCTGTTCTAGATTTCTATGAAAGAATTTGCCGCTACATTTCCAAAGAGAGCGACTCAGTGGTGTTGTCCGTTGGGTAAGTGAAAATGAGAACTGTAGAAGAGCCCTGCTGGATTAGAGCAAAGGCTTATCTAGTCCAGCATCCTGCTTCCCACAGTGGAGGACCACATGCTTGTGGATAGGGATGCTGGGGATGTGAAGGAATCTGTCCGGGGTGGAGTCCACTGAACATTTGGTAGCTTGGCTTCCCAGACTTTGGCTCACTTGTCCACAAGCTGGCCCAACTCAACCTGTGTGAGTCAGGCCACTTAGCATACTTCTACCGTGGCTGCCCCAGGCAGCGGGTGACAGTGGCAGGGAAGGAGGATCCCTTCTTCCCTGCCACTACCACCTGCTGCCTGCCGCCAGTTGTACCACATTTGCAAACCCTTCTCTTTTGCAATGCTGACATCTGCAAGGAGAGTGCGAGAGGTCTGTGCAAAACTCACAGCTGCAATTCGGGCAAATTACAGATGTCATTTGCAGAAAAAAAACTCACTTCCAGAAAAGGGGGGATGTTCCCTGGTTTTGGGAACAAACACTTGGCTTGATTCACTAACGCTATGGATAGAAAAGGGTGAGAAATTACTGTCTTGATGATTGTAATGTGAATTGACCACATTTGCACCCCCTGAGTCGATAAGAGAGCCGAGACTGAGCTACTACTAAAATCAGCACTGAGCAAGGTGATGCAATTTATCCTTGAGAAATGTGCATATATGTGAAAAGTGCGCACAAAATGTGAGTCTGTGCGCATCGCTTTGGCTCGGGAGCCAAATTCTGAGCTTGTGGGCTGATTTGGAACGAATTGGGTTGTGATCAGTCCAATTCAGTCTGAAGTGGGTTGAGTCAATCTTAAGTGCTTTGGATTGCTTCGAACCAATCTGGACAGCTGCCCACCCAGCCGTGCAAGCACCCTGCTCCTTACCTGAAGTTTTGGACTTGTTGGAGAAGCACCTGCAGCTATCGCCCATCTTTGAGAGTTCACCATTTTGTTTTAAAGTGGACACTCCTCTTATTCAGGAAATTAAATGTTGTATAAATGGCAGACGTAAGGCTGTCATGTACGCAACATTACAAGCATAAATGGGCCAATTAAACTATGGAACAATGACTTGAATTTAGCAAAACAAAATAAAGCCCCAAACGGAACAGAATTTTAGACTCAGAGTTTTGACTAGCTGGGTTTCCGCCATAATTAATTTGTTGTACCTTTTATTTATTTTTTTAAAAAATGTTACTTTTCAGGGAAGAAGCCCTTGCAAGGCAATTTACAACAATAAAATACATAAAAAAGTTAAAATACTTCCAGATGAGGCAGGACAAGCTTCCTAAAAAAAGTGTTTCTTGATTTCACAGGTATACTCTCGCTCCTGAGCAGCCCTATCCAGTGCAATTCCAACAATGTTTGGATGTTGCCATACATTTTATGAAACATGCAGAAGACTATGGGGTGGATCCTGACCACATCGTAATTTCTGGAGACAGCTTTGGAGGTTTACTTACAGCTTCTGTTTGCCAAATGATTGTACAGAGAGATGACGTTCCGAAGCTGCATGCTCAGATATTGATTTATCCCATTCTTCAGTCTGTGAAATATAATTTGGTCTCATATAGGCAAAATGCGCATGTGCCTCTTTTGAGTCGGAGGCAGTTTGTGACATTTGCATTGCAATATCTCCAGAAAAATGTAACAATAGTGGAGGTTATTTTGGAAGGCTCCCATGTCCCCAATGACATAAAAATGAAATATAGTAAATGGCTATGCCCAGATAATATCCCTGATGAATTAAAAGTAAGAGAAATCAAAGCTCTAAAACCCAGGCACACTTTTGGTGATATACTAGCGGTTGTAGACCAGTTGTGTGGGCCACTGCTTTCCCCACTATTAGTTGAAGATTCCATAATTCGACAGCTTCCGCAGACTTTCATTTTGACCAATCAATATGATATTCTGAGAGATGATGGAATATTGTACAAAAAACGATTAGAAGACAATGATGTCCCAGTGTCTTGGCATCAACTTGAAGATGGATTCCATGGAAATCTCAGTTTATTTAATCATTGGTTGTTTAGTTTTTCATGCTCCAAAAGAGGGATAGACAGTATCGTTAACTACATCAGAAGCATATAAATTGTTAGGTGATGCAAGAAAACATATACATGACAATATTTCAGACAACAAGGATGGAATATTTAACTGTTTCACTTTTTGGTTAGCATTAAAGGTCCCTCCTATTGATTGGTAAGCATTTTAATAATAATAATAATAATAATAATAATAATATACAGGGTCAAGTTATAGCAACCAAGAACTACCAAAAATACATCATAAAAGATAATAATGTAACAACAGATTTATGTGGGAAACATCAATTCCAAGACCATGTAACAGGAAGATGTAAAATTCTGGCAGAAATGGACTATAAGGGCAGAAATGATACATCTGAAAAATTAATTCACCAACAACTTGCCATCAAATTCAACCTCATCAAACAGCCTACACCATACAATACATAATTACCCAAAACAATCTTGGAAACTGTAGCTCATGAAATATACTGGGTCAGAACAACACCTTGCAACTGACCAGACGTAACGGTTATAGACAAAAAAGAAAAACACACTTACCTCATTGACATAGGAATACCTAATGTCAACACTGTTGGAGAAAAGGAAGAGGAAAAGAGAGAAAAATATACGCTACTGGCCATGGTAGTTAAAGAACTGTGACAGAGGGAAAAGGTCACAATGATTCCATTAGTCACATCAGTCACCAGGATCACATCAAAAACCTGTACAGAAACCATTCAGAAACTGGCCTACCAAAATACATCCACACCAACGTCCAGAAAGCAGTCATACTTAAAACGTGCTCAATTGTCAGGAAATTCCTGAATTAGTAAAAGATAGCACGACCTGGCAAAGCCTGTCATGTCTGTCTAGGAAAACCACCATGCATGAGAAAGAGATTAATAACAACAACAATAAAAACAATAATAACAAACTATTATCCAGTCCCTACCAATTGAGTGCCTTCCAGATGGTTGTACTACAGCCCCCATTATCCATAGTCATGTGAATGACTCAGGGAAGACCTGGTTGTGAAACATTGGTGTAATCTATTAATACAACATTGGATGAGTGTCATGTGTAGCTATTCAATCAAGGCTGGAGGCCTTGATAGAATGTAGGTTGATTCATTAGAAATAGTCCCTGTGAGCTTATCTCTGTCAGAGTTTCTCACAGGAGTTCCTTGCTGCGCTCCCTGTCTTGGCCTTGAAGCTGCTAGTTCTCTGGGAACTTGGGGGTGTTTTGATATGGAGGGGGCCACTCTTGGAAGCTGTCATTAAGATTCTAGCATCATCATAGTGGGTGGAGCCATCCTGCCCTGTTGGCACATGGACATGGTTTACAGGTCAGAGGACCTGTCTTGTCAAGTGGCTTTGAATAGGCCAGGCCTTAGCATATAATAGCTGAGCAAGGCTGAAGAAGCCTTGCTAGAGATCATCTTTTGACGCAAGGCCTGAAACCCCTCCTGTTGGATTCCATCTGTTTTGGGATTTTGGAAGTACTCTGCACATGCTCTCTCACTTGCTAGTTGGACTCTGGAATTTTAAGGCTTGTGCCATGGAAAATACTGGGAGGCTTTTCATAAGCTTGAACATGTGTTTGCTGTGGATTGTGTGTTTGTGGGCAGACTCAGGTGGCAGGGAGTTGCCAGGCCTTAGCAGAAGGATGAGACTCCTGGGCCTGAGGTTTTACCTTCCCTGTGATCATGCGTACTGTATCAGCTCAGCATTTGGCAGGCTGTGTTTGATGGGGCATGATCTTTCATCTCTGCCTGTCTCTGGTGGCTCAGAGCATAAGTGTTTCCCCTTCCCTGGGATCTTGTTTAGGCTTTGGCCCTGTCCCCCAAGGTGCCAGCATCTGCAGCATCTGGAGAAGCTCAAATAGGATGGTGGCTAACCCTAACACCCCCCCCCCCCGAGTGATTGCCAGAAGAACCGTATCAGGAAAGGAGGCTAAAGTTTTCTAATTATCGTTCAGCTTTAAGTAGTGTCATTTGGAGAATGTAACCATCATGCTTTTAACCGTGTGATTTCCTCAATAAAAAGACGTCTCACTGACATGAGTGTCTCATGTCAGTTTGCCAGCACATGTGAATGCCAGAAGGAACAGGCAGCTCATGATAATAAGTATGTGCCCGGGAGAAATAAAAATGATTTGGTTTGTTTTCTTCTTCCTCCCCATGGTCAGTTCAGAAGGGAAGGCATTTCAGAGTCTCTTTGTTCCAGAGTCAGCCATTCTGGGGTGGATTTGGTCTCTGAGACAATTCGCTAGAGGTGCTTTGAGCTGCCTTTGAGCCTAATACCTGCTGTATCCTTCAGTCCTTTCAGAGGGGAAGAGCTCTTTCATTGTCTTAGGGTGCCTCTACAAGAGTGATTTAAAGCTCTTTCAAGGTGCATTACAAATTTTACCTATACAAGAGAGGAGCGCAAATCGGGGTTCGAGGCGCTTTTTATCTCCAATTAGTCGCATTTTTGAATGTGTGTTAAATAGCGAGTTTTAATTTGCCATTGGAGTTAAAGCGCCTTATGGTCATGTAAACATGCGATTCTCCACATGTAAACAACTTTAAAGCACGTTTCATATAGCCTGAAATGCGCTTCACCGCCTCTCATGAATTGGTATTAGGAGTAAATACGTTTCTCCGTATATGCGCATAATCAGGCAACCGGGAGTCAAACCGAAATCTTGTAGAGGGGGCCTTAGATTCCCCTTTCAAACAATATCCACTAAAATAAAAGAAGGTGCACTAAAACTGGTTCAGAAGTTGTATCTGACACCGGTGATGTTGGCAAAAATGAATAACAATCTATCACCTTTGTATTGGAGAGGTTTTGAAATTAATGGAACTCAAATT
Source organism: Anniella stebbinsi (assembly GCA_029215795.1). NCBI lineage: Eukaryota > Metazoa > Chordata > Lepidosauria > Squamata > Anniellidae > Anniella > Anniella stebbinsi. Next base: position 411,207,496 of record JARDYH010000001.1, on the reverse strand, counting down.
CTAATGTGGTAGGAATGTAGGAAGGTTAGGAAGTGTTGGGAAAAGATTTTTCAAGAAATAAAAAAAAATAACTGATCAAGAGATTTGCAAAACACCAGAGTTAGCTTTGTTGGTTATGTTCGTAAAAGAAAATAGAGAGATTAGAGGAAAAAATATTTTTTGTTAGCAGCTGCAAGGCAATTAATAACAAGTAACTGGAAGACAACTCACATATTGACAATACCTATGGGGAAAAAGAAAATATAGCAATAAATGGAAATGAAAAGTGAAGAGTACAGAGAGGAATAAAGAAAAGAGATACTTTTAAGGACTGGGGAAAATACATAAACCCTATGAAAAAAGAATCGAACAGAATAACTTTGGCTGAAGCTTATAGAAATCTGGGGACTCATAAAAAGAAGATTATAAAGGAATGAAATAGGATAAATTAATATACCACCCTGGAATAGAATCAGAAAATAAAAGATGGAAGATGAAAAACCTTGAAATTGACCAAGCTTGGGAAGGGAATGAGTAGGGATTGTGAAATAGTACTAATGTGTTCTGTTTGTGGGTTTTTTCCTGCATTTTTTGAAAACTCAATAAAATTATTTTAAAAAATGAAAGCTGCTTTTGAGTCAATGTCTCACACAAGTCTCTGGGACAAATTAAATTCCTTGGAAAAAGACTTTTTTTCAGATTAAATGCTTATATGACAATACCTGGCTGAAGGTGCAATACTCTATAGATAGACAGTTTACAGGCTCGTGTTAGCCACAAAAAGAGTTAAGCAAGGCTGTCTTTTGGCCCCTGTATTGTTTAATTTGTATATAAATGATAATGCCATGTATCTTACATCTCCAGCCTTTCCCAGACAACAAAAGCTATTTCTATCCTATTACATGCAGATGATGCAATAGTTCTTTCTCAAACAAAATTGGGGTTAAAAAGATTGATGGAGACATTTTCTGAATACTGCCAAAACCAACATTAGGTGTGAATTATAAGAAAACTAAAGTTATGGTATTCCCTAGATGATATGGGCCCCATAGGTGGCATTTAGATAACAGTCATCAAATACCTGTGTATGTTCTTTCAATCAGTAGAGTCATGGTCAGCCCACCAGAAATATGTGGCAGAAAAAGCAGCTCAGAGTGTTAAAATCTTGATGCACTTCTTTTACACAAAAGGTGATAACCATATATCCTCAGCACATGAAGTTTGTAAAGCTAAACTTTTAGCTCACTTACTATATGGAGCTCAGATTTGGGTGGATGCTTATTCTAGACTAGTCAAATTTTAACATTTCCTCTGTTTCATAATAATAATAATAACGATTTATTTCTTACCCGCCTCTCCGTCTAGATCGAGGCGGGGAACAACAACATGATAAAATACATAAAACTAATTAAAACATGACAAATATTATTAAAACTGCATTAAAACATCCTAAAACATCCTAAAAACTAGGGATGTGCACTGACCCCCCGGATCGGATCGGATAGCGGATCGGAATCGGACCTGGGGGGTCGGATCGGATCGGATTGGATCGGAGGCTGGTCGGATCGGATCGGACCAGATGTCCGATCCGGATCGGACGCCATTTTGAATGCTTTTTCCCATAGCCAAGTATTGTTTTACAAAAACGCCTATAACTTTTTCATTTTTAAAGATAGAAGGATGAAACTTGGGCACATTGTAGACTGGATAGGGGTAGTTATCTGTGAGAAATTTCAGAAAGATTGGTGCATGCATTTTGTGGCAATTAATTTTTTAATAAATACCCAGGAATGCCTATAACTTTGTCATTTTTAAAGTTACACACATGAAACTTTGCCACATTGTAGGGGGTACCTTGGGACCTATGTGTGTGAAATTTCAGAAACGTAGGTGCTTGTCTTGTGTGGCAATTAATTTTTAGAAAAATGGGTAGTAGTGGGGTAAATACAGTTACGCCTCCCATTTTTTTATTTTTGAAGATACAAACAGGAAACTTGGGCACATTACAGGTACCACTTGCCTTGATATGTGTGTGAAATTTCAGAAACATTGGAGCTTTCCTTGTGTGGCAATTAATTTTTGAAACAATGAGGAAAGAAACACCTATAACTTTGTCATTTTTAAAGTTACACACATGAAACTTTGCCACATTGTAGGTGGTGCATTGGGACCTATGTGTGTGAAATTTCAGAAACATAGGTGCTTGCCTTGTGTGGCAATTAATTTTTTAATAAATACCCAGGAATGCCTATAACTTTGTCATTTTTAAAGTTACACACATGAAACTTTGCCACATTGTAGGGGGTACCTTGGGACCTATGTGTGTGAAATTTCAGAAACGTAGGTGCTTGTCTTGTGTGGCAATTAATTTTTAGAAAAATGGGTAGTAGTGGGGTAAATACAGTTACGCCTCCCATTTTTTTATTTTTGAAGATACAAACAGGAAACTTGGGCACATTACAGGTACCACTTGCCTTGATATGTGTGTGAAATTTCAGAAACATTGGAGCTTTCCTTGTGTGGCAATTAATTTTTGAAACAATGAGGAAAGAAACACCTATAACTTTGTCATTTTTAAAGTTACACACATGAAACTTTGCCACATTGTAGGTGGTGCATTGGGACCTATGTGTGTGAAATTTCAGAAACATAGGTGCTTGCCTTGTGTGGCAATTAATTTTTTAATAAATACCCAGGAATGCCTATAACTTTGTCATTTTTAAAGTTACACACATGAAACTTTGCCACATTGTAGGCGGTACCTTGGGACCTTTCACTTTGTACTCAAGCAGACACGAGCCCTGTAATGGATACTACCAAGGATCAAAGGGATCGAGACCAGAGTGATCCTTCCTTGCACGCATGGCTGCAAAACTCAGCTAGGCTCAGCCGTTCTGCTTGAAAAGTGAAAGTAGGAAAGGAAACACGAGCCCTGTAATGGATACTACTAGCAAGGATCAAAGGGATCGAGACGAGAGAGTGTTTCCTTTTCTTCGCGGGAAGCGGGAGGGGAAGACCTGGCCTCTGTAGAAATTTTTTTGAAACATGTAATTTAAAAATTCCATAGCCATCAAATGCCTGGACCTATAATTCTGAAATTTCTGACACATATCTACCCCTAACCCATCTACAAAGTGAGCAATGTTCAGACTTCTAACTTTTAAAATAAAAAAGTTATAGGCGTTTCTTTCCTCATTGTTTCAAAAATACCTTGCCACCACATGCCTGGACCCAGCTGTCTGAAATTTTACACACATATCAAGCCAAGTGGTACCTGTAATGTGCCCATGTTTCCTGTTTGTATCTTCAAAAATAAAAAAAGTGGGAGGCGTAACTGTATTTACCCCACCACTACCCATTTTTCTAAAATTAATTGCCACACAAGGCAAGCACCTACGTTTCCGAAATTTCACACACATGGGTCCCAAGGTACCGCCTACAATGTGGCAAAGTTTCATGTGTGTAACTTTAAAAATGACAAAGTTATAGGTGTTTCTTTCCTCATTGTTTCAAAAATTAATTGCCACACAAGGAAAGCTCCAATGTTTCTGAAATTTCACACACATATCAAGGCAAGTGTTCCCTGTAATGTGCCCAAGTTTCCTGTTTGTATCTTCAAAAATAAAAAAACGGGAGGCGTAACTGTATTTACCCCACTACTACCCATTTTTCTAAAAATTAATTGCCACACAAGACAAGCACCTACGTTTCTGAAATTTCACACACATAGGTCCCAAGGTACCCCCTACAATGTGGCAAAGTTTCATGTGTGTAACTTTAAAAATGACAAAGTTATAGGCATTCCTGGGTATTTATTAAAAAATTAATTGCCACAAAATGCATGCACCAATCTTTCTGAAATTTCTCACAGATAACTACCCCTAACCAGTCTACAATGTGCCCAAGTTTCATCCTTCTATCTTTAAAAATGAAAAAGTTATAGGCGTTTTTGTAAAACAATACTTGGCTATGGGAAAAAGCATTCAAAATGGCGTCCGATCCGGATCGGACCTCATCGGATCGGATCGGATCGGATCAGAGGTTGTCCGGATCGGATCGGATCGGATTTTCCTGATTTTGGGTCGGATCGGATTCGGATCGTGGATCGGATCCGATCCGATGCACACCCCTACTAAAAACATTCTAAAAATTACACTGGATATGCCTGCCAGAAGAGAACAGTCTTTATAGCTTTCTTAAATTCTAAAAGACTGTTAAGTTGACGAGTCTCCTCCGGCAGGTCATTCCACAGTCTGGGAGCGGCAGAAGAGAAGGTCCTCTGGGTAACAGTTGTCAGCCTAGTCTTGGCCGACCGCAGTAAGTTCTTCCCAGAGGACCTGAGCGTGCGGGGCGGATTGTATGGGAGAAGGCGATCCCGCAGGTAACCTGGACCCAAACCATGTAGGGCTTTAAAGGTAATGACCAATACTTTATGATGTTTCCCAAATGCATTCTTGGGCTTCGAGGCTAATCTGCCCTCTATTAGTTTACAAGTCTGGTTGGCTTCCTAACTTCTGTAGGATCCCCATGAGAGTGTTTGGCAGAAGACCTCCACTTTCAAGCTTTATTCTTTTGACCTGTCACTACAACAGATATTAATTCTGTGGTTTAGTAAAGCAAAATACCTAATTAGACCATGGCAGAATCTACACTACTACTTTAAAATGGTTTATAACAGTAGTGGTAACGGTGGGGGACCAGGAAACACTCCATAGACCATTTTCAAACCGTTTTCAAAGTGTCATATCCTGCTTTGTGTAGATCGAGGGGGGGAATCTACATTATAGGTTTACTACATTTAAAATGGGTTACGACCACTCACTGGGCCACATGATGTACTTACTGTAACATTTTAGAGCAGTTGTTGTTGACTCCAATTTTCTTTGATTTATTCCATTCTTTTCTTTATATAAATTGTTGTAGGAAGAATACTGTGTCTTTCTTTACCAGTGCATATTCGCTGGGGAAGAAAACCTCTGGTATCCTATCACAGCCATGGGGGCGTTGCCAAAACCCATTCGAATATCCACGCATGATCTTCAATAGTAAAGTCTTCATTGAAAGGAAGGGAAAGGAAGGGGGCAAAGGAAGAAGTGGGTGTGGAAAGTATGGAGAGCAGAAGGAACGTTACAGGAAGAGATGAAGAAAGACTCAGTGTGACCATAATAATCACAGTAAAGACAGGAGAAAGGATCGATAATAACATATGTACTTCTTAATGTGGCCTGTCACATTTTAATATGTTGCAATTCACAACGTAACAATCAACATTTTAAAACATAAAATGCGTATATGTAGATTCCCTCCTGGCTAATGACAGAACAATTTGGCTGTTATTAATGGAGGCACAGCCGTGCCTCCATTGTTAAGGGTCGTCAGTAAAAAACACATTCCGCCATGTTAAAGTGATAATTGGGGGGGGGTCATTCTAACAGCCATAAAATCGAAAATGTTTCATCAACCTTTCTGAAATTTACAGGTGCCAGAAAGAAATGTTTGTTTTACATTACCTGAAAATTTCAAGAAGATTGGTGAAAGATTGAGGGAAGGAGAGCAGTTTAAGTTAGAAAACGAATACAAACCTGTCTCCCTGCTTTTGTGAAATTTACTTCCGGGTTGCTACTTTTTGTGCTCACAATTTGCATAATTTCTAGAGCCTTATTAAGAAATCCAGTGGTGGGGTCTTCTTCCTCCTTGACTGTAGTTGATAGAAAGCTTTTCGTTTTTTTAAAATTCCCTTCGGTTGACTTTTAAGGACTATTTTAACCTCTCATTCAAGTCAATGAGGCGGCCATCTTCCCTCATAACGCGACACACTCTCCCCCCTCCCTCCTGCCTTAGAATGTGGGGTGGGTGAGTGAAATGGCCGCTGCCTCTAGCACAGACCTTTTGAGTGAAGAAGAAGAAGAGTTTCTCTTTTCTCTTCTGGAACATGCATTCCTTTGGCTCTGATAGTATTTTGGGCTATCTTCATAAGGCCAGTTTTTGCTCCCTGGTGAAGCAGGGTGTGGTTCCTCTGGAACCATGGTAACTTGATCTTCAGATCTCTCCTGGGAATAGGTAGCTATACCTTTCTTTTAATTTCCCCCACCCCACTCACACACAGTGCTCCTTCCCTCTTTTCTAAGAGTTTGGTCCATACTGCTATAAGTTGAAAGCTTCAAACACTTCATTTAATTAGTTTGGGCCTGTGTTAAGTTTTAAGTACAATGTTGAAACCTTTCAAAGTGCTTCTGGGCCTACAACGCTGGTTTCGGCCTAGTCACCCTGTTTTTCTAATAAGGTTTAGAGACAGTTGAGCTGTCGTTTATTTTGTATAGTGTACACACATGGATTTTCTTTCTAATCCTTGCAGTCTACACTGGCTCCCTCCTTGATGCGTCTTTGGATGCAGACAAACCCTTTTTTGTTCCAGCAGGCCTTTGGCAAATAATCTGGACCTCTGTCTATACCTTTGACTTTTAAATTGTTATGTATTTAAAATGTTTAAAATGCTTTAATATTGAAAAGTATTTAATTATATTTTTAACTTTTGTATATTTAGGCTGACCATATGAAAAGGAGGACAGGGCTCATGTAACTTTAACAGTTGTAGAGAAAAGGGAATTTCAGCCTGTGTCATTTGTATGCAATTAGTTCCTGGTGAAATTCCCTCTTCATCACAACAGTTAAAGTTGTAGGCACTATACTAGAGTGATCATATACAAAAGAAGGCAGCGCCCCTGTAACTTTAACTGGTGTGATGAAGAGGGAATTTCACCAGGAACTAATTGCATACAAATGACACTGGCTGAAATCTCCTTTTCTCTACAACTGTTAAAGTTACATGAGACCTGTCCTCCTTTTAATATGGTCAGCCTAGTATATTCCTATTTATAGGTTTTAGCTGTATATGTTTTAGTTTTGTAAGGCTGCCCTGAGGCCCAGCATTGGGCAAAAGGCAGGATACTTCTTCTACTACTACTACTACTAGTAGTAATGTTTCAGATTTCACTTCTGCATCTGATGTTCTTTTGCATTTACTTTTCTTTATAAACCATTCATATCTTAAGACTTCTTGTGTGGCATGTTTTCATTGGTTTAACAAGTTTAAAGGGGTATTCACTGTTTTCATGCTTATGTTATAAATTCTATTTTCAACAGGCCTAGTAACTTCAAGAGTTACAGAGTAGGGGAAAATCCTCAATCTCTTTGCTATCAGAGGCACTGAGTAAGGGACCCCTGGAGATAATTTAGACTGACCCCAACCACAAAACACTATTCCCCCTTCTGAAGAGATCTGGACCACAGACTACTAAAGACAAACAAAGTAGCAGGCCATAATAACAGTTCTCATGTGGCCATTTGCCTTATGAGGCAGGTGCTCTGCGGGCTACCAAATGGAGGGACTAACAGGCCATAAAGTTGCCTGGCTGGGTCTGCCAGAAATCCAGCCTCAACACTCCTGGAAGGTCCATGTTCTATAGCACCTGCTGTCAGATGAACCTGAGGGAATCCAACCCTCCACCCCTGGGTTTAATTTACTGGCTTCCCCTGGTTGGACCTTGCAGGAAACTATAGAGACAGACAGAGCAGGCATTCATAGCACACTAGAATGCTGAGACTGGCAAATCTAAAAGCAAATGTGTTGCTTTTCAAGAACCAAGGAAATTCAATGGGTCTTACTTTTGAGTAAATATCTAGGGATGGATATGCAGCCTGTGCAAGAACTGAGTAGGGTGACCATATTTGGGAAACCAAAAAAGAGGACACCTAGTGGGGGGGGCAGGAAAATGGCTTTCTGGGGCCACCTTAAAGTCCCCAATTGGAGCAGAGGAGGGGAAAGCATCTCATTCTCACCCCACCTCACGGCTCCAATCAGGCCCTTTTCTATAATGCCTGGGAATGACACGTTTTTCCCTTTTAAGGCCTTGATTGGAGCAGTGGGAGAGAATGACACACCTCCAGAAAGCATGTCATTCCCCCCTGCCACGCTAATGGTGGCCTTAAAAGGGAAAGTGTGTAATTCCAGGTCATTATAGACTATTGCATAAAATCCCCCCTGACACTGAGGATAGAACAAAAACCAGGAGAAATCTGGGGAAATCCTGACAGTTTTTTATTATTTATTATTGCATTTATATCCCACCTTTTTTCCACCAAGAAACCCAAGGCGGCATACATAATCCTCCTCCTCTCCATTTTATCCTCACAATAGCAACCCTGTGAGATGGGTTGGGCTGAGAATCTGCAACTGGCCCAAAGTCACCCAATGGGTTTTCATGGCTAAGTGGGGAGTAGAACCCAGATCTCCCAGCTCCCAGTCCAACACTTTAGCCACTAGGCCACACCCTAGTGGTCACCCTAGAATTGAGCCATGCCAAGTTGGAAGCAGATCGGTTCGTGCCTTGATTTTTAGGATACTTTTTTAAAAAAGTTTGACTTCAATTTTTTTTCTAAAATTCAAGGCATGAACCAATCTGCTTTCAACTTGGCATGGCTAAAGCCTTACTTAAGAGGTACCATGGTGCCAAGTTTCATCTCTTCATTTTTACTTTCTTTCTTTCTTTTTTTAATGTACTGCTCAAGGCCCTAGACCCCAAAGAGGAGTATTGGGTTTGAAGTTTTAAAAAATCCTAAAACTCAAAGCATAAACAGATCTGCTTCCAACTTGGCATGGCTCAATCCCTACTTAAGAGCTACCATGCTGTCAAGTTTCATCCCTTTATCTTTAAAAATGATGGAATTGTAAGCATTTTAGTTAATTTAAAAAATTAAATTGAAGTTTTAAACATTTCTAAAAATCAAAGGATGAACGGATCTGCTTCCAACTTGGCATGGCTAAATCCCTACTTCAGAGCTACCATGGTGCCAAGTTTCATCTCTTTATCTTTAATTTCATTTTTTAAACTTGTACTGCTCAAGGTCCTGGACCCCAAAGAGATTTCTGTTTGAACTTTAAAAAATTCCTAAAAATCAAGGCATGAACGGATCTGCTTCATACTTGGCATAGCTATATCCCTACTTAAGAGCTACCATGATGCCAGGTTTCATCTCTTTATCTTTAAAAATGAGGGAGATGCAAGCATTTTGGTTGATTTATTAATGTTAAAAGTGAGTTCAACACATAACACTAGCTTTGATTTTATATTGGATGTCAAGATGGTATAACATTCTGGCTGATGCCGGCTTGGTTGTCAACTGTATAATATCCAGTCATCCATTACACAAAGCCATGAAATTCATTAAACAAAAAACCTACGGGTTACAAAAACAATGTTAAAGCTCTACAGATTCCAACCAAGCACCAAAAAGCAGGGAAATTGGAAGCTAAGGCTCACAAGTCGTAACGCCACATCCTCCCTAAGGAGGCAGAAAGTGCAAGTGAAATTCTCATTCTCCCAAAGCAGATAAACCATGAGGACAGGGTGGAGAATATGATATGCAGGGGTGACTGTGGGGTTGTGGAAAACTGATCACGAACAACTTAGGGCCACCTACTTCTCTTTTTTTGTTTAGAGCAGCCCTTCCCCAACCTGGTGCTCTCCAAAGGTGTTGGATTACAACTCCCATCATTGCAAGTCAGTATGTCCCATGGTCAGGAATGCTGGGACTTGTCATCTCAAACACCTGGAGGGTAGCAGGATGGGGAATGCTGTTCCATACCCTTACCAAATACAGGGTCTGCCCAATATTTTTCTCTCACACACATCTCGCATATAGCAGCACTCTTGATAACAAAAGGGGCACTATTCATTACAGATCTAGAACCAGAGCATGTGCCAGGCACTTCCAACTTTTGGTCAATAATATCCTGCCTTTTTTTTCTTTACATGTATTTATAAATACATGTTTTTTTTCTTTAAATGTATTTATAAAAAATATACTGTTCACTCCCCACAATCCCTGCACAATACATCATCTCATCAAAGCGACAGAGGAGCAGAAGAGGTTTAGTTTGGCTGTCTTGAACACCTTTCAGATGAGATTAGTTTGCAATCCTATACCTCTTGGGAGAAAGCTCTAGTGAATTCAGTGGCACTGGCTTCTGAGAAAACATGTATAGGAGTCAACCTTCTCCAGCCTGGTGGTCTCCAGATGCGTTGCACTTTAACTCCCATGTTATGTGTTATGGGGAAGACAAAAATCAATTCATACTTAATTTTAAAATAATACTTACGTATGAAAATATTAGGTGGTAGCTCTGTCTTTGATCTCACACTGCTGAACAAGTAAGATAAATCCTTTATCTGATATTCAAGAAACAGACATCCTATGCCATGTGTTGAAAGCTAATGTTGATGTCTGAAGGGCTATCTGGATTAGGTATTCAAGATTCATTCATTGTTGTTTCATTTGGTTTTGACAGTTTATTTAAAGTGATGCAGCTCTTTTGTAGTTCCTTGATTGATCACATATCTTAATGCTGGAAAACATCATACTTTAGTACAGATGTGGGCAGAAAATAAATCTATCCTGATGATTTGGACATCAACTCACGGCATTCCTGATAACTAGGGGTGTGCACGGACCCCCCGGATCGGATCGGGACCCGGATCGGGACCTCCAATTTTGTCCCGGACCGGTTCAGACAAAATCGGAGGCCCCCCGGACCGGATCGAGTCCGATCCCGATCCAAAAATCGGAAATTTTTGGATCGGCCGCCATTTTTTTCCCCATAGACTTGCATTGCAATGCAAGTCTATGAGGAAAAAATGGCGGCGGGTGGGTAAGGGGGGGCCTAACTCCCTCCCCCCCCCCGGGGCCGTCCGCTGTGGACGGCCCCGGCAGGTAAACCCCCTCCCCCGCGCTCCCTACCCCCCCTGGGGCCGCCTGCTTCCATCCGCTGGCGCCCGCGGGCGCCAGCGGATAGAAGCGGACGGCTCCGGGGGGGGGGTAAGCCCCCTTCCCCGCCACTTACCTTCTCGGCACGTCCGGCGCCGGCGGCTACTACCAGCGGGCTCCGCGGCCTACTCTCGAGTAGCGCGCCGGGTGATGACATCACCCGGCGCGCCACCCTGGAGCAGGCCGCGGAGCCTGCTGGTAGTAGTAGGCGCCGGCGCCGGACGGGAGCCGCCGGGCCGGGCAGGTAAGGGCCCCCCTCCCCCCTCCCCCCTCCGCGCGCCCCCTCCTCCCCCCTCCCCCCTCCGCGCGCCCCCTCCTCCCCTCCACGCACCCCCTCCTTACCTTTCCGGCCCGGCGGCTCCCGTCCGGCGCCGGCGCCTACTACTTCCAGCAGGCTCCGCGGCCTGCTCTAGAGTAGCGCGCCGGGTGATGACATCACCCGGCGCGCCATCCTAGAGCAGGCCGCGGAGCCTGCTGGGAATAGTAGGCGCCGGCGCCGGACGGGAGCCGCCGGGCCGGAAAGGTAAGGGCCCCCCTCCCCCCTCCGCGCGCCCCCTCCTCCCCTCCACGCACCCCCTCCTTACCTTTCCGGCCCGGCGGCTCCCGTCCGGCGCCGGCGCCTACTACTTCCAGCAGGCTCCGCGGCCTGCTCTAGAGTAGCGCGCCGGGTGATGACATCACCCGGCGCGCCATCCTAGAGCAGGCCGCGGAGCCTGCTGGGAATAGTAGGCGCCGGCGCCGGACGGGAGCCGCCGGGCCGGAAAGGTAAGGGCCCCCCTCCCCCCTCCGCGCGCCCCCTCCTCCCCTCCACGCACCCCCTCCTTACCTTTCCGGCCCGGCGGCTCCCGTCCGGCGCCGGCGCCTACTACTACCAGCAGGCTCCGCGGCCTGCTCTAGAGTAGCGCGCCGGGTGATGACATCACCCGGCGCGCCACCCTAGAGCAGGCCGCGGAGCCTGCTGGGAATAGTAGGCGCCGGCGCCGGACGGGAGCCGCCGGGCCGGAAAGGTAAGGGCCCCCCTCCCCCCTCCCCCCTCCGCGCGCCCCCTCCTCCCCTCCACGCACCCCCTCCTTACCTTCCCGGCCCGGTGGCTCCCGTCCGGCGCCGGCGCCTACTACTACCAGCAGGCTCCGCGGCCTGCTCTAGAGTAGCGCGCCGGGTGATGACATCACCCGGCGCGCCACCCTAGAGCAGGCCGCGGAGCCTGCTAGTAGTAGTAGGCGCCGGCGCCGGACGGGAGCCACCGGGCCGAGAAGGTAAGTGCCCCCCTCCTCCCCCCCCCCGCTGTCCACTTTCATCGGCGGGCGCCCGCTGGCGCCCGCCAATGGAAGCGGCGGTGGGCGCCAGTGGGCGCCCGCCGATCCGCCGATCCGCCGAACCGGTTCGGAGCTTTTTCGGACCGGTTCGGATTGGATCGGCCGATCCAGCTGCGGGATCGGAAATCGGATAATTTATCCGATTTCCCACTGGACCGGACTCGGATCGTGGATCGGGTCCGATCCAGTGCACATCCCTACTGATAACTGCCCATGCTGATAGGTGCTTTTACAAGTTGAATTCCAAAACATCTGGAGATCTACTTTCTGCCTTCCCTTGTTCTTGAACAACATTCCCCAACCTGGTGCCTGTCAGATGTGTTGGGTTGCAACTCTCAACATAAGGAGATGCTCTAAGAAATGAGAAGTAGCTGGTCCTAAGTTGTTCATCATCATTTCCCACAACCCCACAGTCACCTCTGCAGATCAAATTGCATGTCTAGATTTTTGAGATGACAAGTCCCAGCATTCCTGACCATGGGACATACTGACTTGCAATGATGGGAGTTGTAGTCCAATACATTTGGAGGGCACCAGGTTAGGGAAGGGCTGCTCTAAACAAAAAAAGAGAAGTAGGTGGCCCTAAGTTGTTCGTGATCAGTTTTCCACAACCCCACAGTCACCTCTGCATATCATATTCTCCACCCTGTCCTCATGGTTTATCTGCTTTGGGAGAATGAGCATGTCACTTGCACTTTCTGCCTCCTTAGGGAGGATGTGGCGTTAAGGCTTGTGAGCCTTAACTCGCAATTTCCCTGCTTTTTGGTGCTTGGTTGGAATCTGTAGAGCCTTAACATTGTTTCTGTGAACCGTAGTTTTTTTGTTTAATGAATAGGAACATTCTGTCCATGGTATGATAATTTCCCACTTAGTACTGTTGGCATACTGGTACCCTATTTGCAAAACTTAACATTTTTAAAATGCAGATGAGATGGGAGAAAATGTGAAGGTGGCACCTTACCAAGCTGAAAAGACTCACAAAGCAGCTTTCAATAAGGCAATACGAAGACCAGAGCTAGATAAACCTCCCCCAAGTATATTCAGTTTTATTCAGTTGTATTGCAAGTACCTTTGTCCAAGTCTCAGAAGAAAACTTAACATTAATATTAGGGATGTGCACTGGATCGGATCCGATCCACGATCCAAATCCGATCCAGAGGGAAATCGCATAAATTATCCGATTTCCGATCCGACAGCTGGATCGGCCGATCCAATCCGAACCGATCCGAAAAGGTTCTGATCCTGTTCGGATGGATTGCCGGATCGGCGGGCGCCCACTGGCGCCCACCGCCGCTTCCATTGGCGGGTGCCAGCGGGCACCTGCCGATGAAAGTGGACAGCGGGGAGGGTGCGAGGAGGGGAGGAGGGGGGCGCGTGGAGCGGCGCACTTACCTTTCAGGGACATCCGCTCCCTTCCAGCGCTGGCTGCTACTGCCAGTGGGCTTCGCGGCCTGCTCCAGGGTGGTGCGCCGGCTGATGACATCACCCGGCGCGCCACTCTAGAGCAGGCCGCAAAGCCCGCTGGCAGTAGCAGCCGATGCTGGATGGGAGCGGACGTCCCTGTAAGGTAAGCAGTGGCAGGGGGGAGGGGGCTTACCCCCCCGGGGCCGTCCGCTTCTATCCACTGGCGCCTGTGGGTGCCAGCGGATGGAAGAGACGGCCCCAGGGGGGGTAGGGAGCGCGGGGGAGGGGGCTTATCTGCCAGGGCAGTCCACAGCGGATGGCCCCGGGGGGGAGGGAGTTAGGCCCCCCCTCATCCACCCGCCGCCATTTTTTCCTCATAGACTTGCATTGCAATGCAAGTCTATGGGGAAAAAATGGCGGCCAATCCAAAAATCGGACATCCGATTTTTGGATCGGGATCGGACTCGATCCGGTCCGGGGGGGGGCTCTGATTTTGTCCAATCCTATCCGTGACAAAATTGGAGGTCCCGATCCGGGTCCCGATCCGATCCGGGGGGGCCGTGCACACCCCTAGTTAATATATCTGCTTTTGATCTATGCACGGGTCCTTCATCTTGAACTCCCTCAAGGGGGATTTTTTAAGGTTTCAAGACTGATATGCAAGTTCAATGACATTCCCAAGCAGATCAATGGGGCAGTGGTGAGAAGCGGGACAGCTTGTCTAACTATGGCAGCCAGAAGCATTTGGGAAGGCTTTGACAGCTATTTCTTTTTTCTAGGTCACATTAGAAACTCCCTCGTATGGTGGCAAACCATGAATCCATCTTACTCAGAATTGTCTACAATAATTGGCACCTGCTCTCTAAGCTTTCACACAGGGGTCTTTCTGAGCCCTACCTGGAGATTGAACTTGGGACCTCCTGCATGAACACATGGCCTTGATCACAGCTATTCCCTGACAGTTAAAGACTGGCTTTGTTCAATACCAGGTGGAGGAGTTGCACAAGCCTGTTAAATTAATCTCATTTTCCTCTTGATCTCATATGAAGAAGACAGTTTGTCGCTAAGGGTGACCTGCAGCCTCAGCAAAGTCCTATTGTTGTTTCAGCTGATTCTTAGTTTCCCACAAGCTCATCTACATAATTTTAATTTGTAATCTGGAAGCAGACTTACCTGCCCCAAACTGAAATATTGTGATGCACAAATTATAGGTGTCATTCTTTGCTTTTCGTCTGCAATGGATCTTTGTGATCAAAGGTGGCTATGCTTTGTCGAATCACCAGGCCCTCCTCTTCACGCTGCTGCCACCGCCGCACAACAGTGGATGCAGGCGGTGCCCCCCGCATTAGCACTCCTTCTGCCCATCTACAGCAGAAGAAGTGCCATGGCAGGCTTTCCTACCACTGCAGCCACGCCCACGCCTGACCAGCAGAGCAGCAGTAGCAGCAACAGCAGCATCGCCCCCCCTTCAATCGTAAGTTTACTTTTTTTATTACTTTTTAAAATGTGGGGAGGACTATGGAGGTGTGGAGGTGGTGCAGCAAGTTTATGGCTCGCTGGTCCACCCCTTTCCCTTCATTGGAAACATGTGTGCCACTCAGTGTGGGGCTGTGGTTGCTTTTGGAGCAGGAGACCTGGGATCCTTATGATCCCATTGTGGTGATGCTATATTCCTCTTGCGCATTTATACCTCGCAGGACACATAGCCCTCACCTTCACGATCTCGTGGTGGCAGTGCAGCAGCAGTGTCAGACGGTGTGTCCTGCATTTGCACTCCTTCTGCCCATCTACAGTGGAAGGAGCACCACAGCAGGCTTTCCTGCAGCTGCTGCAGTGGCGCCCACCCAACAGAGTATGAGCGGCAGCTTTAGGGGCACCTGGGAGCATCTGCCCCCTCTTCTCCAAGGTAAGTTTTAGTTTTTTATTTTATCTTTTGCAAGGGGTGGGGAGGCCAGCAGAGGAGGTGCAGCGAGCTTATGGCTCACTGGTCCCTTCCCTGCCCAGCCTATGGCGACCAATCAGTGGTCACCATAGACTGCGGCATGCCGCCCAGAAGCTCCGGAGCAAGAGCGACAGATGGCAGATGCTGTCATTGCCTCACTCCAAGCTAAAAAAGTTGGGGTAAATGCCTGACTTCTTTAGAGTGGAGCTTGGAGGCTTTGCCCCAAGATGGCTTCGGAGTGGCGGCAGCATCATGTAAATCACCCACCGTCACTCCAACGCCACCACGGGGAAAAGTGCCCATCTAGAGGCACCCATAGTGACATTTGTTTGGGTATTCTGGATAATGTGGAATAAAAAGCAGGAAATAACACTGCTATAGAGGTACGTAGAATGTGTAATGTACCCCCAACAGTTATCAGTGCACTTCTATACCACTACAAAGCAGCAGTGCAGACCAAGCCTTCAATCCAAGTCCCAATGCTGTCTAAACTGGTTGATTTGTCATACTGCCATCAGAGTTCCCCATCTGAAATTCCAGCAGCAGAAAAAATCCACGGCCAGGTGGTTTATTTATAGGACCGTGCAACCTCCCCACCCCCATTTTAAGCATAGGCTGTTTGGGTGATTCCAAATTGGCTCCGATTCAGCTCAAGGTGCCGTGTTTCAGATTCGGTACAGCCTCAGTCCCAGGCATGAGGCCGAATGGGAGTTCTTTTGACTTTCCCGCTCCCAGCCACTAACCCCTGCTCCCTCCCTTCTGCTCCTCCCACTCACTCCTAGAGATGTTGAGAGCATCCACTCCAGTCTGCATGGGCAGCAGCCACCCCCTCTCCCCCACACACATCTGGCCCTCATAGGCCCAAGTGGACATGCTTGGTGAAAGGACAGGCCTGCACTCAAGTGCTTGAGAACCCCTGAGAGCACTCGGGCACAGGTTTCCAGGATTACGTCTTTTGCCCCTTCCCCCAGCTGTGTCAATGGTGGCTGCCATTAATGCAGTGCGGGGGCAGGGGGAATACACAATTTCCCCAGCCTTGTTAATAGGGCCCTTAAGACCCCATCAGCGGGGGCAATTTTCTCAAGCTTGAGGAAATTGCATATTTTCTTTCTCCAACACACTTCCCAAAGCTTCCAGAAAGTGAGCAATTTCCCCCTCTGTGTTTATGGTGGCCACCATTAACGCAGCAGGGGAAAGGGCTGAAGCCAAGGCAGGTGGCTGGGGGCGGACTGAGGCAGCAGTGGGGAGAGCACTGACCATTCCCTCCTCACTCTCAGCAACTACCCCCGCTTGCTCCAAGCCGCTTGCCTGCCTGCTGACTTGCAGGGCTTACCTGAGGCCTCTGCACATGCCAATGAGCTGTCCGGCCTCCTTTCTGGACTGCCATAGACTTAGCATTGTAAACTATGGCAGGCTGGAGAGGAAGCCAGGCAGCTCGCCAGTGTACATGGGGGCCTCAGGTAAATCCTGTGGTGGGGGAGTGAGCATCACGACTTGAGGCCCTCCTCGCACGCGTGTGAACTGCCCAGCCTGTTCTGTGGCCTGCTATCTCCAGCTGCAGCAGTTTACAACGCTAAATCTACAGCACTCTAAAAAGGTGGCCAAGCAGCTCACGGATGTGTGTGGAGGCCTCAGGTAAGTCCCGCAGTCAGGCAAGCAGGTGGGGGCAGCCCCTGGAAAACAGCCCTATTTATTTACTTCATAAAATTTATTTCTAACCTGCCCATCATCCTAGGCTTTAATGGCAGCATACAAGAGGTATCAGGAGCAACACATGCCACCATATAATCCAAGACATCCATACAACATCTCAACAAACAAACAAAACAGCAGAGCCTGGCACCAAAAGGAGAGCTGCCAAAGGTGCATTGATTTTCAGTAGAGAGGACATCCCAGAAGTGGGACATAGCCACAGCCCAGAGAAGAGACTCCTCTGAAGATCTGTAGAGAGGGGGTGGGCCATTTGGAGCTTTAAAGATAAGCACCAGCACTTTGAATTGGGCTTGGAATCAAATAGGCTTCTCCCAGGCCATCGCAAGTCACGGCCGCCATTCCCCCCCCCCCCTTCGACAGAGAGCGCACGAGCGCTGCTCCGCAAAGGTAAGTTTTTTTAAAAAACTGTGCGCTATCGGGCCCCCCTCCCCCCCACCATCATGGGGGTGACGAATTTGCTGTCTCCCTCTCTCCTGATGGCCACGGAGCTGCGCAGGGTGGCTCCATGGCCATCGGTGCTGCTGCACTTACTCCCGAGTAAGCGAGGTAGCAGTGGGGCAGGCGGGCACATCTTCCAGGGTCCTGGGAACTTCCCGGGTCCGTGGAAGATTCAAGAATTTTGTGATTTCCTTTAACCCAGAAAAATCCTGTGCCCCGCCCCTGTGCATTATTTGAACTCACAGGGAACAGCCAGGCATTTTGCTTGGTGTGGAAAGGGCGTGAGCCATCTTTGATGGCAGCTCCACGTGCAAACGCTTACAGTAATCCGATGCTTCACCTCTTCATGCCCTTTGTCTAGCTGCTTTCTTTCACTCATTTTAGGAATGAGTCAGTTTCCCTCATCCCGTCGCTTCATCGTTTATTTTGCCCAATGCATGAGGGAGGAGCAGCCCATGTCTGTTAATCACATCCCTGATGTAACGCCCACTCAAAGCCTTACCTCCCTCTATTCACAGAAAACTCTGCATGGTGGGGCCCTTGACAAGTAGTTTCCAGGGGCAGAGCATCTGGAATGACAGCAGTTTGAACAGCGATAAAAGCCTCAGATTTCTCAAGCTGGTGTGTACCTCTAGGTGTAAAGATACCATCATTACTGACTATTTAAAATTGAAAGAGAAAGGAACGGCTTATGACACTGAAAGAATTATCGACACGTCTAAGATGGTAATGGTGGTTTTGACAGCTTCTCAAGGAGAACAAATAGGGACTCAGGTCAGTCAAGGAGGAGTGTGACCAAGCAATTAAAAGTAGGGCCATGCATGGCCCCCCCAATCTGATCCGGATCCTGTTCTGTCAGGTCTGAATCAGGCCCAATCCGACTCAGATCGGATCGGGCTCAGATCCAGATCCGTGCACAGCACTCCCTCCCGCTCTCCTCACTCTCCCCCTCCCCCTCCCTCCCAATTAGAGCGCTGCATTTGCAGGTCGTGGTGGGTGACGTCATCATCTGCTGCAAGCGAGAAATGCAATGGCACACAGCAATGAGAAAGGACGACAGGGGACGACATGGAGGAGGCAGCAGGTAAGCAGGGAGAGTGGGGGGAGGGAGGGGTAGAGCAGGAGGGAGTGCTGTGTTCAGATCCGAATTGGATCCAGATCACAGATCCGATCTGGCCTGATCTGGCCCCAATCTGATCTAGTTCAGATCCAGATCCAGGAGGCCCAGGTTAGCCCGATCCACTCTGAATTCAGGATCCAGATTTAGATCCGTACACAGCCCTAATTAAAAGATCTTGAAGAGGATGTAATGGCTGGCCTGGAGGCCTTAATGGACAAGAAATTAACAGGGTTGGGAGTGCAGATTGAAACAGTAGAAAGTACAGCATCTGAGGCTCTTGATCTAGCAGCAAAAAATAATGAAACAATTCAAAAAGTTATGAAGCAAAATTTAAATATGAAAATTAAGATGGAGGAGGCAGAGAACTGCTTGAGGAGGGTAAATATTCAGGTCTGTGGAATGAGGGGACATTCAAACTTTTATTACACGGTACCTTTCTACAATTCTACCTGACTATTCAGTTTCCCCAGATGATTTGGAAAGAGCTCCCAGAGCGACAGGATATTGCTGGGACAGAGTACCCAAAGGGAGGGATGTAGTGATTTGTTTTGCCCGCTTTACAAAAAAAAGGAAGAGTTATTGAGGGCATCTTAGGGGAGTGAAGGATTTAAAATACAGTAACGACCCTGTTACGGTGTTGTAAGTTTTGGCACTGGAAACACTACGCCACCACAAGGAATTTTGCCCCTTTACATTAAAGCTTCAGGATTTGGGAATAAAGTACTGCTGGGGTTTCCCCTTTCGTTTATCCGTGAATTATGAAGGAGTATTGCACTCCACTTCAAATGTTGAGAAGATGATAGCTCTTTTCTCAGCACTTCAACTTGTTCTACCAGCTGAGTATGAAAATATAGAAGATGTGCTAGAGGGAGGAGACAACAAATCGACTGACTTCAGTCATTGGCAGATGGTTCGGGGGAAGTGAATCCCACAGAAGAAGTTACAACGTCTCCTGCAAGGACCTCTGGTTTTTGAAAGAACACTCCACTCTCAACTTAGCAAAAGAAAAGGAGCGCTGATCTTCTCAGCAGTTTGACTCTTTGATTGCTTGTTAATTAGGTTGTGCATTAATGGATTTGTTGTTCCTTGTACAGTATTTACTATTGGAGGGCTTCAGATAAGTTACTGTGGAGAGCTGCTGTTAATGCTCTCCTATATATTCAGGCTGAGCGACTGGATCAAGTTTTCTGTTCTTGAGAGTTTAGTGTTCGAACTGGTAGTTTAGCTTCAAGCTTCCCTTTAATAATTTGATTTGGGGAGAGGGTTTTGGTGGTGGTCTTAATAGGCTGGAGTGCTGGACTGAAAACAACAGAATGAAATTGAATAGGGATAAATGCCATGTTCTACACCTAGGAAAAATAAGCCAAATGCACAGTTACAAGATGGGGAATACTTGGCTCAGCAACACTACAAGCGAGAAGGATTTTGGAATTGTTATCGATCACAAGCTGAATATGAGCCAACAGTGTGATTTGGCTGCCAAAAAAACCCAAATGCTATTTTGGGCTGCATTAATAGAAGTATAGCTTCTAAATCATGCAAGGTACTGGTTCCCCTCTATTTGCACTGAATAATAATAATAATTAATAATAATAATAATAATATTTATTTCTTACCTGCCTCTCCCTCTGGATCGAGGCAGGGGACAACATCAATACCAACAATACAAAATACAATATACATCAACTGATTAAAAGTATATAAAATTAATACATTATTAAAATCAACAAAGCCTTAAAGTTCAATTTGGTAGGCCTGCCGAAAGAGATCCATCTTTATAGCTTTCTTAAATTCTTGAAGACTGGTAAGTTGGCGGATGTCCCCCAGCAGGTTGTTCCACAGTCTGGGAGCGGCAGAAGAGAAGGTCCTCTGGGTAACAGTTGTCAGCCTAGTCTTGGCCGACTGTAGTAAATTCTTCCCAGAGGATCTAAGCATGTGGGGTGGATTGTATGGGAGAAGGTGATCCCATAGGTAACCTGGACCCAAACCATGTAGGGCTTTAAAGGTAATAATCAACATTTTGTACTACGCTAGAAACTAATTGGCAGCCAGTGGAGTGATTTTAATGCTGATGTGATATGGTCACCCCTAAGTGTACTGGTGACCAACCTGGCCACCATATTTTGAACTAGTTGAAGTTTCTGGACTAGGCACAGAGGTAGCACATTGCAGAAGTGCAGCACATTGCAGAAGTCAAGCCTCGAAGTTACCAGCATGTGCACTACCATTTTTAGGTCTTCCTACTCTAGGAAGGGGCGCAGCTGGTGTATCAGCCAAAGCTGGTAGTAGGCACTCCTGGCCGTTGCATCTATCTGAGCTGTCATTTGGAGTGACGGATCCAGGAGCACCCCCAAGCTGTGAACACAGCCTTTTGGGGGAGTGTAACCCCATCCAGAACTGGTTGATACACCTCCAAACCCAGGTTGGGGCCTTTGACAGCAAGCACCTCCATCTTGTCTGGATTCAGCTTCAGTTTGTTTTTCCTCATCCAGCCCATTACCGCCTCCAAACATTCATTCAGAGGAGACACACTATCCTTAGCTGACGCTGTTGTCAAAGGCATAGAGAAATATATTTGGGTGTCATCAGTATACTGATAGCACCCCACACCATGCCTCCAGATTATCTCTCCCAGCAGTTTCATGTAGATGTTAAACAGCATTGGGGATAGGATGGCACCTTGAGATATGCCACACAACAGCTCCTTCTTGGAGGAGCAACTATCCCCAAGCATCACCATCTCGAACCTGCCTGAGAGGTAGAACTGGAACCACTGAAGCACAGTGCCCCTGAGTC
Organism: Anniella stebbinsi; assembly: GCA_029215795.1. Lineage (NCBI taxonomy): Eukaryota > Metazoa > Chordata > Lepidosauria > Squamata > Anniellidae > Anniella > Anniella stebbinsi. The sequence goes on along the minus strand of JARDYH010000001.1, from coordinate 411,185,964 downwards.
CCAATCCCCTCATGTGTTCCAGAAGGATACAATTAAGAAGTCTAGAAGTACCAGCAGGGACACACTCCCCCTATCAAAACTCAAGCACAGATCATACACTAAAGCAACCATAACAGTCTCAACTCCATATCCTGCCCTGAAGCCAGTTTGAAATGGCTCTAGAAAATCTGTATCATCCAAGACTGCTTGGAGTTGAAAGGCAACTGCCCTCTCAATCATCTTACTCAAAAACAGAAGATTTGATACTGGTCTATAGTTATTAATATCCAGGGGATCCAGGGAGGTTTTTTTTAGAAGCAGCCAAACCACCACTTCTTTTAAACAGGGTAGAAAACTCCACTCCCTGAGAGATGTAATAATAATATGTTGTAATTGTAGTCTAATTACATCTCCTCTCTGGGCGACCAGCCAAGAAGTACAGGAATCGAGAGGACAAGTGATCCTCCCCACTCGTCCAAGCAGCTTGTCCACATCTTCGATGCTCACCAACTGAAACTGATCCAGTGTAATCCTACTCGCGGAGTCACTGGACACTCCATTGTCAGCCTCTGCTATAATGATGGCATCTAAATCGGCTCTTTTCCGAGAGATTTTATCTGTGAAATGATCATTAAAGGTATCACAGCCAACTGCTGAAGGCTCTAAAATCTGGTCCAGGGGGGAAGGTGCCTGATTTAGACCCCTCACCACCCTGAACAGTTCTGCTGGACATGAATTTGCAGATGCAATGCATGTAGGGAAGAAGACTTTCCTTGCTGCATGTATTGCCACCCCATAGGAACGAAGATGTTCTCTATGTCATGTCTTGTCAGATATAAGTCCAGTTTTCCACCATCAGCGCTCCAGTTGTCATCCTTCCCACTTCAACTTCCTGAGATCTTCAGTATACCAGGGTGCCCAATTAGTAGTGGGTCAGAGAGGACGTTCAGGGCTGATTGTGTTGATAGCCCTAGTTAGGTCTTGATTCCATCTATTGACCAGGGTTTCTACAGGATCATTGGCCCCTCTAAGGCTTTCTGGAATCCAAAACGATCCATCAGCCTTCGAAGCCAGACCATCTTAGTAGGTCCGCCATCCCTGCAGGGGCGGGTGGTAGCCATGATATTAACCCTGTCATGGACAGAAAATGGTCTGTCCGTGACAATGCAGAGGTATTTGTCACCTCTGCCCACAGATCCATCTGTTTGGAGCTCAAAACAGCATCGAATGTGCTAACGTGTAGGTCCAGAGACCAACTGGGATAGGCCCATGTTTGTCATGGATGCCATGAACTCCTGAGCTGTACCTGACAAGCCAGCCTCGAATGGGATGTTGAAGTCACCCAGAACCAAAAACCTGGGAGAATCCAACACCAGCTCCGAGACCAGTTCCGTGAGCTCTGCCAGGGAGTCTGTTAGGCAGCGGGGTGGCCGGTACACTAACAGAATCCCTAGTCTATCCCTGGCCTTCAGACTCAGGTACACACACTCAATGTGATTCACTTGCCAGATAGAAAGTCTGGTCAGGTTAAGATTGTCTTTGTAGACCACAGCTACTCTGCAACCCCACCCACTTTCTCTCACTCGCTAACACAGTACCCAGCTGGGAGGGCCTGGGCCCATGTCAGGCCACTGTCATCTCCCAGCCAGGTTTCTTTGAAGCATGTCAGGTTGGCCTCCCCATCTATAAGGAGGTCATAGATGATATTTGTTTGTTTTTAACTTACCTGGCATTGCATAGGAGCAAGGAGAAGTTCTGTGGGTGGCCTGGTTTGTTCGCCAAGATCCCTGGGATAGCAGGGCGACCAGAAGGTAAGATGGGTGTTAGCTATCTATCCTTCCCCTGTAATTGCACTTTGCCTTGCTTTTGCCATATCTCCCTCTGCCCTGCACAACACATATTGCCACTCCCTGACACATTCCAGCCACCGTTTAGGTGGCTCCCAACAGCCTGGAATTTTCTGAAGAAGGGAGGGGGAGGGGGAGGGGGAGGGGGAGGCGTAGGCGGCGATGTTCTACTGGCGTCTTTCCTCTCCTCCTCAACTTCAGTGTTAAATCTCTCCAGCCACCATTCAGCCATTTAGCTGGCTCCCAACAGGCTTCATCTTGAGTTTTGTGTCCAGTTCTGGGCACCGCATTTCAAGAAGGATGCACAGAAGCTGGAGGAGGTTCAGAGGAGGGCAATGAGAATGATCAGGGGTCTGGAAACAAAGCCCTCTGAGGAGAGACTGAAAGAACTGGGAATGTTTAGCCTGGAGAAGAGAAAATTGAGAAGAGACATGATAGTACAACAATGGAACCAATGGCCTAGGGAGGTGGTGGGCTCTCCCACATTAGAGGCATTCAAGAGGTAGCTGGACAACCATCTGTCAGGGATGCTTTAAGGTAGAATCCTGCATTAAGCAGGGGGCTGGACTCGATGGCCTTAGAGCCCCCTTCCAACTCTACTGTTGTATGATTCTATGATTCTATGATTATTTGATTGTGGGTGGGGACTTTAATGAGGTTTTAGGTATACCCTCTTTTCACCCCCTCCACATTCACCTTTTCAAGCACAGGGAGGCAGCTGCCACAGTTCACTCCATGCTGGCTACGAGGGGGAAGGGGTGGGGAGCATGTTACTTTGGCTCTGAGCTCAGAGCCAGGAAACTGAAAAAAAATCCCATGTCCCCCCAGACGCTGTCTAGGAGACACAGGATTACTCCCTTAATGTGATTGCAGTATATGCATGATTATTTTATTATTCTTTTCCAGTGGTGTTTTACTAGTGTATAGGTCTATTCTATCCAGGCTAAACATGCCTAGTTCTTTCAATCTCTCCTCATAGGGCTTTATTTCCAGACCCCTAATCATCCTCGTTGCCCCCCTCCTCTGAACACGCTCCAGCTTGTCTGCATCCTTCTTGAAGTGTGGTGCCCAGAACTGGACGCAATACTCAAGATGGGTAGGGTGACCAGATAAAATCCAGGGCAGGGCTCATGTAACTTTCACAGTTGTAGAGAAAAGGGAATTTCAGCCAGAGTCATTTGTATGCAATTAGTTCCTGGTGAAATTCCCTCTTCATCACAACAGTTAAAGTTGCAGGCACTATACTAGAGTGACCATATACAAAAGAAGGCAGGGCCCCTGCAACTTTAACTGTTGTGATGAAGAGGGAATTTTACCAGGAACTAATTGTATATAAATGACACTGGCTGAAATTCCCTTTGCTCTACAACTGTTAAAGTTACATGAGCCCTGACCTGGGTTTTATCTGGTCACCCTAAAGATGGGGCCTAACCAGTGCCGAATAGAGGGGAACCAGTACCTTGTGCGATTTGGAAGCTCTACTTCTATTAATGCAGCCCAAAAGAGCATTTGCTTTTTTTGCAGCCACATCACACTGTTGGCTCATATTCAGCTTGTGATCCACAACAATTCCAAGATCCTTCTCACTTGTCGTAATGATCATCGTAAGCAATATTGACCAGATTGCTAAAACAATCATGAAACATATCTAGGGAATCGATATTAGGTCCATATATATTAATCATAGCAATTAGTCTGTTCATATACTTCCCAACCAAAATCAAGAACCCCCCCCCCCAGTATCAAGAATCACTTGTTGAATTACAATAGATGTTTATGGATCAAGATCGCCACCCCTTTATACCTTGTTGAAGTATCTGACACATAAACCTCACCAACCCACTCCTTTCTCAACATATGTTCATCAACAGCCATCAAATGAGAAAAGAGGGTGTACCTGGGGATGGGGAGGAGAGGAGATGGATGAACTTGCTTTAGACAGCTTCCTAAGCAATGCACGGCCTCCACTCTCCCACCCCAAAGCACCCCGGCTAGATTCTCAAAATCAAGCATCTAGCAACAACTGCAGGGTGAATGGAGCATACAGGCAAGGATCCTTTCCATCCTCCATCTGCACTGGATAATTGCAAGTAAGGGTGTGTGCTCCACTCTGAGAATTCGAGGCTTTGATGAAGCTTCGATGGAGCTTCAAGTTTTCAGAGTGGAGAGGAGATGGTTAAAAACCCATTGAACACCTGTGGAGTGGAGAGGAGCCCCGTTGAAGAACCACTCAATTTTTGGATAACCATTCCATTATACTCTATGGAAATTAACAAAAATGCTTACAGCTCTGTCATTTTTAAAGATGAAGAGATGAAATTTGGCATGTCAGTTAGCGATTTAGACACGCCAAGTTAGAAGCAGATCTGTTCATGTCTTGAATTTTAGGATTTTTTTTTAAGTTGGAAGAACTGCTCCATTGTAGTCTATGGAAAATGAAAATGAACAAAATGCTTACATCTCTGTCATTTTGAAAGATGAAGATATGAAACTTGGCACCATGGTAGCTCTTAAACAGGGATTTTATCCAGGCCAAGTTGGAAGCAGATCCATTCAAGCCTTGATCTTTAGGAATTTTGTAAAATACAAACTCAGGTTGTGAAACCTCCTCTTTGGAGTCTAGTACCTCGAGCAATACACAACTTTTTTAAAAAGGAAATTTAAAAAGAAAAAAGCCAGCCAGCTAGCAGGCTAAATCCCTACTTAGGAGTATCTCAAGACTGTTTTTCAATTTTACCTTGTTCTTGTCTCTTGCATTGGTTGATTCTTGTGCACGTTGGAGGGAAACATGAGTTGGAGGGTGTTATTTAACTTCTGTGCTACTTGTTAGCTGCCTAACATAGGCATCTGTTTGGCCACGGTGCGACCAGAACATTGAATTACATAGGGCTTTGCTCTCAATCAGCATAGCTCCTTATGTTCTCATGCTCTTACTTAATACTTGGACATGAGAGGAGTAATTGGTTCTTATATCTGATGTTGCAGAATTTTCTGTTGCTGAAATAAGGAAACAAGTTGTGACAGGGAAGCAGTTATGGGTATATTGAGTGTACTGCCACGCTGAGGTGTTTATTGGAAACCTTCTCTCAAAGTTGTTCCACTCTGTGAATGGAATGGGTTTTCTTTGGCTTTCATTAACAACAGTAGCAGAATTTGGGGCTTTATTTTTACTCCTCTTCCTGATATGGTCAACCCATTACTATCTAACCACCTCAGAAGTCCCTCGTGCCTTGTGTGAACCTCCCAAGATGAAATTGTTGTATTTTGGAGCGGTTTTGCTGTTTTCAATGGTAAGTTCTCTTCTCTTCTCTTCTCTTCTCTTCTCTTCTCTTCTCTTTGCAACTTTGGTTTGTGTTAGGAAATCAGTGTCAAAGGCTGTTCCAAGGCAGAAAGTTGTTAAACCGGTGTGGATTTTCTTGTCACTTCTATGCCATGAAGCCCAGGGAGTTGCACCACTGTAATATGACTCCTGCACTACTTAAGCATTAGCTACAGGATTTGTGTTCCTCCTTACAACAGTGTGGCAGAAGTGCAATAGAACAAGGGATCACCTATCTGGCTCTTTTGGCTTTGTGGTTGACTTCACTTACTTTGGAAAAGCATCACATCTCTGCTTTGGGTTAGCAGTCCCAACCTCTTTGAATGGCCGCTTCTCCCTACATTGGAGTCAATTGTCAATTTTCAGCATTTTAAACTTGCTCTACCTGTGTTAATTTTCATCAGCTCAGTTTTAACTTTTGCACAGTTTTTGACCTTAGCAGGTACCAAGGGTGCCAGGTTGTAAGTTATCAGCTCAACAGGTGCCATTTTTATAGGCAATAGAATGTTGAAGCTTATAATGGGGGAAACTTGTTGTGTGACTCAAAGTGCAAGACATGGAATAATGGGCCCAAGTTACAGGAAGCCTGATTCTGGCTGGGCATCAGGAAATACTTCCTGACTGTTAGAGCAGTACGACAATTGAACCAATGACCTAGGGAGGTGGTGGGCTCTCCCACATTAGAGGCCTTCAAGAGGCAGCTTGGACAGCCATCTGTCAGGTATGCTTTAAGGTGGATTCCTGCATTGAGCAGGGGGTTGGACTCGATGGCCTTAGAGGCCCCTTCCAACTCTACTATTCTATGATTCTATGAAATAAAAGGACACTCCAGCACTCCTTTAATTATGGGATAAGCATTCATAGTCTAAATTCTGCTTCATCAGATGTATGACATGTTATCCTCAAGTGCTGGGTTTATATATATGTCAGCCGTCCCCAACAAGGTGGCCTTCAGATGGTTTGGGCTCCAATTTCCATCATTCCCAGACCATGGGAGTTACAGTCTATAAAAGTAGACTCTTGCTGCCATCACCTTCTCAGAGGCCACTTAGCACTTAGCCTCTAGAGAAGGGCACCAGAACCCTGGCTCTCAATCTCTGGATTTAGCACTGGACCCAAGGCACAAGAAAATAGCAGCAAAGTATGAATGAGGTAGAATAATTTTATCAACTTAGGGTGGGGATATATATGGGAAGAACAGCTAAAAGGAACACCACTTAGGCATGCATAACATAAAACCCAGTAACCCTAAAACATAATAAAACCTAACTGCAACTACTCACTCAAAGTAGGGCCTGCCATCGCTGCGGCACAAATACCTCTGCATATACCTTGAGGAGGGGCAAGACAAGACCCAAAGGGGAGTTCTCCATTTTATACCTTCTAACTTTCTGCATCTTCTCCCCCCAGCTCCCTCCTCCCCTTGCTGCTATGGGTGCCTGGCTTCACACCTTCCCAGCTACAAAATCCTCCTTCCTGTTGGTCTGGTAGTTTACGACCTTGGAACTGACAAGGCCAGTCCTTCCTGGTGCCAAGGCCTTCTCTATCTCATCCATCTCCCTTCCCCTGATGGCCTGTTATAAATCTCTCTGGCAAGGCTCCTTTTCCTTACAATACATGTTTTAAAAGTGTCATGCTAAAAACTACTTTCCCCCCTTACTACATATATGCTTAAAATACATGCATTAAAACATTATGTTAAAACTACTTTCCCACTACTACATAACCCATACTGCAGCTCTACCCTGGGCATTCTATCTGACCTCCTTCACACAGTCTATCACATATGTATGAGTGCTAGGGTGACCATATGTCAGGAAAAAACAGGACATGTCAGGATTTTTGGTAACAAATCCTGGAATGGGGGGAAATTATGAAATTTGAAGAAAAATCTGGATTTTTCCCATCCTCCCCCCCCCCCCAAAGGGCAGCTCTACTTTATAGTCAATGGGAATTAACAAAAATGCTTACAGCTCTGTCATTTTTAAAGATAAAGAGATGAAACTTGGCATCATGATAGCTCCTATGTAGGGCTTTAGCAGTGTCAAGTTTGAAGCAGATCTGTTCATTCATTGCTTTTTAGGATTTTTTTTTAAAAAATTAGGTTTAATTTTTTTTTTTAAAAAAACATAATTTTTGAAAGATAAGGAGATGAAGCTTGGCACCATGATAGATCTTAAATAGGGCTTTAGCCATGCCAAGTTTCAAGCAGATCAGTTCATCTGTTGACTTTTAACAAGTTTCAAAACAAAATTGAACTTTAAAACTAAAAAAAAAAAATTAAAAGCCAGTCGGCCAGCCAGCCTGCAGCAAGCCCAATTAAGCAGTAGCATGAAGCAGAGTGAGGATACAATCAGAAAAGATATTTGAGGGAAGGGGACAATGTATCTATCACACAGAGAATAGCAACAAAGTACAGCAAAAGCTACAAAAGTAGGAGTGAGTGAAGTTCATTTCAGATACATTGGATGTTTCACTTGTTATTTCAGTGATTTTAACATTAAGATGTTATGTAGAACAGATTTGTCTTAATTGTATGCTGTGAAATCAGACATGTGACCAAGGCTATGTTCAGGTGGGCATACCCCCTTGGTGCTGGAAACATCCCCTAGGGGCAGGCATATTGGTGGGCACGCCCCCTTGGGGGCTGACCATGTTGTCCTCCTTTTTGGTTTCCAAAATATGGTCATCCTAGGTAAAGAGAGGGAGAAAATTGCCACGGATAATGTATGTGAAAATCTAAGTACGAATCAGACGATCCAGCAGGTACTCAGGTCTTTGAGTGAAAGGAATGCTGTTCAAAAGCGCTTATCTTTTTTATCTCGATTAATACATAGTGATGATATTAATGTATTAGAGTATGACAAGCTAGTTGATCTCTGGCTTTAAGGATCAAAAAAAGATCTGCACCCAGACTTGCATAGCTAGAGTCATTCTTGAGTTGGTATCTCTACGTGGTATACTTTTTTTCCCTGGGTTTTAAATAGAGGTCTGGTAAGAGAATTTGGTGAGAAGGGAGAGAGCCTTTTCAGTGGTGGCCCCCTGATTATGGAATGAGTTCTCCACTCAGGCCTGCCTAGCACCAACACTGTCATCTTTTCAGCACCAGCTTAAGACTGTCTTCTAGACCTAGGCATTTAACAGCATATGTTGGGGCACTTGTCAGCCATCGAAACAGGCCTAGTATTCCATTGTAATTTCTTTTGGTTGTCTAAATTGTTTTAAATTTTGTATATTTATATTTTATGCTGTATTTTATTACCTCATGAACTGTTGTAAACCAACAGAGAGTTCTGGCGATTGGGCAGTATCGAAATTAAAATGATGATAATAATAATAATAATAATAATAATAATAATAATAATAGGTGAGATTTTATATTCTTATGCACAAGTGTGGCCATATAAGCCTCTTGAGTTGGATCAGATGTTGAGTGTTTTCCTCTGAGTGTATGTCTGAGATATAACCAAGTTTAACTAATTAACAAAATGGAACATTATTTTTAGAAAGCATGTTTTTTTGGAAAGCACATCCATTCAACGATTTTAACAACAGCAACAACAACCCTGCCCATTTAAGAGCAGAGTTAAGGCTATCTCCTGTGAGCTCAAGCTCCACAAGAAGCCATAAAATTGGTCTTTCAGGCCCAAATCCAGATGAGGAGAATGAAGTGGCTGGGCCAGCAAAGATTCCCACATTGTCCTCTCCCTGCATTGCCTTATGAAGCCTTTGAGCTTTACTGTTTTGCTAGAGAAATCCTCCTGTGAGTTGAGTCATGCCTGTCTGTTGCTTACATCACTACCTGCCAGGTTATGTTAAACAGTGAGAGGGAGCATTCTTCTAACAATAAGGGTACACGTCATAAGGCACTACCAGACAAGGTCAACATGAGGTATCTTTGCTGAACAAGGAAAAGTGTGGGCGCATGGAGCACATTTTGTAAAACAGCATAATTAGTGGCATTGCCCAATATCATCACTGATCATGGGACACATCAGTTAAAGCATCAGCTTGAGCTTTCAAGTTCCTAGCTTTGTGGAGTTTGGGCCGACATAAGGTGGCCTTAATCTGGCAGGGTATTATAATTAGGGCTGTGCACTACCTCAGGGCTGAACCCTGAATCCAAACTAGATCAGGCTGAGGCAGTCCAAAGCAGATTGGGCTGGGCCCAAATAGCCTCAACCTGCTTCAGCCTAAGCTGGGGCAACGGCAAGCCCATGGAACTTACCTGAGCCATCCTGCAGCTGCGAGTCCTTGATGAGAGCCGCCATTTTAAAAGAATATGGGGGCTCTGTGTTTCATCCACCTATGCTTGCAAACTACAGAAATGGTCTTTTATGGTCACTGTACTTCGTGACCTCAGATGTAGGAAACTCAGAGCCCCATCTTCCTTTAAAATGGCAGCTGTCATTGAGGAAGCGTGGCTGCAGGATGGGGGGCAGGTGGGGACAGCAGCTCTGGGTTAGGGGGTGAACAGGGAGGAGGAGGAGAAGGGGGCATCCACTGGACTCTTGGTTGCCCTCACACCCAACTGACCTGTGTCGGGGTGTCTGAATCTCCCCCATAGAATTGGGCTGATCTGGAAGCCCTGAATTGGCATCTAAAGCAAATTGGGAGTGGGGTGGGGGCTGTGTAAAGCCATTATCGTTGTTATTGTTATTATTGAATTCTTCTGGTTTTTGAAAAGGAAATCTATAATTATAGTGTTCCTAATCCTACCCTCTCCTAAAAGGACTGGAATCTTTATTTTTGTAAACTTAACTATATGATCAATGGGATTGCGAAGCGACGGATGAGAAATGAAGAGACGACACAAGATTGGGATTAAACATGGGCCACTTTATTTAATCATGGTTAAGTAGAAAAAAGGGGGGAGGAGACCTAAGCGGGCATTTGCTTTGGCCAACCAGGCCATTCTGGGGATTGGGCGAGACATTCACGGCCCGGGAAGCGGCGCCTGCTCTTTCACCCCCCCCCCGAGCTTCCTCAATATGAAGTGGGAGGTCATCCAGTGTCGTCTCCCCTCATGCCGCAGAGCTCCGAGTAGACAAGAAGGGTTGACCTCAGAGGTAAGCCCTATCCCCACAACTGATGCCACAGGGCTCTCAGTGGTTGGCCTCGGGCTTTACCAATTACCCAAACAGTGCCAGTGAATGCTCACCATTAACCAAACATAAAATTGCCCGCACCTACCACCATTAAAGTGACCAAATAGCCAGATTAACCTAATTATCACCCATCCTGCTTCTGCAGTGTGAAGTAGGCGAAAAAAATTACAGCCAAATTGGATTGTGAGCTAAAAATTCCTACTTGGCCTCCAAGAGGACGACCGGCGAACCCATACTGACAACAGGGGAGGGCGGGAGGGAGCCGCGCAGCAAGCTGAGGAGATCAGGAGGGGTCCCCTGGCTTAAATAGCCTGAGACCCCTCCTCTCCCTAGTGGCACCACCTGGGGCCCGCCAATTGCGGGCACCCACGTCACATCACCCCATCCCCGCTCGCAATCGTCTCCCCCCGCCCAGCAAGCGGGGCGGGAAAAGGTCATTGCGAAGTGACGGATGAGAAATGAAGACACGACACAAGATTGGGATTAAACATGGGCCACTTTATTTAATCATGGTTAAGTAGAAAAAAGAGGGAGGAGACCTAAGCGGGCATTTGCTCTGGCCAACCAGGCCATTCTGGGGATCGGGCGAGACATTCACGGCCCGGGAAGCGGCGCCTGCTCTTTCGCCGCCCCCGAGCTTCCTCGATATGAGGTGGGAGGTCATCCGGTGTCATTTCCCCTCGTGCCGCAGGGCTCCAAGTAGACAAGAAGGGTTGACCTCAGAGGTAAGCCCTATCCCCACAACTGATGCCACAGGGCTCTCAGTGGTTGGCCTCGGGCTTTACCAATTACCCAAACAGTGCCAGTGAATGCTCACCATTAACCAAACATAAAATTGCCCGCACCTACCACCATTAAAGTGACCAAATAGCCAGATTAACCTAATTATCACCCATCCTGCTTCTGCAGTGTGAAGTAGGCGAAAAAACTCACAGCCAAATTGGATTGTGAGCTAAAAATTCCTACTTGGCCTCCAAGAGGACGACCGGCGAACCCATACTGACAACAGGGGAGGGCGGGAGGGAGCCGCGCAGCAAGCTGAGGAGATCAGGAGGGGTCCCCTGGCTTAAATAGCCTGAGACCCCTCCTCTCCCTAGTGGCACCACCTGGGGCCCGCCAATTGCGGGCACCCACGTCACATCACCCCATCCCCGCTCGCAATCGTCTCCCCCCGCCCAGCAAGCGGGGCGGGAAAAGGTCATTGCGAAGTGACGGATGAGAAATGAAGACACGACACAAGATTGGGATTAAACATGGGCCACTTTATTTAATCATGGTTAAGTAGAAAAAAGAGGGAGGAGACCTAAGCAGGCATTTGCTCTGGCCAACCAGGCCATTCTGGGGATCGGGCGAGACATTCACGGCCCGGGAAGCGGCGCCTGCTCTTTCGCCGCCCCCGAGCTTCCTCGATATGAGGTGGGAGGTCATCCGGTGTCATTTCCCCTCGTGCCGCAGGGCTCCAAGTAGACAAGAAGGGTTGACCTCAGAAGTAAGCCCTATCCCCCCAACTGATGCCGCAGGGCTCTCAGTGGTTGGCCTTGGGCTTTACCAATCACCCAAACAGTGCCAGTGAATGCTCACCATTAACCAAACATAAAATTGCCTGCACCTACCACCACAGGAGGAGACAAGTCTCAGCTTAGTCTCCCCCTCCCCCTCCCCCTTGAAGAATTACTTCATGGAGGCCCTTTTGCAGGTCTGCCAGGAATAGATCATTACCTGACTGTGTCAGGTGTACCCCATCACTCCTATACAGCTCCCTCCGGGCTCTGTTAATATTAGGGTGCTGAATGCTAACGTCCCCGTGCTGCAGCAGTGATTTGAAAATTTTGGTATTGACCCGCTTTCAGGCCCTTTCCAAAGCCAGAGGGTCGCAACTGACTCTTCAATATAAGCGGGGCAAAATGCAAGACCATATGATCCTTATGCCTGGCCATAGCTGGCTTAATTGCTGGAAATCCGCCAAAGCTTGCAGTATAAGCGCTTTGCCTTTTAGCAGGCCCAAGTCATTCTCCCCTAGGTGGATAAACAAAATTTGTGGGGGAGTGCAGCGTGGAATGATGCTGCAGCAAGGTGGGAACCAGATTCTCCCACCACATAGCACGCTTCCCAAGCCAGTGAATGGTAGCAAGCTGACTCAAACCAAGCTGGGATCCAAAGCTGGAACTTTGGGCCCATTTGCTGGCCCAAAAGATCATGCTGTGGCCACATATGGAGACCCGCATGGGTGTAGAAGCCACTGGCAGATCTAAAACAAACACGAATACGTTAGCACATGCAGCTAAGTCCCTATTTAGCCATTTGCCGTACGTAAGATTTATATGCCGAAGAATGCCATCTGCCCAAGGCCTGAATCTGCGAAGAGGAGAATCCAATAGAGGCTGCTGTGGAAGCTGCCCCAATGCGGAAGGAGTGCATGCCAAACATTGCTGAAGGTAAGCCCAACGCATCAAGCGCCTTCCTTGTGATTGCCCCAAATTGGTATTTAGTAAGTGGGGAAGCATCCACGTGGCAAAACAGAAAACCTGTAGAGGACCCCCGCAAGGCCATGAAAGCTGACAAAGCTCTTATTGGGCATATCTCCGGGTTGGCGGTAGGAAAAAGATTAACCCAGCATCCCTTAGCTAGCTGGTCTGTTTTGGACTGTCTAAGGTGAATCTGTACCTTGCGTCCATCTAAACGCAGGTCAGAAAACTGGAATGCTCTAGCCGACCTATCACGCTTAGAGGATGCTAGCACTTCTGATATCCGAAATGCCCAAAAAAACATGGTTAATGAAGCCGCATGAAAAAGGACCGACTCAAATTGTGAGTGGCAAAGGCTCGGCCAGTGAGCCTGCAAGCCAATGGGAATTTCTGGTGACACCGTGCGCCTAGTATCAGGAACGCATGGAGCTTCCCTTTCCCATCCTCTTAATGACCTACGTATGCGAAAGTCAGATGTGCAATCCGCCATGCCTTGGGCCTTTGCAATAAAAGCTAAAGCAGCCAGCTTGAGTGACATTGTGCGCGCTGCGAGACTGCTTTTCCTTGAGCTAACACAGTACTGGAGGACATGGTCCACCGGACTGGGCCACTGAAGCGGAAGATGATTAGCTAAACGGAACGTTTGGAACTCCCTACCTGCTTTTTGATAGGCTGACCTGGTGCTAGGCGCCAAGGACTGCCAAATGGCCTGATCTATTTCATCCTTCCAATCAACCACAGAGCTGGTGGCATGGTCTCCGGCCTTGGGAGAGCCCAGGGAGCCAATTCCCAGAATCTCCGTACCTGATGTTGAGACAAAGCGTCTGCTATATCATTATTTAAGCCAGGGATATGCTTTGCCCAGAAAAGAATGTTATGTTTCAAGCAGTGCAAGGTAAAAGCCCTTACTAAGTTCATGACGCGAGGGTTACGTGAAGACAGAGAATTAATGACCTGCACGGTGGCCTGGTTGTCGCACCAGAACAACACAGTGGAGTTTGCCATGTCTGACACCCATACATGCACTGCAATGATAATAGGGAATAGCTCAAGAAAAGTAAGGTCCTTACAAAGGCCCTCGGTGTCCCAATCCCTGGGCCAACGCTCCGCACACCATTTGGTCCCCCAAATGATGCCAAAGTCCCAAGAACTGGAAGCATCCGAATGTACCTGTAATTCAGCTTCGATCATAAGCTCGCGCCTCCAAAAGGATACACCATTATATCGTGCGAGAAAATCTAACCATACTTGCATGTCAGCTCGCATATCCCTTGTTACCTGGGTTCTGTGGTGTGGCTTGCATAAACCTGACATGGCTGAAGATAGGCGACGCAAAAATGCTCGCCCAGGGGCTATTACTCTACATGTGAAATTCAGATGGCCCACAACTTCCTGTAACTGCTTAAGAGAAACCTTTTTCTGATGCATAATGTACTGCAGTTTTGTAAGCAGCGTGAGTAACTTATCCCGCGGTAAGTAACAACACTGCTGCGTAGAATCTAATTCTATACCTAAGAACTTAAGGACTGTTGTAGGGCTCTCTGTTTTTTCGTGTGCCAGCGGGATGCCCAGCTCTTTGCAAAGTGCACCAAAGATGCTCATCAAGTGCGCACAATGAGCACTTCCTGCCACCCCCGAAAACAGGAAGTCATCCAAGTAATGAATAACATCCGTTGTTCCCGCCTTTAAAATTAGGGCCCATTCCAAAAAAGAGCTGAAAGTCTCGAACATAGCGCATGAAATAGAGCATCCCATTGGCAAGGCACGATCTACATAAAATTGTCCCTGAAAACAAAACCCCAATAGATTGAAATCCTTGGGGTGGATGGGTAAAATGCGAAAGGTGGCTTTTATATCGCATTTTCCCATCAAGGCCCCAACCCCATTCCTTCGAACCATACCTACTGCAGAATTGAAGGAAGCGTATCGGACCGAACAGAAGTTCCCTTCGGGAAGGACAGGTTATGTATTAACCTAAACTCCCCTGGCACTTTTTTGGGAACTATACCCAGGGGGGAGACTCGTAAGTGAGGAATAGGAGGGTTTGAGAATGGACCTAGCACCCTTCCAGCCTGTACCTCTTTATTGATTTTTTCCCTGGCAATGTATTCCAATAAGCTAATAGATTTTTGATTCCTAGAAAATGAACCTCGCCTAATTCCTTGAAAAGGGATACGAAATCCTTCCTGAAAGCCAGCCCGAAGATACCTTGCTTCACTCCACTTTGGGTATAAAGCAAGCAATTTGTTGAGGGGTTCAATTTTGACCGGGCTGGGTTCCTTTGGTAGGAGGTTGTTGTCCCCCAGCATGTCCAGCACACTGTCCTTCCTTGTTGGGCCATTTTCCACCCCTATTTTTAATGCAGTTTGTGGTGGAATGATGTCCTGAGCATGCATTGCACTCATGCCTACACTTGCATGGGTTGCGAAAACAAATTCCCTGTTGAAATCCCAACAGAGCGGGCGGAGTTGAACCACCTGACCCGCGTTCCCCCTAAAGGTGGAAGCGGGTTGTTGCTTGGCCAGAATATGGCCGCTGTCCGCCCTATCTCCAAAGCCTGGCCAGGCTGGAGTCATGAACTGCAGCCACAGATCATGATCCTTAACGTCCCACCTGAGGGCATGGAAATGATTCATCGTAAGCCAACCAGGCTCCGCCCTCATACTCAGAATACGCCCGATATATCATATCGAGGTATTTTGTCAATATAACACCCTTTCCTGGAAATCGCTGAAGTACTACTCCCATATAAATAAGAAAACCAGGCAGCCAATTTGCCCAAGTGCGTACTACCCGTTTCTTTTTAATCCTTTCTGCTTCCTTATCCCCGCTCTTCTCTTTTTCAGAACTCTCTTGCTCATGAAACAAGAGAGAAAATATATCTATATAATCTCCCTTGCAAATCTTCTCCCTCGTTGCGGGGAGGAGATGATAACCCAGTGGTGCAGATGTGCTACCTGTAGGGATGGAATCACTGCTAGCTCCCACATACGGGTCATGCCCTTCCTGCGCCAATTTAGACCCAGTAGCACCGGCAGGTCCCTGCCAAACACTTGCACAGGAAATTGCTGCCTCTGAAACATGAAGAGGTTGTGCAGTGGCCACAGGGAGCTGACTCCCTAACACATTTTGTTCATTTGTCGAAACAGTTCCCATGCTTGTCGTACCAGCTTGGTGCGGGATGGGAGCTGCCATGTTAGTTGTGTTAGCAACCACGGAAGCTGTGGGGGTCATTAATGGGAGCGAAGCCATCCCTGAAACTTGTGTGCCCATCCCGGCTAACCATGGAAACCAACCCCAGTGTGAAGGAAACGTGTTGGCAAGCTGTGGTGGTGTTGCACTGAATTGTGCTTGTTGCTCACCTTGACTCAGAAGGGCTGCTCCTTGTGCTGGTAGATTAACCGGCAAAGCTGATTCACGAGCAGCCGCTACGTCCTGCGTGGTGCCAAGCAAAGGAGTGGACGACATGACTGTGTTCACCTCTAGGGCAGATACCTCTGTTGTGGACCCACTGGAAGATGCTTCTACCACCTTCAACCTAGCTGAACTAGACTGCAATAAATCATCTTGCCTTTTCTTTCTGGTCACCCTACCACCAGAGTGAGCCTGTGGTATGACAGGTGTGGGGTTAGCCCTAATGCCCTTCTCTTTTTCCACATCCTGAAGCCGAGCTAAAAGATCGGTTATATTGGGATCCACATCATCCTCGGAGGATGAATTCTCCACAGGGCGCCTCCCCTTAGATGCCTGTGTTGGGGCTTTTCCTTTGCCCTTCTTTCCACCAATACCTTTTTTAGGTGGCATTTTCTGCAAATTAAATGTGCCACCAAGTTCTGAATCCAATAAAACTAGAAAATACAGACTACCTTATTATTATTATTATTATTATTATTATTATTATTATTATTATTATTATTATTGCTATTATATAGCTAAACAAACAACACTGGCTAATTAACCTAATAACCCTTGAAAAATTAACCGTCTATGATATGAACACTCTGCCCAGTAACCAGGTCAGGGGCCCAGTAGGACTGCGTTTAAATTCCCAACCCCAGAGGATAACAAACAGCCTGCATGGGGTGGGGGTGTGGTGAATGCACCAGCCCTATCCAAACCCAAATTAATTGGGTGTCTCAACTTGGGCCTGGGGCTGGTGACGCCTGGAGGCTCTCTTAGTGCTGTGGGGGTATGGCCTGCGTGTTGCCGTCCTCTATCCAGAGGCAGCAATATGTGGCTCAATGGTCCTTCCTTCCGCAAACCAACCAGCCACCCAGCGCCCGCTTGCTCTCCCCCCTCTGGCCCGAGGAAACCTTATGGCCGTTTGACCCTGTAGCAGGTAAAAGGCAGGCAGAAGCCCGGCCACCGCGTCCTCCTTAATCAGTGCCTCCTGCTTCCGCGCTGCGTCGCCCTGTGGGTAATGATTAGGCCCGCCTCCGCCTCGCCGCCGTCACTTCCGCCTTCCTTCGTCCCTGCCAGGAGGCTCCAATGTGCGCCGCAGCTGCAGCCGCGCCGCGCTTCAGCCCTTAGACTGCAACCGCCGCTCCTCTGAGACTCCTGCCGCCAGTAAGTCACTCCCTCCATCGGGCTCCTTCGCCACTGGCTGCTTCGCCTTTCCCGCGCCGCTCGGCCGCCGCCACAGCTACTTCGGCGTCTTCTCCCCGCCTCTCATGCTTCTCCGCCGCCGAGTCTCGCCGCTCCTGCTGCCGTCGCCTCTCCTTTTCACTGCTGAGCCATGCAGCAAGCTGAGGAGATCAGGAGGGGTCCCCTGGCTTAAATAGCCTGAGACCCCTCCTCTCTCCGGTGGCACCACTTGGGGCCCGCCAATTGCGGGCACCCACGTCACATCACCCCATCCCCGCTCGCAATTGCCTCCCCCCGCCCAGCAAGCGGGGCGGGAAAAGGTCATTATAAGTACTGAACAAATGGCAATCATGATTTCATTTCAAGAATCAGAATTTCAGCTGTTTGGGAGAAGTACAACATGGAGAGAGGAATGCCACGTTTCAGGTTATTACCTCAACAGGGCCATTTGTATAAGTAGGAGCATTTTGAAGAGTATATTTCCAGTAGGGATGTGCACTGGATTGGACCCGATCCACGATCCGAGTCCGGTCCAGTGGGAAATCGGATAAATTATCCGATTTCCGATCTGACAGCTGGATCGGCCGATCCAATCCGAACCGGTCCGAAAAGGCTCCGAACCGGTTCGGCGGATCGGCGGATCGGCGGGCGCCCACTGGCGCCCACCGCCTCTTCCATTGGCGGGCGCCAGTGGGCGCCCGCCGATGAAAGTGGACAGCGGGGGGGGGGAGGAGGGGGGCCCTTACCTTCCCGGCCCGTTCGCTCCCGTCCGGGGCCGGCGGCTACTACCAGCGGGCTCCGCGGCCTACTCCAGGGTGGCGCACCGGGTAATGTCATCACCCGGCGCGCTACTCTAGAGCAGGCCGCGGAGCCCGCTGGTAGTAGCCGCCGGCACCGGACGGGAGCGGACGGGCCGAGAAGGTAAGCAGGGGGTGCGTGGAGGGGAGGAGGGGGCGCGCGGAGGGGGGAGGGGGGCCCTTACCTTCCCGGCCCGTTCGCTCCCGTCCGGGGCCGGCGGCTACTACCAGCAGGCTCCGCGGCCTACTCCAGGGTGGCGCGCCGGGTGATGTCATCACCCGGCGCGCTACTCTAGAGCAGGCCGCGGAGCCCGCTGGTAGTAGCCGCCGGCCCCGGACTTGAGCGGACGGGCCGAGAAGGTAAGCAGGGGGTGCGTGGAGGGGAGGAGGGGGCACGTGGAGGGGGGGAGGGGGGCCCTTACCTTCCCGGCCCGTTCGCTCCCGTCCGGGGCCGGCGGCTACTACCAGCAGGCTCCGCGGCCTACTCCAGGGTGGCGCGCCGGGTGATGTCATCACCCGGCGCGCTACTCTAGAGCAGGCCGCGGAGCCCGCTGGTAGTAGCCGCCGGCCCCGCACTTGAGCGGACGGGCTGAGAAGGTAAGCAGGGGGTGCGTGGAGGGGAGGAGGGGGCGCATGGAGGGGGGGAGGGGGGCCCTTACCTTCCCAGGCAGGCCGCTCCCGTCCTGCGCCTGCGACTACTACCAGCAGGCTCCGCGGCCTACTCCAGGGTGGCGCGCCGGGTGATGTCATCACCCGGCGCGCTACTCGAGAGTAGGCCGCGGAGCCCGCTGGTAGTAGCTGCCGGCCCCGGACGGGAGCGGACGGGCCGAGAAGGTAAGCAGGGGGTGCGTGGAGGGGAGGAGGGGGCGCGCGGAGGGGGGGAGGGGGCCCTTACCTTCCCGGGCAGGCCGCTCCCGTCCAGGGCCGGCGGCTACTACCAGCAGGCTCCGCGGCCTACTCCAGGGTGGCGCGCCGGGTGATGTCATCACCCGGCGCTCTACTCGAGAGTAGGCCGCGGAGCCCGCTGGTAATAGCCACCAGCGCCGGACGGGAGCGGACGGTCCAAGAAGGTAAGCAGTGGCGGGGAAGGGGGCTTACCCCCCCCAGAGCCGTCCGCTTCTATCCGCTGGCGCCCGCGGATGGAAGCGGACGGCCCCAGGGGTGGTAGGGAGCGCGGGGGAGGGGGCTTACCTGCCGGGGCCGTCCACAGCGGACGGCCCCGGGGGGGAGTGAGTTAGGCCCCCCTCACCCACCCGCCGCCATTTTTTCCTCATAGACTTGCATTGCAATGCAAGTCTATGGGGAAAAAAATGGCGGCCGATCCAAAAATTTACGATTTTTGGGTCAGGATCGGACTTGATCCGGTCCGGGGGGCCTCCGATTTTGTCCGAACCGGTCCGTGACAAAATTGGAGGTCCCGATCCGGGTCCCGATCCGATCCGGGGGGTCCGGGCACACCCCTAATTTCCAGAACATTTCCCCTCAGACTCATCTTAACTAACGGAACTCTCCTGTGCCCCCTTAATTTGTAAAACAAAAGATATTAGCCATGCTTATCCTTAAATCTGGGCAAACAGATTCTTCCCTGAAGCTCATTTGACCTTCCTGAGCACAAGTGTCTTTGTTTTCTTCAATCAGGAAAAAGAATGTACTTTTTTAAAGTTGCATTTTCCCCAAACAGTAATGTGCATTTCCCCCAATATACTAAAATGTAAAAATGAAGATTTGTGGGGGGTGGGAGGTATTTCTGGATGGGGCATTTTTGGATGTGCCATTTGCACAAGTGCATGCTTTCAAAAGTGAAAGCAAGTTTGGGAATTGCGAAAATTCTGCTCCTCCACACAATCCTGTCTGGGGTTGTGAATGGACTGCCTTTGGATGATTTGCAAACAGGAATGAAATTTTCCAACATCTCTATTTAATACACCTCCTTTCTCTCATCTCAAACAGGACTATGTCCTTTGGAAAACAGGTCTCTGCAAAAGGTACAGCTCCGTGAATTTTGTGTCAGGTATATTCCCTCCTTTCAAAGATGCTGACCTCTCCATCAAAAATCTACACATTGAAAGTGTTCCAGTGAGGTTGTACCAGCCCAAAGCATCACAGACTGTAAGAAGAGGTTTTCTTTTCATACATGGAGGAGCTGGCACTGCAGGAACCATTGGTAAGGAAAGTGGTGCAGATGATGAGTAGAATTCACTAAAACGGTGACTTGGTTTCTCAGAAAGTCATACTTTAAAGGTGGTTTGGTTAGAAGGGGATCTATATTTCTACTATACACAATTTCTGATTTACTTTATTTTTTTGAAGTCTGTGAGGGGTTCAAATGAACCTGCTTTCATCTAGGAATACTTTCATAATCCCTGCCAGACGTATAGGGATGGAAATGCCCAAAATGTTTGATACACAAACTCTATTTTAGAATGGTCTTTGCATCTGTACAGTAATAGAAGCTAAGCAGAGAAATGTATAATGCAATCCTGTCCATGTCCACTCAGAACTAATCCCACTGAATTCAATAGAACTTACTCTCAGGTAAGTATGAGCCATATAACAGCCTTAGCAGCGGTGTCTCCTGCATCCTACAGTATAATGGAAGCTCTCTTTCTTACATCAGAAATTTCCAGGGCCCCACACTAAAGCCAGGGTTAAATTCTTATCTGGGCAGCCATCTTGTTTTCCATACAATACCTCTGGAAGCAATGCTACCTTGCCACAAAGCATCATTTTTAGGGGTATCCCATTTTGAAATCTGCATATGGCACCTGGGCTTCCCAGGTACTTGGAGGTTACTCTGTAGTGCAATTAATTTTTTATAGTGAAAAGGAAAACATAGGCCCATTCTACAACACAGGGGTGTAGTGGGAAGGAGGGTGATCCCAGAAGTACCTAATGCACACCATCGGTGCACAGGGACCAGCTAGGGGCCATCCCAGGCAAACAGCCTGGTGTAGAAACTGCCATGGATTACAGCCCCTCAGAATAGCACAGATTTACATTTTTATCTTCATCCCCCCTGGAATGATTTGACATCTTTGATGACTTGCTCTGAACTTCCTTTCATGAATGTCCACTACCCTTTCATGAGCGTCCATTGGGAATGCTTAGCCTTGAGAAGAGAAGATTGAGAGGAGACATGATAACATTCTTCAAATACTTGAAAGTTCATCACACAGAGGAGGGCCAGGATCTCTTCTCACAGCTATCCCCTCTTCTGGTTCTTCCCCCAACCGGATGGTTCCTGGCGGCCTTACCAGTTTGCCCTCAAGTTTGGTGGTGCTTCTGCTGAATGCCAGGTCAGTCCAAAATAAAATCTCCCTTATCCATGATCTGGTTGTGGATGAGGGGGCTGACCTGGTATGTATCACTGAGACCTTGGTGGGTGAACTGGGATGGGTTACTCTCACCCAGCTTTGCCCTCCTGGGTACTCGGTAGGGGTGTGCACGGACCCCCCGGATCGGATCGGAACCTGGATCGGGACCTCCAATTTTGTCCCGGATCGGATCGGACAAAATCGGAGCCCCCCCGGACCGGATCAAGTCCGATCCCAATCCAAAAATCGGACGTCCGATTTTTGGATCGGCCGCCATTTTTTCCCCATAGACTTGCATTGCAATGCAAGTCTATGAGGAAAAAATGGCAGCGGGTGGGTCAGGGGGGGCCTAACTCCCTCCCCCCCGGGGCCATCCGCTTCCATCCGCTGGCGCCCGCGGGCGCCAGCGGATAGAAGTGGACGGCCCCTGGGGGGGGTAAGCCCCCTCCACCCTGCCACTGCTTACCTTTCCGGGCCGTCCGCTCCCGTCCGGCGCCGGCGGCTACCGTCAGCGGGCTTTGTGGCCTGCTCTAGAGTAGTGTGCCAGGTGATGTCATCACCCAGAGCGCCACCCTGGAGCAGGCCGCGGAGCCCGCTGGTAGTAGCCGCCGGTGCCAGACGGGAGCGCACGGCCCGGAAAGGTAAGGGCTCCCCTCTGCATGCCCCCTGAGCTGACAGAGGTTGTCTGAGATCTGGTGTTGAGGACCCCCAGGATGATGGTTCTGGGGGATCTCAACTTACATGCCGATGCTCCTGCATCCGGGGTGGCTCAGGACTTCATGGCCACCATGCTAACCATGGGGCTATCTCAACATGTCAGCAGCCCAATGCATGCAAAAGGAGACACACTTGATTTTGTTTTCTCAACTGGGCAGGAAGATGGTGATCTGAAAGTGGGGGAATTAACTTCTACCCCCTTGTCATGGTCAGATCACTTTCTATTGAGGTTTAGACTCTCGGCAGCCTTTCCCCTCTGCAAGGGTGGGGGTCTATTAAAATGGTCCGCCCCCAGAGGCTAATGGACTCCAATGGATTCCAGAGGGCTCTGGAGGATTTTCCTCCCTCTTCATCACAACTGTTAAAGGTGCAAGCACTATATTAGAGTGACCATATACAAAAGAAGGCAGGGCCCCTGCAACCTGTGCGCTTGACCCTTGCCCTTCATGGCTTATTACATCAAATAAGGAGGGGATCACTGGCTAGGTCCAGGAGGTTGTAAATGCCTCCCTGAGAGAGGGATTAGTGACAGCCTCTTTAAAAGAGGAGGTAATTAGACCACCCCCCAAAAAATTTCACCAGGAACTAATTGCATACAAATGACACTAGCTGAAATTCCCTGTTCTCTACAACTGTTAAAGTTACATGAGCCCTGCCCTGGATTTTATCTGGTCAGCCTAGTAGTGTCATCTTAGTGGGTTGAGCAGTCCAGCCCTCTTGGCACGTGGGCATGTTTTACAAGTCACAGGACCTGTCTGTCAAATGGCTTTGAACAAGCCTTTGTAAATGTGGGATGGGGTGGGGTAGCTGAAGAGCCTGTTTGGATCCATCTCTGTTTGGGCACTTTGAAAGCACTCTGCACATGAACTCTCTGCTATTTGGACTTTAGTTTTCTGAGGACTGTGCCATGAAAAGTACTGTGAGGCTTTTCATAGAATTGAACTTGCATTTGCTGTGGATTGTGTGTTTGTGGCCAGACTCAGGTGGCAGGGAGTTGCCAGCCCTTAGCAGAAGGATGGGACTCTTGGGCCTGAGGTTTTACCTTCCCTGTGATCATGCTTACCTGGTCAGTTCAGCGTTCGGCAGACTGGGTTTGATGGTGCATGATCTTTCTCTGCCAGACTCAGGTGGCAGGGAGTTGCCAGTGCTAAGCAGAAAGCATGGGGCACCTGTGCCTGAGAGATTTTACCTTCCCTGAGATTGTGTTTTCCTAGTCAGCTCAGCATACAGCAGGCTGAGTTTGGTTGTAGGAACTGTTCCCTGCCAGACTCATGTGGCAGGGAGTTGCCGGTGCTAAGCAGAAGCACGGAATTCCTGTACCTGATATTTTTCCCTTCCCTTGATCTTGTAGGTGTGGGCCATGTCCCCTGAGTTACCAGCGTATGCAGCATGTGGAGAAGCTCCCTTGGGATGTTTTGCTAAGCCTTCCCACCCCCCTTGTTTTACATGGGGTTTTGGAGTGCATAACTGTTAAGCTTTTTACCGTGGGATTTCCTCAATAAAAAGAAGTCTCACTGATGAGAGTGTCTTGTGTCAGTTTGCCAGCACATGTGAATGCCAGAGGGAATGGGCATGCACATGACATATTCCTGCTCTCTCCATTTGGCATGACCAGCTCACAACCTGCATTTGTGTAGGCAGATCTGTAGGAGAGTGGTGGGTAGACAGTTCTGCCCCTTTATTTATTATTTATTCATTTATTTTGTTACATTTGTATAACGCCCCATAGCCGAAGCTCTCTGGGCAGTTTACATAAGATTTAAACAATTAAAACAATACACCAAAATTAAAACAGCAAAAACATACAATATACACATACATTTAAAACCACTATAATTATTTTAAAAAGCTATAAGCCTAAAAACAAAACAAACCCAGGCTCATCAGATATTGCTAAATGCCTGAGAGAAGAGGACAATCTTGACCTGGCGCCAAAAAGAGAACACCTTTGCCTCTACCATTTTCTGGCACTTTAGTTGATGATGGCCTTGTCCACACACTCAACAAAACAAGCTGGGCAGGATCTACACTATTGCTTTAAAATGGTTTATAACAGTAGTGACAACTGTTGGGGCCCAGGACACACTCCACAGTCAGTTTTCAAACAGTTTTCAAAGTGTCGTATCCTGATTGGTGTAGATCTGGCCCTGGTAGAATCCTAAGGCTGTACTACTTACAGACTTCAGGTGAGAGGCATGGAAATTGAAGACTAGAACACCAGGAAAAGAGGCTTTTGCTCTCAGCTTGCTCATGCTAATGTTACACACACAGAGAGACAAGTACTACCACTCTGGCCTGCTGGAACCCCCCTACTACCTCGTTGTGCCCATGTGCAGGCAACAGAGGCGATTGGGTGGAAGGCAGGTCCTTGTGAAATGCACCTCCCCCAGTCCTCCTCTCGCCGAATTCTTCTCCTCTGACACATTTGACACCTGAAAGTCTGGTTTACAGAGGTGAGAGGAAGTTTGTATCAGTTCAGGAGGCCTGGCATCAAAGCAGGCTTGGTTGTTCCCTTTATGTTAGGCTGACCATATGAAAAGGAGGACAGGGCTCATGTATAGGGTGACCATAGTTTGGAAACTAAAAAGGAGGACAACATGGCCGCCCCAAGGGGGCGTGCCCACCAACATGGCCAGTCCCCAAGGGGTCGTGCCCACCAACATGGCCGGCCCCCAAGGGGGTGTGCCCACCCAAACATGCCGTTGGTTATATGTCTGATTTCACAGCACACAATTAAGACAAACCTGTTCTACATAACATCTTAATGGTAAAATCACTAAAATAAAGAACAATGTATCTGAAATTAACTTCACTCACTCCTATTTTATCTTTTCTGACTGCAACTCCTTCACTGGATGACCACAGTCCCACTTTTCTTAACATTTAACACTCTTTCCCCATCACCTGGAACAAACTGGACCAAAGGCTTGTTGAAATCACTTCTCACTAGCACCTCTTAGCTTGTTTCAACTTCTCGTTTATCAGTGAGAAACTAATCTAAAAATGAGTCATTTTATTTCTGGTTCATTAGCCATGTAAACAAGCCCATGGTCAGTAGCAATTCAAAGAAAGGCCAGAACAGATGCCAGTTAACACAATGCTAGACAAGGATCTTTCCCTCCTTTTATCCAAATATCTCCTGAATTTACACTGCAGAGAACACAAATCCCAATCAGGGACTAAGGGAAACTGCCCAAAGAAAACTCAGAAATAAGTCTCATTGATTTCAATAAAGCTTACTCCCAGATAAATTAATATAGGATTGCAGCCTCTTCACATCTACTCTAGCAAACGCAAGCCCTTCCTGTCAAGGAGAACTATGCACTCACCAGAACCTGGCATCGTGGATCATGCAACCAACAGGAGCTCCCCAGAAAGAAGCTTTCAGAGCCTAGGAAATCCAGACACATTCAAACAAGTCAAGCCAAGCTATGCTATGCTGGGACAGAACAATTCTGAGACAAGACAATACTTTGCAATCGACTAGACATAACATTCATAAACAAAAAAAGAAAAACACAACTAACTCATTGACATAACAATACCTAATCACAAAAATGTTGCAGAAAAGGAAGAGGAAAAGAGAGAAAATATACACCACAGGCTATGAAAATTAAATAACTGTGGCAGGAGGGAAAAGTTACAATTATTCAGTTAGTCACAGTAGTCACTAGCATCACATCATATATTTTTTTTACAGAAAACCTTCAGAAACTAGGCCTACCAAAACACATCCACACCAACATCCAGAAAGCAGTCCTTCTTAAAACATGCTCGAGTCAGGAAATTTCTGAACAGTAAAAGACAGCATGACTTGGCAAAGCCAGTCATGTTCATCTAGAAAAAACACCAAGAAAAGAGACCAGATACAAAAGAAGGGAAGACTCCTGCAGTTTTAACTGTTGTGATGATGATGGAATTTCACCATTTGCTGCATGCATACAAATGACACCAGCTGAAATTCACTTTTCTATACAACTGTTAAAGACACAGGAGCCCTGTCCTCCTTTCCATATGGTCACCCTTCAGTCCTAAGGGGTTTGAGAGGCAAGTTGTATAAGGTTTTGATGCACTTGGTGCCAACTATAGCCAAATGAACTTTTAGAATTTTTTGCAATATATATATATATATATATATATATATATGGTTGTGTAATATAAGACAATAGCCCCAAAACTGTATTGTGAGATCTATGTCAGTAGAACCATAGCCTGCTAACCAGCAATTACTTTGTGGTTGGACTCTACATAGAAAAATAATCTTTCTCTAGTTTTTTTTTTAAAAAATTGCTACCAAGCAAGGTTTTTCTCCTCCTTTTAAAATATTGGCTTAAGTAATGTTTGCTCATATACATAATTTATTTATTACTTTTCCAAGGAGCCCAAGGTGACATACATGGAAGCTCACTGGGTGACTTTGGGCCAGTCACAGACTTTCAGTCAAACCTTCCTCGCAGGGTTGTTATTGTGAGGATAAAATGGAGGAGATGTATGCCTCCTTGGAGGAAAACAGGCAGGAGCTAAATGTAATAAAATAAATAAATAAATAAATAAATAAATAAATAAATGGACATCAAAAAGTTAAGAGAGGCCAGGAAAAGAGAGCAAATGGGAAAGGGTCCCTAGACCTGAGGCTCTTTGTACCTGGTGCAATGTTACTGCCTGATATTCAGTTGGGACATGAACCAGATTGATATTAAGTATAAGACTGCTTTTAAGTTCATCACTCTTGCAATGCATGGTATTGCAATGTCTCCATCTGCTTATTATAAGCTACTTCAGTGGAAAATGGACTGAGAGTGTGGGAGTCTCACAATTTAATTCTGAAGTCATATACTTGCAGTTTACCTGTAGCGCAATTTGGCAGGGGCTACTCTTTAGGGTGACCATATGAAAAGGAGGACAGGGCTCCTGTATCTTTAACAGTTGTGTAGAGAAGGGAATTTCAGCTGGTGTCATTTGTATGCATGCAGCACCTGGTGAAATTCCCTCTTCATCACTGTAGTTAAAGCTGCAGGAGCTATACCAGAGTGACCAGGTACAAAAGCAGGCAGGGCTCCTGCAGCTTTAACTACAGTGATGAAGAAGGAATTTCACCAGGTGCTGCATGCATACAAATGACACCAGCTGAAATTCCCTTCTCTACACAACTGTTAAAAGTTACAGGAGCCCTGTCCTCCTTTTCATATGGTCACCCTAGGGAAGCCCCAGCAGGTAAGTGCCTCGCGCCCGCCCTGCCCCCCTGCCCTGCGCATCCGTGCTGCCCCCCCACCGCCCCCCCGCCCCGCGCTCCTTACCTGCTGCTGCTGGTGCTGGGGCTTCCCTCCGTGCTCGGAATCTACTGAGAAACAGGCTTCCTGTCCTGTCTCTCAGTAATGCACCGAGTGATGACGTCATCACCCGGTGCGCTACTGAGGGACAGGCCGCGAAGCCTGTTTCTCAGTAGATTCCGAGCACGGAGGGAAGCGGACGCCCCAGCCGGTAAGTGCCTCGCGCCGCCAGCCTCCCGCCACCGCCGCGTGACACCCCGCCACCCCAGTTTGCCCCCGCTGCCCCCAATTGGCCTGGCTCGCCCCAGGGCCATCTGGTCACCGTTTTGGGGGGCTAAATTTCCGGATTTGGCCCCCCAAAACGGTTTTTTCCGCCCGGATGCAGATTTGCTCCCCATTTCCCGGGCATGTCCGGACAAATCTGGGCATCTGGTCACCCTACTCATGTAACTTTAACAGTTGTAGAGAAGAGGGGATTTCAGCCAGTGTCATTTGCATGCAATTAGTTCCTGGTGAAATTCCCTCTTCATCACAACAGTTAAAGGTGCAGGGGCCCTGCCTTCTTTTGTATCTGGTCACTCTAGTATAGTGCATGCACCTTTAACTGTTGTGATGAAGAGGGAATTTCATCAGGAACTAATTGCATACAAACGACACTGGCTGAAATTCCCTTTTCTCTACAACTGTTAAAGTTACATGAGCCCTGTCCTTCTTTCATATGGTCAGCCTACTGTCTGTATGTATGTGTGTGTATGTGTGTGTGTTTTCCGCTAGCGGGTGGAGAGAATTGGCACCTCCTGCCTCTTTTGTGGCTCTGGGTTCATTGGCCAGTCAGCCAGGCTCCTTCCCCCCATGACATCATGACAATTGTTGTTTATTTCTCACACAGAAGGAAGACTGTGAAGGGACCCGAGAGCTTGACTGGCAGCCACAACATTTTCTTTTTCTTTCTGTGCACTTTGCAGTTCCACAGCGCTGGGCCCTCAGCTCAGGATGTCCTCAGCAATGCCTTGTTTTTCATTCCATGCACACACATTGTTTTGCCACTTCCTTCTATCCTTTGAGGTTGGTCACACCATTGATTTAGTGACCCAGTTGGTCAACTTCCATAAATGTTGGCATTTTTTACAATGCACCACCAGCCACCAGTGGCTAGACCCATTCTTGTGAAAGTATGTTGGGGAACAAGTCGGACTCAAGCAATAAGGGTCAGGTTGGGATTCACAGGGAAGTGGGGACTAGTAGCTATGGCTGTTGCTCCACCCATAGCAGCTGGCTAATACTTATGGCATGCATTGTGGATGGAGCATGACTGCTTAAATGTTGTTGAGGAGCAGATCTATTCGCAAAGCTGTTGGTTCTCCGGGCATGTCCTTAAGGCACATAATGCAGCAACCTTGCTGAAGCTGAGCAGTTTGGGGTGTGGTGTAGTGGAAGGGGAATGTAAAATGTAACCAGAGCAATTCACTCTGGTGAGTGAATGAAGTGATAACAAGGCTTTCAAGTTTCACTATTTGTGGCAAATCAACATAGAGACATGAGGAAAATAATCAAGCAGCTGTTGACCATGCTGGTGGGGGATGATCAAGGTTGTAGTCTAACACATCTTTGCAGCTTCTCTGAAAAGAACAACTCTTAACTGTTCAAATTAACCAAATTTTAAGAAGTCATCCATTACCAGGCATTCAAGAGGCAGATGGACGACCATCTGTCAGGGATGCTTTAAGGTGGATTCCTGCATTGAGCAGGGGGTTGGACTCGATGGCCTTATGAGCAGGGGGTTGGACTCGATGGCCTTATAGGCCCCTTCCAACTCTACTATTCTATGATTCTATTCTATTCTATGCCATGGTGACATGAGAGAGGGCCTTCTTGGTGGCCACTGACAATTTCTTGAATGTTTATCACACATCTAAGGGGCACATAACATGCAGACATGGAACAAGCAATGAAACAATGAGGGTTGATACGGACTATCAGCAAGGAGTGTGAATTCTTTGATCCCTAGGGTAAATGTTGACTCAGTCACCAGCCAATGAGGGGCCTGGAGAAACCATGATGCTCTCAGCCCGGCCACCTGTAATATGGGAGTTCATCATAATGAACAACCTTACAGAGCTCTTGCCATACTTATTAAGATAGTCTGTGAAGTGGTTTGAAGATTCAAAATCAGAGTTCAAATGGTAAGTACTATTCAGTGATACAATCCTCTTTGTGAGAATTTGTTTTTCCCCCCCAGATTCGTACGAAAGAATGTGCCGCCATATTTCCAAAGCGAGTGACTCAGTGGTTTTGTCAGTTGGGTAAGTGAAGATTAGAACATAAGAAAAGCCCTCTTCGATTAGACTAAAGGCTTATCCAGCACCCTCTTTACCACAGTGGAAAACTGGATGCCTTTGGAAAGAGTCAGGTGAGGAAGTGGTTCCTTTGAGATTTTAAGGTGAGTCCTCCATTTTTGCATTTCCTGTGCCAATACGTGGGCCAAGACAAAGATCCACACTTGATGAGCTTAGTAATGCAATTTGTCCACAAGTGTTCATATCTGATTTGTACACAGGTGATATAATCCTACTTAATCTATGGGATAGATTATGTAGATAGCTATTCCTGGGTTGAATGAACATGTGTGAATTGGTAAATGTGTGTTGAATTTATGTAACCATGTAAAGCGCAGCCCTGCTGCACTGAATGTTGGTGTTAATACCCCTAAAGTGAATATGCATTCACCAATTCACACAAGCCTATGTGTGCTCATTCAAACCAGGATCAGTTGTATGCATCAGAAGTACCCAGGATTAAGTAGGGTTCTAGTACCTGTATACAAATCAGGTATGAATACAGATAAGCAGCTTTATTCAGGCATTCAAAAATCTTATGCATAGATGGGGGGCAGGAAGCATGTGCTGTCCCTAAACTCTACACTTCCAACCTGATGACCAGGAGGGTCTGAAGAGAAATTGTGACTGCATTTGCCAGGACTCAGTTCATGTGCTCTGCATGATCCAGTGCCTGAAGGAACATGCAGGGACTTCACACAAGGGAAATTCGCTGGACACACCAAGCACACATTCATATACTATGTATGCTTGTACAGTGTATTGTGACAATCTAGCCCGATACAATAGTTCTCCTTGTGAGTCAACTCAATATCCAAATAGAGGGAGTGGGGATGAGCATGCTAGCTTTAGCCCCCCCTCCCCTCATCATGCTTGTCCCCCTTACCCATAGAGAGAGACTGTCTGTAGAGGAGACCTTCCCCTATTCATGGAAGCTCACCTTGGGTTTTAAGAATCCAGAAACATGTTGCTGTTACTAAATTAGAAAATAAACTCATTGTTACTAATCCAGCATAGTTTAGAGGTGTCTAATACTGATCCTGTTCAGACAACACACTAAGCCATGATGGTTAAGCATTTTGAGGTAAACATTATGACTTAGTGTGTCATGTGAACCATGACTTAGCGTGCCATGTGAATCATTCCTAACCAGAGTGACTACATGATCATAGTTTAAACATGCTCACTATCCATTTGCTGCAAAACGGAGAGCAACCTAATCATGGCTTAGCACATTATCTGAACTGGCCCACTCATGTAAACTGGAACTGGCAGTTTAGACAGCAGAAATTGATCTGCCCTTGTGTTCTTTACTCTGGAGTAATGGAAGGAAAATTCCTCAAGTGGTGGCAGGATCAAAGCATGGCCATTTTCTCAAAAACAAACAAACAACAATCAGTCCAGTGTTTTCTGTATACAAAACTAAGAAACATAAGAATAGAAAAATGGGATGTTCCTAATGCTGCAATTCTCCTTTAGAAACTACATTAGTTAACTCAGAATTGAAACATCTGGGGAGAAATACAGATGAGAAGCATAATTCACTTTTAACAAAACAAAACTCCAAATAAAACAGGATTTTAGATTCAGGTTAGTTGTGTTTTGCACTATGATCTAGGATATAGTTATTTTGTTCTACTGTCAAACGAGGCAGGGCAGATTCTTAAAACAATGTCAGGTCAGTCCAAAGTGCTTTGGATCTCCTCAGACTGATCTGGACAACTGCCTGTCCAGCTGTGTGAGCCCCCTGCTCCTTACCTGGAGTCCTGGACCTGTTGGAGGAGCGCCCGCAATCATAGCCATCTTCGAGGGTTTGCCATTCTCTTTTTAAAATGGCTACTCTTCATATTCTGGAAATTAAATATTGTATAAATGGTGGCTGTAAGGCCGTCATGCATGTAACATTACAGGCATAAAGGGCCCAAATAAAATGTAGTAGCATCACTTGAATTTATCAAAACACAAGGAAACCCCAAACAAAACAGAATTTTAGACTCAGGCCATGTCTATGCCGGCCTTGTTTCCCAAGGTCATCCCTGGGTCATCCCTGTGCATTCAAATGATGCACAGGGTATCCTGGGAGCAGGCAGGGATGACCCCACCCCATTTCCGCGGGAATACTGAGACCTTGGTTGTCCTGATTTTACCCACAGTCCTGGGATGCTCCCGAGGACCATGGGCAGTGCGGCCACCTGTCCTGGCTTCTTCCCTGCTCCCCGTGAGTAGCAGGAGTCAGCAAGAGGGAAGGAGATGGTCTGGGGGTAGTGAAGGGGCATTGGGGGAGTGGGGTCGGGGCTTCACCCCCTCTTTTGAATTCACGTTGCATTGGAGTGTAACTGTGCTCCTGGCTGCGGTTTCTAAAATCAGGGGGAAAAGGCAGGCGGGATGGGTGCGATGTTCCTCTTCCCTTCTGGGATATCACACTTCCGCTTCGATTACCCAGGGAGGATCGCAGAAGCAGCTAAGTCCGTGATCCTCCCCACTCCCTCCCTGTGCACCCTTACATGTAGAAAGCCTCTCTGATTTTTGACACTCTATAATTCTACCACGTTGTTGGCCATAGTTGTTTTGTTCTCCTACCAGATGAGACAGAACAAGCTTCTTAAAAGTGTTTCTTGATTTCACAGGTATACCCTGTCTCCTGAGCAGCCCTATCCAGTGCAATTCCAGCAAAGTTTGGATGTTGCCATACATTTTATGAAACATGCAGAAGACTATGGGGTGGATCCTGACTGCATCATCATTTCCGGAGACAGCTTTGGAGGTTTACTTGCAGCTTCCGTTTGCCAAATGATTGCACAGAGAGATGACGTTCCCAAGCTGCGTGCTCAGATGTTGATCTATCCTTTTCTTCAGGTTGTGAAATACAGTTTGCCTTCATACCTACAAAATGCTCACGCCCCTCTCTTGACTCGGAGGCAAGCTGTGAAATTTGCATTACAGTATTTGCAGATAGATAGATTACTCAAAGACTTCATTCTGGGTGGCTTCCACATGCCCAATGATATGAACATGAAGCATAGGAAATGGCTGAGCCCAGACAATATACCCGAGGAATTCAAAGTAAGAGAATCCAAAGCTCAAGAACCCAAACTCCCTTTTGGTAATTTACTAGAGGTTATAGAACAGTTGTTTGGGCCACTGCTTTCCCCACTATTAGTTGAAGATGCCATAATTCAACAGCTTCCACAGACTTTCATTTTGACAAGTCAATATGATGTTCTGAGAGATGATGGAATCTTGTACAAAAAACGATTAGAAGACAATGATGTCCCAGTGTCTTGGCATCACCTTGAAGATGGATTCCATGGAAGTCTCAGTTTCTTTAATCATTGGTTTCTAAGTTTTTCATGCTGTAAAGGAGGGATAGATAGCATAGTTAATTATATCAGAAGCCTATAAATCTGAATTTGCTGATGCAAGAAGTAACATATGTTGTAATATCTCATCCAACATGGGTGGAACATTTAATGGATTAATCCGTTCACTTTTTGATTGGGAAATAAAGGTCCATCCGGTTAATTGGACAACAATTGTTCAAGTTCATTTTTTTAAATACATAAATATATTTAATATATGAACTGTACAGAAAATGTAATCCAACCTCCTACATCCTGGTACTCCCCAGATGTTTTAGATTTCAACTCCCATTATCCAAAGCCATGTGAATGATCTGGAGGATACATGTGGAAGGCTGCTGTTATCTAATCATATTATAAAAGACTAGCTGATATACCCAGTGTTTCTCACGCCCCCTAAGATATATGTCTGTGATACGGTGACCATATTTTGGAAACCAAAAAGGAGGACAACATGGTCGGCCCCCACGGGGGCATGCCCACCAACATGTTCTTCCCCAAGGGGCAAGTCCAGCACCAAGGGGGTGGACCCACCTGAACATAGCCTTGGTCACATGTCTGATTTTACAGCACACAATTAAAACAAATCTGTTCTACATAACATCTTAATGTTAAAATTACTGAAATAACAAGTAAGACATCCAGTGTATCTGAAATGAACTTCACTCACTCCTACTTTTGTAGCTTTTGCTGTACTGTGTTGTTATACTCTGTGTGATACATTCTCCCCTTCCCTCAAATATCTTTTCTGATTGTATTCCCACTCTGCTGCAAGCTTCTGTTAACAAGGCTTGCTGCTGGCTGGCTTTTTTATTTTTAAAGTTCAATTTTTTTGGGAAACTTGTGTATGATTGTCACAAGTTTCTCTACTCTAACATTAGGGTGGGTGTTGTGGGAAGTGGACACTACTTTGCCCATTCACACTTCTCACTTATATACATTAGCTTCTCAAGGCTTGTGCATTGGCACAACTTCACACATCCAGACTTTGGACTCCTTTCTACTTCCTGCACAAACATGTGACTCTGAGACCATCTTTCTAATGCCCTGTGTTGCATGCCAGCACGGTGGGGCTAAGTTACAACAGGTGTTTCTGGGTTGTCTGTGTAGCCTCTGTTGACTCACTCTCTCAGTCATTACAGCCAAACCAAAGCCTCCAGCCTCAAACAATCAACCTCCCTCCCTCTTCCAAAGTGTCCCAACTGTCCAGCCAGGCTGCACACTTGTGCCCTGTGGCTTGGGGCAAGGGTGCCAGCTTATTGCTTGGTCATGTCTGGTGACTCTTACTTTAAAAACCACTGCAACCGCCAGCAGCCTCTGCCTGCACCAACACACTGGACTCTGAGACACTCTTGAAAGGCTCTGTGTTGCACGCCAGCTTCTCATGGCTCAGCTACAGCCATCTCTAGGCTGACCAGATAAAATCCAGGTCAGGGCTCATGTAACTTTAACAGTTGTAGAGAAAAGGGAATTTCAGCCAGTGTCATTTGTATGTAATTAGTTTCTGGTGAAATTCCCTCTTCATCACAACAGTTAAAGGTACAGGCACTATACTAGAGTGACCATATACAAAAGAAGGCAGGGCCCCTGCAACTTTAACTGTTGTGATGAAGAGGGAATTTCACCAGGAACTAATTGCATACAAATGACACTGCCTGAAATTCCCTTTTCTCTACAACTGTTAAAGTTACATGAGCCCTGACCTGGATTTTATCTGGTCACCCTAGCCATCTCTGAGTTGTATCTAACTCTGTCTCTAAGAGATATGCTAGCCAGCCAAAGCTGCAAATTTATCTATTTTTCTGCAACATACACTTCAAATGTTCTGCATTGCATGCCAGCAGTGCAGGCAGAGCCTAGCTGACAAGTGAACAAAGTGAAGTAGAAGGAAAGGGGTAGCGAAGCAAAGCAACGACATGCCAGGTTCCAACAACCACAGCAACAGGGCATCCGCAAAGATGAGAGCCTCTCTCTCGACTGGCACTTCACCGTTGGTCATGAGGGTTTTTCTCTGTGGATGATCCTTCATCACCCATGATGTGGAACTCTGAAAAAAAGGCCTCTGGCCCATTCTGTTTTGCCCTGTGGGCTGCTTTGACTGACCTCTCCTTCCCCACATTTAGATCTGAGCTTCAGGTGCCCAACTGCCCACCAAATCTGCAACAGGAAAGGTGCCATGCTCACACATCACTTCTTATCTAAAAGATCCCCTTGATGCAAAGGGCTGATACCAGTCAAGGTGCAAGGCAACCTGAGTTTGAAGGGTATGGTTCGAGAGTATTTTAAAAATAATAATTTTAAAACCTCAAAATTCTAAAACTGCCTAAAAATCAACAGATGAACAGTTCTGCTTCAAACTTGGCATGGCAAAAGCCCGACTTAAGAGCTATTGTGGTGCCAAGTTTCATCTCCTTAGCTTTAAAAATGATGTTTTTTAATAATAATAATTTTAAAACCTCAATTTTTTAAAAAATCCTAAAAATCAATGGATGAATGGATCTGCTTCAAACTTGGCATGAATAAAGCTCTACCTAAGAGCTATCATGGTGCCAAATTTCATCTCTTTATCTTTAAAAATTATGTTTTTAAAAATAATTTTAAAACCTCATTTTTTTTAAAAAAAATCCTAAAACTCAACAGATGATCTGCTTCAAACTTGGCATGGCTAAGGCCCTATTTAAGATCTATCATGGTGCTAAGTTTTATCTCTTTATCCTTAAAAATGACATTAAAAAAATAGTTTTAAAACCTCAATTAAAAAAAAATCCTAAAAATCAACGGATGAACAAAACTACTTCAAATTTGGCATGGCTAAAGCCCTACCTAAGAAGTATCATGGTACCAAGTTTCATCTCTCTACCTTTAAAAATGACAGAGTGTAAGCATTTTTGTTAATTCCCATTGACTATGAAGTAAAGCTGCCCTTTGGGTGGGGGGAGGGGGGAAAATCCAGATTTTTCTTCAAATTTCCCCCTTCCCAGATTTGTTACCAAAAATCCTGACATGCCCTGTTTTTTCCTGACATATGGTCACCCTGCAAGGTAACCATCTTAAAGTAGTAGACCCGTGCTAGCCTAGGGTGACCAGACCACCCGGAAAATTCTGAAGACCTCCTCCAAACCATGCTGATCTGGAACAACTGGGCCCAGGGGGCAATAAACCAGGAAATGGGTGCCCCGGGGCCGGCGGCTATGGTCAAGCATTCTTTTCAGGTGGACTTGCTTTCCCAGGAAGTCTCAACTCTCGGGATTTTCACTGTCCCGGAAGTCTCACGACATTTGAGATTACACCTGGGAGGCAGACAGTAGCAGCCAGCAGCACATCATCGGTGGTGATGGCGATGCTGCCAGGGGTGAAGAAGAGAAGAGGCGGTAGTGATGGCAGCGACAGCCAGAAAAGGAAGATAAGCAGAAGGAGGTGGTTGTGATGTTCAGCTGCTGTTGAGATCCTTGTATATAAAAGATTGTAAGTAGTTGTTTATAAAATGCCATAAAAGAAGTTAAATAGACTCACAGTTATGTTGTAACTGGGTAAGTATAAGGGGTAGAGTTCATGTGTGAGTGCTGATTGGATGGTGGTGCGGGAGTGCCTGGATTGGCTGGCTGTGTGAGAGTAGGAGGAGTTAGAGAAGAGGTCTGTGTATATATTTTTAGCTGACAGGAGAGTGTGATGGTGAGAGAGAGAATTATTGTTGACTGGATTAGAGGCTAGGAAAGACCAATGTGTTTTATTATTTTGGTGGAACTAGATGGTGGGAAAGAGTGTAGTGTAGTTTAGAGTGGGTAGAGTAAGCAGGAGGAACACAGAACGTGAGAGTTTCTATTTGAAATGTTATGAACAGAAAGTACTGAAACCATTAAGCATTGTGCCTGTAACCTTTACGAGTATATACCTGAGGAAACCATCACGCTTATTGACATACATATACCTGTTAATAAATTCTGTTAATTATATCCAACTGGTGTGATCTTTGGAAGTGTACCTGAGGAAGGTACTGGTGGCAGCGGACAGAAGAAGAGGGATTTGAGGGCTAGGGTGCTGGGCTGTGGAGCCGTGGGGCCTAAAAGAATAAAGGCAGGACTGGAGCAGCAGCAGTAAGCCTAAACCCTCAAACACGTCATAAGCACGGGGGGGGGGGGTTGAAGTAAGCCCTGAGTGCGAGTGGCATGGACAGCCCTGTTGTGTAGTCCAGTGAGTGTCATGGGTGCAGGCAGGGTGTCACACCGGTGCTCACTTGTTCTTTGTTTCAGTGATTTTAACATTAAGATGTTTTGTAGAACAGATTTGACTTGTGTGCTATAAAATAAGACATGTGATCAAGGCTATGTTTGGGTGGGCACACCCCCTTGGGGCTGGACATGCTCCCCCAGGGGCCTGTAATGTTGATGGGCATGCCCCATTGGGGGGCAGCCATATTGTCCTCCTTTTTGGTTTCCAAAATATGGTCAGCTTATGCTAAGCCTGTGAGTTAACATTTAATCAAATTACATTTGTTTCTTTTTTTCCTCTCTCACCCTCACGACAACCCTGCAAGGTAGGCTAATGCTAGGCCTGTGAGGTAACTTTAAAACAAATTTAATTTGATTCTTCTCTCTCTCTCTCTCTCTCTCTCTCTCTCTCTCATACACACACACACACACACACACCCCTGACACATGGCCAGGGCTGCCTTAAAGCTGCTGCCATGATTTTCCTTGTCCCCACAGAAAACAAAAACTACAACTCCAGGCATGCCTTTCACCATGGTGCCTGACTTTCCCAATGGGAGTCCTTCCACTGAGACTCACAGGAAGTGAAGTCTGGCTGAGCCAGTCCACACTGCACTGTTCAGTTGGTGCACATAGGTAGGCCGTGAGGGAACCAGCCTGCTGACTGACTGACGGTTAGCTTGGTTGCCATTGGCAATGGGCCCAGAGCTGCACTCTCCTCCCCTACTGCTCTCGATGGGTCCTAGCAACTGAAGCAGCTGGCCCCAGCCCCTCTACCAGATGATGGCTGTCAAAGCCTGATAAGTCTTCCCTCCTGCCCAAGGCATGCTGGTAGTTGTAGGCATAAGCCTAAATCCCTGAATAATGCTTAGTTTAATTTAGTTTATTTATTTACAGTCGATAGACCAACAACAACAGCAACAACAAAAAAACCCCAATTCATATTATTAGAATGACCGAGTGAAATCATATGTTTGTACAACAATCGAAAACAGTGGATTAATCTGGTAACATCTATAATCTGCTTTGAATCGCATATGATAAAAATTTTGTAACTTGTATCGTGATATACCTGTCCGTGCCTTGTAACAGTAACACCACCATTAGCTTGCGAGATCTGCCAACAAAGCGACGAGTAATGGGATGCAGCAGATCATTCCCGACATTGCTATAAAAAACACAATCAAACAACACATGGGATATAGATTCTACCTCAACATTGTTACATGGGCAGAATCTTTGCTCGACAGGAACCTTTTTAAATCTCCCCTCCAGAAGCTTGGAGGGAAGAGTATTAAAACGTGCCAACGTAAAAGCTCTTCTGTATTTAGGAACTTCAAGCCAGTTCAGATAAAGCATCTTCCCCTTTGGCTGAAAGTCAGGAAGACCTTGGGCAGAAGGACAGCATGGACTAAGGGGGCAACTATGCATGTCCTGTAGGTCAATATCTAGCAGCCTTTATTTAATGATGCGTTTAGCATTCCCCAACTCCAGAGACAGTAGGACGGGTAAAGACAGGCCCAGCGCCTAGACCTTCTGCGCCACTGCCCTATGCCAGGGAGATTCATATCGGTCAATCATCACCTGATATGTCATGAGATCTGAAGATGGAGCATGATCATGGCATAGCCAGAATACGATTATATGTGCCCAAACTGTACAACTCAGAGAGCTTAAGCCGGCCTCCAGATTGAGAGCGGCTCCTGGAACACATCTAGGAACCCCAAAGATGGCTCTTAGGAATTTTGATTGGACCGCTTCAAGGGAACCCCCAAACATTGGGAACCAGATAGGGGCACCGAACAAAATCTGGGCTACTGATTTAGCTCTAAAGACTCAGATAGCCGCTGGCAAAAATTTGCCTCCTTTGGAATAAAAGAACCTTAGCAACGCCCCTGCAGATTGTTCGGCTCTTTCCTTGGCATGTTTAATATGTTTGGACCACTTAAGATTGTCTTGGTACCAGATTCCCAAACACTTAAATGCTTTCACCTGGTCAATTTTATGGCCTCTCAAAGACCACAGAAAAAACCTGCCTCTCTTTGCGAACATCATGACTTTAGATTTTTGGTAATTAATTATTAGACTATTTTGGTCGCAATAATCCTTGAAGCCATTTAAAAGCCTCTTTAGGCCTAGCCTAAAGCAATACCGCATCATCTGCATATAACAGAATAGACACCTTGGATGAACCTAATTTCGGTGAGTGAGATTGTAACTTGTCCAGCGAAGATGGGAGATCCGCCAGATACAAATTAAACAGGGTTGGTGCAAGAATACAACCCTGTCTGACCCGCCTATTGGCTGCAATTTCATCCGTGAAATGCCCTTGGTTACTACAGTGTACCTGGGCATAGGTGTCATGATACAGCGATTGGATCAGGAATAGCAGCCTGTGCTCTATACCAAGGTTCAATAACTTCTCCCATAGACGAGGGCAGACAATAGAATCGAATGCTGACTTTAAATCCATAAATGCAACAAATAGCTTCCCTTGCTTAGGGTCAGTATATTTGTAAGCCAGGTGGGCCAAGACTAGGCAGTGATCGTAGGTGGAGCAGCCTGATTTAAACCCAGAATCTTTTTGCCTCAGACCCATTCAAGAAGTTTGGTGTTAAGAAAGCTAGCATATACCTTCCCTATTGTTGATAAGAGGCTAATGGGTCTATAATTGTTCGGCTCATTTTTTGTCCCCTTTTTGAACAGTGGAATAATGAATGCCTTCCTTCAGACTTTAGGTATTACACCAGACTTATTAATGCTAGTAAATAGAGCTGCAAGAAATGATCCCCACCAGGTGATATTGCATTTCAGCATTTCTGGAGGAATCCCGTCAGGGCCAGGGGCTTTGCCAGATTTCAGCTTAGATAACAGCTCTGCTATACTGCCAGAGTCCACATCAGGCCATCTAGGGACATCTGATGCCAAAACATGGACCTGATTGGCCGGCTGCTCTCCACCAAAAATCTGCCAAAAATGATTTTCCCATGTGGCTATGGGGATATGGCAATCTATGTTGCCATTACCCTTTCTACATGCCCCAGCCACAATCTGCCAAAAAGTTTTTCTATCTTTTAGAGATGATGCCCCAATTAATAATTGCCACACGGCTTTATCTGTATGATATTACTTCTGTCTTAAGAGCTTTTTGTAGCTTTTTTTAGGTCATAATACAATTTAGGAAGGAGACGTTCATTATTCAGCTGGTATACATAATAAGTTGCCAAGAGCTTATCTTTGGCCATACAACATTCCTTATCGAACCATTTGTTATACTGGAATTTATGAGGTATTGAAGGTTGTTAACCTTCTGAAATGCAAGAGACAATAATTTCAGTAATTCCTCATAGGCCAAGATACATATCTCGGGGGATGAAGCTGATATTAATTGTTCGACAATGACCATACAGTCAGTGGAACAAATGACCTGATGAAAGAGTGGTACCAAATCACTAGACCAATAGATTTTTTTTGTTATTTCCCATGCTAGCATCACATAACTGCCTGGACATATAGGGAATAAGTACTTCTAAATGGAGAGAGCCAGGGAGTTGATACTCAAGTTCCAGGGGTAAATGATCACTTAACAGGAGATCCGCAACTTTGAATTTAGCACATTGTGAGAGCAGTGATTTATGTACCATACAGTAATCAATGACACTGGATCCTCTTGATGATATATAAGTGAATTCGCCCCAGCAATCATCCTGGGTGTTGCCATTTAAAATTAGGGGTGTGCATCGGCTCGGATCCGATCCACGATCCGAATCCGATCCGCCCCAAAAATTGGAAAATCTGATCCGATCTGATCTGATACACCATCCGATCTGATCCGACGAGGTCCGATCCGGATCGGATCGGCGGATCGGACGCCATTTTGAATGCGTTTTCCCATAGCAAAGTATTGTTGTTTTACAAAAACACCTATAACTTTTTCATTTTTAAAGATAGAAGGATGAAACTTGGGCACATTGTACATTGGTTAGGGATAGGTATCTGTGAGAAATTTCAGAAAGATTGGTGCATGCAGTTTGTGGCAATTAATTTTTTAATAAATAACCAAGAATGCCTATAACTCAGTCATTTTTAAAGTTACACACATGAAACTTTGCCACATTGTAGGTAGTACCTTGGGACCCATGTGTGTGAAATTCCAGAACCGTGGGTGCTTGCCTGGTGTGGCAATGAATTTTAGAAAAATGGGTAGTAGTGGGGTAAATACAGTTATGCCTCCCATTTTTTTATTTTTAAAGATACAAACAGGACACTTTGGCACATTACATGGAACACTTGGGTTGATATCTGTGTGGAATTTCAGACAGATAGGTCCAGGCATGTGGTGGCAATGAATTTTTGAAAATTGGGCAGTAGTGGGGTAAAATACAGTTTTGCCTCCCATTTTTTTTATTTTCAAAGATACAAACAGGAAACTTTGGCACATTACAGGGAACACTTGGCTTGATATCTGTGTGAAATTTCAGAAAGCTAGGTGCAATATTTTAGTGGGAAACGAAGGTTTATTCATGGCATTTCACATGGGATTTATTTGTTTGTTTTAAGAGCTACAAAGCTGTACCTCGCACACATCGCAGAGAACAGATGGTTCCTCATACGCTGAAAATTTCAGAAACTTTGGAGCAATACTTTAGTGGGAAACAAAGGTTAAACTTGATTATTTTAAACGTTCAGGAAGGGGAGGGGGAGGCTGTGTTTGTGTGTGTGTGTTTGACAGCTTGATCCACCAATTGTGCTTTAGAATACATGACTGAATCACCCAAACCTGTGAAGACTTTCTTCAGCCTCCAATTGCAGTGCTGGAGGAGGGCACCCAGTATATATTCTCTCAGCCCTGCCCTTCTGGCTCTTTGTGGGTTGAACGTGGAGGAGATTAGGAGTGTTTGTCTTTGGAGCTGTTGGAGTGGACTGTATTGATTGCATTTTGGAGGTGTTTTGAGGAGTTTCTGATCTATTTTCTTCAGCTTTTCTTGTTCTCTCTCTTGCCTTTCCTTTCTCTCTTGCCTTTCATTTCTCTATTGTAGTAGATAGCACGTTTGTTTGTCTGTGAGTTCAGTTTGTCTTTGGAGTGAGTGTGTTTGTTCTTCTTTGTCTTTCTGAAAAAAACCCAAAAAATAATTAAAAAAATTTCTATCCTCTCTCTCTCTCTCTCTCTCTCTGTTTGTGTGTGTGTGTTTGCTTGTGAGTGAGTGAGTGTGTGTTGCTGGGCTGTGTAGTAGGGGTGTGCACGGACCCCCCGGATCGGATCAGGACCCGGATCGGGACCTCCAATTTTGTCATGGATCGGTTCGGGCAAAATCGGAGGCCCCCCCGGACCGGATCGAGTACGATCCCGATCCAAAAATCGGAAATTTTTGGATCGGCCGCCATTTTTTTCCCCATAGACTTGCATTGCAATGCAAGTCTATGACGAAAAAATGGTGGCGGGTGGGTGAGGGGGGGCCTAACTCCCTCCCCCCCGAGGCCGTCCGCTGTGGACGGCCCCGGCAGGTAAGCCCCCTCCCCCGCGCTCCCTACCCCCCCTGGGGCCATCCGCTTCCATCCGCTGGCGCCCGCGGGTGCCAGCGGATAGAAGCGGATGGCTCCGGGGGGGTAAGCCCCCTTCCCCGCCACTGCTTACCTTCCCGGCCCGTCCGCTCCTGTCCGGCGCCGGCGGCTACTACCAGCGGGCTCCATGGCCTGCTCTCGAGTAGCTCGCCGGGTGATGACATCACCCAGCGCGCCACCCTGGAGCAGGCCGCAGAGCCCGCTGGTAGTAGCCGCCGGCGCTGGACGGGAGCGGACAGGCCGGAAAGGTAAGGGCCCCCCTCCCCCCCTCCGCGCGCCCCCTCCTCCCCTCCACGCACCCCCTGCTTACCTTCCCGGCCTGTCCGCTCCCGTTCGGCGCCGGCGGCTACTACCAGTGGGCTCCGCGGCCTGCTCTCGAGTAGCGCGCCGGGTGATGACATCACCCGGCGCGCCACCCTGGAAGCGCCGCATCCGGTTCGGACCCTTTTCGGATCGGTTCGGACTGGATTGGCGGATCCAGCTGTTGGATCGGAAATCGGATAATTTATCCGATTTCCCACTGGACCGGACTCGGATCGTGGATCGGGTCTGATCCAGTGCACATCCCTACTGTGTAGCCTGCTGCTACAAACACAAAAAAAGTCAGCAAAGCACACACTTATACAATAATAAAAATAAATAAAAATAAAAATAAAATGAAGCGTGGCACTCAAAGGAGGGGTGCTCCTAAGGCAGCATTTGGGAGTAGC
Organism: Anniella stebbinsi; assembly: GCA_029215795.1. Lineage (NCBI taxonomy): Eukaryota > Metazoa > Chordata > Lepidosauria > Squamata > Anniellidae > Anniella > Anniella stebbinsi. The sequence continues at coordinate 411,142,389 of JARDYH010000001.1, read as the reverse complement.
CGCTCTGGGCATGGTGCCGCCACTGCTGCTGCTGCTGCTGGGACCAGCAGCAGGCAGCCTTCATCCACACCCCCAGTTAAACTGAGGCATTCTCCACTGGGGCAGCAGAATCAGGCAGAGGCAACTCAAAGTAGTGCCTGCAGGGCACTCTTTCAGCAACATGAGGCAGGTGCTGGGAGCAGCAGTGGGCGTGAAGGACTATTGGCAGCTCCTTCTTTGGTGGGTGAGCCTGTGAACCCGCTGACTGATCTTTTCCCAGATCTTGTGGGAGTCAGAGAGGTTCAGAGTGAGAAGGAGGACTCTGATGTGGGGCAAGAGGAAGAGCAGGCAGCACCAGAGACTTACTCTCCACAATCCGTCCTCTCTTCCACTCATTCCCTTGCTCCTGAGGTGACACCACAGAGCGAAGGCGAGGGCAGGCCGTCTGTGTCACCCCAGAAGCGACAGGCAAGCAAGGTGTGGGACCACTTTGAGGTGGCAGTGGATTCCCGCTTTGCTGTCTGTCGCCACTGCAAGATGTCAGTGAGCAGGGGAAAAATGCCAGGCCACTTCACCACCACGAACCTCAGCCACCACATGCAGAGGCACCACCAGTCTGTTTTGCTTGGGACCAAGGCGGGCACCTCACAGCAGACTGGTGCTAGCAGCAAGGGCAAGCAGAAGGCTCCTGCAACTTCTGCCAGCTCTCGACCTCCCATCCCCAAGAGGCTTCGCCAGGCCACCATGGAAGAGATGGGGTGGGGGAAGTATGGAGCCACAAGGTGGCATTTTCCAACGCCCAACCAGATCACCAATTGCATCGGTGAGATGGTGGCGTTGGATGACCAGCCATTCAGCCTCGTCGAGAACGCAGGCTTCAAGAGGCTGATGGCTCTTGTGGTTCCATACTACAAGCCACCGTGTCGCACCACCCTGAGCAGGCGTGTGGTGCCCTCCCTGTACCAGGCATGCAGGGAGTTAGTTCTGGGTCGTCTGTGCCAGGCAGAGGCACAGAAGGTGCACTTCACTTCGGACATCTGGTCCAGCGAAGGAGAAGTGCACGCTTACCTGTCCCTGACGGCTCACTGGTGGGGAGCCTCAGGGCAGGAAGCACCCAGGACTTCTGGGACTGGGAAGGAGGGCTGCTGTTGGGCCCTCCTTCATACCGCAGTCATGGACCAGTCCCACACGGCGGAGGAGATTACGGAGGCCATGAACCGCATGGTGGCAGGGTGGCTGGGCGGGCACCAGCACACCCGTGGTTACATGGTCATGGACGGGGGAGCCAACATGGTGAAGGCGGTGCGCGATGGCGGATTTGAAGGCATCCACTGCATCGCGCACATCTTCAACCTGGTCATGAGGGATGGCCTTGGAGGCAGCAAGGCCCCTCTCTCTCCCCAAATCCGTAATCTCCTAGAGAGCTGCAGGAAGGTGGCTGGGCATTTCCACCACAGCGTGAAGGGCAGTCGGTTGCTGCGGGAGAAGCAGCAGGAGCTGGGACTTCCGCAGCACCGGCTAGTGCAGGACATGGCAACACGTTGGAACTCCACCTACCACATGCTCGAGCGTATGGTGGAGCAACAGCGTGTTGTCCACGAGATGTTCAGGGTCGGGGACATTGGCATCCAGGCCCCACTGTCCAGGCAGCAGTGGGAGGCCATGTCCCAGCTTCTGGTGGTCCTCAAGCCGTTCCTTGAGGCCACCGAGACCCTGAGCAGCAGCACTGCCCTTCTCAGCCAGGTGATCCCCGTGGCCAGGCATCTCCAGAATCAGATGGGCGAGTTTCTGGAGGCCGGGGATCCCGTCACCGGCAGGCGCTTCCTGCCAGAGGTGCGGGAAGTGGTGACGAGGCTGAGGGAAGGCCTATCCCGCCGGGTCCAGCCTTTCTACAACGAGAGGCAGTACATGTTGGCCACCATGTGCAACCCGCGCATCAAGGATGGGTTATGTGGGCAGACTTCCCGGGCAGGTTGGGTGGAAATGCTGGTGGCGGACGTTCGGGCGGCCCGGGAAGCCAGGATTGGGCAGGCAGAGGAGGAGCCCACCGAAGCCCAGGCGCTAAGTCCGCTGAGCACCACCAGCAGTGGCAGCAGCAGCACCACCACACCCAGCAGGGGGACAGGCCAGGGGTTTTGGGACAAGGCTTTGCAGGCTGCGGTTGGGCATAGAGGCACTCAACCCAGCCGCCGCCAGGATGACGCTGCAGCAGAAGTGCAGCGTTACCTGGCGGAGCAGATGGAGGACGGCTCCATCGAACCCCTGGCCTATTGGTCATCTCGGCGCCAGATGTGGCCTGATCTGGCGCGGGTGGCCATGGACAGAATCAGCTGCCCACCGTCCAGCGTTCCAAGCGAGCGGGTGTTTTCCATGGCGGGCGACGTGGTCACACCCCACCGCTCTCGCTTGGACGCTGAGATTGTGGAGCAGCTGGTCTTCCTCAAGGTCAATCTGCCCCTGCTGGGATACCCCACCCTCATGCCCTCGGGGGAGTAATTGGCAGGCACCCCCCATCCATCCCACACCTTTGGGCAGGCTCCGGCAGGCCCTTGATTTTTTAATTCTTATTTTTGGTTAATTAATTTTATTTACTTTAATTTACTGGCTGTGTTGTTTACAGCTCAGTAACTCAATTCTGAACGATGGATCCCGAAGGGATCTAGTTTCTTCTCCTAGCCTCTTATATTGAGGGGATGCACAAGCATCTCACACATTCTATGTTGTTTGACTTGAACCAATGTGCTTGCACGTGTGCCTCTGAAATTGGACTCCGATGGCTCCCTCCAGGCCTTCTGTAAGGTCCCACACTTCCATGGGTGTTTCTTCTTGTAAAAGACCACGTCAGAGGCTCATGAGAACTTTGGATAAGAAGAAGGCTTAATTTTATTGCCAAGGAACGCATGCACCTCTCTGACTATGAATGAAGGACGTGATAGGATTCTTCTTCCAGGCTCCTACATTGAGTGGATGACAAAGCAGCATCCCACACTGTTTCTGACTGTGTCTTTTGGACCTATGTGGCAGCCTTGCAGGGCTGTCACTGTGTGTTGTGTTTATTTTGGCTATATGACTGAAAAAACTGCCTGCCTGCCTGCCCACCTGCTAGGTTGCCATCATTGTGAAGTAGCCGGAATGCGTGGGCTGGTCTCATGGTTCTATTGCTTACTTGTGCAATGTACAAGCGCCTGGCATTATGACCACCTCTGCCTCTGCCAGTGGGACTTTTCCTCTGCCAGTGGGACTTTGCCTCTGCCACTGGGACTTTGCCTCTGCTAGTGGGACTTTGCCTCTGCCACTGGGACTTTGCCTCTGCTACTGGGACTTTGCCTCTGCTACTGGGACTTTGCCTCTGCCAGTGGGACTTTGCCTCTGCCACTGGGACTTTGCCTCTGCCACTGGGACTTTGCCTCTGCTACTGGGACTTTGCCTCTGCCAGTGGGACTTTGCCTCTGCCACTGGGACTTTGCCTCTGCCAGTGGGACTTTGCCTCTGCCACTGGGACTTTGCCTCTGCCAGTGGGACTTTGCCTCTGCCACTGGGACTTTGCCTCTGCTACTGGGACTTTGTCTCTGCCAGTGGGACTTTGCCTCTGCCACTGGGACTTTGCCTCTGCCACTGGGACTTTGCCTCTGCCAGTGGGACTTTGCCTCTGCCACTGGGACTTTGCCTCTGCCACTGGGACTTTGCCTCTGCCAGTGGGACTTTGCCTCTGCCACTGGGACTTTGCCTCTGCCAGTGGGACTTTGCCTCTGCTACTGGGACTTTGCCTCTGCCACTGGGACTTTGCCTCTGCCACTGGGACTTTGCCTCTGCCACTGGGACTTTGCCTCTGCTACTGGGACTTTGCCTCTGCTACTGGGACTTTGCCTCTGCCAGTGGGACTTTGCCTCTGCCACTGGGACTTTGCCTCTGCCAGTGGGACTTTGCCTCTGCCACTGGGACTTTGTCTCTGCCAGTGGGACTTTGCCTCTGCCAGTGGGACTTTGCCTGGAGGGAGCTGTGCCAAACTGTGCCTTTGTCTGGAGGGAGCTGTGCCAAACTGTGCCTTTGTCTGGAGGGAGCTGTGCCACACTACTGCCTTTGCCTGGAAGGGCACAACTGGACGTGGTCCCCCGATCCACAGCGGCCTCACGACTAAGGTAAGTGTGTGCAGTCACTGCAGGGACACCTGAGTGTCCAGAAGTGGGGCAGTCGCAGTCGGAAAGCTTACTTCCAAGTCAGCTTCCAGCTCTGTGTGTGTGACAGTTGGGCGTGGGCACTCAGGACCGGGCAGATGCCAGTCCTGGGTGGGAGGGAGCCAATGGTGGAAAAGTATCATTTTTCTCATATTCATTCTTCCCCCCCCTTCTTCTTTTGCAGCCTATGGAACTCTTCGCCACTGCGCAAAGCAGACCCGTGAATCCAGACTGCCCATCTGCCCCAGCCACGGCCGCATGGAGGTGGCCCATTGATTCACGTCGCCCGCACGACTCAGGTAAGAGCCTGTCAGAGAGCTTACCCACGAGTAAGCAAGCAGGCAGCCCCGTGTGCCTACTGGGGCGTGGGCAAGCGGGACTGGCTTCATGACAGTCTTAGGTGGGAAGGAGGTAGCGTAGTCTGATATTCATTCTTTCCCCCCCTTCTTCTTTTGCAGCCTATGGAACTCTTCGCCACTGCGCAAAGCAGACCCGTGAATCCAGACTGCCCGCCTGGAAGTGGCCCTCTTATCAACAACGCCCTCAGGACTATGGTAAGTGTTCTGTGAATGGGGGGGGGCACCTTCCACCTAACTGAAGGGTGGCTGTCTGTCTGCTAACTTCCCAGTAAGCAGGCAGCCCCGTGTGCCTACTGGGGCGTGGGCACTCAGGACCGGGCAGATGCCAGTTCTGGGTGGGAGGGAGCCAGTGGTGGAAAAGTATCATTTTTCTCATATTCATTCTTTCCCCCCCTTCTTCTTTTGCAGCCTATGGAACTCTTCGCCACTGCGCAAAGCAGACCCGTGAATCCAGACTGCCCATCTGCCCCAGCCACGGCCGCATGGAGGTGGCCCATCAATTCACGTCGCCCGTACGACTCAGGTAAGAGTGCAGGCAGAGTGCCCATATAGAAAAGAAGGCAGGGCCCCTGCACCTTTAACTGTTGTGATGAAGAGGGAATCTCAGCAGGAACTAATTGCATACAAAATGACACTGGCTGAAATCCCCTTTTCTCTACAACTGTTGAAGTTAGGAACCCTGACCTGGATTTGATCTGGTCAGCCTAAAGTAGGGTGCTATTATAGGAGTGAATGGATAACCCAAGGACAAAACAAATGGTGATTCTCTAATGCTCCGGTAAGCTGTGTCCAGCCAGACACAAAAGGATAGCCAATCACTCTAACAATGGGCTCAAAAGAGTGATTTAGAAAGGGAGGGGTGAAGCAGGAGAAGGAGGATTGAGTCACAAACAAGAAAAGTGTGCCGGTGGGAGACTAGGACTTGCATGTATTAATACAAATCTTTATTTTCCTTTCTTCTTTTGCAGTATAAAAGTATTCATCTAATATTCATTTTCCCCCTCCTCTTCTTTTGCAGCCTATGGAATTCTCACTGCCACAGTGCCCGGGAAAGGAGAGACTTTGCCAATTAAATGCCTGCCTGCCTGCCTGCCTGCCTGCCTGCCTTCCAGATTCTGCTGTGCCTCCTTCCCTTGTGGTTCTGCCTGGTGCTTGCACAACCGTCCTTCGATGCGGGCCAGTCCCTCGCCTCGCTCAAGCCTTGGTTCGTGGTGTTTTCCCTCAAGGAGCGCCCCATGGACTTTGAATGTCTGCCTGCCTGCCTGCCTGCCTTCCAGATTCTGCTGCGCCTCCTTCCCTTGTGGTTCTGCCTGGTGCTTGCACAACCGTCCTTCGATGCGGGCCAGTCCCTCGCCTCGCTCAAGCCTTGGTTCGTGGGGTTTTCCCTCAAGGAGCGCCCCATGGACTTTGAATGTCTGCCTGCCTGCCTGCCTGCCTTCCAGATTCTGCTGCGCCTCCTTCCCTTGTGGTTCTGCCTGGTGCTTGCACAACCGTCCTTCGATGCGGGCCAGTCCCTCGCCTCGCTCAAGCCTTGGTTCGTGGGGTTTTCCCTCAAGGAGCGCCCCATGGACTTTGAATGTCTGCCTGCCTGCCTGCCTGCCTTCCAGATTCTGCTGCGCCTCCTTCCCTTGTGGTTCTGCCTGGTGCTTGCACAACCGTCCTTCGATGCGGGCCAGTCCCTCGCCTCGCTCAAGCCTTGGTTCGTGGGGTTTTCCCTCAAGGAGCGCCCCATGGACTTTGAATGTCTGCCTGCCTGCCTGCCTGCCTTCCAGATTCTGCTGCGCCTCCTTCCCTTGTGGTTCTGCCTGGTGCTTGCACAACCGTCCTTCGATGCGGGCCAGTCCCTCGCCTCGCTCAAGCCTTGGTTCGTGGGGTTTTCCCTCAAGGAGCACCCCATGGACTTTGAATGCCTGCCTGCCTGCCTGCCTTCCAGATTCTGCTGTGGAAGGAGAAATAATACTAGGTGCTGCAAGAGACCATGTGGATTGGCTCTACATCAAAGCAGCCTTCTGGTTTAGAATTACGTACTACACAAGAAAAGAAAAATCACTTATTTTTCCTGCAAGATCCCTTCCCAGACTAGGATCTGAATAGCTATTAGCTAGTACTGCAAGTGCATTTGGCAGACAGCAGCATGCTGCAACCAACACCTCTCTTGTCATGTAAATGTATGGGTCCCTAAAGCAATTACAATCACTTTACATTTTACAAATGAATAAGTGAAACTTTCTTCCCTCATTGTTTTAAACATTCATTGCCACACCAGGCAAGCACCCACGGTTCTGGGATTTCACACACATGGGTCCCAAGGTACCACCTACAATGTGGCAAAGTTTCATGTGTGTAACTTTAAAAATGACAAAGTTATAGGTGTTTCTTCCCTCGTTGTTTCAAAAATTCATTGCCACCACATGCCTGGACCTAGCTGTCTGAAATTCCACACAGACATCAAGCCAAGTGTTCCCTGTAATGTGCCAAAGTGTCCTGTTTGTATCTTTAAAAATAAAAAAATGGGAGGCATAACTGTATTTACCCCACTACTACCCATTTTTCTAAAATTCATTGCCACACCAGGCAAGCACCCACGGTTCTGGGATTTCACACACATGGGTCCCAAGGTACCGCCTACAATGTGGCAAAGTTTCATGTGTGTAACTTTAAAAATGACAAAGTTATAGGCATTCCTGCATATTTATTAAAAAAATAATTGCCACAAACTGCATGCACCAATCTTTCTGACATTTCTCACAGATACCTATCCCTAACCATTCTTTTTTTTTTAAAATAATTTTATTAATTTCAACATAATAACAACATAAAATACATACATAATCCTCCACAATCCCCCCCGTGCACCCCCACCCCATGAGACCTCCTCTTAATCATTCTTCATCTATCCAGAAATTTATCGACTCTTTTGAAGGCTTTTGTCCCTTCCCCGATCTTAATACATATTCCAAAAGGGGACTCCATATTTCCCCAAAGTCATTTTTACTGGACATTCCCCTCTTTAACTTCATTTTACAAGTCAGCATATCATTCAATGCCATATCCCATATTTCTTTATACCATTCTTCTATTGTATAGCTTCCTTGTCCTTTCCAATTTTGTGCAATCATTAATCTAACAGGTGTCAGGAGGTTGTTTATCAATTCTCTCTTATTTTTATCCTCTTCCCCTCTATCCCATATTGCTAGTAGAGCAAGCTTTGGGTTTAATTCCACTTTACTTCCAATTATTTCACTTATTTCTTTAAATACCCTTTCCCAAAATTTTTGTACTTATTCACAGCTCCACCACATATGAAAATAGGTTCCAACCTCCTGGCATCCCCTCCAACAGTTTTTAGATATTTTTTTATCAATCTGGTGAAATCTAACAGGTGTTAGATACCATCTCCACAGTATTTTATAAAAATTCTCCTTAATTCTGATCGATAACAATTTTAACATTCTTGCATTCCACAACCTCTCCCAGTTATATTCCTTAATTTCTCCCTTTACATCCTCTTCCCAAACCTTTTTTATTGCTTTAAGTGAATCTTGAAATTCCTCCTCTATCAATAATTTATATATCTCACTAGTCAACCCTTTGTTAGTTTTATTTTCTTCTTTCCTTTCTTTTAACTCAATTAAATCTTCAAATCTTGTATTATTTCTACATTCTCTATTTTTCAGTTTCCATTCCTGAGTCCATTTCCCTAATTGTATACATTTAAACCATACTAACTTTTGACCTATTAATACCTCTTTAATTTGGTCATTATCCTTCATATTTTCCATCCACTTCCTTAACTTAATTATTTCCTGATCTTTCAATCTCGCTTCTATCTCCACTTTTAATACCCTTGGGAAATTCTCCACTACTACCACTGGGGCAAGTGGTGAATCTCCTGGTATCAACTTCCCCCTAAATTTCTCCCAGATCTCCACTATATTTTCCAACAAAGGGTTGTCCAGTCCCTTTAAATCTCTCTTTTGAATTTTTTTAAAAAATATATTTTTCAATTTATAATCTATTTCCCCAGCTTGCGTTTCCAACCACTCTAGATCTTCCTCCCCTAAAATACAGTTTATAACATATCTTAACTGATTAGCAATATAATAATACTTAATATTTGGAAGTCCTAAACCTCCTTTCTTTTGAGCCTTATACCATAGCCCTTTATTAATTCTAGCTTTCTTATCCCCATTACAATATGCATTAATCATATTTTGCCAACTTTTCAACTCTACATCTGATATTTTAATTGGTAGCATTCTAAACAAAGAATTAATCTTAGGTAAAATCTTCATTTTAATAATTGCTATTCTACCAAACCAAGAATGTTTTAATTTCTTATATACTTCTAATTTCTCCCCTACTTGTTTTTTTAAAGCTACCAAGTTAAGTTCCTCTAGCCTATCTAAATCTTTATCAATATTAATTCCTAAATAACGTACTATATTTTTAAGTCTAAGACCCAACTTAACCTTACCTTCTTCCAGCTCATCCTTATTATAATTAAATAACATCATTTCTGACTTCCCCCAATTTACTTTTAATCCCGTAATTTCTCCAAATTCTCTTAAATGCTTCTTAATCACCTCTGCACTCCCCAGGGGATCTTCTACTGTCAGTAATGTGTCATCCGCAAACATATTCATTTTAATCTTCTCCTTTCTTCCTATCCCATTCACTCTTTCATCTTCCCTTATTGCATTTGCCAAAATTTCTATTACTATTGCAAATAAGATCGGTGAAAGAGGACATCCTTGCCTAGTTCCTCGGGCTAGTGTAATCTGTTGCGTTAACCCATCATTAACCATTATTTCAGCTTTATTGTTTTTATACAACTTATCCATCACTCCCATAAATTTATCTCCAAACCCAAATGTTTTTAATATTATTTTAAGTGCTGGCCATTCCACGCAATCAGAGGCTTTGAATATATCCAATGCTAATAAGCCTGCTTTTAAATTCCTTTTTTTATAATATTAATTATATTTAATACTCTTCCCATTAAATTAGGCATTTGCCTACCCGGAATGAATCCACACTGGTCTTTTTTTATATCCCTAACCATTCTACAAAGTGCCCAAGTTTCATCCTTCTATCTTTAAAAATGAATAAGTTATAGGCGTTTTTGTAAAACAATAGTTTGCTATGGGAAAAAGCATTCAAAATGGCGTCCAATCCGGATCGGGACATCCGATCCGTGGATCGGGATCGGATCGGATCCGATCCGACCAGCCTCTGATCCGATCCGATCCGACCCCCCAGGTCCGATTCCGATCCGCTATCCGATCCGATCCGGGGGGTCAGTGCACATCCCTATTTAAAATGGCCAGCTCATTCCTGGCAATAAACCGGAGTAAGCATTGGCCAGCAAAGTTAAAGAAGGGATCCTTAGAAGGTCTGGACTTGGCTTTAAAATGCTCCTTACCAATTACAAGGCTAGCATCTTCGTAATTTAGATCAACCAAAAAAGTTCTTGACCTGGCATTAAAATCACCCAAAAGCACAAGATGTGCATATGGATGCTTAGCCCTTAGGTCTGAAAAGAGACCCTCAAATTTGCACCAGAGATCAGCAGTTGATTCCCTGCTCAGCAAAGGTGACAAATATACGTTTAACAGCAAAAGGGTTACTTTGGAGGACTGAAATTCCAATATCAAAGCCTGGGCTGTATAATCAAGGCTCCGCCTCTCTAATACCTTGACCTCCAAAGATGAAGAGATCAAGCAACAGAGACCCTGAGAGTTTCTCCCCTTGCCCTTGCCAGGTAATGCAGGTAAACAAAAAGAAGTAAAATCGTTTACATATATTGTATCCCGACACCACGTTTCTTGCAAACATATTATATCAAACTTTGAAAAGTAATTGATTACACATTGGTCCTTGCTTTTTGACGGCCACCCTGCTATGTTCCATGAAATGAAGAACTCAGGGAGTTGAAGCGGGAAGGACGACGACTGGCGCGACGATGGCGGAAAACTCGACTTGTATCTGACAAGACACGACATAGAAAACATCTTCGTTCCTATGGAGTGGCAATACGTGCAGCGAAGAAAGCTTTCTTCTCTGCACGCATTGCGTCTGCGAATTCGCGTCCAGCAGAACTGTTCAGGGTGGTGAGGGGTCTAACTCAGGCACCTTCCCCCCCGAACCCGATTTTACAGCCTTCGGCAGTTTGCTGTGATGCCTTTAATGACCATTTCACAGATAAAATCTCTCGGATAAGAGCCGACTTAGACGCCATCATTATTGCAGAAGCTGACAATGGAGTGTCCAGTAACTCCGCGAGTGGAATTACACTGGATCAGTTTCAGTTGGTGAGTACTGAGGACTTGGACAAGCTGCTTGGACAAGTGAGGACGACGACTTGCCCTCTCGATCCCTGTCCTTCTTGGCTTGTTGTCCAGGGAGGAGATGCAGTTCGATCACATCTACAATGTATTATTAATGCATCTCTCAGGGAGGGGAGTTTTCCAACATGTTTAAAAGAGGCGGTAGTACGGCCGCTTCTAAAAAAGCCCTCCCTGGACCCTCTGGACCTTAATAACTATAGGCCAGTATCAAATCTTCCATTTTTGGGCAAGGTGATCGAGAGGGCTGTTGCCTCCCAACTCCAAGCAGTTTTGGATGATACAGATTTTCTAGACCCATTTCAAACCGGCTTCAGGGCAGGATACGGAGTTGAGACTGCTATGGTCGCCTTAGTGGATGATCTACGCCTGAGTATTGACAGGGGGAGTGTGTCCCTGTTGGTACTCCTGGACCTCTCAGCGGCTTTCGATACCATCGACCATGGTATTCTTCTGGAACGCCTGAGGGGATTGGGAATTGGGGGCACTGTGCTTCAGTGGTTCCGGTCCTATCTCTCGGGCAGGTTCCAGATGGTAATGCTTGGGGATAGCTGCTCTTCAAAGAAGGAGCTGCTATGTGGTGTACCACAAGGTGCCATCCTTTCCCCAATGCTGTTTAACATTTATATGAAACCGCTGGGAGAGATCATCCGGAGGCATGGGCGGGGTGCTATCAGTACGCTGATGACACCCAAATATATTTCTCTGTGCCTTCGACAACATCGTCAGCTAAGGATAGTGTGTCTCCTCTGAATGAATGTTTGGAGGCGGTAATGGGCTGGATGAGGAAAAACAAACTGAAGCTGAATCCAGACAAGACGGAGGTGCTTGCTGTCAAAGGCCCCAACCTGGGTTTGGAGGTGTGTCAACCAGTTCTGGATGGGGTTACACCCCCCCTGAAAGACTGTGTTCGCAGCTTGGGGGTACTCCTGGATCCGTCGCTCCAAATAACAGCCCAGATAGATGCGACGGCCAGGAGTGCCTACTATCAGCTTCGGCTGATACGCCAGCTGCGCCCCTTCCTAGAGTTGGAAGACCTAAAGATGGTAGTGCACTCACTGGTAACTTCAAGGCTTGACTTCTGCAATGCGCTGTACATAGGGCTACCTTTGTGCCTAGTCCGGAAACTTCAATTAGTTCAAAATATGGCAGCCAGGTTGGTCACCGGTACACCTAGGGGTGACCACATAACACCAATCTTAAAATCACTCCACTGGCTGCCCATTAGTTTCCGGGCGACGTATAAAGTGTTGGTTATTACCTTTAAAGCCCTACATGGTTTGGGTCCAGGTTACCTGCGGGATCGCCTTCTCCCGTATAATCCGCCCCGCACACTCAGGTCCTCTGGGAAGAATTTACTCCAGTCAGCCAGAACTAGGCTGACGAGTGTTACCCAGAGGACCTTCTCTTCTGCCGCTCCCAGGCTGTGGAATGGCCTGCCGGAGGAGATTCGACAAATTAGCAGTCTTCTGGAATTTAAGAAAGCCATGAAGACTGTTCTCTTCCGGCAGGCCTATCCAGTTTAATTTTAAGATGTTTTTAATAATGTATTTGTTTTTATCTGTTTTAACGGTTTATCTATTTTATTGTTTTATATTTATATTTGGTGTTGTTCCCCGCCTCGATCTAGATGGAGAGGTGGGCTAGAAATGAAATAAATAAATAATAATAATAATAATAATAATCTTTAAAAGAGAAGAATTTTCCTTGTCTTTCAGTCATTCAATTTCCTGTATTTCATCCAGGAAACCATTAGTATTTGCCACCACACAGCCATTTCTTCTCAAGAGTGCCAACATATCCTGCCCCTCAACGGGGTAGCAGTTCTGGATGTAAATTGGTACGTCCTTTTTGGGAGAGATTCGTAATGAATAATCTTTTTTAGAACACTTACCTTTATCCTGAAAAAATTCTAAAATGGTGGCTTGTTTGCCGTTAGGTTTCTTTGAAGGTAAAATATCTGCGACCATTCCTGAAATGGCATCTTGCGGCTTGCTCTCTAAGATCAACGGTGGGCCAAATTTGAGAATAGACTTAGAAGTCAGATGTTCATTAAGCACAGATAGTCTGTATAAAGCTTTAGTCTTTGAACATTATCTGAGGTGGGATAGAAGACAACTGGAGAGCGGGCCTTCTTAGTTGCGGCACCCTACTTATGGATTTCTTTTTCCCAGGCAGGCTGGCCTAGTGACTGCATTAATGGCTTTCCAGTGCCAAGTGAATATTTTTCTCCCAAGGCTTTTTAACTTGATGAGATTTTTTATGCTGTGTGTTGTTATTGTTGTTTTGGTCATAACTAAACCACAACATTCCAAGACAGATGCAAGAATTACTGAATAAAGTTCATGATTTTTATTTAAAAGCCTGACTATATCATTGAAACAGAAGAGTGAATGGAGGAACGACTGAGGCTAGAATGGAATGGTGGGCGGGATTAGTGGCAGTTGAAGAAAATCAGGTACAAGGAGAACAAAGACAGTGCTTTAGGATTGAGAGATAGTGATCTGGTTTACTAACTCATGCTTTATTTAAAATGAGTCACTCTACATGCCAGTACTACCCCTCCCAGCATGCCTTTCATGGCCCACAGATGCCCGAGTCTTCTGAGAGGTGCTTCCCTCCTCTCGTTGCCGATGCTGCTCATTGATAGAGCACCGAGGAGTAGCATCAACTGCACTTTGAGGATTAAGGGAAAGGTGTGGGAGCTGAGATACGTAAATTGAGACACTGGGGACAGGTTTGCTTGTGGGTGGGTGTGATTGAGGTGTATATGTGTTTAAGAGGCCGTTGCTTGAGGACTTCTGTCTTTGACAATTCTAGAATGAACTCACCTGATCCAGACCTCCTGGACTAATGTCGGAGCTTAGGAATTGCTCAGGGTTTGCTTTCTCCAAATGCCCTGATGCAGTCCCCAGCTCAGAATAATGGATCAAATTCTGTATTTTGAGAGAAGAACTGTTTATATATGTGCATTTTTTTAGAAATAATGTTTAAAAATGTATTTAGGTGTCAATTACGGTGTAGAATGAAAATAAAAATAACACATTAATGCAAAAAGGAGTTGGAATGGATGGGCACATCTGAAAGTGAAATGAAGCAGAAATAAACAGGTTCACCCAGTGATACAGAGTAGGCTGACCAGATAAAATCCAGGTCAGGGCTCATGTAACTTTAACAGTTGTAGAGAAAAGGGAATTTCAGCCATTATCATTTGTATGCAATTATTTCCTGGTGAAATCCCCTCTTCATCACAACAGTTAAAGGTGCAGGGGCCCTGCCTTCTTTTGTATATGGTCACTCTAGTATAGTGCCTGCAACTTTAACTGTTGTGATGAAGAGGGAATTTCACCAGGAACTAATTGCATACAAATGACACTGGCTGAAATTCCCTTTTCTCTACAACTGTTAAAGTTACATGAGCCCTGACCTGGATTTTATCTGGCCACCCTAATCCAGAGAGCGAGAGAGAGAGAGCTGTTCCAAATAAGCCTATGGCTGAGTTGACAGCCATAGGCTTATCTCACTTCATGACCCTGAATGATGGATTTTATTGTGTGCATTCTTTTTATTCCTCTCCAATGGATTAATTTTCTGTCCTGCAACTGTACTCAACCATTTGGATTTAATTCTTGCTTTGTTCTTCTGACTCGTTTGGTGTTTGGATTTTATCAGATTGATTTGTACTGGCTCACTATATTGTATACAATAAATATGCATAGCTTGTATACAATAAATATGCATAGCTTAAGAAAAAAAGGAAATTTGTAAACATATGGGTCAGCAGAGTAGTTTTCTTGGGCTCGGTCCCTACTTGTTGGCCTGCAAGGTACCATTTTTTTGATGCAACCTCTCTATCATGTGAATACTTAAGAGGAAACTGCCTTATATTGGGTCACACAGTTGATCCATCTAACCCAGTATTTTCGACGCTGCCTGGCGTCACCCAGACCTATACGGGTGAGACATTTTGATAAGTCTAAGTGCATCCTTAAACATCTAGTGATTAGAGACGCCATACTTACTTGGGAACACTGGCAGAAAAAAATTGGCCTCTGATGTGTCTCCATGTATGTCAGTGTAGTATCATCCAGAATTTGCAGCATGTAATAATCCCCAAGGGTTTTGTGCTTGGTTAGCAGCTAATGTTTATAGATGGTTTGATTTATCTGATAAAGGGGAGCCTCTCTCCTATGCAGATGTTCTGAAAAGAACTGAAGCAACTGCACTATCTTTTTATCAAATCCTAATTATCTTTCTGAGATGCAATTATGCAGAGACATTTCATCAGCATACATCAAAGGTAATATTGTCCTATGTCCCAGATATTCTGAGGTATACGAGGTACCTGATTGAGTGGCAGTACATATGAATTAAACAATAAGGATCCAATTAACATCCTTGTCATGCACCTCCTCCAGAGGTTTGAATACTACTTGATACACAGATTTCCAGAGATCTTTTGATATGAATTCTTACAGTTGAATTAAGCAAGCTGCCATCTACCTATGTTTGAGACCATTTCTCCCACACACATTCTCTACAAACTATACCAAAACTGGCTTTGATATCAATAAAGGCAAACTATTAAAGACATGCCTTTATCCTGGCATATTTTTAGATCATCTGGGAAATTACAAAGCAATGATCAACTTTCCCCCTCAAAAGCTTCTATGCTCATGGGCCAGGATATCGGCTTCTTCAGCCCAGTCCTCCAATCTTTGCAGCAGATATTTCATACACTTCAGTCCGCTATCTAGAATGGGTTTGTATGACACAGTAACCCACTATGGGTTAAATAAGCCACTTTGGTATATTTAATGCAATGTAGATTATTGTGTCATCTGTCGGTTGTTGTTTTTTAATCCTGATGGCTTGTTTGGCCAAAATAACCCACTCTGATAACCCACAGTCTGCAGTAAGGGTTATTGTGGGTTATCATGTCATTTGACAGTCATTGGGCTTGTTCTGACAACACACTAAACCATGGTTAGGCTGCTAACCCTTTTGCAGCAAATGATTAATGAATGTGTTTAAACAATGGTTATGTAGTCACCATGGTTAGGAATGGTTCACATGACACACTAAGCCATAATGTCACTGTGGGTTATTTTGGTAATATACAAAGTTGTACAGCAAGAGAAGTTCAGATTGCTGCTGTTCTTCTCTTCAAGGCAGGAGAAGCTGGTACAACATTGTTTCCAGTGACCAGGAAACTCTCATTGCTGGCTTTTATTCACAAAGACTGCTGAGCCCCACCCACGCTCTGCTACTGTCCATCAGAGCTCTGTGGCCAGAGCCCTACTCAAGAGGAGTTGATTTCTGCTGAGGAAGCCATTTTTGCAAATGAGCACTCCTATTTACAGGAGACCTACTGGTTTGTTGCTTGAGGCAATGACACTCCTGGGGGTAAGGGGTCGCTCAGTCTCTGCTCCAGAGTCAGAGTCCCCTCCCCTTGTTAGGCAAGGACCTGGAGCTGTCTCTGCTGAAAGCCCAGGCTCCTCCTGGTCTTCTTCCAGTGCTTGATGTGGTGTCTCCCTGGTTTCTGGAGGATCTACTTCCTCCTCTGAGGAGGATTCCACTAGCAAGGGCATGACACCATCATGATTTAAACTGATGTCTGAATCTTGAGAAATGATGGTGGGATGAAATTATTTCCTCAGGCCTTAGTATAATGCAAGCGATAAATCATACAATTCTCTAATTTTGGCCAAATTGATTATCGCCTCCTAGTGCAATCAGCTTCCAAAAGAACAGAATGGGATTTACTTCTGAGCAGATATGGTTATTCATGCTAGCTAGTTGTTCCCTAGGGCAAAAAAATACAAAAGGACAAAGGATCTAAAAACGTTTCATTCATTAAGCTTATGCGTGGGTGTGATGATGTTTAGATATGCATTAACAAACAAACCAAAAATCTGATGGTCAGCGGAGGGTGAAGCAGAGAGAAAGGGCTAATTTCCTCCATTCCTGTCTGGTCCATTCTTAGTTGATGAAACTTCTCATTCCTCCTGAAAGCACTTAAGCTACTCCCCCCCTCCCACCCAGAGTAGCACCGCATGTTTAGGACACACACAGTCCCAAAATCCATGGAAGAAACGGTAACTGTAAAATATGCCACAAAAAAACCTTGGACTCTACATCGCTGGAGGTATTCAAGCAGAGAATGGACAGACATCTGTCAGGGATGATTTAAGCTGAGTTTCCGGACTGAGAAGGGGATTGGAATTGATGGCCTACATGACCCCTTTCGACTTTATATAATAAGGATATTCCTGTTTAGGATGTTTTTAGGATATTTTAGGTGTTTTAATGCAGTTTTAATGATGTGTGTCATGTTTTGGTCAGTTTTATATATTTTATCATATAGTTGTTCCCCACCTCGATCCAAACGGAGAGGCGGGTAAGAAGTAAATTATTATTATTATTATTATTATTATTATTATTATTATTGATTTTCTACTAGTAGGTTATTCTTGACTTTTTTAAAAAAATGTTTTTTACAACTGTAACAACTGTTGATGTTGTGTAGTGAGATTTTTTTTAATGTACATGGCTACAAAAATAAGGGTCAAATAACTCTATAGTTTTATAAATTTATTTATAATTTTGTCTTTAAAAGGCTTGCAGACCAGATAAACAGCCTCATCTTTACTTCCCCCCCTCCAGACCTTTTAGGCTGGCTATGGGTCTGCAGTGGAAATGTTCTCAGGTTTTTAATGAACAGTGGCAACAGGAAGGTTTGATTCTGAAATCTGGTGTTTCATCATTGCTCAGTCAATGAAATTTAAAAAAAGCTGCAAAAGGGAAAGCATTCACCTGATAGGATATTAAGTGAGCATACTGCCACTCTCAGGTGTTCTGTGGAAACCGTCTTACATTGCAGTTCCACTCCTCAAAGAGAATGGATTTTCTCTGGGCTCTCTTAGCCGCCGTAGCAGAACTTGGGGCTCTCTTTGGAGTCCTCCTCCTGGCATGGACAACCTTTTACTATCTTTCCACCTCAGAATTCCCTCATGACATTTGTGAACCCCGGAAGCTGAAATGTGTATATTTTGGAATGATTATGCTGTTCTCAATGGTAAGTTCTCTTCTCTTCTTTGGTTTGTGTTAGGAAATCAGAGTAGAGGGCTGTTCCATGGTAGAAAAATGTTGTGTTGATTTTCTTGCTGTTTCTATCCTAAAAAAGTGCAGGAGAGAGGCAAATCCTGAAGGGGATTAAAAAAGAGGCAGGCTCTGCTGCTGAGGAAAATGCTAAAATTCTCAGCTGTTTTATCATTTGAAGAAAGTTCAATGTTTCGGATTACAAAACCCTTCCTCAGGAGCTACAACAGATAAAATTCATACAAATCATTTAGGCTGACCAGATAAAATCCAGGTTAGGGCTCATGTAACTTTAACAGTTGTAGAGAAAAGGGAACTTCAGCTGGTATCATTTGTATGCAATTGGTTCCTGGTGAAATTGTCTCTTCATCACAACAGTTAAAGGTGCATGCACTATACTAGAGTGACCATATACAAAAGAAGGCAGGGCCCCTGCAACTTTAACTGTCATGATGAAGAGGGAATATCACCAGGAACTAATTGCATACAAATGACACTGTCTCAAATTCCCTTTTCTCTACAACTGTTAAAGTTACATGAGCCCTGACCTGGATTTTATCTGGTCAGCCTATACAAATCAAACAAAAAGCAAAAGACAACACCCCTGTATACCTAGACTAAGTCTACTGTGGTTTTTTTTTGTTCTTTATTTTTGGTGGAGATTTGATACAATGCATTTTTTTTTAAAAAAATACAGCTTTCTTTAAAAAAGGCATTAAAATGAGCTTATAGCAATTATTTTGTGTATAGACAAATAGTTCTGTCTAAGTTTTACCTCGATAAGGTATTTCTTATGACTAACCCACAGCAGCTCGCTGTGTTGTCTTCTGCTTTCTGTTTGATTTGTATGGATTTTATCTGTTGTAGCTCCTGAGGAAGGATTTTGTAATCCGAAATGTCAAGCTTTCTTCAAATAATAAAACATCGGAGAATTGTAGCATTTTCCACAACACCAGAGCCTGCCTCTTTTTTACTCCCCTCTATCCTATAAAGCCCAGAGAATCTTATCACAGTGATATGACTTCTACACTACTCAAGGATTAGCTATATGGTTTGTACTCCTTCTAACAACAGTTACTTTTAATAACAATTCCACCAGCAGAGGGACAATAAAACAAGGGACCACCTACCTGGCCCTTTCAGCTTTGTGGCTGCTTACGTAGGACAACCGTCATACTTCTACTTTGGGTTAGCAATCCCAAACTCTTTTCATAGCCATGTCTCCCTTTTCATTGAATGAAAGTATTCACTGTACAAGCTGCTTACTTGTCTGCCCTGCTTTCTTTCCTCAGGCCCTCAAATCCAGTCAGACTTCTTCTGTCTTGCATGCTCTTGTAGTTTCCTTAAATGCCTTCTCAGCTGAAGCAGTGAAAATGGCTGTTAACCACCAATGAAAAATAGCCTTGATCTAAAAAACTGCTGATTTAAGACAAGAGTTAAACTCTTTAACAAGAGTTTAATCTCATGCTGGCTCGAGCCAAGAATTGGGATGTCAAGGCTGATGCCTTAGTAGATGTGTCCCAAGATCGGTAATCTCGGGCTTGCTTGCAACTTACCCTCCATGTACCCATACTTTTCCTCGGTCTTTCAGGCTCAAATCAAGATGGGAAGGATGGATTGTTCTGGGACCAGCAAAGATGTACATTGTCCTGGTCCTGTCTTGGTTTATGAAGCATCTAAGCATTACTGTGTGGCTAGAGGAATCTTCATGGTGTACAACCTGATCCTCTCCAGTTAGCGTCATCTCTCATTAGAAGATTAAAAGAATAGGCATTGCACTCTCTTGACCATGTGGCGGACCTTGCGGCAGACTCTAGGATCTGTCAACTCTGATGTCCCTAGGAGGAGGGGGATGGTCTCTAGGCCATTTGCATTCTCACAGATAAGCTGCTGGAAAGATTCATCCTTGACTCCTGAAGAGTCTTGGAGAATCTCCTCTCCTGCTTCCGGTGTTGGCTGGTAAATTTCTGGTCCCTTTTCTTTTTTGGATTCTGAATCTAATTGACCCCCACGCACCCACCCTGCAACCCCTTCCCTCACACTAGGGAGAACAGGCCTGATCGTGACACCTGCTCAACAAGCCTGAATAAAGTACATCAGTAGTTTTCACCAACATTTGAAAGAAATATATGATACACCACCCTGAAAAAACAAGTAAAAAGGGTCAATGTGTCAATTCTCGACACCTTTTGATTTGCTGCACCTGTGAAAAGATTGTGATTGGATGGATTGCTGCCTTTTTTGTGCATTTTGACCATTCATCATCAGGTAGCTCATGGATGCCAAGTTGCAAGTTATTAGCTCAATGAGTGTAATTTTTATAAGCAATAGTCTATTGAAGATTAACCGTCCTTTTTTCTGTTTGTAACTCCTCTTGTAAAGGGGCACTCCAGTGCAGCTTTAATTATTATGATACTGGCTTTTGTAGACTGGATTCCACTTTAACAGATGAATGAAGTGCTATCCTCACTAGTTTAACACAAACTCACTCTCTCTCTCCCTCTCTCTCCCTCTCTCTCTCGCACACACACACACACACACACACATACACATGCACACCAGCTTTCCCTAACTGGATTGTCCTCCAGAAGCACTGGAAGGATGCTTTGGAGAAAAGTGAGTTATAAATGTAAGCATCTTATGAAGAATTGCGGCCACATAGTGCTCTAGAGTTGATTATTTCCTCCCGGGGGGATGTCTGAAATGTAGCCAACCTTAACCCTTTAACAAATGGAAGATCACCTTTGGAATTTATGTTCCTGAATCCACATCCATTAGTAAAGACAGGGGATATTCAATCTACCCTTCATTAACATACCTTCTTTCTCTCATCCCAAACAGGACTATGTTTTTTGGAAACTAGGTCTCTGCAATGAGTACAGCTTTGTGAAATTTATGGAGAATGCATTGCCCCCTTTCAAAGATCCAAAACTTTCCATCAAGCATCTATATGTTGAGGGTATCCCAGTGAGGTTATACCAGTCCAAAGCATTGCAGACTGCAAAGAGGGGGGTTCTTTTCATTCATGGAGGAGCCGGCACCTTGGGGAGCATTGGTAAGTAAATGGAATAAACATAATTCTTTGGTTTCATAGAAAGTCAGACATGAGGATGGCTTTTTCTACAGTGTACCATTTATGTTCTATTTCCTGTTATTTAAAGTCTGGTAGGGAGGATCAAGTGAACCTTGTTTCGTGATGAATCCTTGTCTAACCTCCATTATAATCAAAGTAATTGTCTGAAGTGCTTAATATTGGGCCTGTATTATTGTCTTCACATCTATACACTTGTTGTGGTTTTACCACTCGACCACCAGAACAGGAGGCTTCTCTGAAAGCGCAGACCAGCAGGCTCAACGAAGATTCAACCCAGGAATCTCAAGAAAAGCTCAAGCCAGGAGGCTTCCCTGAAGACTCAAACCAGGAGACTCACGGAATAGTTGAAAACCTTTATTCAAGCAGAATGTTTTGGGGCAGCTGCATAAAGAAACAGCTCCCCCGAATGAGCAGTTCACATCTCTTATATAGACAGCTACATAGTGACGTCAACTCCTGTTGTCAGGCAAATTTTCTTCAGCCAACACCTTTTGGCTCTGGACTAGGTCTTTGTCTTCTCTTATCCCCACAATGGCTGTATGCCCAGACTTCTCAGTTATCCATGACATCTGTTTCTCTTTGCATGTATATTTTATATAAAGGCAGGAGAGCAGCTACGCAGACATTAGGTTCATATTTTGGATGCAAGTAAAACGTGCTGATTTTGCAGAATTAAGCTAGCTGATGCTAAAAGTTCATTCTTGAGTCATACTAGTAAAGGAAAAGGCTGACTCCAGCGAGAAGAACTATTGCTAAGTCTGCAGAAATTGCCAGCATTTTACAGGGTTAGTAGGCAGTTATGAGACAGGTTACTTTTTATATAGCTATCTCTAACAAATTAATACTGGGGTCTCCAACATGGTGCTCATGGTCATCAATGTGCCCCCTAGATACTTCTCGTGGTGCCTGCCATGTTCCCGGCCCCGCCTGATTTTTATTTTTATTTTCTTAAGACATTCTAATTGATTAATTTTAAATAGGGGTTGCTGGCATGCCGCAAACCAAAGTACCATCTGTATTTGGGTTCAAATGTAGAGTTTTGTGCTTTGGAGTCAAGGCCCACTTCTGCCTTGTACTTAGATAGGCTAGAGTGCTTGGCTGAAAGCAACAGAATGAGATTTAATAGGGATAAATGCCAAATACTACACCTAGGAAAAAGAAACCAAATGCACAGTTACAAGATGGGGGATACTTGGCTCAGCAATTCGACAAGCGAGAAGGACCTTGGAATTGTTGTAGATCACAAGCTGAATATGAGTCAACAATGTGACGTGGCTGCAAAAAAGCAAATGCTATTTTGGGCTGCATTAATAGAAGTATAGCTTCCAAATTGTGTGAGGTACTGGTTCCCCTCTATTCGACACTGGTTAGACCCCATCTTGAGTATTGCGTCCAGTTCTGGGCACCACACGTCAATAAGGATGTAGACTAGCTGGAGGGGGTTTGGAGGAGAGCAACAAGAATGACCAGGAGGCTGGAAAAAAAGCCCAATGAGGAGAGGCTGAAAGAACTGGGCATGTTTAGCCTGATGAAGAGAAGACTGAGGGGAGATATGATAGCACTCATCTAATACTTTAAAGGTTGTCACTAGGGGTGTGCACTGGATCAGGTCCGATCCACGATCCGGATTCGATCCAGGGGAAATCGGATACAATTATCCAATTTCCGATCACCCCGCTGGATCGTTCGATCCAATCCGATCTGATCCGGAAAGGACCGGATCCAGATCAGATGGATCGGAGGATCAAAGGGCGCCCGCCGATGGAAGTAGACAGCGTGTGTGTGTGTGTGTGTGTGTGTGGCTTTCCTGGCAGGGTTGTCCGCTTCCATCGGCAGGCGCCAGTGGGCGCCCGCTGACAGAAACTGACAACGGGGGCAGGGGGCTTACCTTCCATGGCTGTCTGCTCCCGTCTGCCGCTGGCTGCTACTGTGAGCAGGCTTCGCAGCCTGCCCCTAGGTAGCGCACCAGGTGATGTCATCACCTGGCGTGCTACTCAGGAGCAGGCTGCAAAGCCTGCTCACAGTAGCAACCAGTGGCAGATAGGAGCGGACGTCCCCTGAAAGTAAGTGGGGGGAGGAGGGAGGGGGGCCCACGGCCCGCTTACCTTCCGTGGCCGTCTGCTCCCGTCCGCCGCTGGCCGCTACTGCGAGCAGGCTTCGTGGACTGCCCCTAGGTAGCGCGCCAGGTGATGACATCATGTGGTGTGCTACCTAGGGGCAGGCCACGAAGCCTGTTCGCAGTAGCGGCCAGTGGCAGACAGGAGCGGATGGCCATGGAAGGTAAGCAGGGGGAGGGGGTTTACCTGTGGATGGAAGTGGATGGCCCCGGGGGAGGTAAGGAGCGTGGGGGAGGGGGCTTACCTTCCGGGGCCATTCACAACGGACGGCCCTAGGGGGGAGGAGGGAGTTAGGCCCCCCTCACCCACCCGCCACCATTTTTTCCTCATAGTCTTGCGCTGGGGGAAAGCTTTCCCCCAATGCAAGTCTATGGGGAAAACAAAAATGGTGGCCGATCCAAAAATCGGATGTCTGATTTTTGGATTGGGATTGGACCCGATCCGGTCTGGGGGCCCTCCAATTTTGTCTGATCCGATCCGGGACAAAATTGGAGGTCCCGATCCGGGTCCCGATCTGATCTGAGGGTCCGTGCACACCCCTAGTTGTCACACAGAAGAGAGCCAGGATCTGTTCTTAATCAACCCAGGGTGCAGGACACAGAATAACGGGCTCAGGTTACAGGAAGCCAGATTCCGGCTGGACATCAGGAAAAACTTCCTGACTGTTAGAGCATTACGACAATGGAACCAATGACCTAGGGAGGTGGTGGCCTCTCCCACTCTAGAGGCATTCAAGAGGCAGCTGGACAACCATCTATCAAGTATGCTTTAAGGTGGATTCCTGCATTGAGCCAGTAGTTAGATTTGATGGCCTCTATGATTCTATGGACGGTGGGTCATGTTACTTTTCTTTTTTCCCCTCCCCATTTGCCTTCTGGGAAAAGAATGTTTTGTGACCGGCCATGCCCACCATTGTAGCCATTTGATGACTGGGCAGTGCTTGTGAATACCTGGTTGACACATGGTTGGCCACTGTGTGAACAGAATTCTGGACTGGATGGACTCTTGCTTTGATTCAGTATGGCTCCTCTTATGTTATTATGTTATACTAGCTATACTAGAGTGACCAGAAACAAAAGAGGACAGCGCTCCTGCAGCTTTAAATGTTGCGATGAAGAGGGGATTTCACCAGGTGCTGCATGCATACAAATGACAACTACTGAAATTCCCTTGTCTAAGCAACTGTTAAAGATACATGAGCCCTTCTTTTCATATGGCCACCCTAAATAAGATATATGCTATACTCACACAACACACACACATAAGAACCAGATTCAGAAGGAAAGAAAGAAAGAATTACCTACACAAGCTAGCGGTGGGTGGTAATACTAGGGATTTGCATGCCAGAAAATATCGTATTTTATCGTTATCATAATTTCGGACCATAAAAATTATCGTCTCCGATAATATTGAAGGTGAACCGTATCATCTTCACAATAATTATCGGAAATACGATATTCAATTTGCAGCCCCATTGTGCCCCATAGAGCTGATTTTTTTTTAGAAATGATACCTATAACTTCTGTATTTTCAAAGTTACAGGCTTGAAACTTGGTCACAATGCTTATGGGGTATGCCTAAGTATGTGTATGAAATTTAAGATCGATCCCTCTAACCCTCGATTTTATATGAATTTATTAAAGATCGTTTAAGTTCTGACAGGTCAAAAGTTGCATGATCTTTCAAAAATTCATATAAAATACAGGGGTGGAGAGATTGATCTGAAATTTGGCACATATGTGTAGCAACATGTGCTAGACATGTGTATGAAATTTGAGATCGATCCCTCCAACCCTTGATGTTATATGAATTTATTAAAGATCCTGCAACTTTTTGACAGGTCTGAAGGAACGCACGTGATGAGCTGTCATTCTGACCTGTCAGAACTTAAGTGATCTTTAATAAATTCATATAAAATCGAGGGTTGGTGGGATCGATCTCAAATTTCATACACATACTCAGGTATACCCTATAAGCCATGTGACCAAGTTTCAAGCCTCTAACTTTGAAAATACAGAAGTTATAGGCTTATGTATATGGCAGTCCAATAATCTAATATAATCAGGCTGAAAATTATCGTCTCCGATGATTATCGTAGGAAGTTGTATCGTATCGTTAATGTTAATCGTATGCACGATAAAGAGCATACTGTATCGTTATCGTACATTTCAATGATAAGATACACATCCCTAGGTAATACTAATATTAACTATCCATCTAAAGCCTAACAGAAAAGAAAAGGATGTTTTTTGGGTTTTTTGTTTGTTTGTTTATAACAATACGAAGAGTTCAAAAAATGGGAAGGGCAGGACCAGTAATGGGAAGGGCTGGGGGAGGGGGAAACCAAAGAAAGAGTAGTAAAACAAGGAAACAAAGTGAAGCATAAGAACTAAAAGGAAAAGGGTATAAAGGGTTTAAAGAATGGAACTGAGAAGGCCCTTAGTGGAACAAACAGTAAAGGTGCGGTAGCATGATCTAAAGAACTTTCCTCCCTCTACTAACCAGCTCTCTCTCATACTGGGGAATGAAAGCAGGATCTCTTGTGATATGCAACCCCTTCTCCACCACTGTGATTGGGGACTGCTGGGTTCATCCATATTCACACCTAGAGAAGTCACTTACCAAGGCTCAATTCCCCTCCCCCAACTCCCCCTCCCCCTCCCTACACTTAAGGAAATCGTTACAGTTCCCTAGGGATGTTGCAAGTGTCCGACTTGGTTGGGGAGTCCAGCAGACTCCCCCGCATCCATGACCCCAGACCCAGACAGTCACACCTGGTGTGAGTATGGACCCTGCTCGAGTGCTTACAAGACCCCTTAGAGTGCTGGGTAGCCACCGCCCATGTGCCAAAATCACTCACTTCCGCCCTGCATAAATGGCAGCCACCATTGGTGTAACTGAAGAATTGTACAATTTACGGAGTCTTCAGAAATTGAACACTTCCCCCACACTGCTTTAATGCCAGCTCTAAATGCCCCTATTAAGCAAGGATTAAGGCGTGAATGGAAATTGTGTTCTGTAAATTGCGCAATTCTTCCAGGGGAACGTGCACAATTTTGGTGTGAGGGCAGGCACAGCTGAGTGCTCACTGACCAAGCCTGATTAGCAGGGGTGGAGAGCAGCGGCAATGGGGCAAGCACCATGGGTGAGTTCTCCAACCCATATATTTCCTAGATAGGCTGCCTGAACCTCAGTATTGCCCAAAGTGGTCTGAATGGATTCAAAGCAATCCAGACCCAGTTCAGTCTGAATAACCCCACTTCAGTTCAGAATTCAGATCCAGAAGTGAGGTGGTGCACATTCCTATTTATATCCCTTCGGGGAGGAATTCTTCGGCCCCTAGACAGAGTCTGCGGGAAGGGATATAGGGTAGTTTGGATTCCTGGATCCAAGGTTGGAGTCAGCGCTCTGACCTCAGAGCCAGGAATCTGAGTTCGCCACCTCCCCTTACCCTTGCAGAAAGTCTGGAGAAAATTGTGCTGGCTGCCTCTCCAAGATTGCAAAGGCAACCTTGAAGAGGAGGGAAAGGGGGCATGCCAGTGGATGGGGAAGGGAGGAGCCTGGGGAGGCCAGCTTACCACATATCCTTGGGCCTCTCCAGACTCCTTTGCTTCTGCTCTGCGGAGCACCAACTAGATGGATGAAAAAGCCCACCTAGCCAAAATGCAGAGTGGGAGAAGCACAAAGGGAAAAATTGCTTCTACCATTTCTCCTGCTCCACATACCCTCTTTGGAGTTGGAATGAAGACGGCTTCCAAATGGCAGAATCCATGACATCCAACATTCCTGGAAAAGGAAAGTCTGGGATGAGCATTTGAGTGGAGAGGAGGAAAAAGGGCTTGAGGGAGTTATATATGAACAGGAGACAGTCCTAAGGTACCGTCACAATATCAAGATGAGGTTATCTGAAGATCAAAATCCATTCACTTCCATTTTTACTGCTTTGTGTATTTCCCTCCTGATTCCTCACACAAGCCGTCGTTCTTTCTGCCCCACCTTCCGCAATATGTGAGATCACCATGATGACTTGCCTTTCACAGCTCTCTTAATAATGATTGAAACAGCATGTGAAATGCTTTGAAAATTCAAAAGTACAGCATGAGAGCCAAGTATTCTTCAGTAGCAGGATGGTTTTGCTTGATTGTCTTCTCTGTTCTAGGTTTCTATGAAAGAATGTGCCGCTACATTTCCAAAGAGAGTGACTCAGTGGTGTTTTCAGTTGGGTAAGTGAAAACGAGAACAGAAGAAGAGCCCTGCTGGATTAGAGCAAAGGCTTACCTAATCCAGCATCCTGCTTCCCACAGTGGAGGACCACATGCTTACAGATAGGGATATTGGAGGAATCTGTCTGCGGTGGAGTCCACCGGGTTTTTGGCAGCTTGTTTCTGCGGACTTTGGCTCACTTGTCCGTAGGGTTTGGCAAGCTCTGCCATGTCCCTTCCCGCAAGCTCACAGAGCCTTGCTCGCGTGGCCCCACTTCAAGGAGCGGGGCTGTGTGAGCCTTTGCCAAGGACTTGGGACACTCACAAACCTCCCGTGCCCTTGGCAAAGCATGCTTTCGGGGCCTCCAGAAAGTATACAATTCCCCCAGCCATGCCATCATTAGCATGGCCAGAAGAATTGCACATGCTCCTGGCTGTTCCCTCCCCATGCCAAACCTGGTCTTAAAGGCCCTCTTAATGCAAAGCTACCTTGCACTAAGAGGGCTTTTAAGGCTCCGATTGGTGTGTGTGTGTGTATGTGTGTGTGTGAGAAACACACGATTTCCCCAAGATTGGGAAATTAGTGTATTTCCCCCCTCCACTCTAATAGCGGCCTCCAGTAGAGGGAAGGGAGAAAATATACAATTTCCCAAGCCTCAGGGAAATTGTGTATTTCCCCGCAATGCATTAATGACAATACTAACATTGTCAAGGAGACAGTGAGGGGTTTGCATACAAATTCCAGCTACAATGTGGGCAAATTACAAATGTCATTTGCAGAAACACTCACAAAGGAGGAACATTCCCAGATTTTGGGAACGAACGCCTGGTTTGACTCACTAATACCATGGGTAGAAATGGGTGAAAAATTACTTCCTTCCAGATTGTAATGTGTATTTGCTAGGGGTGTGCTCTCCGCCCCGGAATTATCTGATAACCACAAACATCCGTGGTGCATTCAATTTTCCAGAGCGGGGGTTGGCCGCTTCTAAACCAATAGAATCATATCAGAGCGGAGATGCGGCCAATAGGAGCTTTTAATGTCTCCAAAATTATCTGTCTGTTTTTCAGGCATCAATGCTGTGTGTGTGTGTGTGTGTGTGTGAATTGAATAGCTCCATATTTGGAAGACGCTCAGTGCGGTGAGGGTATATTGACATCTGTGGCCAACCAATAGCCATTAGCCACACTTGTCTTCCTGTCTCCCCTTCAAACACAGGGGTTTGCCCTTCTTGCCTATCATCATCCTGGCGAGAGAGAAACGTGCGCATGAGATAGATTATTTTGCAGGCAGCCACTGACACTGTCGCTTCATCTGGTACTATTTCTAAGCTCTTTCTCCTTCTTAAAATGGTTAAAACTCCCAGTGTGCTGCGTTTCTGTAGTCTACCCCCTCCCCACTGAAAAACCTTTTCACAATCCAAGCCTACTAATGTGTGAGTGTTTGGCTGGCTGCTGGGCTTCTAGTCTGGGTAGCCTATAGAGGGAAGCTGTTGTTGCCTTGACTCATGCCTTGCCTCCTTCTCCTCTTCATCCTGCAAGCCTCTGCTCCTGTCCAGTGTCCTCTCTGAAGATGAACAAGTTGTGTTCTGCTGTTGTGGCAGCTATATTTATTTATTTATTTATTTATTTTAGCGCTAAGCACTTTTAGTTTTCCTGCTGCTTTGTTTCCCTCTCCCACACCAAAAAAGATCAAGGAACGTTTGAGAGGACATTTGAGTTTGGAATTTTAAAATTCCCTATAAACCACGGCATACAGGGATTTTCTCAAAACGTGGCATGCCTAAAGCGCACTTTAAAAGCTGTCACGGTACCAATTTTCATGCATTTATTTTTTAAAAACTGAGAGAGCTGTGAGCATTTCTGTTAATTCCCATTGATGAGAATGTAGTGATTACTTGAAAACGGCGCGGTTCTCTGACGGGGAAACCAATAGTGTTGGGAGACAGACCCCATCTGAAAATTGGAGAGAATCACCTCATCGGAGCTGCACCCCAAATACTAGGGCTGCACACCCCTAGTATTTACTATATTTGAACCTCCCAAGTCTATAGAAGAGCCAAGACTGAACTACTTACTAAAATCAGAACTTTACCAAACTAGGCATTGCAGTTTGTCCTTGAAAAATGTGCATAGAATTGAAAAAATGTGTGCAAAACATTGGACTGTGCACCGCTTCAGTTCTGGATCCAACTTCTGAGCTGAAGCTGGCCAATTTGGACCAAATTGGGCTGGACCCAAAGTGGGTCAGGACTGGTTCAATTCAGTCCGAAGTGGGTCAGGTCAGTCCAAAGTACTTTGGATCGCTTCAGTCTGATCCAGACAGCCACCCATGCAGCTGTGCGAGCCCCCTTCTCCTTACCTGGAGTCCTGGACCATTTGAAGGAGCGCCCATCGCCATCTTTGAGGGGTCTCCATTTTCTTTTAAAATGGCTATGCCTCATATTCCAGAAATCAAATGTTGTATAAATGGCAGCTGTCAGGCCATCATGTATAAGCACAAATCAGCCATTTCAAATGTAGGAACATCACTTGATTTTAGCAAAACGAAATGAAGCCCCATGAAACCGTATTTTAGACTCAGAGTTTTGATTCACTATATTTCCATCATGTGTTGTTCTACCACCAAATGAGGCAGGACAAGCTTCCTAAAAAAGTGTTTCTTGATTTCACAGGTATACTCTCGCTCCTGAGAAGCTCTATCCAGTGCAATTCGAGCAATGTTTGGATGTTGCCATACATTTTATGAAACATGCAGAAGACTATGGGGTGGATCCTAACCGCATTGTAATTTCTGGAGACAGCTTTGGAGGTTTACTTGCAGCTTCTGTTTGCCAAATGATTGTACAGAGAGATGATGTTCCAAAGCTACATGCTCAGATATTGATTTATCCCATTCTTCAGGCTGTGAAATATAGTTTGCCCTCACATAGGCAAAATGCTCATGTGCCTCTTTTGATTCAGAGACAGATTGTGACATTTGCATTACACTATCTCCAGAAAAATGTAACATTAGCGGAGATTGCTTTGGAAGGCTCCCATGTCCCCAATGACATAAAAATGAAATACAGTAAATGGCTAAGCCCAGATAATATCCCTGATGAATTCAAAGTAAGAGAAATCAAAGCTCCAGAACCCAGGCACACTTTTGGTGATGTACTAGCGGTTGTAGACCAGTTGTGTGGGCCACTGCTTTCCCCACTATTAGTTGAAGATACCGTCATTCAACAGCTTCCGCAGACTTTCATTTTGACCAATCAATATGATTCTCTGAGAGATGATGGAATCTTGTACAAAAAACGATTAGAAGACAATGATGTCCCAGTTTCTTGGCATCATCTTGAAGATGGATTCCATGGAAATCTCAGTTTATTTAATCATTGGTTGATAAGTTTTTCATGCTCCAAAAGAGGGATGGACAGTATTGTTAACTACATCAGAAGCTTATAAATCATCGGTTGATGCAAGAAAACATATACATGGTAATATTTTGGATGACAAGGATGGAATATTTAACTGGTTCACTTCCTATTAATTGGTAAGCACAAGGTATAATCTAGCTGCTACCAATCTAGTGCCTTCCGGATGTTTGTAGTACAGTTCCCATTATCCATAGCCATGTGAATGACTCAGAGAAGACCTGGTTGTGAAATATTGCTATACTCTATTAATACACCAATATTAATTGGTGGAACCCTCGGTAGCATGCTGTGGCGAGTTTGCACAGCACTTTGAAGATGAAGGCGCCCAGATTCGTCATGAATTAGACACCATGCTTAATGCAGTTCCACTAGTAGAGGCATTCAGAGCACCATTTGGTCTAGTCTTATTGGATGAGTTTCAGTTACTGAGGCCCGAGGATGTGGACAAGGTGCTTGGCCAAGTCCGGTCAACTACCTGACAACCTCCTGGCTGGGTCCAGGAGGTTGTAAATGCCTCCCTGAGAGAAGGTGTGGTAAAAGCCTCTTTAAAAGAGGAGGTAATTAGACCACTCCTAAAAAAGCCTAACCTGGACCCAGAGAATGTTAAAATTATAGGCCGGTGGCTAACATCCCCTTTCTGGGCAAGGTGCTTGAGTGGGTGGTTGCAGAACAACTCCAGGCACTCTTGAATGAAACAGATTATCTTAGGGTGACCAGATGAAATCCAGGTCAGGGCTCATGTAACTTTAAAAGTTGTAGAGAAAAGGGAATTTCAGCCAGTGACATTTGTATGCAATTAGTTCCTGGTGAAATCCCCTCTTCATCACAACAGTTAAAGTTGCAGGGGCCCCGCCTTCTTTTGTATCTGGTCACTCTAGTATAGTGCCTGCAACTTTAACTGTTGTGATGAAGAGGGAATTTCACCAGGAACTAATTGCATACAAATGACACTGGCTGAAATTCCCTTTTCTCTACAACTGTTAAAGTTACAGGAGCCCTGACCTGGATTTTATCTGGTCAGCCTAGATTATCTAGATCCATTTCTATCAGGCTTCAGGCCTGGTTTTGGAAAGAGAACTGCCTTGGTTGCCCTGTGGGATGGCCTCTGCTGGGAGAGGGACAGGGGGAGTGTGACTCTGTTGATTCTCTTGGACCTCTCAGCGGCTTTCGATACCATTGACCATGGCATCTGTCTGGATAGGTTGTTTGGGCTAGGAGTTGGAGGCACTGTGGTGCAGTGGTTCTGCTCCTACTTGGATGGCCGATTCCAGAAGGTGGTGCTGGGGGGTTATTGCTCTGTGACATGGCACCTTGACCATGGGGTTCCACAGGGTTCTATTTTATCTCCTATGCTGTTCGCCATTTACATGAAACCGCTAGGAGAGGTTATCTGGAGATGTGGGCTGAGGTGTTATCAATATGCAGATGCCACCCAGCTCTACCTCTCCTTTTCATCAAACCCAGGTGAGGCAGTGGCTTTTCTGAATCAGTGCCTGGGCACGGTAATGGACTGGATGAGGGCTGAAAAACTGAGACTCAATCCAGACAAGACAGAGGTACTGTTTGTGGGTGGTTCAACTGTCTGGCTAGGTGATGTTCATCCTGTACTGGAGGGAATTGTACTCCCCCTAAAGGATTGGGTCCATGGGTTGTGAGTGCTCCTGGATCCAGAACTGTCACTTGAGGCACAGGTGAACTCAATGGCAAGGAGCACCTTTTATCAGCTTAGACCGATATACCAACTGCACCCTTATCTGGACAGAGATAGCCTAGCTACAGTTATCCACACTCTGATAACCTCTCACCTGGATTACTGCAATGCACTACATGTGGGGCTGCCTTTGGAAATGGCTGCCAGTCTAGGTCTGGTCCCAATTCAAAGTGCTGGTATTAACATTCAAAGCCCTAAATGGCTTGGGGCCAGGTTATCTGAAGGAATGTATTCTCCCATATGTACCTGCCTGGACCCTAAGATCATCCTCAGGGGTCCTTCTCCATGAGCCCCTGCCAAAGGAAGTGAGGCAAGTGGCTACCAGGAGGAGGGCCTTCTCTGTTGTGGCACCCCAGCTGTGGAATGAGCTCCCT
Source organism: Anniella stebbinsi (assembly GCA_029215795.1). Taxonomy (NCBI): domain Eukaryota; kingdom Metazoa; phylum Chordata; class Lepidosauria; order Squamata; family Anniellidae; genus Anniella; species Anniella stebbinsi. The sequence continues at coordinate 411,109,508 of JARDYH010000001.1, read as the reverse complement.
AGAGAAGTTTGCCTGGCACTTACATTATACTCCTTTAGACACCAGGTGAAGACCTTTTTATTTTCTCAGTATTTTAAGAGTTCTTCAGCTTGATTTTTAACCTTGCTGTTTAAATTTGTATTTGAAATCCGTATTAATTTTTGCATGGCTATTTGGTTTCATCCTGGTTGTACTTTTATACTGTATTTTAAATTATGGTTTTATACCATCGTTTTATATTTTGAATGGTTTTTATGGTTTTAATTTTTGTAAACCACCCAGAGAACTTCAGCTATTGGGCGGTATAGAAATGCAGTAAATAAATAAATAAATAAATACAACATTGGATAGGTATGTCCCTGTGAGAAATAAAATGATTTGGTTTGTTTTCTTCTTCCTCCCCATGATCAACTCAGAGGGGAAGGGATTTCAGAGTCTCTTTGTTCCAGAGTCAGCTATTATGGGATGGATTTAGTCTCTGAGACCATTTGATAGAGGTGCTTTGAGCTGCCTTTGATCCTAAGACCTGCTGTATCCTTCAGTCCTTTCAGAGGGGAAGAGCCCTTTCATTATCTTGGCATGAGGGAAATGATTATGGGTGGGAGATACATTCATTCAGCTCACATTTGAAGGAGAACGTACCTGATTTCACACTTCTAAACTAATATGGGAACAGAAATGGTTACCCTTCTAAAATTTGCATTGGAGGTTGCCATTCGAAATATATACAACATGCATCTATTAGGGTAAAGTCATAGAAGTACACATATTGGTGGAAATAATATTCATCACTGCTGTATATGAAGAGAATCTCTTGTAAAACATAGTGTATATTAGGTAAAAACCCTATACAAAAATGCATGTATTCAGGGATATACAGACAAAAAATTGTATACATTGGTGTATAGTTTTTTTCCGTCCCTAGAAGGGTTAATAGTAAGCCCCACCCACACTTTGGTCAGGGCTGATATCTTTGCATTAGTTTGTGTGCCAGTAACCTTCCTGATTAGCAGACTCCCAGAATAGCTTACAAGAAATAACAATTAGTCAATCCCTGCCCTGCAGCTTAGAGCTTCTCTACATGAGTGATTTAGTACACATTCACAATTGGCCACTTACGGAAGTTTACAGGTTTTTTACATGACACCGTTAACTTCCAAGACACACTAATTGATTGAGTAACTGAAGAAGCTCTTCTGCTGATGAGCAAGCAGGGTTTAGACAAGGCAGATCCACCATAGATCATTGTTTTGTACTAGCCCATTTAATTGACAAATATACTAAGAAACCAGGTAGTGTGCTTTATGCAGCATTTATTGATTTGAAAACCGCATTTGACTCAATCACTCACACAAGAATCTGGGACAAATTAAATTCCTCAACTATAGACTTCTTTTTCTGATAAATGTCTTTATAATAATACCTGGCTGAAGGTGCAATGCTCTGCAGATGGGCAGCTTACAGACTCGTGTTAACCACAAAAGGAGTTAAGCTGTATTTTGCCCCCTGAATCATTTAATTGGTATATAAATGATATTGTGAAGTATCTAACATCTCCAGTCTTTCATGCCTCTAAAGTGGCAACAATAGCTATTTTCATCCTATTGAATGCAGATGATGATGTAGTTCTTTCTCAAACAAAATATTGATGGGAGCATTTTATGAATACTGCCAAAAAGAACACTAGTTGTGAATTATAACAAAAAAGGTATGGTGTTCTCTAGACAATTTAGGATCCATAGATGGTATTTGGATAAAGAGCCTTCAAATATCTGTGTATGTTCTTTCAATCAACAGGGTCATGTTCAACCCACCAGAAACATATGGTGGAAAAAGCATCTCAGAGGGTTAAATCTTGATGCGCCTCTTTTACACAAAAGGGGGTAACCGAATACCCCCAGCACATGAAGTTTGTAAAGCTAAACTTTTAGTTCACTTATTATATGGAGCTCAGATGTGGGTGTATGCTTATTCTAGAGACACCAAAGTTGTTTAGTCTAAGATTTTAAATTTCCTCTGTTTCATGCTGTGTCCCAAATGCCTCCTTGTGCTTGGAGGCTAATCTCACGTCTATTCATTTATAGGCTTGGTGCAGGACACTTAATTATTGGCTTTGGCTGAACTTCACTCTTATTGGTTTGCTCCCCATGGTTCTGCAAGTTCCCCATGAGAGTGTTTGGATGATGACCAGCACTTTCAAGCTTTAGTCTTTTGACCTATCACTGCAACAATTATTAATTCTGGGGTTTGGGAAAGCAAAAGACCTAATTAGATAGTGCTCCCAAGGTATTGGACAGAACAATTTTGCCACTATATGAAAATTCTGTCCATGGTATGATCACTTTCCACCCAGTCTTTTTGACACACTGGCATCTCATTTGCAAAACTTAACAGTTTTAAAATATGATCCAGCTTTTACTTACCCAAGACTGAGTATACTGTCTGGGAGAGAAGTGCTCCTGGTTCACTTACAGCAGAGTAAGCGTGTTCCAGAGATCCATTCACCAAGAATAGTCACACACCAGCAGTTTGTGTTTAGTATAAGCTTTTACTGAGGTTCCAGTATTTCCTTCAGTATATATGTACAGCAGTTTTGGTTCATCAAATACAATACAGGTTCCAGGAAGATTTCCACATCACTGTCCAACATCATATCCTTATACAACCAGCCTCATTCTCCGTCAGCTATTTACAGATATATATATATATATATACAGTTGAATAGACAATGAATATGCACAAATCAGTAGAAAAAACTCCCAGGGAAAAACCCACTATCTCTCTGACCTTTTCAGTAGCAGATAGAAAAAACCATTCCCCTGTTAATTGACATCCGGTGCTATAGTCAGTCCTCTGGACACTTTGCAACTGTCCAGTCCTTTTATTCATCTTAAGGGAAATTTTCCTCAACACCCCTTTAAAATTGAAAGTTCAGATGAAGAAAAAACTTTGTTCTACACATCATGTATTCCAAGTCCTAACTTTCCAATTAGTTCATCATGATGTTGCACCACCAAAGGCTTGGTGAAAATATCCACCACATTTTGTTTTGATTCACAATAGAACAATTTTATGAACCCTTTTTCAATATGCTCCTTAACGTTGAAAAACTTTATTGCTACATGCTTTGTCCTTGATTTTAACATTTGTGTATTAGCTAGAGCAATACAAGACTGTGAATCCTCATATACTTTAACAGGTAAAGAAAACTTCACATTCAGATCTTTTAACAATTGTATAAACCATGTAATCTCTCCACATGCTTCAGATAAGGCAGCATATTCAGCCTCGCAGGACGACGTGGCAACACAAGCTTCGACTTCCATAGTATAAGCGATTTTCCAAGAATTATTGCCATTCCACTCGTTGATTTCCGATCTAAGGGATTTCCTGCCTAATCACTGTCAACATAACATCTTAAAGACTCATCTTCAAAAAATGACAACGTTAAACAGAGATTTTGTGTGGCTCTTAAGTAACGTAAAACTCTTTTAACTCCTTGCCAAGCAGCATTTGTAGGACTCGCCACCTGCTGGCTCAAAAAGCCCACTGCACAGGCAATGTCTGCTCTTGTCCATTGACTGACATACAATAGACTCCCGATTACAGATTAGTACAGTTCTGGATCATTAAAACTATCTCCTTCTATATTTGACCTAAACTCAGGCAACACAGGACTCTGTACACCTTTGCAATCATTCATTCCACAGAACTCCAGCAGATTCACGATTTTCTGCTCCTGGCTGAGCATATATTTCCTATCATCTTTTTTGAAGATCTGTACACCTAAGTAATTGCTTACTTCACCCAGGGATTTCAATTTGAACTTCTCCTCCAAACATCCTGTAATTTTCTGTATGTGGCTTGTAGACTTAGCCATCAAGAGTAGATAATCTACATCCACCAAAGCCACAACAAAACCATTACCTGTTCCTCGTGTGTACAAACATGGGTCTGCAATTCCCCTTTGAAAACCTAAGTCTTCAACCAGGGTAGAATTCAAGCAATCATTCCAGCATCGTGCTGATTGCTTTAACCCATACACAGCTTTCTTTAACAGCCATACCTCTTCAGATTTATCATCAAAACCTGGAGATTTTTGCATGTAAATTTCCTCATGCAAATCTGCATTCAATTAAGCTGTATCCACGTCAAAATGTTTTACTACCACAGCATTTTTTGCAGATATGCTCAAAAATAACCTTAAAGTGGTTGCTTTACAAGTTGGTGAAAAAGTTTGATCATAATCAATTCCTTTTATTTGTGAATACCCTTTTGCCACCAATCTTGCCTTGTATTTGGCTTCTCCAGATTCCAAGATCTTCTTTTTGTACACCCAATGACACGCAACTGATTTTTTCCCTTGAGGTAACTGAGTAGGTACATACACACCATGCTCTTGAAAACTCCTTAATTCATTTTTCATCGCAAGAATCCATTTCCCTTTCCCTTGCTTTGACAAATTAAGTATCTCATCATAGTTTTGAGTTTCATAGCTAACCATGCATACTCTTGCACCTTGATTTTCAAACCCATATCTCACAGGCGGTTTACCTTTGGTAACTCTCTCAGACCTCCTTAAACCAAAACTTTGCTCTCCATTCTGTTTCTCTCCAATGTTCTCTATAGGGGACAAAGTTAAATGGTCCTCTCTGGAAGCATCGGCTCCAGAATGAGACAGACGTCAACTCTTTATCTTCCTCCCCTTCATTTCTCCCAGCCGGTGAGAAATGTAGCATCATTTCAGGATTGGAATGAATCCTTTGCCAATTTTGTTCCTCAAAATTTGCAGACCTAGACACCACAAGGTGTCTTGTGGTGTCTAGGTCTGCTTGACTTCTGCAATGCGCTGTACATAGGGCTACCTTTGTGCCTAGTCCGGAAACTTCAACTTGTTCAAAATATGGCAGTCAGGTTGGTCACCGGTACATCTAGGGGTGACCACATTACACCAGTTTTAAAATCACTTCATTGGCTGCCAGTCAGTTTCCGGGCGAAGTATAAAGTGTTGGTTATTACCTTTAAAGCCCTACATGGTTTGGGCCCAGGCTACCTGCGGGATTGCCTTCTCCCGTACAATCCGCTCTGCACACTTAGGTCCTCTGGGAAGAACTTACTCAAGCCAGCCAGAACTACGCAGACGAGAGTTACCCAGAGGACCTTCTATTCCATCGCTCCCAGACTATGGAATGGTCTGCCGGAGCAGATTAGACAAATTAGCGGTCTTCATGAATTTAAGAGAGTCATGAAGACTGCTCTCTTCCGGCAGGCCTATCCGGATGAATTTTAAGATGTTTTAATGATGCATTTTCTCTTGTTTTAAATTTTTTTTAACTGTTTGTGATTTTTGTATTTTACATTGTGTTCCCCGCCTCGATCCGAAGGGAGAGGCGGGTTATAGATAATAATAATAATAATAATAATAATAACCTTTCCATTTCCTAGATAGAACCTCCGTGACTTAGAAGTCATCCCCTCATATCCAACAAAACGCAAACGAGTTGTTTTGCATTCTCCCTTCCTTCTTTGATTCTTTGGGATGTGCACAAATGCCCACGCACCCCAAGTACGGAGATGGGATAAATCAGATTTCTCTCCATGTAATAGGAAAAAAGGCGTATTGTTTGTTACACTAGACCAGGTCCGATTGAGCAAATAATTAGCTGTTCAGAATGCTTCTGCCCACAGATTTTGCTCAATTCCAGCATCTGTAATTAAGGAATCCTTCACAGTTTGCAACAGACCATTTCGCCTTTCAATAGCACTATTTTGCCAGGGAGCAAATGGATCAGTAAACCTTTGAGTAATACCATTTTTTCCAGTCCACCTTAAGAATTCTTTGCTAGTGAATTCACCACCTCGGTCAGACTGAATCTGTAAAACCTGTTTCTAGAATCTCCGTTCCGCCCATGTCAACCAGGCTTTGAACATTTGAAAAACCTCAGATTTCCTTTTCAGCATGTAAACCCAACTAAACCTGGATTTATCATCCAATATTACTAGGACATATTTCGCTCCCCCAACACTTGCTGAGAAAGGCCCAATCAAATCAACATGGATGAATTCAAAAACCTCATTTGAAACTCTGTCACTTTTCCTATTGATTGAATGAACTTTTGATTTTGATTGCTTACAGACCTTGCAATCCAAAAATCTTTCACACCCATTGAGTTCAATTCCCTTGCACATTTTTGGCATCTGTTTTAAAACCTTAAAACTAGCATGGCCCATTCTCCTATGCAACAAGTGAACACAATTTGGATGAACTGGAGCATTTCCAATTTGTCCTACCATTGAATCACCTGACCTCATAATAAATAAACCATTTTTGAGGTCTCCTTGTGCGCAAACTTTCCCTGCTTTTTTCACCTCGCAGAGACTTCCTTTGAATGTCACAATATATTCTTCTTCTCCAACTAGACAGGCTATGGACAAAAGACTGTAATCAAGAGACGGAATGAATAGAACGTTAGGTAAATTTCTTCCTAAACAAGGTATAAAACACGACCCTTCCCCCTCAACTGGGGCTTTCCTTCCATCAGCCAATGTGACTGAATCCATGGATCCAGCCCATAGTTTCACAAACGCTTCTCTATTGTTGGAGAGTGTTTGACTGGAAGCTGAGTTGATCAGCCAGACTCCTTCTCGCTTTGCCTTGTTGGATTTCATGGTGGCAGACACATATTGAGCGCTACGCGCTCTCTCACTGTCAGACTGCCGGTTTCCTTCACTTGACTGCCCGGCTCCTTTCGATTGCAGCTTCATTCTGCAGAACTTCCAAATGTGCCCCAACTTTCCACACCGATAGCACTTCATTCTCTCTGCCTCCATAGCGTGCTCGGTTCCTCCCGAAGGTAAGCACTGCTCCGACTCCATTTTGGCGATTTGTTTTACACTCACGGCTGACTTCTTTCCGAACCTCTCCTCGCTCTGCTGTGCGCTCTGCTCATTTTTTCTCTTCCTTGAGCAAACGACCACTCAGATATTGCATAGTAAAGTCCTGTTGCTGCATACTTTCCAGACTCATCGTGAGCCCGTCCCAAATCTCTGGGATAAAACTTAAAATTATGTAAATTCTATTCTCCTCTGTAAACGGCAGCCCGACCTCTTGCAGTTGAATGAACAAGGCTCCCATTGAATGCAAGTGTTCAGACAACGACTCTCCTTCATGGAGCTTTGTTCTATAAAGTTGCCTCGTCAAACTTATCTTAGAACTTGCCGTCTGTCTTATATAAACTTGCTTCAACTTATTCCAGCATTCATTTGCTGTATCAGTACAGGAGATATGAAGTAATTGACTGTCTTCAATGCACAGCACAATATTTGCTTTGGCTCTCATGGCTAAACCGTCCCACTCCTCCTGTGCAGCCACACTTAAACCAGCCGGTTGTGGGACTTCAACGACATTCCAACAGCCTTCTCTCCGAAGGAACATTTCTATCTTGAACGACCAGTTCAAATAATTTCTGTCGTTGAGCCATTTGATTGGAACACCTCTGGACAAACTTAAACCCATCTGCGCCATGTTTCCTGGCTGACTCGAAACTGCAGCCTTCCTCTGGCCAGAAAAATTGCTTGCCTCCTGTTCTCACTCGAATCACTTTCAGAGCTCAAATCCTCTTCCTCCTGCTTATACATTCAACAATGACCATAATCCACAGCTGTAGCGGGATCTCCTAGGACTCTGGGTGCATAACCTGTCCGGGAGAGAAGCGCTCCTGGTTCACTTACAGCATAATAAGCGTGTTCCAGAGATCCATTCACCAAGAATACTCACACACCAGCGGTTTGTGTTTAGTATAAGCTTTTACTAAGGTTCCAGCATTTCCTTCAGTATATATGTACAGCAGTTTTGGTTCATCAAATACAATACAGGTTCCAGGAAGATTTCCACATCACCGTCCAACATCATATCCTCATACAACCAGCCTCATTCTCCGTCAGCTATTTACAGATATATATACAGTTGAATAGACAATGAATATGCACAAATCAGTAGAAAAAACTCCCAGGGAAAAACCCACTATCTCTCTGACCTTTTCAGTAGCAGATAGAAAAAACCATTCCCCTGTTAATTGACATCCAGTGCTATAGTCAGTCCTCTGGACACTTCACAACTGACCAGTCCTTTTATTAATCTTAAAGGAAATTTTCCTCAACATATACTGCCATCAGATGTACTTGAGGGCCTATTTAAATAATCCCACTGGAAAACCATATATGGAGATGCCAGTATCGAAACAGTAGCTCATGTATTGAGCTTTTACACTTCTTACAGAGATTTGAGCAAAGACAGCATTTTTTTTAAGCAGGTGCTATTAGAAATAAGCTCTACCATTCTATCAGTTATAATTTCAAATAGTTCCTTCTACTGACAAGAAGTTTATTAGTTCATTTATTTATCTAATTGTATGTGAAAAGGACTTTGTATCAATCTCGGCATTTGTGCTTGATGTAAATTTTTAGAATGCAACTTGGGTAACTTCAGTCAATTATAATCTTGCTTTTATTCTTTGCACATTTAATTTTAAATGCAAAGGCCCATGGCTGATGGAATTTTGTGTTTTGCGGGTCTTTTACATGATACTTTCAACCATGACGTCTTTTCCCCATTTATCCCACTTTGAAAAAGATTGGAGATAAGCTGGAATAATGGCACCAAATCATCACATCTAAAAAAAGATATCATAGAGCTGGAAAAAATGCAGAAAATGGCAACTAAAATGATCAAGGTGCTGGATCATCTCCCCTATGAGGGAAGGTTACAACAGCTTGGATTGTTTAGTTTGCAAAAAAGGAGGCTAAGGGGAGACCTGTTCGAGTTGTACAAAGGTGGACATGAAGCTGATTGCTGGGGGATTCATGACAAATAAAAGGAAGTACTTCTTCACACAGCGCATAGTTAAATTATGGAATTCACTACCACAAGATGTAGTGATGGCCACCAATTGGGATGGCTTTAAAAGAGGGTTGGATAAATTCCTGGAGGAGAAGGCTATCAATGGCTGCTAGCCCTGATGATTATGTGCTACCTCCAGTATCCAAGGCTGTAAGCCTATATATACCAGTTGCTGGGGAACATGGGTGGGAGGGTGCTGTCACACAATGTCCTGCTTGATGGTCCCAGATTGACAGCTGGTTGGCCACTGTGTGAACAGAGTGCTGGACTAATGGGACCCTCAGTTTGATCTAGCATGGCACATCTTAAGTTTTTAAAATCAGCAGTGTGTAAAGCTGGTGTTGCATGATAATTCCACCACTAGATGATGCTGTTTCATTTAACAGAAGAGCTAAAGGAAGGAGGAAAGGGATTTTGAAGGAGAAAGGGGGGAAATGTGAAGTTGGCAGATCACCAAGCTGAAAAGACCCACAATATGAAGACTAGTGATTTGATAAACCTCTCCCAATAGTATTCATTTGTACTCAGTGATATTACGAGTATCTCTGAACAAGTCTCAGAAGAAAACTGTTTTTTTTTCTTTTCTTTAGAGGGCTCAAGTTAGACTTGTAACATTAACAACACTATTAATCTATCTGGTTTTGGTCTATGTTCAGAACCCTTATCTTGAACTCCCCCAAGTGAGTTTCTTTAGGGTGACCATACGGAAAGGAGGACAGGGCTCCTGTATCTTTAACAGTTGCGTAGAAAAGGGAATTTCAGCAGGTGTCCTTTGTATGCACGCAGCAGTTGTGAAATTCCCTCTTCATCACTACAGTTAAAGCTGAAGGAGCTATACTAGAGTGACCAGAGGCAAAAGTGGGCAGGGCTCATGCAGCTGTAACGGTTGTGAAGAAGAGGGAATTTCACCAGGTGCCACATGCATACAAATGATACCTGCTGAAATTCCCTTTTCTATGTAACTGTTAAAGAGACAGGAGCCCTGTCCTCCTTTACATATGGTCACCCTAGACTTTTTTTTTAAAGCCTTTAAGACAGGTATGCAAGTTGACATTCCCAAGCCTTGAGGCAGATCAATGGTGTAGTGGTGGTAAGTAGGGGCAGCTTGTGAGCTTGTCTAATTAAGGCAGCTAGAAGCATATGAAAAGGTTTTGACAGCTATCTCTTTCTCTTAGGTAACAGTAGTCACTCCCTCATATGGAGGGAAACCATTGATCCATCACACTTAGAGCCTATCTACACTACTGCTTTAAAATGGTTTATAACAGTTTTAAACCGGTTAATACTGTTATAAACCGTTTTAAAGCACTTGTGTATATAGGCTCTTAGAATCAGGGCTGTGCACAACCCCCTCAACTCACTTGAGAAGCTGTTTCAACACCTCCGAAATGGCTCAGGTTCAACTCAGGGTGCTTCAGGGCTTGACTGCCTTGCTTTGGAACCAAAGCCAAGGCGAGGTTTGACCCCTTCCTGAAGCGGGTCAGCCACACAGCAGACACCCAGTAAAGCCTGGCTCAAGGCTGTCTAGGAGTTCTGTTTTTTCATAGCTCTAAGGCCACAACTTAGGGCCATCTATGAAAAATATCTATGAAAAAGAGAGAGACTCTATCTTATCTTTAAACTGTGGCTTAAAGGGAGGAGGACACGTAGCAAAATTAAGTCCATGGTCAGCCTCTTGCTGGATTTCCCCTTGGGGCAGGGGAAATGGCCCATCACTACCCCGAATTGGCCTGAGACATGCAAAGGCCTTCAGAACCAATCTCCTTTGCCTCAGAGTGATTGACACTTGTTCCCCAGGTCTTTCCCATCCCTACCTGGAGATCCAGAGATTGGACTTGGGACCTGAAAAGTGCACTCCCCCCCCACTAGTCATGGCCTAAAAGGCCCTGTTAATCCAGGAGGGCCTTTAAGGCCAGTGAGGGAAAGGACACAGGACACATGCAAGTCAGGGCAGAATTGAGTTCTGTCTGGACCAGTGCCCTTTTTGTCCTGCAGCAGCAATGGGGCCTGAAAACTGCCTGCCACATCCGTCAGGGGCTGGGAGGGTCAGATGTGGGGGCATCCACTGCCCTCATGGGCCTGGGTGGATTTTCACCCCATTGCTAATCATTGGTACATGGCTCTTCTGTGACAGTAGCAGACTGGCATTGTTCAAGGCCAGGAGGAGAAGTTGCACAATGCTGTGAGATTAACCTTATTTTCATCTTGATCTTGTATGGAGAGGAGAGTTTGTTGCTAAGTAGGGCTATCAACATGATCGCCCCCAAACGTCCTCTCCGACCCGCTCCTAATCGGGCACCTTGGTATACAGAAGATCTTAGGGAGTTGAAGTAGGAAGAACGATGACTGGAGCAACGATGGTGGAAAACTCGACTTGCATCTGACAAGACACGACATAGAGAACATCTTCGTTTCTATGGAGTGGCAAAACGTGCAGCGAAGAAAGCTTTCTTCTCTGCACGCATTGCGTCTGTGAATTTGCATCCAGCAGAACTGTTCAGGGTGGTGAGGGGTCTAACTCAGGCACCTTCCCCCCTGAACCCAAGTTTACAGCCTTCAGTAGTTCACTGTGATGCCTTTAATGACCATTTCACAGATAAAATCTCTCGGATAAGAGCTGACTTAGACACCATCATTATAGCAGAAGCTGACAATGGAGTGTCCAGTAACTCCGCGAGTGGAATTACACTGGATCAGTTTCAGTTGGTGACTACTGAGGAAGTGGACAAGCTGCTTGGACAAGTGAGGAGGACGACTTGCCCTCTTGATCCCTGTCCTTCTTGGCTTGTTGTCCAGGGAGGAGATGCAGTTCGATCACATCTACAACATACCATTAATGCATCTCTCAGGGAGGGGAGTTTTCCAACATGTTTAAAAGAGGCGGTAGTATGGCCGCTTCTAAAAAAGCCCTCCCTGGACCCCCTGGACCTTAATAACTACAGACCAGTATCAAATCTTCCATTTTTGGGCAAGGTGATCGAGAGGGCAGTTGCCTCCCAACTCCAAGCAGTTTTGGATGATACAGATTTTCTAGACCCATTTCAAACCACCTTCAGGGTGGGATATGGAGTTGAGATTGCTATGGTCGCCTTAGTGGATGATCTATGCCTGAGTATTGACAGGGGGAGTGTGTCCCTGTTGGTACTCCTGGACCTCTCAGTGGCTTTCGATACCATCGACCATGGTATTCTTCTGGAACGCCTGAGGGGATTGGGAATCAGGGGCACTGTGCTTCAGTGGTTCCAGTCCTATCTCTCGGGCAGGTTCCAGATGGTAATGCTTGGGGATAGCTGCTCTTCAAAGAAGGAGCTGCTATGTGGTGTACCACAAGGTGCCACCCTTTCCCCAATGCTGTTTAACATTTATATGAAACCGCTGGGAGAAATCATCCGGAGGCATGGGGCGGGGTGCTATCAGTACGCTGATGACACCCAAATATATTTCTCTATGCCTTCGACAACATCGTCAGCTAAGGATAGTGTGTCTCCCCTGAATGAATGTTTGGAGGCGGTAATGGCTGGATGAGGAAAAACAAACTGAAACTGAATCCAGACAAGACAGAGGTGCTTGCTGTCAAAAGGCCGCGACCTGGGTTTGGTGGTGTGTCAACCAGTTCAGGATGGGGTTACACCCCCCCCCCCGAAAGACTGTGTTCACAGCTTGGGGGTACTCCTGGATCCGTCACTTCAAATGTCAGCCCAGTTAGATGTGATGGCCAGGAGTGCCTACTATCAGCTTCAGCTGATATGTCAGCTGCTCCCCTTCCTAGAGTTGGAAGACCTAAAAATGGTAGTGCACTCACTGGTAGCTTCGAGGCTCGACTTCTGCAATGCGCTGTACATAGGGCTACCTTTGTGCCTAGTCCGGAAACTTCAATTAGTTCAAAATATGGCAGCCAGGTTGGTCACTGGTACACCTAGGGGTGACCACATAACACCAATCTTAAAATCACTCCACTGGCTGCCCATTAGTTTCTGGGCGATGTATAAAGTGTTGGTTATTACCTTTAAAGCCCTACATGGTTTGGGTCCAGGTTACCTGCGGGATCGCCTTCTCCCGTATAATCCACCCCACACATTCAGGTCCTCTGGGAAGAATTTACTCCAGTCAGCCAAAACTAGGCTGGCGAGTGTTACCCAGAGGACCTTCTCTTCTGCTGCTCCCAGGCTGTGGAATGGCCTGCCGGAGGAGATTCGACAAATTAGCAGTCTTCTGGAATTTAAGAAAGCCGTGAAGACTGTTCTCTTTCGGCAGGCCTCCAGTTTAATTTTAAGATGTTTTTAATAATGTATTTGTTTTTATCTGTTTTAATGGTTTATCTATTTTATTGTTTTTATATTTATATTTATTGTTGTTCCCCGCCTCGATCTGGCTGGAGAGTCGGGTTAGAAATGAAATAAATAAATAATAATAATAAATAATAAGTATGTCCTGCAACCTCGCCGAAGACTTATTGTTGTTTCAGTTGATTGTTAGTTTCTCACAAGCCTATTTACATATTTTTAATATGTAAACTGAAAGCAGACTCACCTGCCCCTAACTGAGATATGGGCCAGATATACACCAAGCAGGATATAGCACTATGAAAGTGGTATGAAAGTGGTATGTAAAGACAGGAGCCATACTACTGCTTAATAGCAGTATTGAAGTGCGCTGACAACTGCTGGGGCCCTTACGACACATCCCATGTACCTCTTTCATACCACTTTCATAGTGCTATATCCTGCTTGGTATAGACGTGTCATGATCCCCAACAGTTGTCGGTGCACTTCAATACCACTATAAGCAGTAGTGTAGATTCTGCCATGGTCAGGCACAAATTATGGATGTCATTCTTTGCTTTTCTTATGCAATGGAACTTTGTGATTAAAGCTAGTTCTGCTTTATCTGAAGCACTACGGGGGTTAAACAAGGCAATCCGTGGTCCCTAAACTTTGAGGGAGTATGACACTTTCCGACAAGACTTCAGAAGGTTAGGGTTAGGGAGCCCTTCAGAGGGAATGTCATTTGCCAGAGCTTTAAAAGAAATCAGGGTAGAAGTGTACTGAACAGGAGATAGACGCAAAAAAATGATCAAGCTGAATTGTCTTTTGAGGTTTTTTTTGAGATTGGGCATTGAGGAAGCAGCAAGATAAAGGGCTTCTTTAAATGAACGATTTATAGCATGCTCATGACTGGACACTCACAGACGTTCAAGGGTAATTTTCATGACGACGTGAGCCTCCTGCACATCTCTTGCTCCTTTCCCCAATTTTTTCATAAAAATTAAGCCTCAGGAAACCCACTTCTGAAATATGTCAGGATTTGTTGGGATTTCATGCTGTGTGCAGTCAAAGTTGCACTATAAAATGCCCACTAGAGGGTGTTGTTCCATTGAACTGCATGGGCCACGTAGTCACTCTTCTCTTTCCATGTGATTCAGCTCATTTTAAACACAGAAGAGAAGCAGGAAGCAGAGCAATAGTAAGGAAATGTGATTTCCCCCCGTCTGAAAGTTGTCTTAGGCTTGCTGACATCCAGTATATATCTTAAAGGTTTTGATGGGTCCTCCCAACTGGGAATTGAAGAGCCAAAGGAAGAGGGAGAGTACATGCAGCCTCCAAACCAGTAAAGCACTCAGAATAAAACTTCTAAAAGTTGTGGGGGGTCTGGGGGGCAGGAAGAAGAAGACAAAGAATTATGGTGATAGTCACTGAATCGATGTGCGAGCAGCAAAAGTGCAGGCTTTTGTTCTATGGAAACATGTCTGCCACTCAGTGTGTGTGTGTGTGTGTGTGTGTGTGTGTGTGGAGGGGTGTTTTAGAGGATGCTTTTTGGAGCAGGAGACCTGGATCCATGTCCCAATGCTGTCTAAACTATTTTATTTGTCACACTGCCCCATCTAAAATTCCAAAAACAGTTTTCTGGCCAGGTGGAGCATTTACATGTGCTGGATCTCCACCAAACAGGACATAACTTCAATTAGTTCAAAATAAGGCAGCCAGGTTGGTCACCGATACAACTAGGGGTGACCATATTACACCAGCTTTAAAATCACTCCACTGGCTGCCAATTAGTTTCTGGACGAAGTACAAAGTGTTGGTTATTACCTTTAAAGCCCTACATGGTTTGGGTCCAGATTACCTGGGGATCGCCTTCTCCTATACAATCTGCCCTGCAAACTCAGGTCCTCTGGGGAGAACTTATTTCAGTCAGCAAAAACTAGGGGAGGGGGCAATGTTTCCAGCCACTTTCCTTCTCCATTCCCGGTGTTAAAGTCCTGGTCAGCTGGCTCCCAGCTGCCTCAGACCTCTTCAGAAGAAGAGCTGCAGAAGCCTCTGCCCTCTTTTGAATACGGTCAAGAGGACAGGGCTCCTGCAGCTTTAACTGTTGTAACGAAGAGGGAATTTCACCAGGTGCTGCATGCATACAAATGACTAGGGATGTGCACTGGATCGGACCCGATCCACGATCCGAGTCCGGTCCAGTGGGAAATCGGATAAATTATCCGATTTCTGATCCAACAGCTGGATCCGCCAATCCAGTCTGAACCGATCCGAAAAGGGTCCGAACCGGTTCGGCGGATCGGCGGATCGGCGGGCGCCCAGTGGTGCCCACCGCCGCTTCCATTGGTAGGCGCCAGCGGGCGCCCGCCGATGAAAGTGGACAGCGGGGGGGGAGGAGGGGGGCCCTTACCTTCCCGGCCCGTCCGCTCCCGTCCGGCGCCGGCGGCTACTACCAGCAGGCTCCGCGGCCTGCTCCAGGGTGGCGCACCGGGAGCGGACAGGCCGGAAAGGTAAGGGCCCCCCTCCCCCCCCGCTGTCCACTTTCATCGGCGGGCGCCCGCTGGCGCCTACCAATGGAAGCGGCGGTGGGCACCAGTGGGCGCCCGCCGATCCGCGGACGGGCCGGGAAGGTAAGCAGGGGGTGCGTGGAGGGGAGGAGGGGGTGCGCGGAGGGGGGGAGGGGGGCCCTTACCTTTCCGGCCTGTCCGCTCCTGTCCGGCGCCGGTGGCTACTACCAGCGGGCTCCATGGCCTGCTCCAGGCGCGCTACTCGAGAGCAAGCCGCAAAGCCGGCTGGCGGTAGCCGCCGGCGCCGGATGGGAGCGAACGGCCCTAAAAGGTAAGCAGTGGCAGGGAAGGGGGCTTACCCCCCCCGGAGCCGTCCGCTTTTATCCGCTGGCGCCCGCGGGCGCCAGCGGATGGAAGCGGACGGCCCCAGGGGGGGTAGGGAGCGCGGAGAGGGGGCTTACCTGCCGGGGCCGTCCACAGCGGACGGCCCCGGGGGGGAGGGAGTTAGGCCCCCTCTCACCCACCCGCCGCCATTTTTTCCTCATAGACTTGCATTGCAATGCAAGTCTATGGGGAAAAAAATGGCGGCCGATCCAAAAATTTCCGATTTTTGGATCGGGATCGTACTCAATCCGGTCCTGGGGGCCTCCGATTTTGTCCGAACCGATCCGTGACAAAATTGGAGGTCCCGATCCGGGTCCCGATCCAATCCGGGGGGTCCGTGAACACCCCTACAAATGACACCTGCTGAAATTCCCTGTTATTTGCAACTGTTAAAAATACAGGAGCCCTGTCCTCCTTTTCATATGGTCACCCTACGGCCCATAACTTTATATGTGGATTCCAGGGGATGGTGGCCATTTCCAGGACAATTGTATGGAAAGGCTGTTCTTCCTTATATGGTTTCCAACAAAATTACAGATGACAAATGAACAACCCATCTCAATGATAAAAGAATGTGTATTGGTGGAAAGTGGACTCATGAATTTGTTTTACTCCAGAGTACAGGGTCAAGTAATTTTACTTACAACTTCACTAACAACTTTCTCATGAGTAACAGATAGGACAGAAAACATAATGTTAGGAAAATGTGAACTTCTTCCATAATATGTCTGTATTCACCAGGCACTTATTTACCGCAGAGATAAACAATCCTCATCTTCATTCAGCCCAAGAGGTGATACACCCTTGAGTTGGAACATTAAAGAGTTGAACTTGAAATGATAGGTAGGAACAGGGATGTCCTCATTTGCAGGCCAGGTTATGCAGCCTTGCCCTATATAGTCATAGGGAGTGTTTGTATCAGGGGAAACTCTGCAGAAGCCAGAATTCTGAATGCGTTAACTTTTATTCATGCTTCAAAAATACCCTCAGGTTGGTTCTCCATCCCTGCAACATAACATAAACAACAGTAAAACCCCCACCTGTTTAAAGTAGAATGAAGGTTGAAGCTCCAACTTCCCCCATAAATGCACTATTTCTGAACTGCCCGATACAATAATAAACTATGTTTAATATATAAGGTCTACAGTTTGGTTCCCCATTCAAACAGTATAATCAAAACAATGTCCAAATAAATAACCGAGGTAATTTACATGTCTTATACTTTTTACCACAAAATAGGCATGCATCGTTGTCAACTGTCAGATCAATCTTCTGAGCCATTTTCCCAGGATCTACTGGTGAAAAGTGATTAATCTGGGTCATCCTTAACAAATGGCCACAACTGTGACCATATCATCTATAACCAGGTTCTGGATTTGTCTTATGGATGTTTGTTTAAAATTGTTTTAGATATATGTTCTCTGTGCATGTGCTCTGTGTGTGTGTGTGTGTGTATCTATATCATTGAATCATAAAATCATAGAATAGTAGAGTTGGAAGGGGCCTATAAGGCCATTGAGTTCAATCCCCTGGTCAATGCAGGAATCCACCTTAAAGCATACCTGACAGATGGCTGTCCAGCTGCCTCTTGAAGGCCTCTAGGGTGGGAGAGCACATGACCTCCATAGGTAATTGGTTGTATTGTCCTGCTGCTCTAACAGTCAGGAAGTTTTTTTCCTGATGTCCAGCAGGAATCTGGCTTCCTGTCACTTGAACCCATTATATATAGTTTTATACTTTGTATCGTGTATTGAATTGCTTTTTAATTTTTGTAAACTGCCTAGAGAAGAGATGGCTGTAGCTGCTTTAGACAATTTCCTATGTGATGCACAGCCTCCACCCTCCTACACAAAAGCTCCCCAGATAGACATTCAAAATTGAGCATCTAGCAACCAGGGTGGATGGAACATGGAGAAGACGACCGCCATTCTCCATCCTCCATCTGTATTGGATACTTGTAAGTCCCTGAGTTTGGGGGCTAAGAAATACCCAGAGTACAACCCATAGAAAAAAATAAAATAAAAAGAGTCTTAGGGCATGATCCTATGGATTGTGCCCTAAGTCTCTTGTTTCTTTTCTTTTCTTCTAATTTTCTCTTTTGCATTGTTGGGTCATTGTGCACGTTGGAGGAAAACATGAGTTGGAGTGTGCTATTTCACTTCTGTCCTACTTGTTAGCCGTCCAACATAGGCATCTGTTTGACCACGGTGTGACCAGAACGCTGAATTACATAGGGCTTTGCTCTCAATCAGCATAGCTCCTTATGTTCTCATGCTCTTGGTTGGGAAAGGAATAATTGGCCCTCATATCTGATGTTTCATAACTTTCTGTTGCTGAAATAATAAAAACAAGTTGTGACAGGGAAGCAACTGTGGGCATATTAACTGAGCGTACGGCCACATTCAGGTTTTTCTTTGAAACCTTCTCACAAAGTTGTTCCACTCTGCGAATGAAATGGGTTTTCTTTGGCTTCTGTTAACAATTGTAGCAGAATTTGGGGCTTTATTTTTACTCCTCTTACTGACATGGTCAATCCACTACTGTCTTACCACCGCAGAAGTCCCTCATGCCTTTTGTGAACCTCCCAAGATGAAATTGGTATATTTTGCAACGGTTTTGCTGTTTGCAATGGTAAGTTCTCTTCTCTTTGCAACTTTGGTTTGTGTTAGGAAATTGTTAAACCTTTGTGGATTTTCTTGCCACTTCTATACTATAAAGCCCAGGGAGTTGAACCACTGTAATTTGACTCCTTCGCTACTTAAGCATTAGCTTAAGAGAATTGCAAGCCTTCTAAAAACAAGAATTCTTACTTCTTTTTGGAGGTTGTATGCCTCCTAGTTACATGCTTAGTCAACCAATCTTGGTATTTTAATTGACTTAATTGACTAAATATACAGTTAGCCCCTGTTGGGTTATACAATTCCGACCAACTGGGTCCTGGGAAATTGTTGGTTGTACATCCCATTGGCAAATGCATTTCCTGCCAATGAGATCCCTATCTTGACCCCCCAGTTGGTTCTATAACCTGAAAACCAACACATGAAGTATGACAAAATAAACACAGTGCTCCCCTATCTATGGCCTCGACGATGGATTCCCACCCTTGAGATTTACCGCAAACATATCCACATTAATGTAAGCAGTGTTTGGCCAGAACCTTGGAGTGTGCATCCCATTGGTGGAGGATACTTGTTGGTATGTGTACGTACGACCATCTGAACTCTGGGCCCCTCCTGACTGCTGGCAGTCCAAGGGGTTTTATACTTGTCTTGTCTTGTTGGGGCTACGGCTTTTGTTGATAATCATGTCCAGTTCCAGCATACATTATTTGCTTGTTAAAAGATTGACAACATCTTTCTGACTCCTCAAAGTTCTCAGGGCTGTTTCCATGGTCATAAAGTACTTGTTCTTTGTTATTAAACCATCTAGTGCTGTCACCCCCTTTGCTGGCCCATCTCCATCTCTGCACATACTCCAATACCCTCCTACTGGCCAGAGCCAGGGCATTTAACATTAAACTGTTGCCTTTGCTTGCTTCCTCCTCCTTCTAGTGATGTTATCCATTGATACTTAAATGTTTTGAAAACACCAGTACACCCAGGATATTTACAATTTATGATACAGTCAGGGACATGTTCACATACATCGTTCCTTGCTTCTTACTACATTGATTACATTTCAATAGACGTCCAAGTTCACTGTGGTGCCTATAACTCATGTTTGCTTGTATTTAATGGAAACGTGGAGGTAGAGTACTATCTACAGGAGGTCATTAAGAAAGCAATCTTTATTGATAGTAAGGGAATAGCAGACTGGGTAGAGAAAGGTTCATTAGAAGGGATGACAGGGAGAAATTCTTAAGGCCATGTAACTAAGAGCGCCCTCACACCAGCGATTTATCGCACACTCGCCATATCTGGGAAGTGGTTTTGCAGCACAGTAATCACATGATGTTGTCACTGTCCAGCACTCATCTCACCTCTCTTCCTTCTTGTTGCATATTATTTTGGTGCAGAGGAAGTCTGGATTATTTTCCCCTCTCAATTTTTCCTTTGTTGGGGGCATGTGCTATAATGGAGTCTTGCTGATGAAAGGGGAGGGTGGGGCGGTTCTTCTCCTCCAGCATTCGTCCTATGGAGTTGTGCTTAGTTGGTTGAATGGACTTTTTACTGCTCCAACATCCCACCCACCCACACACACATACTGCCTGCAGAAGCGGAGCCCAGATGAAACTTTAAATCAGTAAATTGCTAGATAACAAAGCCAGAGCGAGGTGTGGGGGGGAGTTCACCTCAGACTCACCTGAGCTAAAAGAACAATCGTGTGCTCCCTTAATTTGTAAAATAAAATATACTAGGCTGACCATATGAAAAGGAGGACAGGGCTCATGTAACTTTAACAGTTGCAGGGAAAAGGGAATTTCAGCCAGCATCATTTGTATGCAATTCTTCATCACAACAATTAAAGTTGCATGCACTATACTAAAGTGACAGGATACAAAAGAGGGCAGGGCCCCTGCAGCTTTAAATGTTGTAATGAAGAAGGAATGTCACAAGGTACGAATTGCATACAAATGACGCCGGCTAAAATTCCCTTTTCTCTACAACTGTTAAAAGTTACATGAGCCCTGTCCTCCTTTTCATAGGGTCAGCCTAACTAAATGTACCATCATTAAGTTGGGCAAACATACAACATTCAAGTTTCTTGAAGTTCTCCAAATTCTTTCTTGAAACTTATTTGACCTTCCTGAACACAAGTGTTTATGTTTTCTTCAATCAGGAAAAAAATAGCATTTTTTAAAAAAAGAATGTGTTTTTCCCAAACAAAAATGTGCATTTCCCTTGCATGCTAAAGTGTAAAAATGAAGATTGCGAAGCGAGAGATGAGAAATAAAGAGACGACACCAAGTTGGGATTTAAACATGGGCCACTTTATTTATTTAACTTAAGCAAAAAAGGGGGAGGAGTACCTATGCGGGCATTAGCAATAGCTGACCAGGCCATTATGGGGATCGGGCGAGACATTCACAGCCCGGGGAGCGGCGCCTGCCTTTCGCCGCCCCCCGAGCCCCCTCGATACGAGGTGGGGGGTCAACCGGTGTTGTCCCCACTCGTGCCGCAGGGCTCCGAGTAGATGAGAAGGGTTGACCCCAGAGGTGAGCCCTATCCCCCCTACTGATGCCGCAGGGCTCTCAGTGGTTGGCCCTCGGGCTTCACCAATCATCCGAAAAGTGCCCGTGAATGCTCACCATTAATCAAACATTAAGCAATGCCCGCACCTACCGCCACAAGGGGGGGACAAGTCTTGGCTTAGTCTCCCCCTCCCCCTCCCCCTTGAAGAATTACTTCGCGGAGGCCCCTCTGTAAATCTGCTAAAAAGAGGTCATTGCCCAGCTGCGACAGGTGTACCCTGTCCGATCTATATAGCTCCCTCCGAAAACGGTGTATGTTAGGGTGCCGAATACTAACGTCCCCGTGCAGCTGCAGAGATTTAAAAATCTCTGTATTAACCCACCTTCGGGCTCTTTCCAAAGCTAGAGGGTCGCCCCCGACTCTCCAATACAAGCGAGGTAGAATGCAGGACCAAATGATCCGTAAACCAGGCCACCTTTGGCGCAAATGCTGGAAATCAGCCAAAGCTTGCAATATCAGCTCCTTGCCTTTCAACAGGCCCAAATAATTCTCCCCCAGATGAATGAGCAAGATTTGCGGGGGGGGGGGGGAAGCAGCATGAGACTGTAGCAGGGTGGGTACCATGTTTACCCATCGCATTCCACGCTTCCCGAGCCAACGGATGTTTGCAAGTTGACACAATCCAAGCTGGGATCCAATGCTGGAGCTGGACGCCCGTTTGCAAGCCCAGAATATCATGCTGTGGCCGCATATGGACACCCGCATGGGTGTAGAAGCCACTGGCAAATCTAAAACAAACAGGGAGACGTTAGTACATGCGGCCCAAGTCCTATTTAGCCGAATGCCTTACATAAGATTGGAATGCAGCAGAACGCCATCTGCCAATGGACTGAATCTGTGCAGAAGAGAACCCAAGGTATGCTGCGGTAGATGCTGCCCCTATGCGGAAGGAATGCGTGCCGAACGTGTCAGGGGGCAATCCAAGGGCATTGAGAGCCCACCTCGTAATAGCCCAAAACTGGTGCTTGGTCAGCGGAGAAGCGTTTGCATGGCAAAACAGAAAACCGGCAGCGTTTCCACGTAAAGCCAAAAAGGCGGATAGGGCTTTTACCGGGCATAGCTCAGGATTAGCAGTGGAAAAAAGGCAGACCCAACGTCCTTTCCCCAACTGATCCGTTTTGGATTGCCTAAGGTGAAGCTGCACCCTACCCGCTTCCAACCGCAAGTCGGAAAGCTGAAATGCTCTGCCAGAGCTATCCCGTTTTGATAATGCCAGTACCTCCGATATCCGAAATGCACCAAAAAAGGTGGTCAATGCAACTGCGTGGAAAAGAGTAGCTTCGAATTGAGAATAGCATAAGGCTGACCAGCGTGCCTGCAAACCTATTAGGATATCAGGAGACATCGGGCTCCTGCTATCCGGAATATGTGGGGTTTCTTTCTCCCAACCACTTAATGCCCGGCGAATGCGGAAATCGGATGTAGAATCAGCCATACCCTGCGCCTTTGCGATGAATGCTAAAGCAGCCAGCTTAACTGAAATTGTGCATATTGCCAGTCCACGTCGCCTGGCATGAACACAAAATTGAAGGATGTGCTCGACAGGTATGGGCCACTGAGGCTGCAAATGATTGGCAGATCAAAACTCCTGAAATTCCCTACCTGCTCTTTGGTATGCCGACCTGGTGCTAGGCGCCAAGGACAGCCATATGGCCTGATCTATTTCGTCCCTCCAATCAACCATAGACTTGATGGCATGAGTTCCGACCTTGGTAACGCCCAAGGAGCCAATTCCCGGAATCTTTGTACCTGATTACGTGACAAAGCATCCGCTATATCATTATTAAGACCGGGAATATGTCTTGCCCTAAACAAAATGTTGTGGTTCATACAATGCAAAGTGAAAACCCTCACTAAATTCATGACCCGCGGGTTACGTGATGTCAAGGAATTGATGACCTGCACGGTGGCCTGGTTGTCACACCAGAACAGTACCGTGGAGTTTTTCATGTCTGCCGCCCACAGGTGCACAGCTACAATTACAGGAAACAATTCCAGGAATGTAAGGTCCCTGCAAATGCCAGTGTTAACCCAATTGGTGGGCCATTGCTCTGCACACCATCTGTTTCGCCATATGACTCCAAAACCCCAAGAGCCTGAAGCATCTGAATGAATTTGCAGATCAGCTTTCACCATAAGCTCATGCCTCCAAAAAGAGATGCCGTTAAAATGATCCAAAAATTCTAACTATACCTGTATGTCAGCTCGCATAGCACTAGTTACACGAGTTTTATGGTGTGGTCTGTGTAGCCCAGACATTGCTGTGCATAAGCGATGCAAAAAGGCGCGCCCCGGAGCTATAACCCTGCACACGAAATTCAAATGTCCCACCACTTCCTGCAATTGTTTGAGGGAAACCTTTTTAAGGTGAAAAATAATCTGGAGCTTAGAACGCAACGTGAACAGCTTATCTGTAGGTAAGCGACAACACTGCTGAGTTGAGTCTAACTCTATGCCTAAAAATTTTATAACTGCGGTAGGTCCCTCCGTTTTTTCGTGCGCTAAGGGAACATCCAGCTCATCACATAAGGCTCTGAAGGTGCTCATCATTAGACTACAATGTGAGGTTCTAGCTGTCCCAGAGAATAGGAAGTCATCCAGGTAATGAATGACATCCGTTGCTCCCGCCCTCAAAATGAGGGCCCATTCCAAAAAAGAGCTGAATGTTTCAAACATTGCGCACGAAATGGAGCATCCCATTGGCAGAGCCCTATCGATATAGAACTGTCCCTTAAAACAAAATCCCAATAAATTAAAGTCTTCGGGGTGAATGGGTAAAATGCGAAAGGCAGCTTTTATATCGCACTTTCCCATTAAAGCCCCAATGCCATTTTTTCGCACCATGCCTACCGCTGAATCAAAGGAAGCATATCTAACCGAACTCAAACTTTCAGGTATTGAGTCATTGACAGAGGCTCCCTTTGGGAAGGAAAGGTTGTGAATCAACCTAAACTCCCCAGGTACTTTTTTGGGGACTATGCCCAATGGGGAAACGCGTAAATGGGGAATGGGGGGCGCGGAGAATGGGCCCAGCACCCTTCCCGCCTGAACTTCCTTATTTATTTTTTCCCTAACAATAAACTCAAAATTGCTGATTGTTTTTTGATTCCGGGACAAAGACCCCTGCCTAGGCCCCTGAAAAGGGATTCGGAATCCCTCTTGAAAGCCCGCCGCAAGGTACGTAGCTTCCTTCCGCTTTGGGTATAATGCCAGCAGTTTCATAAGGGGCTTAAATTTGACCGGGCTGGGTCCCTTTGGAAGGAGGATGTTGCCCCCCGGTACGTCCAGCACGCTGTTCCCTCCTTGTTTGGTCCTTTCCCTCCCTTATTTCTGAAGCATACTGAGGCGGAATGCTGTCCGGAGCAGATATTGCATTCGTGTCGGAACTTACATGGGTTACGAGCGCAAGTACCCCTGTTAAAGTCCCAGCAGAGCGAGCGGTGTTGAACCGCCTGACCCGCATTCCCCTTAAGGGTGTATGCGGGTTGCTGTTTGGCCAAAATATGGCCACTATCCGCTCTATCCCCAAACCCGGGCCTAGCCGGGGTCATGAACTGTAACCACAGGTCATGATCCTTTGTGTTCCAACGAAGGGCGTGGTCAAAGGCGGCTCTACGACGAAATGATTCATCATAGGCCAGCCATGCCCCGCCCTCGTATTCTGAATACGCCCGATATATCATATCGAGGTATTTTGTCAGTATAACACCTTTCCCGGAGAAACGTTGAAGTACCACCCCCATGTAAATGAGAAAACCTGGCAGCCAATTGGCCCACGTACGTGCAACCCGTTTCTTCTTAATCCTCTCTGCCTCTTTATCTCTATCCTTCTCCTTATCAGAATTCTCTTGTTCACGAAATAAAAGCGAAAACATATCAACGTATTCGCCTTTACAGATCTTTTCCCTAGTAGCTGGGAGAAGATGATAGCCCAGTGGTGCGGAGGTGCTACCAGTAGGAATAGAATCCCTACTGGCTCCGGCATACGGATCGTGTCCCTCAAAGGGCGCATTCGCCCCCGCAGAACCGGCAGGTCCCTGCCATACACTAGCACAGGCGACTACAGTATTGTAAGGTTGCTGGGACTGTGTACTGGCCACCGAGGGCATAATTACCGAACTGTGTAATTCAGGTGTTGTGGAAGTACCAGTGCTCCCCTGACCTGCTTGTTGCGTGGCAAATGGCCAAATGCCACTTACAGCAGCCGGGTTGTAGGCTGTAGCCGTTGAGAGAGATGTAGGAGTGTGAACTGTACCCTGTACGCCCATCCCTCCCAGCCATGGGTACCAACCCCAATGAGCCGGAACAGCGCTAGTGGCCTGGAGCGGTGTTGTATTGTACTGTGCTTGCTGCTCACCTAATACGCTGGGCGCCCCTCCCTG
This sequence comes from Anniella stebbinsi, assembly GCA_029215795.1. Lineage (NCBI taxonomy): Eukaryota > Metazoa > Chordata > Lepidosauria > Squamata > Anniellidae > Anniella > Anniella stebbinsi. Next base: position 411,083,900 of record JARDYH010000001.1, on the reverse strand, counting down.
GGATACTGCTTCGGCCGACGGGGTTGACGTTGCAGCTGCCACTGCCTCTTGGGCTTTGTCTCTGGAAGGCGTAGATGACATGGCGGAACTTGCCTCGAGTGCATGCCTGTCTCCAGGAGGCCCGCTGGATGATGCTTCTACTGCTTCCAATCTGGCTGCAATAGAATCTAACAATCGATCATGCTTTTTCTTCCTAGTCACTCTACTGCCAGGATGGGAATGTAATGTAGCCGGAGAAGGAGGGACCTGAATGCCCTTTTCCTTTTCTAGGTTCTGTAATCTATCAGGAAGGTTGGATATATTGGGGTCTAATTCTTCATCAGAAGAAGAGTTCTCAACCGGCCTCTTACGTTTGGGCTGAGGTGGGGCCCTCCCTTTGCCCTTTTTTCCTCCTAGCCCTTTTTTTGGAGGCATGCTAACTAAGCGTACACTGCCTTTAACACCAGTAAGACAAGAAATGCACGAGTCCTGAGGTAGGCTCAAAACCCACTATCAATGAGTCAGGGGATACAAATTTACCAGATTCACAATACTACTCTGGGGATTAATCTGCTTATCCTCTCTGCCTAAAATATGCTAGAGATTGTGGCCAAAACAGGCTGTTTGCTAAATGCCTGAATAACCAAACGTAACAACCAATTAAACTATTCTGTCCTTCTCTCCTTTTTTTTTTTTTTTTTTGTGGGGGGTGGGTGGGGGGTGGGGGGGCTGTGCGGTAAAGGGCAGCTGCAAAGGCAAATCTTGCCTTACGGGTTACCGGGAATGCCTACCAAGACCCTTCCCATCCAGAGCCCACAAGCCCCAACCCCTCCCGGGTCCTGAGACAGAGCCCTGACTCAGGGGATCCCCTTCTCACCCTCCCCTATGGCCCCGAAAAAACCTGCTGGCCTCCAGGCCCAGTGGAGAGGAGATCCTTTGGGGGGGGGCTGGCGGGCGCTGGATTGCCTCGCTGACTGCTGCGCTGCTGCTCAAGTTGGGCCTGGACCCGCCCACTTCCTGTACGTGACGGCTTTTCCTGGGGCGAACAGCTCAGTCGCCGCTTTGCCACCGAGACTGCAGCCGCCCATCTCCCTTCTCCCGGATGCTTCAGAGGCCGGTAAGCCTCCCGCCGCTTCCTCTGCTGGGCTCCCCCAGCTCGTCGAGCCAGCCACCCGCTCCGCGCTGGGTTCTTTTCGTCGGCTGCGCCACTCAGCCACCTCTTCAGCTGGGCTTCCCCAGCTCGATCGGGCCAGACAGCTCCTGGATCCGCGGCACGCCGCGGCTCCTCCTGCTGCCTGCCCATCAGCTCTGCTCCACCGCTTCTTCAGCCGGGCTCCCCCAGCTCTACAGGGGCCGGCAAGTGAGGCGCGCACAGCGCCGCGGCTCTTCCCGCCGGGCTCCCCCGGCTTTCCTGGCTGCCTTCTTCTTGGTCCTTCTGCCGCCGCTTCCACCGCTGTGCAGGTCCCGATCTCCACTGAGCTGCGCAGCCAACTGTGGGGATCTGGAGGGGTCTGAGCTGTTTAAATAGCCAGAGACCCCTCCTCTCCTTGGTGGCACCACCTGGAGCTCGCCAATAGCAGGTCTCCTCGTCGTCTCTTCCCATCCCCGCTCGCAACCTCCTCTCCCCGCCCAGCAAGCGGGACGGGAAAAAGGCCTTTGTTTTGGATGTGTGTGTTTCTGGATATGAGCATTTTTGGATGTGCCATTTGCACAAGTCCACACTTCCAAAAGTGAAAGCAAGTTTGGGGAACTGCGAAAATTCTGCTCCCACACACAATCCTGTCCGGGGTTGTAAATGGACCGTGTTTGGATGTTTTGTAAACAGGAATGAAATTTTCATCCATCTCTATTTTAATACACCTCCTTTCTCTCATCTCAAACAGGACTATGTCTTTTGGAAAATAGGTCTCTGCAAAAGGCACAGCCTTGTGCATTTCACACTGGCTGCATTCCCTCCTTTCAAAGATCCTGACCTCTCCATCAAAAATCTACACATTGAAAATATCCCAGTGAGGTTGTACCAGCCCAAAACATCACAGACTGTAAGAAGAGGTTTTCTTTTCATGCATGGAGGAGCTGGCACTGCAGGAACCATTGGTAAGGAAAGTGGCGCAGATGATGAGTAGAATTCACTAAAATGGTGACTTTGGGTTTCTCAGAAAGTCATACTTTAAAGGTGGTTTGGTCAGAAGGGGATCTATATTTCTACTATACACAATTTCTGGTTTGCTTTCTTTTCTTTGAAGTCTGGGAGGGGTTCAAAAATGAACCTGCATTCATTTCTGAATACTTTCACAGTGCCTCCCAGACATTTAGAGATAGAATTGCCCAAAATGCTTGATATGCAACCTCTATTTTAGAATGGTCTTACAGTAATAGAAGCTAAGCAGAGAAATGTATAATGCAATCCTGTCCATGTCCACTCAGAACTAACCCCACTGAATTCAATAGAACTTACTCTCAGGTAAGTATGAGCCATATAACAGCCTTAGCAGCGGCGTCTCCTGCATCCTACAGTATAATGGAAGCTCTCTTTCTTACATTAGAAATTTCCAGGGCCCCACACTAAAGTGAGGGCTAAATTCTTATCTGGGCAGCCATCTTGTTTTCCATACAATACCTCTGGAAGCAATGCTACCTTGCCATAAAGCATCTTGTTTAGGGGCATCCCAGACCCATTTTGAAATCTGCATGTGGCACCAGGGCTTCCTAGGTACTTGGAGGTTGCTCTGCAGTGCAATGTTTTTTGTTTACAGTGAAAAGGAAAACATGGATTACAGTCACTCAGACTACCACATATTTAGTGTAAGTTTATTAAACCCATATCACACCAGCTTTAAAATCACTTCATTGGCAGCCAATTACTTTCCGGGTGAAGTATAAAGTGTTGGTCATCACCTTTAAAGCCCTACATGGTTTGAGTCCAGGTTACCTGCGGGATCGCCTTTTCCCATACAATACGCCCCGCACACTCAGGTCCTCTGGGGAGAATTTGTTACAGTCAGCCAAAACTAGGCTGATAACTGTTACCCAGTTCTGCCGCTCCTAGACTGAGGAATGGCCTGCCGGAGGAGATTCTTTGACTTTAAGGAAGCCATAAAGACTGAGCTCTTCCGGCAGGCCTACCCAGATGAATTTTAAGAGTTTTATTGGTATTTTAATGATGTATTAGTTTTATGTGCTTTAATCAGTTTTATGTATTTTATATTTCATGTTGTTCCCCGCCTCGATCCAGAGGGAGAGGCGGGTAAGAAAGAAAGAAATAAAATTATTATTATTATTATTATTATTATTATTATTACTAAGTGCCAGTGAGTTCAGGGTGGGCCTTAAATTTGAACCAATGTCTTCCTTGTTACTGTTATGTACCATACTACACAAGCTGCAGGTAGACTGGAAACAATAAATTAAATTATTTGATCACAGTCATAGGTAGAGATGTACAAATCCCCCAATGTTTAGTCTGGGGGTGGTGTCCATCATGGGGAAATCCAGCCCTCTTGGGTTTCAATGGGTTTCCTCAGAGTCTCTGGTGCATCCTCTGGATTTCAGTGAATTATTGTTTCTCTATAAACAGGGCAAGATATGTCAATTGCAACTGCAGTTTCTGTATCTTGGGCAAATTGTGGCCATAATTTGGGTATTTTATGCAATTTGCAACCGTAAAGTGCTTAGTTATGTGTAAATTGTGGCTGCAATTTATGCATAATTATGCACGTTATGATTGCAAATTTTGTAAAATATGCTAATCATGGCCGTAATTTGTCCCAAATTTGGAAACTGCAGCACCAATTGGCATATCTTGCCCTATTTACAGAGGGGGGGTGGGGGAAGGGCGAAACCTTACCATAATCCAGAAGACACACTGGCAGGAAGAGCTTGTCCACTGTGGACCTCATTCAGGTCTGTGGCAGATTTCTCCAACATTCCTTGTCATAGGGGTGAGTACATTTCTCCCCATTGCATTCCTTTGTCATCTTGTGGGTTTGTTCTGCTCCGCGTTCCACTGCTCTCAAATTCCATAAAATCAGTTGCAGACATGGACTCATGTACAGGTTGACTCAGTTTTCAGTTTCTTCATTGGTTTCTTCTAGGGGTGTGCATCGGATCGGATCCGATCCACGATCCGAATCCGATCCGACCCAAAATCGGGAAAATCCGATCCGATCCGACCAACCTCCGATCCGATCCGATCCGATCCGATGAGGTCCGATCCGGATCGGACGCCATTTTGAATGCTTTTTCCCATAGCCAAGTATTGTTTTACAAAAACGCCTATAACTTTTTCATTTTTAAAGATAGAAGGATGAAACTTGGGGACATTGTAGACTGGTTAGGGATAGTTATCTGTGAGAAATTTCAGAAAGATTGGTGCATGCGTTTTGTGGCAATTAATTTTTTAATAAATACCCAGGAATGCTTATAACTTTGTCATTTTTAAAGTTACAAACATGAAACTTTGCCACATTGTAGGAGGTACCTTGGGACCTATGTGTGTGAAATTTCAGAAACATAGGTGCTTGCCTTGTGTGGCAATTAATTTTAGAAAAATGGGTAGTAGTGGGGTAAATACAGTTACGCCTCCCATTTTTTTATTTTTTAAGATACAAACAGGAAACTTGGGCACATTACAGATACCACTTGCCTTGATATGTGAGTGAAATTTCAGAAACATTGGAGCTTGCCTTGTGTGGCAATTAAGTTTTGAAACAATGAGGAAAGAAACACCTATAACTTTGTCATTTTTAAAGTTACACACATGAAACTTTGCCACATTGTAGGTGGTACCTTGGGACCTATGTGTGTAAAATTTCAGAAACATAGGTGCTTGCCTTGTGTGGCAATTAATTTTAGAAAAATGGGTAGTAGTGGGGTAAATACAGTTACGCCTCCCATTTTTTTAGTTTTGAAGATACAAACAGGAAACTTGGGCACATTACAGGGAACACTTCACTTGATATGTGTGTAAAATTTCAGAAACATTGGTGCTTGCCTGGTGTGGCAATTAATTTTTGAAACAATGAGGGATTCATTGGACAGCACTTGCCCATAAGGATTCATTGGACAGTACTTTCCCATAGGGAATCATTGCATTGCACTTTCCCATAGGGAATCATTGCATTGCACTTTCCCACTGAGAAATACAGTTATGCCTCCCACATTTTTATTTTTGAAGATACAAACAGGAAACTTGGGCACATTGTAGACTGGTTAGGGATAGTTATCTGTGAGAAATTTCAGAAAGATTGGTGCATGCGTTTTGTGGCAATTAATTTTTTAATAAATACCCAGGAATGCCTATAACTTTGTCATTTTTAAAGTTACACACATGAAACTTTGCCACATTGTAGGAGGTACCTTGGGACCTATGTGTGCTAAATTTCAAAAACGTAGGTGCTTGCCTTGTATGGCAATTAATTTTAGAAAAATGGGTAGTAGTGGGGTAAATACAGTTACGCCTCCCATTTTTTTATTTTTTAAGATACAAACAGGAAACATGGGCACATTACAGGGAACACTTCACTTGATAGGTGTGTAAAATTTCCGAAAGCTGGGTCCAGGCATGTGGTGGCAATTAATTTTTGAAACAATGAGGAAAGAAACGCCTATAACTTTTTTATTTTAAAAGTTAGAAGTCTGAACATTGCTCACTTTGTAGATGGGTTAGGGGTAGATATGTGTCAGAAATTTCAGAATGATAGGTCCAGGCATTTGATGGCTATGGAATTTTTAGATTAAATGTTTCAAAAAATGTTCCACAGAGGCCAGGTCTTCCTTTCCTCCCCCTCCCGCTTCCCGCGAAGAAAAGGAAACACTGTCTCGTCTCGATCCCTTTGATCCTTGCTAGTATCCATTACAGGGCTCGTGTCTGCTTTCCTACTTTCACTTTTTTACTCAAGCAGACACGAGCCCTGTAATGGATACTAGCAAGGATCAAAGGGATCGAGACGAGACAGTGTTTCCTTTTCTTCGCGGGAAGCGGGAGGGGGAGGAAAGGAAGACCTGGTCTCTGTAGAAATTTTTTTGAAACATGTAATTTAAAAATTCCATAGCCATCAAATGCCTGGACCTATCATTCTGAAATTTCTGACACATATCTACCCCTAACCCATCTACAAAGTGAGCAATGTTCAGACTTCTAACTTTTAAAATAAAAAAGTTATAGGCGTTTCTTTCCTCATTGTTTCAAAAATTAATTGCCACCACATGCCTGGACCCAGCTGTCTGAAATTTTACACACCTATCAAGTGAAGTGTTCCCTGTAATGTGCCCATGTTTCCTGTTTGTATCTTAAAAAATAAAAAAATGGGAGGCGTAACTGTATTTACCCCACTACTACCCATTTTTCTAAAATTAATTGCCATACAAGGCAAGCACCTACGTTTTTGAAATTTCACACACATAGGTCCCAAGGTACCACCTACAATGTGGCAAAGTTTCATGTGTGTAACTTTACAAATGACAAAGTTATAGGCATTCCTGGGTATTTATTAAAAAATTAATTGCCACACAAGGCAAGCACCTACGTTTCCGAAATTTCATACACATGGGTCCCAAGGTACCACCTACAATGTGGCAAAGTTTCATGTGTGTAACTTTAAAAATGACAAAGTTATAGGTGTTTCTTTCCTCATTGTTTCAAAAATTAATTGCCACACAAGGAAAGCTCCAATGTTTCTGAAATTTCACTCACATATCAAGGCAAGTGGTACCTGTAATGTGCCCAAGTTTCCTGTTTGTATCTTAAAAAATAAAAAAATGGGAGGCGTAACTGTATTTACCCCACTACTACCTATTTTTCTAAAATTAATTGCCACACAAGGCAAGCACCTATGTTTCTGAAATTTCACACACATAGGTCCCAAGGTACCTCCTACAATGTGGCAAAGTTTCATGTTTGTAACTTTAAAAATGACAAAGTTATAAGCATTCCTGGGTATTTATTAAAAAATTAATTGCCACAAAACGCATGCACCAATCTTTCTGAAATTTCTCACAGATAACTATCCCTAACCAGTCTACAATGTCCCCAAGTTTCATCCTTCTATCTTTAAAAATGAAAAAGTTATAGGCGTTTTTGTAAAACAATACTTGGCTATGGGAAAAAGCATTCAAAATGGCGTCCGATCCGGATCGGACATCTGGTCCGATCCGATCCGACCAGCCTCCGATCCGATCCGATCCGATCCGACCCCCCAGGTCCGATTCCGATCCGCTATCCGATCCGATCCGGGGGGTCAGTGCACATCCCTAGTTTCTTCCCCCCTCCATGTTATTATCGCACAGGTGCTTGTTAATATTGTATACTGCCAAAAAGGAAGTGCGATGTCACCATGTCTATGCTCTTCATATGCATGATGGGGCCGGGTGGTGTTACGCTGCTGCACTCATATGCATTGATGTGATCCTATGTAGAATTGCCTCAAGATGCTCTCTCGCTCTCTCCCTGTGTGTGCACACGCGACGCACACCATGATACACACAAGTGCAGCCCATGTGTATTAGGAACATAGGAAGCTGCCTTATACCGAATCAAAACTTTGGTCCATCTAGTCCAGTATTGTCAACACTGACTGGCAGCCACTCCCCAGGGTTTCAGGCAAGAGCTTTTCGTGCTTTACCTAGAGATGCCGGGGATCAAACCTGGAACCTTCTGCATGCAAAGCAGATGCTCTATCACTGGGCCACAGCAACTGTGTTAGTAAAATACAGAATGGAAAGAACCATAATGCAATGGGTAGAGCAGTCCTATGTGGGCGGGATGGAGAGTGAAGTGGAATAATCTTCAACACCACTTCAAAAACCCTGTCAGGGTGAATCAGCTAGGACAGATAGACTTATCTTTGCTTTTATCACCAGTAGTTTTATATCATTCTTATTCACATGGATGCCAACAGGAGAGAAGATATTTATACAGGCCTGGGGCTGGTTTAGGGCAATGAGGCAGTAGTGGGTTCTTTTGTTACTTTCTCTTTCTCATTTTTAAAAAGTTTGTTTTGCTATATACTTCCAGGTGGTGGCCTTGAAGGCCCTATAAACACAAGTGTTAATAAAGCCTTTAAGGCCTCCATCGCCCGGGGGGTGGGGAGAAAAGTGCAATTTCCCCAAGGCTGAGGAAATAGCATATTTTCCCTCTCCATGCTAATGGTGGCTGCCTTTAGCACAGATGGGGGAAAGGGCATGATACGGAAGCCAGGGCGGACCTGTGCTTAAGTGCTCTTGAGGGCTCATGAGTTCTGGGGTACAGGCCCATCCCAGCACCGAGCATGTACATCTGGGCTTGTGAGGGCTAGATGCAAGGGTGTCCGCTACTCTCACGGACCCGGGGCAGAATTTCACAACAATCCTATTCTTGATACTTGTGGCTTTAACACAACAGTTTACTAGAATATTTAAACAATCAAATTACAGATTAGTCAATAGAGCTGAGTGATACAAAGATATTAAATGAAAATAAATGATGCAAAAGCACAAATTCTTTTACCCTAGCTGCATTTAGGCTTTTCCAGCTACTTCTTCCTCATGCTACCATCCTTTCCTGCTCTTTCCTCATGCTCTGGTCTTCCCTGGCTCTCTCCTCTTGGCTCTCTCACTCTTTCCCCAAAACTACTGTGTCAGTCTTGAAGAAATGTAACTTCACTGGAGGAATGAAACTACTTCTCTCCAGGATACCCCCTCTCAACAAAAAATCCCACACCTCTAAGGTCTGACTTTATTATCTTGCCTCTGTGAACCTCAAACCTTCACAAACGCGGATGAAAGGTTTTGGCAGTGGCCAGGAGTCTGTTTAAACAGCTGAGGATATTGTGCCATGGTGGTATGAGAGAGAGCCTTATTGGTGGCCACTGACAAGTTCTTGAATGTTACTGTTTACCACACCTCTAAGGGGCACATAATATGCAGACATGGAACAAGCAATGAAACAAGGAGGGGTGGTACCAACTATCAGCAAGGAGTATGAATTCTTTGATCCCCAAGGTAAACGTTGATTGAGCCACCAGCCTTGAAGGGCCTGGAGAAACCATGATGCTCTCAGCTTGACCGTCTGTAATATGGGAGTTCATCATAATGAACAACCTTACAGAGCTCTTGTCATAATTACTGAGATAGTGTGAGAAGTCTGGATGATTAGGGGTCTGGAAACAAAGCCTATGAGGAGAGACTGAATGAACTGGGCATGTTTAACCTGGAGAAGAGAAGACTGAGGGGAGACATGATAGCATTCTTCAAATACTTGAAAGGTTGCCACACAGAGGAGTGCCAGGATGTCTTCTCAACCATCCCAGAGTGCAGCACACGGAATAATAAGCTCATGTTACGGGAAACTAGATTCCGGCTGGACATCAGGAAAAACTTCCTGACTGTTAGAGCATTACAACAATGGAACCAATGACGTAGGGAGGTCGTGGGACACTAGAGGCATTCAGGATGCAGCTGGACAACCATCTGTCAGGCATGCTTTAAGGTAGATTCCTGCACTGAGCAGGGGGTTAGACTCAGTGGCCTTATAGGCCCTTCCAACTCTACTGTTCTATGATTCCATGATAACCTTATTGTCAGTGGACAAGACACTTGCAACTGTTCGAACCACCCCCTAGGGAAGTCATGGGCTCTCCCACACTAGAGGCCTTCAAAAGGCAGCTGGACAGCCATCTGTCAGGGATGCTTTAAGGTAGATTCCTGCATGGAGCAGAGGGTTGGACTTGATGACCTTATAGGCCCCTTCCCACTCTACTATTCTATGATTCTAAGTCCTTTGAACATTCAAAATCACAGTACAAATGGTAAGTATTATTGAGTGATATGTTCATTATTGTGAGAATTTGGCTGTTGTTTTTCCCCAGATTCCTATGAAAGATTTTGCCGCCATATTTCCAAAGCAAGTGACTCAGTGGTTTTGTCAGCTGGGTAAGTAAAGTTTGAACATAATAAAGCCCTGGATTAGATCAAAGGCTTATCTAGTCCAACACCCTCTTTACAACAGTGAAAAACTAGATGCCTATGGATAGAGACAGGAATTACTTCCTTCCAGATTTTAATGTGAATTTCCCATATTTGCACTTCCTGAGCTAATAAGTGAGCCAAGACCAAGATTCCCGCTGTTCTGAGATTAGCAATGCAGTTTGTCAGGGAGAAGATTAGCAATGCAGTTTGTCAGGGAGAAAATGCATGGAGAAAATGTGTATATAGTGGGAAATGTACACAAAATGTACACAAAATTTTAGAGAAAAGCACACACAAACCTGTATCAAATGAAATGATTTGGGGGGACATGGGTATATTTGAAAAAAAATGCACAAGAATGCGCATACCTTTGGTTGGTATTGTGGTAAGAGTCTTGAAGTTAGACTCAGGTAGTTTCGTGTCCCAACCGTCACTATCCCAATCAGACGAAAGACACGTGTAAGATCGAAAACTGGCTGCAGCTCTTTAATCTCCTTCTTGCAAGAAGTGACCATCTAGAAATCAAAACCTAGAAATGGTGCTGACTACAGATTTTTAGCAACCTTAAATAGTAAAAATCATACAGGGATAATTTTCTTTTTGCAATTTTATGCTCATGTTCTCCTAGGGCTTTGATCAAATAAATCAAATCAATTTTACAATTTTCCTCCGTTTCTGCACATAATAATCTCAAATCCAAAACTGTGTACACCCATGCAGAAACAGGTATACTACACATAATGGTGGCAGGATTTGGGACCACATTGTGTCTGGGGATTACATAGTCATTAATTTTCCTCATATCCATTTCTAAGCGGTAAGTAGAACCCTTTCCCGGTTCTGTCCTTTTTTCACAGCCATTATTGAAGTATTACATGGAGAGGAACATGGAACCAAAATTCCCTGTTCCAAAAAATTATCAATTGTTTTTCCTATACATTCTTGGGCTTCTTTTGAAAGGAGGTATTGTTTTCCCTTTAAGGGTACCATGTCATTACGGACAGTGATCTTAACTGGGACAGCTGACTTTAAGAACCTTACTTCCCCAGAATCTTCTTCCCAATAATGAGAGGGTATTTCCTGGAGCTCCAGTGGGAGTGTGGTGACAACCATTTCTTCTGTTTCACTCATAAAAGCCAATACATTCTCAGCAGGAAGGGACACAAACACACTATCAACAATACATTTTATAGTGGCATTTAATTTCACCAATAACTCTCTCCCTAATAAGTTCATGGGGCTTTTAGACATCATAAGAAAGGAATGATCACAAGTAAGGGGCCCAATTTTAACTTGCACTAGGTGCTAAGGGGAGTAAAAGAAGAAATCTCTTTGATTCCTACCACTCTTTCTCTGTGTCCAGAGAACGGTAAAACAGTTTTATTTTATATACTTCTGGCCGCTCCCGTATCCAGAAGACAGTTGTATGGCTGCCCATTAATGGTCAGAGTTAAAAATGGTTTATTTAGTTTTAATTTCCATGAATTTGTCATTTCCCAAGTCTCTGCCTTTTTCACTTCTGTTCCTAAGTCTCCTTCTACCCGTCATTCTGACGTTACCTCAGCTCCTTGTATTTAACTAGACTGTTGTCTCAAAATACAATCTTTCTTCCAATGTTCTGACTTTTTACAAAACAACAACATCCCTTCTCACTTTCATAAACATCTCTTTCTCCTACTCTCCATCCACTTCTTAAAAATTCCCTTCCTCTTTCTCCTCTACCACGTCCACGGTTCCTGCCGCGAACGCGACCACCAAATCTTTCTGTGAGCGCCGCTGCCAAAACCTTCATATCTATCTCTCCCTGTTTTCTTTTCCTTCTTCAACTTTTCCTCTCTTCCACAAAATACATGATGAGCTGTAGCCAATACTTGTGCTACAGTGTCTCCCTGCCATCCAGGTTTATGCTTCACAAAATATTCCTTAATATCTGGGGCTGCCTGATCTACAAAGATTCCAACCACCAAAGAAACATTCGCTACTACCTCAGGATCAACACCACCATACATGCGGAGACTACGGGAAAGGTGGACCAAATAGTCAGCTGGCGTTTCATCTTTATCTTAGAGCACCAATTTTTACCTTTGACCAATTCACAGACTTTAGCCTTAAAAGGAGTATGCACATACGATGTAACACTCTGGCATTGCCGGAACGGCAGGAGCTCCCCCCACTGCAGGAACTGCCGCAACTGCGGATGTTGTCACTACAGTTTGAATATTACTTAACAAGGGATAAAGTCCCTCCAGAGGAAGTGCACTTTCCTCAGGAGGACAATAAGGAGGTGGGGGTGCAGTTGCAATAGAAACTTTCTGATCAGTACTTTGAAAAAAAATACCTGAGAAGGCTTGACCTTCTGCACCATGGATCCAAACATACAAATTTTCTAAATATCCAGGATATGATATCTCTAAAACACCTTTTAAATATTTCAGTATACCTTTTTCAAATAATCCAATGTGTGGCCTTTTTAATCCTAATTCTGGCCTTTGTTTCAACACATAATTTGACAAATCGACTTTTCTTTAAATCAGATTTTCCCGGGACAGTTTTCCATTTCTCCAGGACTACATCCAGTGGAGATCCTTCCGGAATACTCAGTTATCTTCTCTCCAGTAATATTTTGATTTCGTTGCAAAACTCAAACCAAATATTCTAGAAGATAATCAACCTGGTCTTCACTACCCACAATATTTGTAGTTCAGTGTGTTTCCAAAACACATCTCTTGAACTATTTCCTGGTCTTCACTACTCGCAATATTTTTGTTTAGCTGCGTGTGTATCTTTCAGCACCTCTTTATAAGCTTTCACCAAAATATCACCAAAGACCCCTTTTCAAATATCACCGAAGACCTTTTACCTGATTTGTATTCTTCGATCTTACATTCATTGAAGGGAGTAGCCTTGGTTGATAGCCGTCTGTCCCTCCTCAGACTGCAAGTTTCCCTTAGGTTTAACTCACCAATGCCGGCAGGGCTTGTTCCAGTCTGAAAAAGGGTGTGATGGTCATCTAGTTGGGCCTCCTGGCGGGCTCGCCATTTGTGGTAAGAGTCTTGAAGTTAGACTCAGGTAGTTTCGTGTCCCAACCATCACTATCCCAATCAGACGAAAGACACGTGTAAGATTGAAAACTGGCTGCAGCTCTTTAATCTCCTTCTTGCAAGAAGTGACCATCTAGAAATCAAAACCTAGAAATGGTGCTGGCTACAGATTTTTAGCAACCTTAAATAGTAAAAATCATACAGGGATATGGTTCTTTTTCAGTTAAACAGCAACTAGATTCTACAAATTCTAACTTATCTAAAATAAACATAAGCATCAAAGAATCTTCTGATGTGGATTCAATTAGTTCTATCTCTGACTTCTAAGGGATGAAATACACAAACTTTGCAATCTTGCTGGACATCTTTGTCTTTGAAGACTCATCAGAGGGCAAAGTCTATTGTAGTATCTTGTGTAACTTGGCATTAGGAATGTAGCTATCATTAACTTATCTACGTGTTTTCCTCTTGCTAAGTTAATTTGAGGTCTTCATGAGACACACCTTATTAACTTTTTAATTTCAGAGGCACGTATAAGGGAATTTTGAATTATTTCATCACAGTGTGTGTGTGTGTGTGATGAGCAAATTTCCATGTGGACTTCTAAAAACAACAACATACCTCACAAACCTATGCAGAAACAGGACAGAATACACTCCATCCTGAATATCTGACAATATCAGTGAAGATGAGATGGACAATACATCTGGCTGAGGGCAAGGCGGCTGAGCCAATATATGCTGGCCATGCCCAGCCCTCCAGCCTCTTCACATTGTGGCTTTCTCCCTCCCTCCCTCCCTCCCTCCCTCCCTCCCTCCCTCCCTCCCTGTATGCAGTGTGGGGTCAGCTGGTCACCCTATTGAGGGCCGAGTAGGAATTTTGGGGATATAGGTAGGATCTACACTACTGCTTTAAAATGGCTTATAACGGTATTGACAACTGTTGGGGCCCAGGACACACTCCATAGATAGTTTTCAAACCATTTTCAAAGTGTTATATCCTGCTTGGTGTAGATTGGGTGTATATTACCTGGGGCTATGTGTCTTTTTGGCTACTTCACACTGCAAGTGGGGAGAGAGTGTTTTTAGGAAAATTGACTACTAGGGGTGTGCAGAGGGGGTCTTTCCCCCCCCCCCCAAATTCAGGGCACAGCCCTGATGAGGCGATTCTCTCTGATTTTCGGAGGTGGTCTGTCTCCCTGCACCATTGGTATACCTGTTGGAGAACCACACCATTTTTGGGTAACTCCTATATTCTCGTCAATGGGAATGAATAGAAATGCTCACAGCTCCCTCAGTTTTAAAGATAAACACCAAAATTGGCATTGTGACAACTCTTAAAGAGGGCTTTCGGAGCAGATCTCTGCAGTGGGAAAAGTGCTTAGACTTGCAGGAGGCACCTCTCCCCCGCTGTCTGTCGGGCACGTCGGAGTGAGTCGAGTCAAGGCAACAACAACAGCTTCCCCATGGGAGGCTAGCCAGCCAATAGGAGCAATAATTTAAGTGAGAAATAAAGCAGCCTGCCTTACTCAGGTGTAGAAGCTGACTCAGCCCTCCTCTCCCCCCACGCCCCCACCCCCGGCCAGAACCAGGAGCAGCAGTCAGTGTTTCCCACGCCTCATGATGGAATGTTATCAAAGTGTGCTTTATTAATTGTGTACTGCTTGTGTGCACTGCACAACCCTAAAACACACAAACATACAAGTACAAGAAGAAGACACTTGTAACATTGAAGCCAAGTGGTTCTGGGAAGGCTCAGCTTTGAGGAAGGAGAGCGACAGCATGTCAATCGTATAATAATAATAATAATAATAATAATAATAATAATAATAATAGCTCAACCCAGCCCTGCAAGGCGGGACGGGCAGGCACATTGGAGGAAAAAGCTTTAACAGAACAGGCAGGCACACACTAGGGTGACCAGATAAAATCCAGATCAGGGCTCATGTAACTTTAACAGTTGTAGAGAAAAGAGGATATCAGCAAGTGTCATTTGTATGCAATTAGTTCCTGGTGAAATTCCCTCTTCATCACAACAGTTAAAGTTGCAGGGGCCCTGCCTTCTTTTGTATATGGTAATTCTAGTATAGTGCCTGCAACTTTAACTGTTGTGATGAAGAGGGAATTTCACCAGGAACTAATTGCATACAAATGACACTGGCTGAAATTCCCTTTTCTTTACAACTGTTAAAGATACATGAGCCCTGACCTGGATTTTCTCTAGTCAGCCTAGAACACATGCATATGCTGGGGTAGAACAGCTGAAACGAATGAAGCATATGACGACAGCCAAACAAAAACAGCCCCGCTCTCTCCTTGCAAAGAAACAGTTGTCTCAAGATCTCGTAGATCTCTCTCTCCCCCCTCTCTCTCCTTCTCTAAATCTCACTTTGTAAACAAACACCCCCACCTCACTTTGCACTTTGCGTGCAACGATAAAAGAATCTCTCTCTCTCTCTCTCTCTCTCTCTGACTGAAAGGAACACTATAAGCCTGAGAACTAGGGATGTGCACTGACCCCCCGGATCGGATCGGATAGCGGATCGGAATCGGACCTGGGGGGTCGGATCGGATCGGATCGGATCGGAGGCTGGTCAGATCGGATCGGACCAGATGTCCGATCCGGATCGGACGCCATTTTGAATGCTTTTTCCCATAGCCAAGTATTGTTTTACAAAAACGCCTATAACTTTTTCATTTTTAAAGATAGAAGGATGAAACTTGGGGACATTGTAGACTGGTTAGGGATAGTTATCTGTGAGAAATTTCAGAAAGATTGGTGCATGCGTTTTGTGGCAATTAATTTTTTAATAAATACCCAGGAATGCTTATAACTTTGTCATTTTTAAAGTTACAAACATGAAACTTTGCCACATTGTAGGAGGTACCTTGGGACCTATGTGTGTGAAATTTCAGAAACATAGGTGCTTGCCTTGTGTGGCAATTAATTTTAGAAAAATAGGTAGTAGTGGGGTAAATACAGTTACGCCTCCCATTTTTTTATTTTTTAAGATACAAACAGGAAACTTGGGCACATTACAGGTACCACTTGCCTTGATATGTGAGTGAAATTTCAGAAACATTGGAGCTTTCCTTGTGTGGCAATTAATTTTTGAAACAATGAGGAAAGAAACACCTATAACTTTGTCATTTTTAAAGTTACACACATGAAACTTTGCCACATTGTAGGTGGTACCTTGGGACCCATGTGTATGAAATTTCGGAAACGTAGGTGCTTGCCTTGTGTGGCAATTAATTTTTTAATAAATACCCAGGAATGCCTATAACTTTGTCATTTGTAAAGTTACACACATGAAACTTTGCCACATTGTAGGTGGTACCTTGGGACCTATGTGTGTGAAATTTCAAAAACGTAGGTGCTTGCCTTGTATGGCAATTAATTTTAGAAAAATGGGTAGTAGTGGGGTAAATACAGTTACGCCTCCCATTTTTTTATTTTTTAAGATACAAACAGGAAACATGGGCACATTACAGGGAACACTTCACTTGATAGGTGTGTAAAATTTCAGACAGCTGGGTCCAGGCATGTGGTGGCAATTAATTTTTGAAACAATGAGGAAAGAAACGCCTATAACTTTTTTATTTTAAAAGTTAGAAGTCTGAACATTGCTCACTTTGTAGATGGGTTAGGGGTAGATATGTGTCAGAAATTTCAGAATGATAGGTCCAGGCATTTGATGGCTATGGAATTTTTAAATTACATGTTTCAAAAAAATTTCTACAGAGGCCAGGTCTTCCCCTCCCGCTTCCCGCGAAGAAAAGGAAACACTGTCTCGTCTCGATCCCTTTGATCCTTGCTAGTATCCATTACAGGGCTCGTGTCTGCTTGAGTAAAAAAGTGAAAGTAGGAAAGCAGACACGAGCCCTGTAATGGATACTAGCAAGGATCAAAGGGATCGAGACGAGACAGTGTTTCCTTTTCTTCGCGGGAAGCGGGAGGGGGAGGAAAGGAAGACCTGGCCTCTGTGGAACATTTTTTGAAACATTTAATCTAAAAATTCCATAGCCATCAAATGCCTGGACCTATCATTCTGAAATTTCTGACACATATCTACCCCTAACCCATCTACAAAGTGAGCAATGTTCAGACTTCTAACTTTTAAAATAAAAAAGTTATAGGCGTTTCTTTCCTCATTGTTTCAAAAATTAATTGCCACCACATGCCTGGACCCAGCTTTCGGAAATTTTACACACCTATCAAGTGAAGTGTTCCCTGTAATGTGCCCATGTTTCCTGTTTGTATCTTAAAAAATAAAAAAATGGGAGGCGTAACTGTATTTACCCCACTACTACCCATTTTTCTAAAATTAATTGCCATACAAGGCAAGCACCTACGTTTTTGAAATTTAGCACACATAGGTCCCAAGGTACCTCCTACAATGTGGCAAAGTTTCATGTGTGTAACTTTAAAAATGACAAAGTTATAGGCATTCCTGGGTATTTATTAAAAAATTAATTGCCACAAAACGCATGCACCAATCTTTCTGAAATTTCTCACAGATAACTATCCCTAACCAGTCTACAATGTCCCCAAGTTTCATCCTTCTATCTTTAAAAATAAAAATGTGAGAGGCATAACTGTATTTCTCAGTGGGAAAGTGCAATGCAATGATTCCCTATGGGAAAGTGCAATGCAATGATTCCCTATGGGAAAGTACTGTCCAATGAATCCTTATGGGCAAGTGCTGTCCAATGAATCCCTCATTGTTTCAAAAATTAATTGCCACACCAGGCAAGCACCAATGTTTCTGAAATTTTACACACATATCAAGTGAAGTGTTCCCTGTAATGTGCCCAAGTTTCCTGTTTGTATCTTCAAAACTAAAAAAATGGGAGGCGTAACTGTATTTACCCCAATACTACCCATTTTTCTAAAATTAATTGCCACACAAGGCAAGCACCTATGTTTCTGAAATTTTACACACATAGGTCCCAAGGTACCACCTACAATGTGGCAAAGTTTCATGTGTGTAACTTTAAAAATGACAAAGTTATAGGTGTTTCTTTCCTCATTGTTTCAAAACTTAATTGCCACACAAGGCAAGCTCCAATGTTTCTGAAATTTCACTCACATATCAAGGCAAGTGGTACCTGTAATGTGCCCAAGTTTCCTGTTTGTATCTTAAAAAATAAAAAAATGGGAGGCGTAACTGTATTTACCCCACTACTACCTATTTTTCTAAAATTAATTGCCACACAAGGCAAGCACCTATGTTTCTGAAATTTCACACACATAGGTCCCAAGGTACCTCCTACAATGTGGCAAAGTTTCATGTTTGTAACTTTAAAAATGACAAAGTTATAAGCATTCCTGGGTATTTATTAAAAAATTAATTGCCACAAAACGCATGCACCAATCTTTCTGAAATTTCTCACAGATAACTATCCCTAACCAGTCTACAATGTCCCCAAGTTTCATCCTTCTATCTTTAAAAATGAAAAAGTTATAGGCGTTTTTGTAAAACAATACTTGGCTATGGGAAAAAGCATTCAAAATGGCGTCCGATCCGGATCGGACCTCATCGGATCGGATCGGATCGGATCGGAGGTTGGTCGGATCGGATCGGATCGGATCGGATTTTCCCGATTTTGGGTCGGATCGGATTCGGATCGTGGATCGGATCCGATCCGATGCACACCCCTACTGAGAACAGCTACAATCACATAGAATCCACGACCGTGAGAAAATTCCCTCCCCCAAACACTGTGATTGGAGGAAAACTAAATGCAGTCATGGACAGCGCTGCGGCAATTCCTAATTGGTTAGCCACAGATGTCGATATCAATGATCAAAACTGCCCCACCCCATCATCCCACCTTCCTTATTGGGAGGTTTTCAATTTAGACACACTACACACATGAAATGATCATGTTCCTGTTGCCCCCCCCCCCCCCCCATGGTAGGATAATTTCGGAGACTTGGGGAGCTCTGATTGGGCATGTCTCTGCTCTGACATTGTTTGATGGGTTTAGAAGCGGCCAATCCCTGCTTTAGAAAATCAAATGCACCACAGGTGTTCATGGTGATCAGATCTTTCCAGAGCAAAGTGCACACCTCTATTGACTATGTTTCAGTGTGAATTTAATTTAATGGTTGTAGGCTGGTAGGGATGGGCACACTTAGAGGAAACAGGGATGGTAATCATTCTGTGACACTGTTTTGGTGACAGGTAATGCCTGAGACCTTCCACTGAGGGTTTTGTAGCCCCAGTGGGGGGATAAGGGTTACCTGTGAGGCCAACTCATCTCACCTCACCTGGCTCTTTCATTATTACATTTTTATCCCATCTTTGTTCCTCTAAGAATCTTCTCAATGTGGCTTAGGTTATTCTCATCTACTCCCTGTTTATCTTTACAGCAACCTGGTGGTGTAGGACAGGCTGAGAGAAAAGGGGTGTTCATAGGAACCAAAAGGGTTATAGTCCAGGCATCCTGTAAGAGGCTACACTTTGATTATTACATCAAAGGGATCTCCTTGTATTATACTAAATGTGTGTACACATGTCCAGATGGTTGTGAGAATCTGTCTACATGCGTCCAAATTGGGTTTGTGCAGAGGTGCTAGAATTCTACTTAAACTAGGATACAGATGATGTATATAGCTGTTCCAGGGTTGAATGAGCATGTCTGAACTGATAAACACATGTTGAATTTATGTAACCATGTAAAATGCAGCCTGCTGCACTGAATGTCGGTGTGTTAACACCCCTTAAGTGGATATGCATTCGCCAATTCACACAAGCGTATGTGTGTTCATTCAACCCAGGGTCAGTTGCATGCATCAACTGTACCCTGGATCAAGCAGGGTGCTAGTACCTGTGTACAAATCAATATAAGTAAATAGCCTTATTCAGACATTAAAAAATCTTATGCATGAAAGGGAAGCAGGAAGCATGTGCTGTCCCTAAACTCTCCAGTCCCAACCTTACCCATGACAACCAAGATGATCTGAAGAGTAATTGGCTGCATTCAGACAACACAATAGTTGATGGTGGGATAATAATAAACTCAACAGCTGTTTATCTAGTGGGTACTCCCCACACAACATGATAATAACCAGCTGTCAGCTATTTAAACTACCATTGGTTATCGTGTTGTCTGAACTCAGTCATTGTGACTGTATTTGCCAGAAATCAGTTCATGTGCTCTGCAATCCAATGCATGAAATAATATACAGGGACTGGATTTCACATGAGGGAAATTCACATGACACACCAAACAAACACACATTCATACTCTATGTATGCTTGTACAGATTGTTGTGACAATCTAGCCCAATCCAATGTTTCGCCTTATGAGTAAATTGAAAATGCAAATAGAGGGAATGGGGATAAAAGATCTAGCTTCCCCCCCCCCTTTCCCCTCATCATACTTGTCAACTCTCTGCAGAGGAAAACTTCTGCTATTCATGGAGGCTCTCCTTGGGATTTTAGAACCCAGATTCATGTTGCTGTTACTAAATTAGAAATAAACATATTGCTATTTATTCAGTCTGATTCCTGACTCCTAGCTGAGCAGAGCAGAGAAGACGAAACTGCCCCAGCTGGACTAGAAGGAATATAAGGAAGAGAGCTCCCAGAAAGTGAGCGATTAGAGTGAGTGAACAGGGGGAGCATACAGGAGTTTGTCAGGGGGAGTTCAGCAGGGGAGGTCAAGGGGGAGCTCTCTAACAAAATTTTGTTCTCATAAGACACACTCAGGCCCCCTCCACAAGGATTCGCTTTTGCGCCTGGTTAAGTGATTATGCGCTTCATCCCTGAAGCGCATTTACCCCTAATACCTCTGCACGAGAGGCAGGCAGGGAGAGGGGAGGGGGGAGGCAAGACCCCCGGAGGCAGGAGCCGATCTCGGCCGGGGAGCACCGGAGGGGGCAGCGAGAGTCCTCCGCCAGCCTTTCTCTCTGCAAAGGCAAGAAACCGGGGGTGGGGGGGCGCTCAGGGGAGCCGGGAGGAGTTGTCACTGCTGGACGGGGAGCGTCTCCTTTCCGGCGGGGGCGGCGGCGGGGAGAGGGGGGGCGGTGGCAGGGCGACCCCTTCTTCGGCCACGCGAAGCTCTCCCGCGTGCGCTGGCTGCAGCCTCAGCGGTCCGCTCCATTGCCTGCCTGCATGCCTGGCTGCTTCGCCCTCCCCCGCCGGAGGGAGGGAAGTCTGTCGAGGGACGTGGGCGGGCGGAAGGCAAAAGACGGAGCCAGAGGAGCCGGCTAGGGAAGCCAGGAGCCGAGCGGGGGAGCGAGCAGCAGCAGCAGCAGCAGCACATCCCGCCGCAAAATAAAACTCGCTATTTAACGCGCATTCGATAATGCGCACAATCGGAGGGATAGCGCGCCTCTACGCCCGATTTGCGCTCCCTCCTTGTAGAGGTAAATTTTTTAAAGTGCCTTGAAAGAGCTTTAAACCTCTCTTGTAGAGGCAGCCTCATACAGTAGGGGACTTTCAGAGAGGATAGGACAGGCAATTCCAATACAATCAGAAAGGAAGTAACAAAGCAGAAATGGCGTCTCTAGAGGTGGTGACCTGCAACTAGGGTTGCCATATTCTGGATCCACAAAACTGGGACAATTTGGGGGGGGAGGGGGGGGCTAGGATTTTTTAAAAACTGAGCAATATGTAAAGGTCTAGGGAAAGGAAGAAAGCTATCAAAGCTTTAGTTATCTAACAGCGCGATCCTATGAGTGTCTACTCAGAAATAAATTCTATTGAGTTAAATAGGACTTATTCCCAGGTAAGTATGTACAGGATTGCAGCCTAAATAAAGTACTTCAGTATATGCAAATAAATAATAGGCAAAGAACAATTTAAGCAATCAAACAGAAAAATGACACTCAATTACATTTCTCCACTAGTTCTCAAAAGCTAGAGGAGAATTCAATATGGAGACTTAACCCCACCCCAACTGCCCAAGTAGCTACCATAGAATATTAATATTAAAAGACATCGTTTAACCGCAAAGTAGCCATCTCCTTCGTGTTCAAGTGGTGGCTGTAGCAGAATATGGACTGTTCGGTGCCACTAGCTGGCAAGATCAAAATGAATTGTAAATAACAACAAAAATGATAATACTGTTGATTTTCTTAGACATATTTAAAAGACAACACCCCCCTCCTACTCACACAGCCCAAATTAAACTTAAGGCATGATCCAACAAAAGTTAAGTACTTTTAAGGTTGTAATTCCATGCATGCCTACTTGGGAGTAAGACTCACTGAACACAGTGGGACTGATGCCTGAGCAAACATGCATAGGGTTCTACGATCTCATTGGTTTCAATGGGAGAATGTTAAATGCCTGATTTTTCCTGCACATTTGGTTTGCTATATTCTGCATTCACAAAACTAGGACAAATTTTATTTATTTATATTTGCATTTAAAATACATGTTTTTTTCTATCTAAACATGCATAGGATTGTGCCCTAAAGAACAAAAACAAAAGCAGCCATGTTGACCATACCGGGAAAAGATCAAAATCCATATAACATAATACTTTCATTAGGCCAACTCAAAAATCACAAAAATGTACAAGTTTTTGAGATCTTCAGATCTCTTCATCAGGCAAGATGTGACAAAAAGCAGGGTCATGGTGGTAATATGAATGGTAGTGGGGGAGCTAACTGGATGTTATAGTCAGGATGTATGTGTTGTTAACCATAACATGATATAGAATCATAGAATAGTAGAGTTGGAAGGGGCCTAAAAGGCCATCGAGTCCAACACCCTGCTCAGTGCATGGAAGAGGAGGGTG
Organism: Anniella stebbinsi; assembly: GCA_029215795.1. NCBI lineage: Eukaryota > Metazoa > Chordata > Lepidosauria > Squamata > Anniellidae > Anniella > Anniella stebbinsi. Next base: position 411,061,177 of record JARDYH010000001.1, on the reverse strand, counting down.
TGCAGACATTCAGCTTGGCCTCTGCCTGGTGATGTGATGGCTTCAGTGCCCACAGGACTACAGAGAACAAGAAAATAGACGATTGTTGACTCTCCGTTTTTGAAAATATAAAATCCACCTACCTATTAACTCAAAACAGTTAGCATACAGGCCCTTGGCACCCCTAACTTGGGTGTAAGCCCCACTGAATTTACAAGCAAACCTGCATAAAATCCGACTACCTGAATGGCATTGTGGCATATGCTTTTGTGGACACTAGAATGCTTAAGTTCCCAAAAGCTTATACCAACATAAATCTATTAGGGCGCAATCCTATGCATGTTTAGACAGAAAAAAGGCCTACAACTCCCAGTATGCCCTAGCCAGTCATGCTGGCTGGTGGAAGCTAGGAGATGTAGGACTTTTTTATCTAAATATGTACAGGATTGCACCTTTTGTTTTTAGAAGTACAACCCTATGCACACCTACTCATAAATAAGTGCCTTTGAGTTTAATGGGGTTTACTCCCAAGTATGTGTAGCCTAAGGTGCCACAAGAGTCTTTGTTATTGTGAAGATTAACAGGTTTATTTTTGTTGTTGTTTAGCTATGACAAACTACGGGAGGGCTAGCCATCTGGGAGGGGGGAAAGGGAGGAGGGAAGTGCCTTTTAAACATGTTAGCTTGGTGGTTTAAAAAAGGAGGCGCTGGGCAGTTGGCCACATTGTCCCAGAGCGAAGGAAGGGAAAAACTCAACAAAACTTAAGTCCTGCTGAACTGAGGGAGGAAGAGGCAGGAATCTCGTGCCAAACCTCTGGACGAGGCGTGCGGGAACCCAGCATGCACCTATTGCTTTGGGAAAAGGCGGGCTGTGGAAGAAGGCATGCTGGTTGCGGCCATGGCTCCTCCTCATGGGTCAGGTGGCTGAGGAAGCCATGCACCGTCCCCGCCTCCATAGGGGGGAGGAGGAGGAGGAATAACTCAGGCGCTTCTCTTTGTCTGGGTCCTAGTGCACCAGTGCTTTCTGTTCTCCTCTCTCTGTCTTGCCCAGCCGGACCAGGAATCCAGGATTTTGGACTGACCGGCTGGGACATTTCAGAATGTCTTGGAATCCATGACATTCACGGTTTTCCGGGACGTATGGCAACCCTACCTGCAACATGTGTGCAATGTTTGTGTTGCTGCCTGAGATCAACATGGCATACACCTGCAACACGTGCAAGCTGGTTGCACTATTGGAAGAAAAAGTGAGTGTACTTGAGTGGTGAGTTTCCACCCTCCGAGGAATAAGAGAAGGCAAAGAGTTCTTAGACAGAACGGTGGAACTGCAACATCAACAAGAAGCACAAGAGATTGAAGAGCAACAGCAAGCCGAAGCAGAAGTGGAGCATGCTGCTGTGAGGAAAGCCAACGAAGAGGAAACTCCTTGGAAAAGGGTGACAGTTAGGAGCAGAAGAACTAGAAGACCCTCTGCACCAGTGGAACCATTAGAGATATGCAACCGCTTTCAGCTACTGGAGGATGAGACTGGAGGACAGAATGCAGAGGAAGAATTACTGGGGACTCCATGCAACAGTAAGCAAGAGGCAGAAAGTCAGTCAACCAAGAAGAAGAGTAGTTGTTGTTGGGGGAGACTCCCTGCTGTGTGGGATTGAAGCCCAAGTATGACGCGAAGACCCATGGACTCGCCAGGTGTGCTGTGTCCCTGGAGCACAGATTAGAGATGTGACTGAGGGGTTGCCAAAGCTCATCAAGCCCACTGATACATATCCTTTTCTTCTCATCCATGTGGGAACAAATGATATTGCCAAGCTGAGCTATGAAGAAATCACGTCAGACTTTGAAGCTCTAGGAAGGAATCTCAAGAATTTTGGGGCCCAGATAGTTTTCTCATCCATCCTCCCTGTTCTTGGAAGAGGGATTTGGATTCTGGGACCATTGGCTACACTACTTGGAAGATGGACTGCTGGCAAGGGATGGGTTCCACCTCACAAGGGCTGGGAAGAATGTGTTCAGCCACAACATGAAGAACCTCATCAGGAGGGCTTTAAACAGAATCCTATGGGGGCGGGAGATGTAAACTTTGAGGCAACAATGGATGAAGGCTTATGTGCCATAACAGAGAGAACAGCTCCAATAGTGTCCCAAAACAGTCTTCACAACAATGTAGGAAAGAAGCGAGACTACGAAGTACATGGGCTTTGATGTCTATATAATAATGCCCAGAGTATGGGAAACAAACAGAATGAACTTGAACTCTTAATACATGAAGGGAAATACGACTTGGTGGGATGACTCCCATGATTGGAATATAGCAACTGAAGGATATAACTGTTCAAAAAGAACAGAAGAAATAGAAAGGGAGGCGGAGTCACACTATATGATAAAAATACTTACCCCTGTACGGAAATACAAGAGGATGAGCCCGATATCTGTTGGGAGACAAATTCTGCCAAAAGTGTCCCCTCCAAGAAATTCCTCACATGTGTGGCTGATAATGTTCTCCTACAGAAAGTAGAGGAGGAAAGTAAAGGAAGGAACTAGAGGAACAGCTATCTTTGACTTGATACTGACCAATAGGGAGGACTTAGTGGATAAAGTGGCAGTTACGGGAACTCTGGGGGAACTCATCATACTTGAGTTCTTGATTTTAAAGGAAGCAAAAGCTGCATGTAGCCATACTTGTACTCTGGGTTTCAGGAAAGCTGATTTTAATAAACTCAGAATTATGATAAGTAAGGTCCCATGGCAAGTGACCCTAATGAGAAAAGGAGTTCAAGATGGGTGGGAGTTTTTTAAAAAGGAAACTTTAAAGGCACAATTACAAACAATTCCAGCAAGGAAAAAAGATAGAAGACAACAGAAGTAACCAATGTGTCTCCACAAAAGGCTTTGAGATGACCTGAAAATAAAAAGGATACATATAGGAAGTGGAAGGAAGGCCAGGCTACAAAAAAAGGGTACAAACAAGTAGCATAGAAGTGCCAGAATGGTGTCAGGAAGGCTAAAGTTGAAAAAGAGCTGAGGCTAGTGAGGGCTGCTAAAAGCAATAAAAAGGCTTTCATCAGATACGTGAAAAGTAAAAGACAGAGAAAAAAATGGTGGTTCAACTGCTTAATGAGGATGGCAAATTGGTAACAGATGACAAAGAAAAGGCTGTAGTGCTCAATTCCTACTTTGGCTCAGTCTTCTCCAAAAAGTGGGTCTATGTTCCCCCTGAAAAAAGTGAAGTACAAGCTGAAGAAGCAGGATTGCATTTTGAGATTGATAAACAAATGGTCAAGGAACACCTAATTACTATGAACATCCTAAAGTAATGAAGGAGCTGGCAGAAGGACACTCAGAAACACTGTCTATTAACTTTGCAAAAACATGGAAGACGGTTGAAGTGCCGGACAACTGGAGGAGGGCTAATGTTGTCCCTATCTTCAAAAAGGGCAACAAGATGAACCTGGAATCTACAGACCAGTCAGTCTGTCATCCATCCCTGGGAAATTTTTGGAGCAAATTATAAAGAAGTCAACCTGTAACCACTTTGAAAACAATGCAGTGATTACTAGAAGCCAGCATGGATTTGTCAAGAACAAATCCTGTCAGACTAATCTGATCTCATTTTTTGATCGGGTAACCTCCCTTGTGGACTGTGGGAATGTTGTGGACATAATATATCTTGACTTCAGCAAAGCTTTTGACAAAGTGCCCCATGCCATTCTATTCACAAACTTCTGAAAAGTGGGCTAGATGGAACAACTATTAGGTGGATCCACAGTTGGCTACTGAAGCAGACTCAAAGAGTGCTTATCAATGGTACCGTCTCAAACTTTGGGGAGGTAACGAGTGGGGTACTGCAGGGCTCAGTCCTGGGCCCAGTGCTCTTCGATATTTTTATTAATGATTTGGACGTGGACGTGCAGGGAATGCTTATCAAATTTGCAATCGACACAAAATTGGGTGGGATCTCTAATACCTTGGAAGACAGAAACAAACTTCAAAGTTATCTTGATAAACTGGAGCGCTGGGCTGAAAACAACAGAATAAAATTTAATGTGGACAAATGCCAAGTTCTACACTAGGGATGTGCACGCCCCAAAATATTGTATTTTATCGTTATCAGAATTTTGGACCAAAAAAATGATTGTCTCCGATAATATCGTAGGTTAATCGTATCATCTTCACGATAATTATCAAAAATCCGATATTTAATTTGCAGCCCCATTGTGCCCTATAGAGCGGAATTCTTTAGAAAAAAATGCCTATAACTTCTGTATGTTCAAAGTTACAGGCTTGAAACTTGGTCACAATGCATATGGGATACGCCTAAGTATGTGTATGAAATTTGAGATCAATCCCTCCAACCTTCGATTTTATATCAATTGTTTAAAGATCCTGCAACTTTTTGACAGGTCTGAATGAATGCACGTGGCGAGCTGTCATTCTGACCTGTCAGAACTTAACCAATCTTTAATAAATTCATATAAAATCGAGGGTTGGAGGGATCAATCTCAAATTTCATACACATACTTAGGCATACCTCACAAGCACTGTGACCAACTTTCAGGCCTCTAACTTTTAAAATACAGAAGTTATAGATTTATTTACATGGCAGTCCGATAATCCGATATAATCAGGCTGATAATTTTCAGATCGGATATTTATCGAAGGTTTTTCTATCATATTGTTATCGTTAATCGGATGTCCAATAACGACCTTATTGTATAATTATCTGACATTTTAACGATACGATACACATCCCTATTCTACACCTAGGGGGAAAAAACCAAAGGCACAGTTACAAGATGGCGGGATACTTGGCTCAGCAATACGACAAGCAAGAAGGATCTTGGAATTGTAGATCACAAGCTGAATATGAGCCAACAGTGTGATGTGGCTGCAAAAAAAGCAAATGCTATTTTGGGCTGCATTAATAGAAAATAGCTTCCAAATCATGTGAGGTACTGGTTCCCCTCTATTTGGCACTGGTTAGGCCTTCTCTTGAGTATTGCATCCCTTTCTGGGCACAACACTTCAAGAAGGATGCAGACAATTTGGAGTGTGTTCAGAGGAGGGCAATGCAGATGATCAGATGTCTGGGGAAAAAAGCCCTATGAGGAGAAACTGAAAGAACTGGGCATGTTTAGCCTGGAGCAGAGAAGATTGAGGGGAGACATGAGAGCACTCTTCAAATACTTGAAAGGTTGTCACAGAGAGGAGGGCCAGGATCTCTTCTCGATCAACCCAGAGTGCAGGACATGGAATAATAGGTTCAAGCTACTGGAAGCCAGATTCTGGCTGAACATCAGGAAAAACTTCCTGACTGTTAGAGCAATATGACAATGGAACCAATTACCTAGGGAGGTGGTGGGCTCTCCCACTCTAGAGGCATTCAAAAGGCAGCTGGACAACCATCTGTCAGGGATGCTTTAAGGTGGATTCCTGCTAGGGGTGTGCATCGGATCGGATCCGATCCACGATCCGAATCCGATCCGACCCAAAATCGGGAAAATCCGATCCGATCCGATCCGATCCGGACAACCTCCGATCCGATCCGATCCGATCCGATGAGGTCCGATCCGGATCGGACGCCATTTTGAATGCTTTTTCCCATAGCCAAGTATTGTTTTACAAAAACGCCTATAACTTTTTCATTTTTAAAGATAGAAGGATGAAACTTGGGCACATTGTAGACTGGTTAGGGGTAGTTATCTGTGAGAAATTTCAGAAAGATTGGTGCATGCATTTTGTGGCAATTAATTTTTTAATAAATACCCAGGAATGCCTATAACTTTGTCATTTTTAAAGTTACACACATGAAACTTTGCCACATTGTAGGGGGTACCTTGGGACCTATGTGTGTGAAATTTCAGAAACGTAGGTGCTTGTCTTGTGTGGCAATTAATTTTTAGAAAAATGGGTAGTAGTGGGGTAAATACAGTTACGCCTCCCATTTTTTTATTTTTGAAGATACAAACAGGAAACTTGGGCACATTACAGGTACCACTTGCCTTGATATGTGTGTGAAATTTCAGAAACATTGGAGCTTTCCTTGTGTGGCAATTAATTTTTGAAACAATGAGGAAAGAAACACCTATAACTTTGTCATTTTTAAAGTTACACACATGAAACTTTGCCACATTGTAGGTGGTACCTTGGGACCCATGTGTGTGAAATTTCGGAAACGTAGGTGCTTGCCTTGTGTGGCAATTAATTTTTTAATAAATACCCAGGAATGCCTATAACTTTGTCATTTTTAAAGTTACACACATGAAACTTTGCCACATTGTAGGCGGTACCTTGGGACCTACGTGTGTGAAATTTCGGAAACGTAGGTGCTTGCCTTGTGTGGCAATTAATTTTAGAAAAATGGGTAGTGGTGGGGTAAATACAGTTACGCCTCCCACTTTTTTATTTTTGAAGATACAAACAGGAAACATGGGCACATTACAGGTACCACTTGGCTTGATATGTGTGTAAAATTTCAGACAGCTGGGTCCAGGCATGTGGTGGCAAGGTATTTTTGAAACAATGAGGAAAGAAACGCCTATAACTTTTTTATTTTAAAAGTTAGAAGTCTGAACATTGCTCACTTTGTAGATGGGTTAGGGGTAGATATGTGTCAGAAATTTCAGAATTATAGGTCCAGGCATTTGATGGCTATGGAATTTTTAAATTACATGTTTCAAAAAAATCTCTACAGAGGCCAGGTCTTCCCCTCCCGCTTCCTGCGAAGAAAAGGAAACACTCTCTCGTCTCGATCCCTTTGATCCTTGCTAGTAGTATCCATTACAGGGCTCGTGTTTCCTTTCCTACTTTCACTTTTCAAGCAGAACGGCTGAGCCTAGCTGAGTTTTGCAGCCATGCGTGCAAGGAAGGATCACTCTGGTCTCGATCCCTTTGATCCTTGGTAGTATCCATTACAGGGCTCGTGTCTGCTTTCACTTTGTACTCAAGCAGACACGAGCCCTGTAATGGATACTACCAAGGATCAAAGGGATCGAGACCAGAGTGATCCTTCCTTGCACGCATGGCTGCAAAACTCAGCTAGGCTCAGCCGTTCTGCTTGAAAAGTGAAAGTAGGAAAGGAAACACGAGCCCTGTAATGGATACTACTAGCAAGGATCAAAGGGATCGAGACGAGAGAGTGTTTCCTTTTCTTCGCGGGAAGCGGGAGGGGAAGACCTGGCCTCTGTAGAAATTTTTTTGAAACATGTAATTTAAAAATTCCATAGCCATCAAATGCCTGGACCTATAATTCTGAAATTTCTGACACATATCTACCCCTAACCCATCTACAAAGTGAGCAATGTTCAGACTTCTAACTTTTAAAATAAAAAAGTTATAGGCGTTTCTTTCCTCATTGTTTCAAAAATACCTTGCCACCACATGCCTGGACCCAGCTGTCTGAAATTTTACACACATATCAAGCCAAGTGGTACCTGTAATGTGCCCATGTTTCCTGTTTGTATCTTCAAAAATAAAAAAGTGGGAGGCGTAACTGTATTTACCCCACCACTACCCATTTTTCTAAAATTAATTGCCACACAAGGCAAGCACCTACGTTTCCGAAATTTCACAGACATAGGTCCCAAGGTACCGCCTACAATGTGGCAAAGTTTCATGTGTGTAACTTTAAAAATGACAAAGTTATAGGCATTTCTGGGTATTTATTAAAAAATTAATTGCCACACAAGGCAAGCACCTATGTTTCTGAAATTTCACACACATAGGTACCAAGGTACCACCTACAATGTGGCAAAGTTTCATGTGTGTAACTTTAAAAATGACAAAGTTATAGGTGTTTCTTTCCTCATTGTTTCAAAAATTAATTGCCACACAAGGAAAGCTCCAATGTTTCTGAAATTTCACACACATATCAAGGCAAGTGGTACCTGTAATGTGCCCAAGTTTCCTGTTTGTATCTTCAAAAATAAAAAAATGGGAGGCGTAACTGTATTTACCCCACTACTACCCATTTTTCTAAAAATTAATTGCCACACAAGACAAGCACCTACGTTTCTGAAATTTCACACACATAGGTCCCAAGGTACCCCCTACAATGTGGCAAAGTTTCATGTGTGTAACTTTAAAAATGACAAAGTTATAGGCATTCCTGGGTATTTATTAAAAAATTAATTGCCACAAAATGCATGCACCAATCTTTCTGAAATTTCTCACAGATAACTACCCCTAACCAGTCTACAATTTGCCCAAGTTTCATCCTTCTATCTTTAAAAATGAAAAAGTTATAGGCGTTTTTGTAAAACAATACTTGGCTATGGGAAAAAGCATTCAAAATGGCGTCCGATCCGGATCGGACATCTGGTCCGATCTGATCCGACCAGCCTCCGATCCGATCCGATCCGATCCGACCCCCCAGGTCCGATTCCGATCCGCTATCCGATCCGATCCGGGGGGTCAGTGCACATCCCTAATTCCTGCATTGAGCAGGGGATTGGACTTGATGGCCTTATAGGCCCTTTCCAACTAAAAGTCTATGATGCTATGATTCAATGATTCAATGATTCTATGTTTCTAGTGGACGTTAATACCCATGTAAGCAAGAACTGGCAGCTTAGACAGCAGAAAATTAGCTGCCCTTGTATTCCTGAGGATGGAAGGAAAATTCCTCAAGTGGTTGTATCAGCGAAGCATTGATGTTTTTTCAAAAGCAAACAATCAATCCAGTGTTTTGTTTGTACAAAATTAACAAACATAAGAACAGAAAAATTGAGCATTCCTAATACTACAATTCCCTTTTAGAAACTACTTTGATTATCCCAGAATCCAAACATTTGGGGAGAAATTCAGATGGGGAGACGCATCATTCACTTTTAACAAAACAAAACTCCAAATAAAACAGAATTTTAGACTCTGATTAGTTGTGTTTTGCACTATGATATAGAACATAATTATGTTGTTCTACTGCCAAACGAGGCAGGACACGATTCTTAAAGCAATGTCAGGTCAGTCCAAAGTGCTTCGGATCTCCTCAGACTGATCTGGACAACCGCCTGTCCAGCTGTATGAGCCCCCTGCTCCTTACCTGGAGTCCTGGACCTGTTGGAGGAGCACCTGCAATCATAGCCATCTTCGGGGGTTTGCCATTCTCTTTTTAAAATGGCTACTCTTCATATTCTGGAAATTAAATGTTGTATGAATGGCAGCCATAAAGCTGTCATGCATGCAACATTACAGGCATAAATGGCCCATATAAAATGTAGAAGCATCACTTGATTTTAGCAAAACACAATGAAACCCTAAACATAACAGAATTTTAGACTCAGATTTTTGACTCGCTGTATTTCCACCATGATGTGGGCCATAGTTGTTTTGTTCTACTACCAGATGAGGCAGAACAAGCTTCCTATTAAGTGTTCCTTGATTTCACAGATATATCCTGTCTCCTGAGCAGCCCTATCCAGTGCAATTCCAGCAAAGTTTGGATGTTACCATACATTTTATGAGACATGCAGAAGACTATGGGGTGGATCCTGACCGCATCATCATTTCCGGAGACAGCTTTGGAGGTTTACTTGCAGCTTCCGTTTGCCAAATGATTGCACAGAGAGATGATGTTCCGAAGCTGCGTGCTCAGATGTTGATCTATCCTTTTCTTCAGGTTGTGAAATACAGTTTGCCTTCATACCTACAAAATGCCCACGCCCCTCTCTTGACTCGGAGGCAAGCTGTGAAATTTGCATTACAGTATTTGCAGATAGATAGATTACTCAAAGACTTCATTCTGGGTGGCTTCCACATCCCCAATGATATGAACATGAAGCATAGGAAATGGCTGAGCCCAAACAATATACCTGAGGAATTCAAAGTAAGAGAATTCAAAGCTCAAGAAACCAAACTCCCTTTTGGTGATATGCCAAAGCTTATAGAACAGTTGTTTGGGCCACTGCTTTCCCCACTATTAGTCGAAGATGACATCATTCGACAGCTTCCACAGGCTTTCATTTTGACAAGTCAATATGATGTTCTGAGAGATGATGGAATCTTGTACAAAAAACGATTAGAAGACAATGATGTCCCAGTGTCTTGGCATAACCTTGAAGATGGATTCCATGGAGCAGTCTTTCATGTTAATCATTGGATGGTAAATTTTTCATGCTGTAAAGGAGGGATGGATAGCATTGTTAACTATATCAGAAGCCTATAAACCTGAATTTGCTGATGTGAGAAAGAATATATGTTGTCATATCCCATCCAACTTGGGTGGAACATTTAGTGGATTAATTCGTTCACTTTTTGATTGGGAGATGAAGGTCCATCCAGTTAATTGGACAACAATTGTTCAGGTTCATTATTTTTAATACATAAATATATTTAATACATAAATTGTACAAAAAGTGTAATCCAATCTCTCACAGTATTTTAGACTACAGCTCCCATTATCCACAGTCATGTGAATGATCTGTAGGATACTTGGTTGCGGAAGGCTGATGTAATCTAATTGTATTATAAAAGATTAGAATACTGACCCAGCTTCACATGGGTTGGGAACAATGCTTATTTTGATAGAACAAACCTTACACACCTTTCAAAATTGGAGATATTATGCCTGCCCATCTGAGAGAAGCCATGAGCCACTGCCCCCCGGCATGGCCCCTGCCATGGAGTTACTTGTGTATGAATATTACATTTCAGCCAATCTCAGTTGTTGTTTACTAAGTGCTTTTAATTTTAGAGTTCTTTTTGTACAGTTAAAATTTACTGACTGCAGTCCTGAATCATCATGCCAAGTTCGCTTGAAATTGATGAAAACATATTGAAGCTATAAATAATTAAAAATTTTGATTATCCGCCATTTTGTTTTGAGATGGCAGACACAATTTCATACTTTTAAATTCTGCTTGCAGCAGGACTGAGTCATGATGCAAAGTTTGGTTGGAATGGATCAGCTGGTATGGAAGCAGGAACAACTGGTATTCAGCATCTTGTCTCAAGATGGCACTCAAAATTTTCACTATGCCTAAAGCCATCCCAAATAGAGGTAGAACAAATCTTAAAAGTTTCATAACAAGTTATCAAATGACATAGAGGCAGGAAGTGTCCGAATGTCTCGATCAGCTGCCATTTTGCTTCAAGACGTTGGATACAATTTCACTACGCTGAAAACCATCCCAGATAGAGAACAACTCCTGAAAGTTTCATAACCATCAGCTGTATGGTTTTTTTTAGGACTGTGACCAGATCCAGATCTGATCCTGAATCCGGATCAGATTGGGCTGATTCTGACCTCTGGATCCAAATCGGATCAGGATGGGCCCAAATTGGGCCCAATCAGATCCAGGATCCGGATCCGATCTGGATCCGGTCACAGAACTCCCTCCCACTCTTCCTGCTCCCTCCCTCCCTCCCCCCACTCTCCCTGCTTATCTGCTGCCTCCTCCGTGTCATCCCCGGTGTCCTCCGCATCATCCTCCCTCCTTGCTGGGGGCTGGCCACTCGCACCGGGTGATGACATTGCCCACCGCAACCGGCAAATGTGGTGCTCTAACCAATTAGAGCGCTGCATTTGCCAGTCGCAGCAGGTGACGTCATCACCCAGCGCGAGCAGGAAAGCAGCCAGCCCACAGCGAGGAGGGAGGATGACAGCAGGATGATGCGGAGGAGGCAGCAGGTAAGCAGGGAGAGAGGGAGAGAGCAGGGAGAGTGGGAGGGAGTGCTGTGAACAGACCTGGATCCAAGTTAGATTGGATTGGGCCCAATCCGGACCTGACAGATCAGGATCTGGATTGGGGGTCCATTCACAGCCCTAGTTTTTTTAATCCATCGAGGTCATACAAACACTTATTTTTATATATTGTGGGTTGCCTACAATAGTTATAGCTGGCAGCACTAGTTTGCATCTTTGTCATGCAAAAAGTCAGGGTTTGGAGCATCACTAAATTCTAGGGAAGTGCATGGACCCCCCACATCAGATCAGAACCGGGATCGGAACCGAGATTGGCATGTCGGATCAGATCGGAGGCTTTCCAGATCAGATTGGACCTGATCCCGATCCAAAAATCGGAAGTCAGATTTTCGGATTGGACACCATTTTAGGTGATTTCGCCATAGGCTTGCATTGGGGGAAAGAAAGCTTTCCCCCAATGCAAGCCTATGAGGAAAACATGGGGGTGGGTGAGTGGGGGCTTAACTCTCCCCTCCCTGTCCCTCCCCCCCACTCACGCTCCTTACCTGCTGGGGCTGTCTGCTGCTGTCCGCTACCATCCGTTGGACCCATCTACTGAGAAACAGGCTTCGCAGCCTAGTTCTTAGTAGAGCGCCAGGTGAACACCCAGCCTGTTTCTGTTTCTCAGTAGACTGGACCAGCGGATGGTAGCGGATGGCCCCGGCAGGTAAGGAGTGCGAGTGGGGGGAGGAGGTCCGATCCTCCGATCTTTTCCAATCCAGATCGGGTCCTTTTAGATCGGATCGGATGAGATTGGATGATCCAGATGCAGGGATCGGAATCTGATGATTTTATCCAATTTTGGCCGGATCGGGTCAGGATCGTGGATTGGACCCAATCCGGTGCACACCCCTACTAAATTCTCCATGTCCAATCTGCCCCAAATGTTGCACGGAGATAGCTATATTAATTTGTAGATAATAGTTTGTGTTGGCGCATAATAAAGCTTATGATGGCATGTTATAGGGGAAAAGGATTAGCCGGCTATATAAGGCCTCATAGATAGAACTTAGCATTGCCCTTTGAAATATAAGAAAGTGAGGTGTTCTTCTAGTGCATGGGCTATGGAAGAAAGCTTTTCTGAGTGTGAACATTCTAGGAAAAAGAATGAAGAGGTGTGACCAACTGCCTGTTGAGTGAAATATGGGTGGAAAACCATCAAATTTGCCAGGATGGGAGAGAACCAGTTAAACTAGCAGTGAGATCAAAATTGAACAAGATCAGTCAAGGATTGGGAGAGATATGAGCTGACCCCCTCCCCAACCCATTTGTTTGCATTGAGGAATATCGGGTGGTAACGTCAGAATGTTCACACTGGATTTGACAGGGGCCCTCTGGATGATACTACCAGGCAAATTGTGAGCGAGCACATCCTTGCCTGCCTCTGCGGATGCTTGCCTTGTTGCTGCTGTCCTCCTCCCCTGCTCACCAGACCCTGCGAACCTCTTCTGACATTCGGCTTGGCCCAGTGAGTGCTTCACAGCCACTGACGAAATCACACACTCCCCCCCCCTGCCACTGCATTAAGGGCAGCCGCCATTAACGCCATGGGGAGAAATGCATGATTTCTGGAGGCTCCAGTGCACAATCTCGGCAGCCAGGGCAGGCGGCTGTCAGGTGCTCACAGGGCCTTGTGAACTAGATCCAGGGGCATGGACGTGTGGGAGGTGGCGGTGGCCCGTAGGGCTTCTGGACCCAGTTGAGTGCTCTGGGCATCCCTAGCAGGGAGCAGCATGCCCTCTTAGGCTTCCTGCTAGGCTTCCATTTGTTCCTTTTCTGAGGTTGCTTGCAAACAGTGCAGCCTCAAAAGCAACAAAACACTGGTGCAGGACAGGAAGAAAGTGGGGGTGTCACCGAGGTTACCTAGGAAAGCAGTATTGTATGGGCTCTCAGTTCTTCAGGTTTTGCCTGGAGCCGGCAGGCCCAGAACCCCATCTTTTGACATCGGTCCAAATTAGCAGGGCTGCTGTTCTGCTCCCACGAACCCACCACAATGCTCTGCCCCAATTGAAAATGAAATGCGTCCTGCTGCAGCTCTTCTTGTTCCATCGCTCTTCTTCTTTCACTCGCATGCATGGCCTGGGAGGAGGGAAGCTGAAGAAAAGGTGCAATAGCAGCAGTCTGCATCGATGGGCAGGGAAGAAAGAAGGAGGCTGTGGAGAAGCTATGTGCCCATGACCGCACCACCACCTTGCCCTCGTACAGCAGCAGCCACCACCCTGCCAAACCTATCTGCTGAGCAGCTATTTAATTGAGGCAGGGGGCTCAGAGAGGGAGGGAAAGAGGAGCGACGAGATTCAGAATCACCCACTAGGGATGTTGTGGGAGTCTGGTCGGGTCTCAAGGCCCAGTGATTTCTTGCCTGTTTGGACCCCCAGGCATCAGTCCATGATCCTTGCACTTGCTCGATTCGGTGTGCCCCCAGTTGGACAAGTGCAGGGATCCCTGCTGTTTTACAGTGACTCAGCTATTGACATAACTCGTCATTTATGTAAAATGGTGGCCATAAATAGCACCATTTATGCAAGATAACAGGAGCAGATGGACAAATTAGAACCATTTAGTTAGGCTGTAAGTTTGCATGAATGGTACTATTTATGGATGCAATTCTGTGCAAATAACAATTTATGTAAATAGCCAAGCTGCCATTTCTATACAAAATGGGAGCTCACGGGATTGGGGAAGCTGGGCACCGCTCAGTGGGCATCCACAGGCCATCCTGTGGCTCTCCCAGTGTACTGAACAGAGGCAGGCAAGTGCAGGGATTTGGTGAGCAGCACCTGGGGTGGGCGTGGGGTGGTTCACCTATCCCAATCAACTGCACTATGAGGATTAAGAGAAAGGTGTGGGAGCTTAGATACGTAAATTAAGAAACTGGGGACAGCTTTGCCTGTGGGTGGCCAGATGGGAAGTGCGTGCCTCCCATTTCAAACTGCTCATTAAGTATTTTAAATGTTTTTTTAATGCCCACCAACATGTCCGTTCTACATAACACCTTCATATTAAACCTGTTCTACAACACTTCAATGTTGAATCAGAAATTAACATTTATTTTTAGTTGCTGTACAAATACAAGCAACAACAATAGAACAGTCCTTCATCATTATCAAACATTATCATCATCATCATCACCCTCACGGTAGCACCATCATAATTATCATTAATAACTCTCATCCTCATTACCTCACCCTCCGCTCCAGAAATTATATGCCATGGAGAAGATTGAGGAAAGAGATGCAGTAAGGATAACCGTCGCAACTTAGGCACATATATCCCTGCCCTGCATGCAGCATGGCCCTCTGGAGCTTGTAGTCTGACCGTGGTATTCACGACGGACGGCTTCTGCGCTTCTTGCTTCTCGGTGGGCTGGCTACGCTACGGAAGTGGTAGTGTAAGCTGGGGGGGGACCTCCTCATCGGAGTGCCCCCTCAAAATCATGGACCCCGAGCCAACTGGCCCCACTGACCCCCCTCTGCATGGCCCTGTGGGTGGGTGTGATTGAGGTGTATATGTGTTTAAGAGATCATTGCTTGAAGACTTCCGTCTTTGATAATTCTAGAATGAACTCACCTGATCCAGACCTCCTGGACTAATGCCAGATCTTAGGAATTGCTCAGGGTTTGCTTTCTCCAAATGCCCTGATGCAGTCCCCAGCTCAGAAGGATGGATCAAATTCTGTATTTTGAGAGAAGATCTGTTTATATATGTGTATTTTTTTTAGAAATAAGGTTTAAAAATGTATTTAGGTGTCAATTATGGTGTAGAGTGAAAACATAAATCACACATTAATGCAAAAAGGATTTGGAATGGATGGGCTCATGTGAAAGTGAAATGAAGCAGAAATAAACAGATTCACCCAGTGATCCAGAGAACGAGCAAGAGAGAGAGAGAGAGAGAGAGAGATGTTCCAAATAGAGTCTGAGTTGATAGCCATAGGCTTATCTCACTTCATGACCCCGAATGGTGGATTGTATTGTGTGCATTCTTTTTATTCCTCTCCAATGGATTAATTTTCTGTCCTGCAACTGTACTCAACCATTTGGATTTAATTCTTGCTTTGTTCTTCTGACTCGTTTGGTGTTTGGATTTTATCAGATTGATTTGTACTGGCTCACTATATTGTATACAATAAATATGCATAGCTTAAGAAGAAAAGGAAATTTGTAACCATATGGGTCAGCAGAGTGGTTTTCTTGGGCTCGGTCCCTACTTGTTGGCCTGCAAGGTACCATTTTTTGATGCAACCTCTCTATCATGTGGACACCTTATATTGAGTCACACATCATTTTCAACACCGATTGGTACTGGCCCTTCATGGTTTCAGGCAGGAGCCCTTCCCAGCCCTATGAGGAGATGCTACAGATAGAACTGGGAGCTTGTTACAATCCCTTTTTCTTTGGCCCATCATAAATAATTTGTTCTTTAACCAGTGACTGATCCATAAAAGGACCTCTCCTCTCCTTCCATGATTGCTAAGTTTGCTCAGGAGTCTTTGGTGAGGGACTTTGTCAAATGCCTTTTGGGAGTCTAAGTAAACAATGTCTACCAAATCACCCCTGTCTACACGTTTACTCAGTGAGACAGGACTTGCCTTTACAGAAGCTGTGTTCATTCTTTTCCAGCAGTGATTATCTTTCTATATGCTTACTAATTTTATCTTTAATAATGTTTTCAACCAATTTACCCAGAACTGTTTGCCCTAGTCTGTTTGCATTGTTGTTGTGCAAACCTGTGCTCCCTTTTGTTTTCTTCATTTGGGCAAAACTTCCATTTTCTGAAAAAGGCCCTCTTTTTTCTAATAGCTCTCTTAACACTGCTTGCTAATCATGCTGGTGAGCTTTTGGTCATAGAATCATAGAATAGTAGAGTTGGAAGGGGTCTATAAGGCCATCAAGTTCAACCCCTTGCTCAATGCAGGAAACCACCTTAAAGCATACTTGAAAGATGGCTGTCCAGTTGCATCTTGAATACCTCTAGTGTGGGAGAACCCATGACCTTCCCAATTGATTCCATTGTCGTACTGCTCTAACAATCAGGAAGTTTTTCCTTGTGTCCAGCTGGAATTTGGCTTACTGTAATTTGAGCCCATTAGTCATGTTCTGCACTCTGAGATGATAGAGAATAGATCCTGGCTCTCCCTCCACCCTGCCCCTTCTCCCCCACCCCACCCCTTCTCCCCCCAGTTCATTGGTTATTTTCATTGATGGACATTGTGAAGGAGTGGGCACCTTCTCCCCTCACTCTGGCTTTGTTGTCTAGCATTTTACCAATTTAACATTTCATCTGCTGGTTGCAGTTTCTGTGGGCAATGAGGGTGGGTTTGGAGAAGCAAAAATCATTCAACTGACTCAGCACTAGCCCATTCTTTTGACATGGCATGCTGGAGAAGGAGAACTGCCCTCAGCAAGATCTCCCTTCAAAGCACATGCTCCCAACACAGACATAGCATGAGGACAGCAATGCATGGGGGTGGAAGGGCACCTTAATCCTTCTTGGAGGAAATAACCCAGACTTTCCCAGCCCTAGGAAAACACATAAAATGGAGGGGCAGAGTGACTGCAGGACAAGCATGACATCGTGTGAGTACCACACTGCCAAACAGTAAATCAGACATGATGAGAGTGTGATGAAGCCCATGATCTGAATACTTAGCTCCAACAATAATTCTGCACCAGATTGTCTCTAGACAATCTTTAGGGCACCCCCTCATAAAGCTCACTATATTACTTAAACCTGGATATAGTCAGCTTTCTCAAACATGACTGAAACTGCTAAAATGTATTCCCAGCCATTGACTGCCCGAGGACTTCAACTGTAAGAGTGTAGAACATGTTTAAAGTAAGGCTGTGCATGGACCCCCCCGATTCACTTAGGATCCTGATTCGGACCTTCCAAATCCAGCCCGATTTGCTTTGGATTGATTTGGAACTGGTCTGCCTCACCTCGGAGCCGAATCAGAATTGAGATTCAGATGTCTGAATCATTCAGATTTTTCATTTTCCCATAGACTTGCATTGGAAAAAATAAATGCTTATAACTTTTTTTATTTTTCATGAGACAAACATGTACGTTGGAGACCGTACAGATGCCCTAGAGGTGCTCATGTGTGCCTAATTTAAGGCAGATCTGCACAGTGGTTTTCTGCAATCCACTGCTAAAAATATTATTTTTCAATGAAACAAATCTGCCACTGAAAGCAAAGAATGATTTGAAGGTGTGTATTATAGCTCACAACTCCCTTCAATTGCAAATCTCCCCTACTTCAGTTTTCCTTTGTCTATTCTGAAGCTGACACATCCTCAGGCTCTTTCCATTCAGAGAAGGAACAGGGAAGTAGGCTGTCTGCAATACAGACATTACCTGGCTGGGAGCAATGTGACTCAGAAATTGAGTCAAAGCAAAGCCAGAAACACAAACCAGCCTTGCAATGTGGGACCAGACTGACAATATTGGAGAAATGTGCAGGTGTTCAGGCAGGAAGGCAGCAGGCATCTATGTGGGCATAAGTAAGTGAGCCAAGGATTGTCTTGATTCAAAGCCAGAAACACAAACCAACCCTGTGGGGTGGGTACTGTTGTTTGAAACATAGTCAGTGAGAGATGCTTTGGCATCCCTTTAATCAGAAATGGCAGGAGGCTTCGAGGAGGATCCTTTCAGGGTCTTATCTTACTCCATGGTAAGCACAGCCATAATAATAATAATAATAATAATAATAATAATAATAGAGGCTGCCTGACTCTAATAGGAAAAAAGGGTGCAAAGCATCCCCTTAATCAAAGAGGCTAGGTAAGTGAGCCAAGAATTATCTCTTGATACAAATCCAGAACAAACCAACCCTGCAAGATGGCACAGAGGATGAGAGGCAGCAGGAGGCTAAGGCCATGGAGCACTGGGAACATGTATGCCATAGGCTTGTGGGGTTGACCCACCCAGCCCAGCTACATCCCCCAGGCACCAGGAGGGCAGAGAGGTGGCAGGCTGGCAGAGAGAGGCTGGCAGAAAGCACACAAACCGACCCTGCAAGGTGGCACAGTGGTTCAAAACACTGACAGTGACAGATGCTTTGGCATCCCCTTAATAGGAGGCTAGGAGGAGGATCGTTTCAGGGTCCATCGTATTTCACTGCAAGCAGCACAGCCAATAATAATAGTAATAATAGTGATAATAGCAATATGGCAATAATAATAATAATAATAATAATAATAATAATAATAATAATATACAGAGCCTGCCTGATTCTTATAAAGTTGTAGAAGAGGATTTGCTCATGACGGCAGCAGCACCTTCAAAGTGTAGCTGTTATTACATGCAATGCATGGACTGATCTACACCAAGCAGGATACAACACTTTGAAAACGTTTTGAAAACTGTGTATGGAGTGTATTCTGGGCCCCAGCAGTTGTCACTACTGTTACAAACCATTTTTAATCATTTTAAAGCAGTAGTGTAGATCCTGCCCATGACTTATGCCCTGAGTCAAAGCAAGAAATGCACAAACTGACCCTGCAAGGCAGTACAGTGGTTTGAAACATCAACAGTGAGAGATGCTTTGGCATCCCTTTAATAAGAGGCTGGGAGGAGGATCGTTTCTGGGTCCTTCAGAGTTAACTTACTCCATGGTAAGCACAACCATCATCATCATCATCATCATCATCATCATTGAGCCTGTGTGACTCTAATAGGAAAAAGGGATGCAGAGCATCCCCCTTAATCAAAGAGGCTAGGAAGAGGGTCCCTTTGGCTTCCTTCCTTCAGAGTTGAGTTACTGAACTATAAGCCCAGCCCATAATAATAATAATAATAATAATAATAATAATAATAATGACAGACACAGTACAGCTGCCAAAATAATTCACCAACAACTGACCATCAAATTCAACCTTATCAATCTACATCATACTATTCATACTCACCTGAAGCAATCTTGGAAAATGCAGATCATAAAATATACTGGGACATAACAATTCATACCGACAAGACAATACTCTGCAACAGACCAGTCGTAAAGGTTATAGACAAAAAAGGAAAACACACATACCTCATCAACATAGCAATACTGAATGACAAAAATGTTGAAAAGAAAGAAGAAAAGTGAGACAAATATAGACCACTGGTCATGGAAGTCAAACAACAACAACAACAACAACAACAACAACAACAACAACAATAATAATAAATTTATTTATTACCTGCCTCTCCCTCCAGATCGAGGTGGGAACAACATCAAGCATAAAATACACAAACTGATTAAAAGCACATAAAACCAATACATCATTAAAATACCAATAAAACACCAATAAATCACTTAAAATTCATCTGGGTAGGCCTGCCGGAAGAGATCAGTCTTTATAGCTCTTTTAAATTCTTGAAGACTGGTGAGTTGGCGGATGGCAGGGCAACAGGAAAAGGTCACAATTATTCTGTTAGTCACCTCAGTCAATGGAATCACATCAAAAAATTACACAGAAAACCTTCAGAAACTGGGCCTACCAGAATACATCCACACCAACATCCAGAAAACAGACATACTTAAAACATGCTCAATTGTCAGGAAATTCCTGAATCTGTAAAAGACAGCATGACTTGGCAAAGCCTGTCATGTCCATCTAGAAAAACAGCCACAAACACGAAAAACATGAAATAATAATAATAAAGTAAAAGAGCCCACCTGACTTAAATGAAGACAAAATGCCTGCCAAAATAAGAAGGGGAGGGAGGAAGGGGGTGCCTGTCACTCCCACAAGGGCTTGAGGGTGTGGTATCCCAGCAGGGGCAGATTGACTTTAAGAAAGACCAGCTGCTCCACCAACTCAGCATCCAAGCAGGAGTGGTGGGGTCGGACAGTGGGGAGAGAGGCTCTGCCTGTGTCTGCTGCTCCTCCTCACCCACATCCTTGAGGATCTTCTCCTCCTGACCCTCATCCATGCTGAGGACATCCAAAATCTCTGATGTAAGGTCCATCAGTGGGCTTCTGTCTACCAATAAAGAAGGAGACTGTGATGTTCCTCCTTCCAGGGCACTGCTGGAACTTTCAATGACCAAACTATGAAATGCATAACAATCCTTAACTGAAATTATGAATGGATGAATGACAAGCATACAGAAACCTTTATATCCTTGTCAACCACATTGCATCCATATCTCTGAATCTTTATAACACCTCACACAGATAATATCCAAGAAGTTTGTTCTACATCTAGTAGCTTTCACTGCACATAATGCAACCCTCTGTATTACATATGGGTTGGTAGGATATAATAAATATCTCAAGTCTTCCTTAACACCCCTGTATTTCACATCCTTTAAAAGAAGCTCTAAATAACTTTTTTCTTATGTCTTTATATAATGGGCAGTCAAATACGTAATGTGCCACGTCCTCTAGAACTAGTTTTCTGCAAACAGACAACCTATCTTCTGCTGGTATGCCATAAAATCTCCTTCATTTCATCATAGTATCCATTTGTTCAAATCTTAGACATATAACTGCTTTCTGAAGCCCACCAGTCCATGTCATTCTTGAATAATTTAGGAGGTAAAAAATCCTGGCCTGGTGCCTTATTGTTCTTCAATGTCTGAAAATGCAGTTTGATCACAAGAGCAGGTACAGATGGCCATAAAGGTAGAAAGTTTGTACCCTGTGCCTGAGGCAATATACTTACTATGCATAGGTCTTTTTACTTTTTGACTAGCTCTAGGTAGAAAATGTCCCACTTTACAGCTGGCATGGGGATATCAAAAGTATATTTTACTTCTTTTAATCTGCCACCAACTAAGTGCCAAAAATAGGCCAAATTTGGCCATGTCACAGCCAATTCAAGCTCAGCCCAATATGTTAACTGAAATAGATATACCCCTACATTGATTATCTTCTTATCCTAAGGTTTCCATTAATTTAAGTCAGAAGGATCATCTTCCAAGATTTCACACTGCTCAGCAACATTTATCAATGATGTTCCTATTCTAGCACTAAAATCACCCAACAATATGAGCAGTCACTGGGGGATCTTATACTCACCTCTTCCAAAAAATATTCCAAATGCAGGCAGATAATGCAGGTGTTTAGTATTGGGAAGATACTGGAGGTATATAAGTGTTTACCACTATTAGCATCAAATGCTGTGCCATAAACTTCACCTCCAGTGAGTTCTCATCAATGAGTACTAAACCAACCAAGTTACCCTCCCATCCCAGACCTTCCTTAGGCATGATGGCTAAACCACCCATAGAAAAACCAAAAGGAGGAGAGCATCCAGATCAGGACAAATGAAAGGGGAGAAACAGGTTCTCAGGATGCTAAAACACTCTATTTCAAAGCCCAACATGTTTCGGCCTGTGTTGTTTTTTAAGGCCTTCTTCAGGGGGCTGTAATATTATAATACATTAAATGATGTTTGAAAGGGATAACACATAACATAGATAAATTAATATATATGTTTAGAGGTTAGTTAGGCACATTGCCATGAAGGCCTATGCCCGTATGTAAGCTTTTTTAAAAAAATAATATTATTACAGTATGAAGGCTCTGGGGCCTGTCCATATTATGTATTAAAACTAGGGGTGTGCATCGGATTGGATCCGATCCACGATCCGAATCCGATCTGCCCCAAAATTGGGAAAATCCAATCCGATCCAATCCGGCCATCCCTCCAATCTGATCCGATCCGCCGAGGTCCGATCCGGATCAGATCGGATCGGATGTTTTTTAATGGCGTTTTCAGCTGACTTTGGGCTTTGAAAAAGAATATGCTGTAACATTTTTGTTTTAAGAGGTAGGAAGTTGAAACTCACTCACATGGGATAGTATGTATGTCCCCTCATGTTTTGAAAATTACAGAGAAATTGGTGCAATACTTTAGTGGCAAACACAGGTTAATAATTATTATGGCGTTTTACATGGGGCTTGTTGTTTACAGCCAAGAAAGAGAATATGCTGTGTAACTTTTTTGTTTTAAGAGGTAGGAAGTTGAAACTCGCTCACATGGGATAGTATGTATGTCCCCTCATGTTTTGAAAATTACAGAGAAATTGGTGCAATACTTTAGTGGCAAACACAGGTTTAAACTTTATTATTTTAACTTCCAGTGGGGGGGGGAGGCTCTGTGTGTGTGTGTGTTTGACAGCTTGATCCACCAATTGGTTTAGAGCTGGTGGTGAGATTTTGAATTTGGAGGTGTTTTGGAGTTTCTGGTTTCTTCTTCAGCTTTCCTTGTGCTCTCTTTCTCTCTCTCTCTCTCTTGCCTTTCTCTATTGCACATTTGATTGTTTGTTAGTTTGTCTGTTCAGTTTGTCTTAAAAAAACCCTCTGTAGTTTGTCTTGGGAGTGAGTGTGTTTGTTTATCTTTTTCTCTCTCTGAAACCCCCCCATAACAAAAAAATATTTCTATACTCTCTTTCTCTCTCTCTCTCTCTCTCTCTCTCTGTGGGTATGTTTGCTTGCTTGTGAGTGAGTGTGTGTGTGTTGCTGGGCTGTGTAGCCTGCTGCTACATAGCAACAAACACAAAAACTGTGGGCAAAGCACACACTTATATAATAATAATAATAATAATAATAATAATAATAATATGAAATGTGGCACTCAAAGGGGGGCTTGGGAGAGGCCGCTCTGGGCGCGGCGCTGCTGCTGCTACTGGGACCAGCAGCAGGCAGGCTTCTTCCACACCCCCAGTTAAACTGAGGCGTCCTCCACTGGGGCAGCAGAAGCAGGCAGAGGCAACTCAAAGTAGTGCCTGAGCTACCTGAGGCAGGTGCTGGGAGCAGCAGTGGGCGTGAAGAAGGAGCACTATCTCCAGCTCCTTCTTCGGTGGGTGAGCCTGTGAACCCGCTGACTGAACTTTTCCCAGACCTTGTGGGAGTCAGCGCGGTTCAGAGTGAGAAGGAGGACTCTGATGTGGAGCAAGAGGAAGAGCAGGCAGCAGCAGAGCCTCGCTCTCCACAATCCGTCCTCTCTTCCACTCATTCCCTTACTCCTGAGGTGACACTGCAGAGTGAAGGCGCCGGTGGGCCGTCTGTGTCACCCCAGAAGCGACAGACAAGCAAGGTGTGGGACCACTTTGAGGTGGGAGTGGATTCCCGCTTTGCTGTCTGTCACCACTGCAAGATGTCTGTGAGCAGGGGGAAAATGCCAGGCCACTTCACCACCACCAACCTCAGCCGCCACATGCAGAGGCACCACCAGTCTGTTTTGCTTGGGACCGAGGCGGGCACCTTGCAGCAGACTGGTGCTAGTAGCAATGGCAAGCAGAAGGCTCCTGCAACTTCTGCCAGCCCTTGAACTCCCATCCCCAAGAGGCTTTGCCAGGCCACCATGGAAGAGATGGGGTGGGGGAAGTATGGAGCCACAAGGCGGCATTTTCCAACGCCCAACCATATCACCAATTGCATCGGTGAGATGGTGGCGTTGGATGACCAGCCATTCAGCCTCGTCGAGAACGCAGGCTTCAAGAGGCTGATGGCTCTTGTGGTTCCATACTACAAGCCGCCGTGTTGCACCACCATGAGCAGGCGTGTGGTACCCTCCCTGTACTGGGCATGCAGGGAGTTAGTTCTGGGTCGTCTGTGCCAGGCAGAGGCACAGAAGGTGCACTTCACTTCAGACATCTGGTCCAGCGAAGGAGGAGTGCACGTTTACCTGTCCCTGATGGCTCACTGGTGGGAAGCCTCAGGGCAGGAAGCACCCAGGACTTCTGGGACTGGGAAGGAGGGCTGCCGCTGGGCCCTCCTTCATACCGCAGTCATGAACCAGTCCCACACAGTGGAAGAGATTACGGAGGCCATGAACCGCATGGTGGCAGGGTGGCTGGGCGGGCACCAGCACACCTGCGGTTACATGGTCACGGACAGGGGAGCCAACATGGTGAAGGCGGTGCGTGATGGCAGATTTGAAGGCATCCGCTGCATCGTGCACGTCTTCAACCTGGTCGTGAGGGATGGCCTTGGAGGAAGCAAGGCCCCTCTCCCTCCCCCAATCCGTAATCTCCTAGAGAGCTGCAGGAAGGTGGCTGGGCATTTCCACCACAGCGTGAAGGGCAGTCGGTTGCTGCGGGAGAAGCAGCAGGAGCTAGTGCAGGATGTGGCAACACGTTGGAACTCCACCTACCACATGCTCGAGCGTATGGTGGAGCAACAGCGTGTTGTCCATGAGATGTTCAGGGTTGGGGACATCGGCAGCAGTGGGAGGCCATGTCCCAGCTTCTGGTGGTCCTCAAGCCGTTTCTTGAGGCCACAGAGACCCTGAGCAGCAGCACTGCCCTTCTCAGCCAGGTGATCCCCATGGCCAGGCATCTCCAGAATCAGATGGGCGAGTTTCTGGAGGCCGGGGATTCCGTCACCGGCAGGCGCTTCCTGCCAGAGGTGCGGGAAGTGGTGACTAGGCTGAGGGAAGGCCTATCCCGCCGGGTCCAGCCTCTCTACAATGAGACGCAGTACATATTGGCCACCATGTGCAACCCGCGCATCAAGGATGGGCTGTGTGGGCAGACTTCCCGGGCGGGTTGGGTGGAAATGCTGGTGGTGGACGTTCGGGTGGCCCGGGAAGCCAGGATTGGGCAGGCAGAGGAGGAGCCCACTAAAGCCCAGGCGCTGAGTCCGCTGAGCACCAGCAGCAGCGGCAGCAGCAGCAACATCAACACACCCTGCAGGGGGACAGGCCAGGGGTTTTGGGATAAGGCCTTGCAGGCTGCGGTTGGGCATAGAGGCACCCAACCCAGCCGCCGCCAGGATGACCCTGTAGCAGCAGTGCAGCGTTACCTGGCGGAGCAGATGGAGGATGGCTCCATCAAACCCCTGGCCTACTGGTCATCCCGGTGCCAGATGTGGCCTGATCTGGCACGGGTGGCCATGGATAGAATCAGCTGCCCACCGTCCAGTGTTCCAAGCAAGTGGGTGTTTTCCATGGCGGGCGACGTGGTCACACCCCACCGCTCTCGCTTGGACGCTGAGATGGTGGAGCAGCTGGTCTTCCTCAAGGTCAATCTGCCCCTGCTGGGATACCCCACCCTCATGCCCTCGGGGGAGTAATTGGCAGGCACCCCCCATCCATTCCACACCTTTTGGCAGGCTCTGGTAGGCCCTTGATTTTTAATTCTTATTTTTGGTTAATTTTATTTTCTTTAATTTACTGGCTGTGTTTACAGCTCAGTAATTCAACTCTGAACGAAGGATCTCGAAGGGATCTAGTTTCTTCTCCTAGCCTCTTATATTGAGGGGATGCACAAGCATCTCACACATTCTATGTTGTTTGACTTGAACCAATGTGCTTGCACGTGTACCTCTGAAATTGGCCTCCCATGACTCCCTCCAGGCCATCTGTAAGGTCCTACATTTCCATGTGCGTTTCTTCTTGTAAAAGACCACGTTATAGGCTCATGAGAACTTTGGATAAGAAGAAGGCTTATTATTGCCAAGGAACGCATGCACCTCTATGACTCTTAATGAAGGAAGCAATAGGATTACTCTTCCAGGCTCCAACATTGAGTGGATGACAAAGCAGCATCCTACACTGTTTCTGACTGTGTCTTTTGGACCTATGTGGCAGCCTTGCAGGGTTGTCACTGTGTGTTGCCTTGTTTTTGGCTATATGATTGAAAAAACTGCCTGCCTGCCTGCCTCTGCCTGTCCACCTGCTAGGTTGCCGCCATTGTGAAGTAGCCGGATCGCGTGGGCCGGACCCACGGTTCTATTGCTTACTTGTGCAATGTGCAAGCGCCTGGCACTATGCCCGCCTGACTTTGCCTGGAGGAGCCTGTGCCACACTGTTACTTTGCCTGGAGAAGCCTGTGCCACTGTTACTTTGCCTGGAGGAGCTCGTGCCACTGTGACTTTGCCTGGAGGAGCCTGTGCCACACTGTGACTTTGCCTGGAGGAGCCTGTGCCACACTGTGACTTTGACTGGAGGAGCCTGTACCACACTGTGACTTTGCCTGGAGGAGCCTGTGCCACTGTGACTTTGCCTGGAGGGACCCGACTGGAAGTGGTCCTCCGATACACAGCGGCCACATGACTAAGGTAAGTGTGTGCAGTCAACGCAGGGACACCTGAGAGTGTCCAGAAGTGGGGCAGTCTGAGAGCTTACTTCCGAGTCAGCTTCCAGCTCCGTGTGTGTAACGGTTGGGCATGGGCACTCAGGAACGACCAATAGGCCAGTCCTGGGTGGGAGGGAGCCAGTTGTGTTAAAGTATTTCATTATCTAATCTTTATTATTTTCCCTTGTTTTCTTTTGCAGCCTATGGAACTTTTTGCCACAGTGCCCAGGAGAGACGGGAATCCAAACTGACTGTCTTCCCCAAGACACGGCCGCCTGGAGGTGGCCCATCGATCCACGTCGCATGCACAACTCAGGTAAGAGGCTCTCTCTAAGAGCTGACCTCCCAGGAAGCAGGAAGGAAGGCAGCCCCGTGTGGTGTGACTACTTGGGCATGGGCAATTGGGACTGGCTTCATGACAGTCCCAGGTGGGAAGGAGCAAGGAGGTAGTTGTTAAAGTGTTCTCTTACATTCATTCATTCATACATTCTTTACTTTCCTTTTTTCTTTTGCAGCTTATGGAACTCTTCGCCTCAGCGCACAGCAGAACCGGGAATCCTAAGTGACCGTCTTCCCCAAGACATGGCTGCCTGGAAGTGGCCCTCTTATCAACAACGCCCTCATGACTATGGTAAGTGTTCTGTGAATGGGGGGGGGCACCTTCAACCTAACTGAAGTGGGGCTGTCTGCCTGCTTAATTCCAAGTAAGCAGGCAGCCCCATGTGCCTACTTGGGCATGGGCAATCGGGACTGGCAACGTGACAGTCCTAGGTGGGAAGGAGGTAGAGTAGTCTGATATTCATTCCTTATTTTCCCTTCTTCTTTTGTAGACCATGGAACACTTTTCCACAGTGCCCCGGAAAGGAGAGACTTCACCCGTTGAATGCCTGCCTGCCTGCCTGCTGCTGCTGCTGTACTGCCCGCTGCCTTTCAGATCCTTCCTGCGAGGACAGCCAGCCGCCCTCCTTGCATAAACCATGGGACTTGGGCTTTTCCCCAAGGGGAAGCTCCCACCGAGTCCCCAACGTTGCTGTTTGGACTTTGCCAATTCGCCCGCATGACTCAGGTAAGAGGCTGTCAGAGATCTTACCTCCGAGTAAGCAAGCAGGCAGCCCCATGTGCCTACTTTGGCGTGGGCACCCAGGAACGGCCAATAGGCCAGTCCTGGGTGGGAGGGAGCTAGTTGTGTTAAAGTGTTCATCTAATCTTCATTCTTTTTTTCCCCTTCTTCTTTTGCAGCTTATGGAACTCTTCGCCACAGTGCACAGCAGAACCGGGAATCCTCTTATCAACAATGCCTTCACGACTATGGTAAGTGTTCTGTGAATGGGGGGGGGGGACCTTCAACCTAACTGAAGTGGGGCTGTCTGCCTACTTAATTCCAAGTAAGCAGGCAGCCCTGTGTGCCTACTTGGGCATGGGCAATCGGGACTGGCAATGTGTCCTAGGTGGGAAGGAGGTAGTGTAGTCTGATATTCATTCCTTATTTTCCCTTCTTCATTTGCAGCCTATGGAACTCTCTGCCACAGTGCCCCGGAAAGGAGAGACTTTACCAATTAAATGTCTGCCTGCCTGCCTGCTGCTGCTGCTGTCTTGAAGATCCTACCTGCGAGGAGTGTGCGCCATCCGCCTTGCACAAGCCATGGGACTTGAGCTTTCCCCCCAAAGGGAAGCTGCCACCCAGTCCCCAACTTTTGAACTTTGCAATTTGAATGCCTGCCTGCCTGCCTGCTGCTGATGCTGCCTTCCAGATCCTTCCTGTGAGGAGAGCCAGCCGCCCTCCTTGCACAAGCCATGGGACTCGCCCACCCAGTCCCCAACGTTGGACTTCGCCCGTTGAATGCCTGCCTGCATGCTTGCTGTTGCTGATGTCTGCCACATCCGACCAGCGAGCCGAGGTTGCTGATGCTAAGGTAGGCTGGGTGTTCCCCTCAAATAGAATTCTAAAGAGTCCCCAAAGTTCAATTACACTCCTGCTATGTGTCTGTGAAACAGAGGCGAATGTGTGTGCTCCTGACGGTAGTGGCGTTTAAGGACAGCATCTAATGAGAGAGCACTTCGCAATGGTCTTCCTTACTCCCAAGCCAATTCTATTTCAGTGAGGGACATGCCCCTTTGTCTGATAATAGGGGGCAGAACAACTGAGACCTGTTTGCTCCCCAAGTTTGGGTTCAGTTCTGGGGACGGGATGTGCATTCAATGGGCAAACCCAACTTTGCCCATTGACATACCACTTTGGTTCACATGTGTGATAAATTTCAGAAGCATAGCTTCAAGTGTGTAGTGGCAAGGTATTTTTGAAAAATGAGGAAGGGAACGCCTATAACTTTTTTATTTTAAAAGTTAGAAGTCTGAAAGTTGCTCACTTTGTAGATGTGTTAGGGGTAGTTGTCTGTCAGAAATTTCAGAATGATAGGTCCAGGCATTTGGTGACTATGATTTTTTTAGATTAAAGTTACAACAACATTGATTTTTTTGACAGATAAAACAGGGAGGGGGAGGCGGGGGAGGGGGAGGGGGGTTCAATTGACACAGCCCAAGCCTCTGTGGAAAAACTTTTGTAACTTTTAATCTAAAAAATCCATAGCCATCAAATGTCTCGACCTATCATTCTGAAATTTCTGACAGATAACTACCCCTAACCCATTTACAAAGTGAGCAACTTTCAGATGTCTAACTTTTAAAATTAAAGTTATAGGTGTTTCTTTCCGCATTGTTTCAAAATTTAATTGCCACAAAAGGCAAGCACCTATGTTTCTGAAATTTAACACACATATCAAGAAAAGTGTAACCTGAAATGTGCCCAAGTTTCCTGTTTGTATCTTTAAAAATAAAAAAGTAGGAGGCATAAATGTATTTACCCCACTACTACCCATTTTTCTAAAATTAATTGCCAAACAAGGCAAGCACCTATGTTTCTGAAATTTCACACACATAGGTCCCAATGTACCACCTACAAGGTGGCAATGTTTCATACATGGAACTTTAAAAATAAAAAAGTTATAGGCATTCCTGGTTTTTCATTAAAAAATTAATTACCCCAAAATGCCTGAACCAATCTTTCTGAAATTTCTCCCAGATAACTATCCCTAACCTATCTACAAGGTGCCCAAGTTTCATCCTTCTAGCTTTAAAAATGAAAAAGTTATAGACATTTTTGCAACACAATACTACACTATGGGGAAATGCTTTCAAAATGGCGGCCGATCCGGATCGGACGTCCGATCCGCGGATTGGAATCGGATCTGATCTGATCCACCCAACCTCCAATCTGATCCGATCCAACCCCGCAGGTCCGATTCTGATCCGCTATCCGATCCGATCCGGGGGGTCAGTGCACATCCCTAATTAAAACTCATATTAAAGCATTTTAAACAAGAGTATATTATACGAATTCTTACTTGATAACTGATGTCTGCAGAAATACTCCTAACAAGATGATAGTCTCCTACAATAATTACTGGCGACTGGGAAAAATAATCATTCCAAGGCCCTCCTTATCTTCTAATTCATTTTTTTCTTTCCTTAACTTTTTCTCAATTTTTTGAGCTCTTCCAGGTGCTTCCAAGGTCTCAAAATACGTCATTACTGCTATCCTTATTGCTATTATGTGGGAATCACTGTAGGCAATGGCTGAATCACAGCAATTCAGAGTTGTTAATCTCAAGATCCATTCTATTTCTTTTCTTAATAAGAGCCCATTATCGTGTATACTCAGTTTCTCCAGCACCCGAAACTTTAGGTCTGCAAAAGAATGATGTTGTGCTGAAACGTGATCTACTAAAGGAGCACCTGATCGACCTTTCCCATTCCATGCAGGGTTAACCCATATTTGAAATTCTGGAACTACTGACTTATCCTTAGCTAAAAGCCATGTTTCTTGCTATAGTCCATGACATAATACTAACAGAGATTTCACATGCCCTCTTTAAATAATCTGCTTTTATTGCAATTGATGGTTGATTGGGCACCTCTACATCCTGCTGTTTATACAGTCAATTTAAGTAAGCTGAGGATGTCCTCTGTTTCCCCTGAGTTCCTGACACCTCCTCCAAAATTTCAATCATGTCAATTGGTAGACATATCCTGTTAATGTCTGATATCACAGGGTGCCTTGAATTTGGGGATCATTTCCCCCAGGCGTTTCCAAGTGACCCAATTCTGTGTCATCAGAATATCTCTTGTTGGGATGAGATTTGAATTTTAAAGTCATGGGGTTTATATTTGATATGGTGGGAACTGTGCCATTTCCAATGCTTCTTGGCTCAGTATTGATCTCGGCAGTAACCAGGCAGTTCTGCACACCTCCTGCCGCACCATGAGCTCCTGAACATTCTCCATCCCTCTCTGTATCCTATTTTCCAGTTGTCCTTAACCATAGTCTACTGCCACCAGCTGTACACCCTCATTTTCTATTGGCTTTCCCAGGTCTACTTGCCTACTTAACAATACGCCCTTCCTACCACGCCCGGCTTGTCCAGGCAGGAGGGGGCAATTGCGGGTGGTGGAGAGGATGACACGTGGAGGCCTGCCATTGGCAGCCTCTGTATGGTGCCACTGGCTGGGGGAGGAGCTGTGGGCCTATTTGTAGGGCTGCTGTGGCTCCTTCCCCCACCTTCTTCCTTTGCAGCTCCCTCCCTCCCTCCGTCCCTCCCTGTAGACAGTGTGGGCTTGCTGGCTGCCTTTTGGGGGACCAAGTAGGACATTTTTTACCTTCAAACTTGATTTGGTTTTTTTCCTGCCTACTTCATACTGTAAGACAATGGGGGAGAGCTAAATAGGCTAATTGGTTGAATTTGGTCACATTTAATTGGAGGCAGGTGTGCGGGCTTTGGGAGCAAGTACAGGTTTTGGTGAGCATTCTTAGGCACTGTTGTGGTGATTGGTGACACCTGAGGCCCTCACCTGGGAGTCCTGCGGCACCAGGTGTGGGGATAAGGATTACCTCTGAGGCCAACCTTATTCACCCACTCTGAGTTTTGCAACCTGAGGGGAGGTGACATAGGAAGGCCTATAACCCAAATGGGGAATCCTGGAAGGTGTCGACGCACCAGCGACACCTACCAGGATATGAAAGGCTCACCCGATCCCAATTATGGCCAAGACGTTGGCCAAAGACAGGATGCCTGCTTAGGCCTCCATCTACTTTGATATGTTAATAAATGTGTCCCTGTTTAAATCCAATTTATCATGTCGTCTCTTTATTCTCACTGTCCATTCCTGCAATGCTCCTTTAAAGACTCTAATCTCGCAATGATTTTGTTTTGAACTGCTGTTGGCAATGCACTAAAAGAGTCTAAATGAGCTTTCTCCTCATTATTGTAAGGGTTCTTTCCCTTAGGAAATGCTTGCCACTTTTGATCTTGCTCAATAGGGCACTTCCCCTTATAGAGAATGTCATTTTCAGCACCCCCTATCCTCAGATGGACCTCTTGCCATGACAAGGAGGGTTCAGGGGGGATTTTTAAATATATATATTTTTCAATGTCCAGGAAGGGCACAATCTCCTGGCAAAGATTGGCACGTAGGGGAGTAGGACTAGGGATGTGCATGGACCCCCTGGATTGGAACCGGGGTTGGCGTGTCAGATCGGATCAGAATGGATCAGAGGCTTTCCAGATCAGATCGGACCCGGTCCCGATCTGAAAATTGGAAGTTCGATTTTCGGATCGGACACCATTTTAAGTGTTTTCACCATAGGCTTGCCCCCAATGCAAGTCTATGAGGAAAACTTGGGGGCAGGTGAGTGGAGGCCTAACTACCCCTCCCTGTCCTCCCCCCTCACGCTCCTTACCTGCTAGGGCCATTCACTGCTGTCCGCTGTCGCCCACTGGTTAGGGTGACCAGATAAAATCCAGATCAGGGCTCATGCAACTTTAACAGTTGTAGAGAAAAGGGAATTTCAGCCAGTGTCATTTGTATGCAATTAGTTCCTGGTGATATTCCCTCTTCATCACAACAGTTAAAGTTGAAGGCACTATACTAGAGTGACCATATGCAAAAGAAGGCAGGGCCCCTGCAACTTTAATTGTTGTGATGAAGAGGGAATTTCACCAGGAACTAATTGTATACAAATGACACTGGATGAAATTCCTTTTTCTCTACAATTGTTAAAGTTACATGAGCCTTGGATTTTATCTGTTCACCCTACCACTGGTCTCATCTACTGAGAAACAGGCTTCACAGCCTAGTTCTCAGTAGAGTGCCAGGTGACCCAGTGCTTTACTGAGAACTAGGCCGCGAAGCCTGTTTCTCAGTAGATGGGACCAGTGGATGGCAGCAGACAGAAGCGGACAGAAGCGGGTGCCCCAGCAGATAAGTGGGGCCCTCCCCCCACTTGTGCTCCTTACCTGCCGGGGCTGTCCACTACTATCCGCTATCGCCCATGGGCGGCAGCAGATGGCAGCTGATGGCCCCTGCAGGTAAGCCCCCTCCCCCCAGTTGTGCTCCTTTCCTGCTGGGGCTGTCTGCTACCATCCGCTGTCACTCGCGGGTGGAAGCGGATGGCAGTGGTTGGTCCTGGCAGGTAAGACCCTTCCCCCCCACTCGTGCTCCTTACCTACCGGGGTCATCTGCTGCCAAACATCATCACCCAGCATGCTACTGAGAGGCAGGCCACGAAGCCTGTTTCTCAGTAGAAGGTACCAGCAGATGGCAGCAGATGGCCCCGGGAGGTAAGGAGTGCAAGTGGGGGGAGGAGGTCTGATCGTCTGATCTCTTCCAATCTGGATCTGGTCCTTTTGGATTGGATCAGATGAGATCGGATGATCCAGATGTGGGGATTGTAATTGGATAATTTTAATCGATTTCCGTCAGATCGGGTCTGGATTGTGGATCGGACCTGATCCAGTGCACACCCCTAAGCAGGACACACATTTCCCAGGCCTCCAAAATGTGCAGCCTGGCTGGAGAATATCTGTGAACGTGGTGATATTTCCCAGCTAAGCTAATGTGCCCTCGATTTCAGCAGTTTTTGGAGGCCTGGAAAACATGCGCCCTGCTCCCCGCATGAGAATGTTTGCCAGATGTCTTTACCAGAAGTCTCATTTCCTGAGCACAACTGTGCCATGCTGCTTAATGCTGTACTGCAGAAGTAAATAAAAAAAACAAACTAATTAAAGAAGCCAGTCCTTGGGCAACCATGAAACATTTGGAAAGAATGATCACCATCTCTCCCCCAAATACAAGAGAACCTTCACCTTTCCTCCTGAATGTATCTGAGTTGCCCCCTCCACATTCCTTTCTGAACATTTGTTTGATGACATTGTGGAGGAAGTTGTTTTGCTCAGCACTGAAAGACTCCATCTATTGCAACATTGAACTGCTGGTATTGCAGGCAGATCTTACACTACACATGCCTCTCCACACCCTTGAATCTCACTACTCAAGTTGAAGCAATACAAGATTAATACTGTAGGTCAGAGTAACTCCTAATGCCTTCTACCTGATCACTCACTGATATCGTTGTTGTTTTTCCCAAATCCTTCTCACCCAGAACCTGCAGCACAGGCTGAGATGGAAGCTTATGGGAAGGACTGAGTTAGAATTGGGGAGAAATTGTCCATCTTGGCCATTTAAAACTAGTTACAATTAGAGCTGTGCGCAGGTGGCCTCTCAAAATTCTCCACCCTATTTGTGGGTAGAGGAAGTGGGGGACAATTTCAACAAATTTCCCCGGGGGAGTGGGGAGGAGAATTCTCCAGTAATTCCCACAGGGAGGCATCTCCATTGGCAGGGGTTGTAGAACAGTTTCTTTCTCTCTGGCCCCACAAGGTTCTTTTTGGATTTTTTTTTTGGGGGGGGGGGTTACACTGCCACTGTAAAACTGTGTTGGCAGCTGTGTTGACCGCCTGGCCCCCATTTTGCAACCTCCACAATGCCCC
This sequence comes from Anniella stebbinsi, assembly GCA_029215795.1. NCBI lineage: Eukaryota > Metazoa > Chordata > Lepidosauria > Squamata > Anniellidae > Anniella > Anniella stebbinsi. Next base: position 411,026,615 of record JARDYH010000001.1, on the reverse strand, counting down.
ATATATCTAGCATCACTCCATAGCATTGAGGGGAGGGAATGCAGCCACTACAAAAAAAAATGGTGAAGAAATTGTGTGTGTGTGTGGCAGGGGGGAATCTGAAAAGTGTCCTTTAATTTCTAGGAGGTAAGAAAAGAAATATCTTCGAAATAGGGTTAGGGTTAGGGTTAGGTAGAAATATCTACCCTGAACGTGACTTATATTAATTTGCCAAAGTGCCTACTTCTACCCCAAACATGACTTTTATTTGGCGAAGTGCCTACTTCTACCCCGAACGTGACTTTTATTTGCCACTGCTACAGTCAATGTGTGCAGCTCTGGCATGAAGAAATGCTCACCTGCAGCTGTGCGTCTGAAATTGGGCACAGATGAGTCCCCTCAAGGCCATCTGTGAGATGCCCATGAGTACTGGATGACAACGTCTCTTGAAAAAGGACCACATTTCAGCCACCTGAAACAGTGTATTTGAAAGCTTACTTCTGAGTAACACTTGCACCGATTGTTCTAAAAGTTGGCACACAAGACTAGCAACCCTCAGTCTGCACTGTGACCAAGTTTCAAACCTGTAACTTGGAAAATTAAGAAGTTTTAGGGCTTTCCCTGACTCAAAAATCAACTCTCTGGGGCAAAATGGAGAAACGATATAATATCAGATTTCCAATAATTATCGGAAATACGATACAATAACATACAATACATTTCACCAACGATATTATCGGAGACAATAATTTTTTTGGTCCAAAATTCCGATAACAATAAGATACAATAATTTTGGGCATGCACATCCCTGAGGTAGTCCTGCACATACATAGTCCTTGCCAAGTATTTCCTTGTGGTGACATGATGTTTGCTGAACCCAAGCCACTGCTGCTCCCACTGGTGAAGAGAATTGCCAAACAGCAGCCCCTGGTGACACAGATTGAAAGTTACCCTAGTAGCCCTCCCACAACCATGCACCCTTTGAAGAACTGTCATGTGCTTGGTCTGCCTGCTGGTCAATTTTCTTCTCCCATCTGTGAAGTGGTCCTGATGGCAAGTTGTAATCCTTTGTGGCTTCAGAGCTCATTTCACTCCCCTCCTTTGTTAGTTCAAAAGTGGCAGGATTGCTTTGCTCACTGTCCATATCCTGGGGTGTGGTACTAGCATCTGTGGGAGAGAGGGCATGAAGAAACACAGCCTTACAGTGACCTGCTAGCAGGTTTCCCCACAAAGCCCATGAGCATTGTTGGAGTTCAAAGACCATTGTTGCTTCAGGTCTATCCGATGCCACAATGTCTCTTGAACAACAATGTGTTGAACTCGGCTAACTGTTGGAGGTGTCATCCAGCTAATACTTATTTTAAACATATGTTTTGGAATTGCCCAATAATCACCTTTTTAGGGGAGGGCATTATTATACCGATAAACGTAGCATTGGAACACTCTTTAAAGTTTACGATGTACATGTGGGCTCAAGTTACAAGAAGCCAGATTCAAGGAAATAGAAGAGCATGCTCATATTTGCAGAAAGTACCACCGCCATTTAAAAAATATCTGAAATTGACACACTGGGTCATTGACAGGAGGGGGAAAGGGAACAAAATCCTCAAGGCAATGCAGAAAATTTTGAGCAATTCTTTTTTTCTACCTCACTTCATGACTTTGGATGCAGTATCCAAGGCTCTGCCTTCATGATTCTCTCTGTTCTAATTCCTCCACCAGGGACACTCAGTAGCAGAAGTTCTACCCAGGATGTGTGAGTAGGCATGTCTTTATTGCACACTTTGTTATTTTGGCAGCAATGAGCACATTCTGTTCTAGCTCTTCAGCGCCACCCAGCTACGCACCCAGCTATGCAAAGATAGATTCTCTCTTCAAAACTATGATGAGAAAGAATATAGGTATCACAGTTCCATTCTGTGGAAATATAAATTCATTCATTTGAAGTACCTGGTAATCTGGGTTATCTGGTGAGGTGTCAACATCATGGAACTGCGAAGTAGAAGAACTAAGCTGATTTATCAACCTGTTAGGTATTAGATAGATGTTAAGAACTATCTTTCTAAGAACTAAGGAGACTCAACAGAGGCAGGACAGTAGATTATTTAGTTTGTGTCAGAAGAGGTTACATCTCAATTTCTATTCCTCTTTTCAATGGATATGGAATTTGGCCAAATGCTTTGGATTTTGGCATCCTTTATATTTATTTATTTATTACATTTGTATACCGCCCCATAGCCAAAGCTCTCTGGGCGGTTTACATAGGATTAAAACAATTAAAAACATTATACAAAAATTAAAACAGCAAAAACATACAACATACACACAATACATTTAAAACTGCTACAACAGCCCAAAAAAGCTACAAAAACAAAAAACAAACCAAGGCTCCTCAGATATTGCCAAATGCCTGAGAGAAGAGGAAAGTCTTGATCTGGTGCCGAAAAGATAACAACGTTGGCGCCAGGCGGGCCTCGTCAGGGAGATTGTTCCACAATTGGGGGGCCACCACAGAGAAGGCCCTCTCCCTTGTTGCCGACCTCCAAGTTTCCCTTGGAGTAGGCACTCGGAGGAGGGCCTTAGATGTTGAACGTAGTGTTCGGGTAGGTTCATGTCGGGAAAGGAGTTCCATCAGATATTGTGGTCCCAAGCCGTGTAAGGCTTTATAGGTTAAAACCAGCACCTTGAATCGGGTTCGGAAACATGCAGGCAGCCAATGCAAGCGGGCCAGAGTAGGTCTTATATGCTCGAACCTTCTGGTTCCAGTTATCAATCTGGCCGCTGCATTTTGCACAAGCTGCAGCTTCTGAACTGCCTTCAAAGGCAGCCCCACATAGAGTGCATTGCAGTAATCTAACTTGGAGGTTACCAGAGCATGGACAACTGAAGCCAGGTTATCCCTGTCCAGATAGGGATGTAGCTGGGCCACCAACCGAAGTTGGTAAAAGGCACTCCGTGCCGCTGAGGCCACTAGGGGTGTGCATGGACCCCCCGGATTGGATCAGGACCCGGATCGGGACCTCAAATTTTGTCCAGGATCAGATTGGACAAAATTAGAGGCCCCCCAGACCAGATCGGGCCCGATCACGATCCCAAAATCGGAAATCCAATTTTTTGATTGGCCGCCATTTTTGTTTTCCCCATAGATTTGCATTGGGGGAAAGAAAGCTTTCCCCCAATGCAAGTCTATGGGGAAAAATGGTGGCAGGTGGGGGGGCTAACTTCCTCCTCCCCCTCGTGGTTCTTACCTCCTGGGGCCATCCGCTGTGGACGGCTTTGGCAGGTTAGCCCCCCTCCCCCGTGCTCCTTACCTCCCGGGGCCATCCACTTCCATCCGCTGGCATCCGCGGGTGCCAGTGGATGGAAGCAGATGGCCCCGGGAGGGTAAGCCCCCTCCCCCTCCCCCTGCTTACCTGCTGGGGCTGTCTGCTCCCCTCCGCCGCTGGCCGCTACTGCGAGCAGGCTTTGCGGCCTGCCCCTGAGTAGCGCTCCAGGTGATGACATCACCTGGCGCGCTACCTAGGGACAGGCTGCGAAGCCTGCTTGCAGTAGCGGCCAGCGGCAGAGGGGAGCGGACGGCCCCAGCAGGTAAGCAGGCTATGGGCCCCCCTCCCCTCCCCCCACTTACCTTCCGGGGCCATCCGCTCCCCTCCGCCACTGGCCGTTAATGCGAGCAGGCTTTGCGGACTGCTCCTGAGTAGCGAACCAGGTGATGACATCACCTGGTGCGCTACCTAGGGGCAGGCCGCGAAGCCTGGTCGCAGTAGTGGTCAGCGGCGGAGGGGAGCGGACAACCCCGGCAAGTAAGCGGGCTGTGGGCCCCCGTCCCTCCTCCCCCCTTTCCCCTCCCCCTTCCCCCCTGCTTACCTTCTGGGGACGTCCGCTCTCCTCCACTGCTGACCGCTACTGCAAGCAGGCTTCGTGGCATGCTCCCGAGTAGCATGCCAGGTCATGATATCACCTGGCGTGCTACCTAGGGGCAGGCCACGAAGCCTGGTTGCAGTAGCGGCCAGCGGCCAGCGGCGGAGGGAAGCGGACCGCTCCGGCACGTAAGCGGGCCATGGGCTCCCTCCCCCTGCTTACCTGCTGGGGCAGCCGCTTCCCTCTGGTAAGTCACCTGCCCCCATTTTTCTCTTTCCATTGGCGGGCGCCCACTTGCGCCCGCCGATGGAAGCGGATAGCCCCACCAGGGAAGCCCCCCCCCCACTGTCCGCTTCCATCGGTGGGCGCCCACTGGCGCCCGCTGATGGAAGCGGCGGAGGGTGCCAGCGGGCACCTGCCGATCCTCCAATCCATTCTAATCTGAATCGGGTCCTTTCCAGATCAGATCGGATTGGATGATCCAGCGGGGTGATTGGAAATCGGATAATTGTATCTGATTTCCCCTGGATCGGATCTGGATCATGGATCGGGTCCAATCCAGTGCACACCCCTAGCGGCCCCCTGAGCCTCAAGTGACAGAGATTGCTTTAGGAGAACCCCCAAGCTACGGACCCGCTCCTTCAAGGGGAGTGCAACCCCATCCTGAACAAGTTGAAGACCTTCCATCCGGTCAGCAGAACCACCCACTAACAGCGACTCAGTCTTGTCTGGATTGAATTTCAGTTTATTAGCCCTCATCCAGTCCATTGTCACAGCCAAGCACTAGTTCAGAACATCCACAGCATCACCTGATGAAGATGAAAAGGAGAAATGGAGATGCGTGTCATCAGCGTACTGATGACAACGCACTCCAAAACTCCGGATGACTACACTCAACGGTTTCATGTAGAAATTGAATAGCATGGGGGACAAGACTGACCCCTGCAGAACCCCATACTGGAGAATCCATGGGGCCGAGCAATGTTCCCCAAGCACCACCTTCTGGAGCCAACCCGCCAAGTAGGAGTGGAACCACTGCAGTGCAGTGCCTCCGACTCCCAACTCAGCCAGTCATCCCAGAAGGATGCCATGGTATCGAAAGCCGCTGAGAGATCAAGGAGAATCAACAGAGTCACACTCCCCCTGTCTTTCTCCCGACATAGGTCATCAGACAGGGTGACCAAGGCTGTTTCCATACCAAAACCAGGCCTGAAACCTGACTAAAATGGATCCAGATAATCGGTCTCATCCAAGAGCGCCTGGAGCTGGCTCGCAACCACCCGCTCCAGGACCTTGCCCAGGAATGGAACATTTGCTACTGGCCTGTAGTTGTTAAGATTTTTAGGGTCCAAGGAAGATTTCTTTAGGAGTGGTCTCACTGCCACCTCTTTCAGGAGGTCTGGGACCACTCCCTCTTGCAAAGAGGCATTAATCACTTCCCTGGCCCAGCCAGTTGTTCCATCCTTGCTAGCTTTTATTAGCCAAGAGGGGCAAGGATCCAATATGGAAGTGGTTGTATGAACCTGTCTAAGCACCTTGTCCACGTCCTCGAGCTGTACCAAATGAAACTCATCCAAGAAAACAGGACATGCCTGTGCTCTGGATACCTCAATTGATTCACCTGCTATAACACTGGAGTCTAAGTCCTGACAGATGCCAAAGATTTTATTCTGGAAGTGCACAGCAAATGTATTACAGCGGGCCTCAGATGGTTCTACCATGTCCTTGGGGCCGGCATGTAAAAGCCCATGGACAACTCTGAAAAGCTCCGCTGGGCAGCAGGTTGATGATTGAATACTGGCAGCAAAGTATTGTTTTTTTGCTGCCCTCACTGCCCCAGAATACAGCTTAGCATAGGCAATTACCAGTGTTTGATTGCATCCATCAGGAGTTCATCTCCATCTGCACTCAAGCCGTCTCCTGTTTTGTTTCATCACTCTCAGCTCTGGGGTATACCACGGAGCCGTTCAAGCTCTACACAGGAGAGGGCACTCAGGAGCAATAGTGTCAACTGCCTGGGTCATTTCTGCATTCCACAGATCAACCAGGGTTTTGACAGAAGAGTCAGCCTTATCAGCCAGAAAACTCCCCAGAGCCCTCTGGAAACCATCCAGATCCATTAGCCTCCGGGGGTGGACCATTTTAATGGGTCCCCCACCCTTGTAGAGGGGAAAAGCTGCAGTAAATCTGAATCTCAGCAGGTGATGATCTGACCATGACACAGGGGTTGTTGTAAAATCCCCCACTTTCAGATCACCATCTCCATGTCCAGTTGAAAAAACCATTACCATTCTCTCTTTGGTGTTTGCATGGGCAATTTATTATGATATTACCAGGACACACACTCCCCCAGAAATGCAGCACTGTTTAAAACTACGACTTGTTAATTTCTTCATGAATATTTTCTTTGGACTGGTAAGTTTATGTTTTAATAAGATTTTTCTTTGGATTTGTTTGCTTGGCATGCAGAATCTATGAAGGGCTTATTTATGTATGCAACTGGGAGAGAGAAACTTCCTGATCAGCTGGATTCATTTGCAAGCTGAAGACATAATTGTTTGGAACAGTCATAACATTTGTCCATCCATTTGTCTGGTAGGAGAGTTTTTATTGTGAATCTCCAACCCATTAGTTGTGGGGGCATTGGGGGGGGCTCTACTATTGCAATAAGATTGCTGGATACACTATTACTAGGGGTGTGCACGCCAAAAAATATCGTCATTTATCGTTATTGTCATTTCGGACCAAAAAAAATTATCATCTTCATTCATATCGTAGGTGAACCATATTGTCTTCACGATAATTATCGTGAAAAAATATTTTTTGCAGACCTATTTTTTAAGAAAAAAATGCCAATAACTTCTGTATTTTAAAAGTTAGAGGCTCGAAACTTGGTCACAGTGCTTATGGAGTATGCCTACGTATGTGTATGAAATTTGAGATCGATCCCTCCAACCCTCGATTTTATATTAACTTCTTAAAGATCGTTTCTCAAATTTGGCACATATATGTAGCACATGTTGCTACACATATTTTATAGAATCATCTTATAGAATCATGAAGAGGAATTCCTCCAGTGGTATGGATTACCATAAAGCTAAGATACAACTTAGACAACAATTATTGGACAGACACTACCCCGCTTCAGTTATTCACTGAGCAGAGATCAGAGCTGAACAGATCCAACATGCTCAGTTATTAAGGGAGAATATTACTCACAAGGAGAACAGACTCAGGTGTGCCTTCAGGTATTCGCATCTTGCTTTTTGAATTAAGAGTATTATTAAAAAAACATTGGCATTTCATACAGCACATCCCAGGATGTGTTGAATTACCAGAAATAGGTTGGAAAAGAACAAATAACTTGTGTGACAGTTTAATACATACAGATTTAGTTAAACCTACTTTGTCTGCTGTGGATGCACAGTATGTTCCCTAGCCTTTGTGACTAGGGAGTTTGAGGATCCTATCAGTCACCAGACCTACCAATTAAGACACTTTTCCAATTGTGCCACTAAATTGGCAGTATATGTGATTATCTGTCCATGTGGATTACTATAAGTGGGCAAGACCAATCGTCACAATCGTCGCATTCGTACTTGGGTAGGAGAACATGGGTCCAAACTTAAATACCAGGTTCAGGAAGCACCGCTAGTTGAACACTTTATGTCTAAACAACATCAGCATGATGACTTTAGATTTTGTGTTATTGACATGGTACGTCCGCATAAATATAATTAGGTTGATTACGATAAGCAGCTTTTACAACTTGAAGCAAGATGGATCCATAAACTTAACCCTGTGACACTCACAGGGTTAAATCAGACTCTTGACTTAGCCTCCTTTCTTTGATCTGATGGCTACATGAAACAATAGCATGGTATTCAGTTCTCATTGCTATCTTGAGGCTGGACAATCTGCATTTAAGGGTTGCAGCTGCTTCTGATAACTGCCAACACCCAGGAGCAGTTTAAGTATTTCTCTTTGGGAGCCAGGTCAGTAGGCATATTTCAGTGTAGGGGCTTCATATTCTAAGGTTGATTATTATTATTTTTTATGCTAGGAATCTGGAAAGTAAATACGTATACTGTATGAGGAACCTTGAACGTGATTTATACCTGTGGAAATGTATGCCTAAGTGGGTGTGAGTGTCTTAAAGCAATTAATCTATCTACTAATGGGGAGGATTGTGGTCCTTTGGCTCTATGTAGAAAATTAAATGTTTTGGTTATGTTTACAGAATGTGCAATACATGTGTATACACCTGAATAAGATATACGAAACGAGGAAAAGTACCGGAAACTCGTCTGTGTTTTCCATGTATTAGTTGCATCAACAACCAGAAAAGTTATCTTTGTTTATGTGACTGACATAGATTGTCAAGCATTTGTCTACAGTAAAACCTAAATTCTAATTATTGTTTTCTATGTATTAGTTATATTAACAACCAGAAAAGTTATCTTTGTGTATGTGACTGATTTAGGTTGTTAAGCATTTGTGTATAGTAAAATCTAAATGCCAATTACAGTACATGTGATTAAGTTTGGGAACATTAACCATATGAATAATGAAATGTGACTGAATGTATTATGGTTATATGGTGTAATAATTAATTAAAAAGACAGTTCTTCTGTATGGTTAACAAGTAAATTGAATACCATAATGATTATATTGGGGGTTATTTAATTTTCTTCAGTTGCGTGCAACAGCAATCTTGTCAGTACTTTTGGGCAACTGTAGCCTTTGTTTATTCTAACTTTTAAAATACAGAAGTTATAGGTATATTTATACGGCAGTCCGATAAAATGATAAAATCACACAGAAATTATCATCGCCGATGATTATCGTGGGTTTTTCTATCGTATAGTCATAGTTAAACACATGCACGATAATGACCTTATCATATCGTTAGCGTACATTTTTACGATACACATCCCTAATAATTACCTCTGTCTTTCAAGGAAAGAGCCATCACTCCCCATCTTTGAAAGACATCCGGACAATCTCATCAGGAGTGAACTTTTTGGAGTGCCCATGAATGGCCATCAAGTCTTTTTATGGATATTGAAGGAAGTGCAGCAATCCCTATTCACCATGTCCTCCAAATCTTTTAAAGAACTTTCACCTTTCCTCCGAAATGTCTTCAAATTCTTCTCCCAAATCTTAATTCTGAAGAGTTGTTGGATGGAATGGTGAAGAAGCCAGAAAGACGCCATCTAGAGTGGAGAGGCTGATATTGCAAACAGATCATATACAACACATTAACGCTGTGCACGGATCCCCTGATCCAATCTGGATCCTGGTCTGGGAGGTCTGGATCTGCCTGATCTGATCCACCTTGGATCTGGATCCAGATCTGAATCCATGCACAGCCCTACAACACATGCCTTTCCACAACGTTGTATATCACCAGCCCAGTGATAGCAAGACCAGATTCAATAATCTTGGACCAAAACCCATGGACCTGAATACTCATTTACACTGCTTTTGTTCTACCCAAAGCATTCTCACTCGGGTGCACCAACAGCACTTGTCAAACAGGGTGAGATGGAAACTAATAGGAGTGGGCTGGGATAGAGAGGGTGAAAACCTAACCATCTCATTATAAGCACCCATTTAAAATCGTTACAGAGGAAAATTAGGGGACCTCCAGAAGAAATCATCCCAAAACAATGGTGCCAATGAAATAAATTAACATTGTGAATGTTATTCTAACATGAGTCGAATGTCACATCTTGAGAATGCATTAGAATCATTTCATCACAGCAACCCAAACATTTTGAAGAGGAATCCTAGATGTTTCTCTACCTGGCAAATCTCACTGAAGCACACAGAAGAAAAATGCACAGGGCAACTACAATGATCAAAGGGCTGGAGGATCTTCCCTATAAGGGAAGATCAGAAGAACGGGATCTTTTAAGGATTGTTCATCACCTTGTATCTGAATCCTGAATCTGAAGCAAGGTGGGGTGATTCAAGGAGCCTCATGACAGATCTGAAGCTTGTCCCCAGAGTTCTGAATTGCTCCGAGGTACCTTGTTGTGCTCTGATCTGACTCGGTGTGACTGGCGTTCTGGAGCTTTTTTCGAGCACAGACAGCTTGTAGCTTTTTTCTCTTAGAGTACAGGGGGGGGGAGGAGTTTGGCGGGAGGAATTGAGTCTTGGCCCAGTGAGGCTGCAGTTCTCTCTTAAACCTCCAATCACAACATGGGAGGAACGGTTCTGAAGATCAAGCGATTCTGCTTCCTTCTCCTTTCCCAGTGTGGATTATCGTTGGCTAGGGTCAGGACATGGAATTGTTTGCTCAGGCAGGTGGCGTATTTTGCTGTGAGTGATCTGATCTTCCTGAAACCCTTCCCTCCTTTCTGGGGAATCTTAGCTTTCACTCCTATGTGTAATAATAATAATAATAATAATAATAATAATAATAAACAACGTTGTAGTTATAGGTTTTAGCTTGTTAAAAAAACTACTAGCATTTTTTTTTGTAGGCTTTAAGTGTGCCAGTGACATGGCATCATGTTAAGAATGGATTCCAGGGACCTGTCCCTCTAGTGGATCTGGACCCATTAGAATTTTCAAGTACACAGAGAGGTTTGCAACATGCAATCCAATTTTTAGAGTGTTTATAGAAATCAATCGTCTACTGCAGTGCTACATCACTCCTTCTTTTGAGGAACATCCCTCCTTTTAGGGATCCACTGATCTGTCAATCTCACTTTCACCCATGATTGCCAAATATTTACAGTGATGATCATTCCATTCATCATTCCACCCTACACACATTTGTGATTTCTTAAAACATAACTCCATATGGAAATCCATGCATGTTGGTGTTGTGTCAGTTTTCATTCCTGTGTTCTTTGTGTGTTCTTTGCATGTGCGTGTGCTTTTCAAGTCATCTGTTGCTGGTTTGAATTAGTGTTGTGTGCCAGCACATCATGGCCATTACCCACCCCAGTGATCAGTTTTCATCCTGTCTTATTTTTTCCTTTCAAAAGCAACGGTTTTGCTTATCTGAAAATGCCTTCTGCTGTGGGGTGGGTGGAGTATTATCTTTTTGAAAAAACTATTAGGCGTGCCTCATGGTCATAGAAATTTGTTATCTTTTTGGCCAGTCACTCCTCACAGAGTATACCACCCTTGGCTCCTGGGTGGGGGGGACATGTTTATCCCTCTACTCTGCAATATCAAAAGGGTTAATTTTATTAATTTTCCATCTTATTTTAACGCAGAAAATCAATCTAAGTGGGAAAAAATGGAACATATTCAAAACAGCACTACACGAGGAAAACAGCATGATGAAGACCTGAGTAAGTTGTTTTTAATAAAAAGCATTAAGTTAAAACTTGTTGTTTTTATGAAAATACTTAATATATGCGTTATTATTTACAGAACATTTCAAAAAAATATATACTTTTAAGAAAACAGCTGCCATTACAGTAGATGCGGACCGTCAGGGTAAAGTATTGTTATATGTAGTATTGTCTAATATTTTATAAAGCATTCCTACAAAATGAATTTTTATTTTTTGTTTTTAGAAAAACAACACCAGAAAGCTACAACAGATGCAGGACCTCTTGAGGGTAAAGCAATTTATATGTAGTAATTGTCTAATATTTTGTAAAAGCATGCCTACAAATTGATTTTTAAAGAAAACTACAGGAAAAACTGAAACATGTTAATAATGATTATAATGGAACAGGTTACCTCTGGCTGTTTATTTTATTTTAACAGGGGAGAACAGATATGATAGAATGCCTTTTAAAAACCACAGGCCAGAGCTGTACCATAATGGAAAAACCTTGGTAAAACATTGTTATATTGTGTGTGTGTAGGGTAATTTGTATTTTTGTAATCCATTTTAAAAATGTTTTTCTTTTATAATTTTGAAACAGGTCTTGATGCTCAGGAACCAGTAGTGATTAATCTTGATGATGAAAATGAATCAGGTAAAGTAGCTTTGGAAGGGTTTTTTTATATGCTGTTGATGAAAAAATAGAAATAATGGGTGTGGTATAATGAGATCTGCTGATATTCTGTTTATTTTTACAGAGCCCCTTGAGAAACCACCAATGAAAAAAGCAAGCATCTCAATGCAGCCTGAAATCAATAAAGCTGGTAAGGCTGCATCACGGATTTGTGAAAGAGTGTGGCAGTTTGTAATTAACTAACAAGGGTATATGTTTACCCTTTGGTTCTGTCTATTTTTGTTTTAGATAAAAGATCCGTACCAATGAAAAGAGACTGTGCAGAGGCACAGGGTGTCATGGGACAAAAAATTAAGAAGCAGAGAATGGAGGACGTCCTATTGTCTGCAAACAATGAACCAGAGTCAATATGCTATGAAGAAATGTTATATGTTCAGCTGGCGTCCTGTCTAGAACAAAGTCTTAATATTGCAGAAAAATGCGGTATGGTTCTGAAAACTAGAATTGAGGCTACCATGTCCAGGATTAATAGTTCTGTAATTGTGGGTACATTGCCAGAGCATTCTCAGAATATTAAAAAACATCAAAAGTGTTCTGTTCGTGGCCACACTTCATTTAAATATGTTCAAGTAGGGGGTGGTGGTCAAGGTTTTTTTTAAAAAGGGCGTCTTAAAAATAGACGCAACAAACATTTCCCATATTGGAAGAGGAGGATGGCTAAAATAGTAAATAGAGCTAAAAAAACTAGGGGTGTGCATCGGATCGGATCCGATCCACGATCCGAATCCGATCCGCCCCAAAAATTGGAAAATCCGATCTGATCCGATCCGGCACACCATCCGATCCAATCCAATCCGACGAGGTCCGATCCAGATTGGATCGGATCGGCGGATCGGACGCCATTTTAAATGCGTTTTCCCATAGCAAAGTATTGTTGTTTTACAAAAATGCCTATAACTTTTTCATTTTTAAAGATAGAAGGATGAAACTTGGGCACATTGTAGACTGGTTAGGGATAGGTATCTGTAAGAAATTCCAGAAAGATTGGTGCATGCGGTTTGTGGCAATTAATTTTTTAATAAATAACCAGGAATGCCTATAACTCGGTCATTTTTAAAGTTACACACATGAAACTTTGCCACATTGTAGGTGGTACCTTGGGACCCATGTGTGTGAAATCCCAGAACCATGGGTGCTTGCCTTGTGTGGCAATGAATTTTTGAAAAATGGGTAGTAGTGGGGTAAATACAGTTATGCCTCCCATTTTTTATTTTTAAAGATACAAACAGGACACTTCGGCACATTACAGGGAACACTTGGCTTGATATCTGTGTGAAAAATTTCAGAAATCTAGGTGCAATATTTTAGTGGGAAATGAAGGTTTATTCATGGCATTTCACATGGGATTTATTTGTTTGTTTTAAGAGCTACAAAGCTGTAACTCGCACACATGACAGAGAACGTTTGGCTGCTCATACGCTGAAAATTTCAGAAACTTTGGTGCAATACTTTAGTGGGAAACAAAGGTTAAACTTTATTATTTTAAACGTTCAGGAAGGGGAGGGGGAGGCTGTGTTTGTGTGTGTGTGTTTGACAGCTTGATCCACCAATTGTGCTTTAGAATACATGACTGAATCACCCAATCCTGTGAAGACTTTCTTCAGCCTCCAATTGCAATGCTGGAGGAGGGCACCCAGTATATATTCTCTCAGCCCTGCCCTTCTGGCTCTTTGTGGGTGGAGGAGATTAGGAGTGTTTGTCTTTGGAGCTGTATTGATTGCATTTTGGAGGTGTTTTGAGGAGTTTCTGATCTATTTTCTTCAGCTTTTCTTGTTCTCTCTCTTGCCTTTCCTTTCTCTCTTGCCTTTCATTTCTCTATTGTAGTAGATAGCACGTTTGTTTGTCTGTGAGTTCAGTTTGTCTTTGGAGTGAGTGTGTTTGTTCTTCTTTCGCTTTCTGAAAAAACCCCAAAAAAATAATAAAAAAAATATTTCTTTCCTCTCTCTCTCTCTCTCTCTCTCTCTCTCTGTGTGTGTGTGTCTGTGTGTGTGTGTGTGCTTGTGAGTGAGTGTGTGTTGCTGGGCTGTGTAGCCTGCTGCTACAAACACAAAAAAAGTCAGCAAAGCACACACTTATACAATAATAAAAATAAATAATAATAAAAATAAAATGAAGCGTGGCACTCAAAGGGGGGGTGCTCTTAAGGCAGCATTTGGGAGAGGCCGCTCTGGGCGTGGCGCCGCCGCTGCTGCTGCTGCTGCTGCTGCTGCTGAGACCAGCAGCAGGCAGCCTACTTCCACACCCCCAGTTAAACTGAGGCGTTCTCCACTGGGGCAGCAGAAGCAGGCAGAGGCAACTCAAAGTAGTGCCTGCAGGGCACTCTTTCAGCAACATGAGGCAGGTGCTGGGAGCAGCAGTGGGCGTGAAGGACTATTGGCAGCTCCTTCTTTGGTGGGTGAGCCTGTGAACCCGCTGACTGATCTTTTCCCAGATCTTGCGGGAGTCAGCAAGGTTCAGAGTGAGAAGGAGGACTCTGATGTGGGGCAAGAGGAAGAGCAGGCAGCACCAGAGACTTACTCTCCACAATCCGTCCTCTCTTCCACTCATTCCCTTGCTCCTGAGGTGACACCACAGAGCGAAGGCGCCGGCAGGCCGTCTGTGTCACCCCAGAAGCGACAGGCAAGCAAGGTGTGGGACCACTTTGAGGTGGCAGTGGATTCCCGCTTTGCTGTCTGTCGCCACTGCAAGATGTCAGTGAGCAGGGGAAAAATGCCAGGCCACTTCACCACCACGAACCTCAGCTGCCACATGCAGAGGCACCACCAGTCTGTTTTGCTTGGGACCGAGGCGGGCACCTCGCAGCAGACTGGTGCTAGCGGCAAGGGCAAGCAGAAGGCTCCTGCAACTTCTGCCAGCTCTCGACCTCCCATCCCCAAGAGGCTTCGCCAGGCCACCATGGAAGAGATGGGGTGGGGGAAGTATGGAGCCACAAGGTGGCATTTTCCATTGCCCAACCAGATCACCAATTGCATTGGTGAGATGGTGGCGTTGGATGACCAGCCATTCAGCCTCATCGAGAACGCAGGCTTCAAGAGGCTGATGGCTCTTGTGGTTCCATACTACAAGCCACCGTGTCGCACCACCCTGAGCAGGCATGTGGTGCCCTCCCTGTACCAGGCATGCAGGGAGTTAGTTCTGGGTCGTCTGTGCCAGGCAGAGGCACAGAAGGTGCACTTCACTTCGGACATCTGGTCCAGCGAAGGAGGAGTGCACGCTTACCTGTCCCTGACGGCTCACTGGTGGGGAGACTCAGGGCAGGAAGCACCCAGGACTTCTGGGACTGGGAAGGAGGGCTGCTGCTGGGCCCTCCTTCATACCGCAGTCATGGACCAGTCCCACACGGCGGAGGAGATTACGGAGGCCATGAACCGCATGGTGGCAGGGTGGCTGGGCGGGCACCAGCACACCCGCGGTTACATGGTCACGGACGGGGGAGCCAACATGCTGAAGGCGGTGCGCGATGGTGGATTTGAAGGCATCCGCTGCATCGCGCACGTCTTCAACCTGGTTGTGAGGGATGGCCTTGGAGGCAGCAAGGCCCCTCTCCCTCCCCAAATCTGTAATCTCCTAGAGAGCTGCAGGAAGGTGGCTGGGCATTTCCACCACAGCGTGAAGGGCAGTCGGTTGCTGTGGGAGAAGCAGCAGGAGCTGGGACTTCCGCAGCACCGGCTAGTGCAGGACGTGGCAACACGTTGGAACTCCACCTACCACATGCTCGAGCGTATGGTGGAGCAACAGCGTGTTGTCCACGAGATGTTCAGGGTCGGGGACATTGGCATCCAGGCCCCACTGTCCAGGCAGCAGTGGGAGGCCATGTCCCAGCTTCTGGTGGTCCTCAAGCCATTCCTTGAGGCCACCGAGACCCTGAGCAGCAGCACTGCCCTTCTCAGCCAGGTGATCCCCGTGGCCAGGCATCTCCAGAATCAGATGGGCGAGTTTATGGAGGCCGGGGATGCCGTCACCGGCAGGCGCTTCCTGCCAGAGGTGCGGGAAGTGGTGACGAGGCTGAGGGAAGGCCTATCCTGCCGGGTTCAGCCTCTCTACAATGAGACGCAGTACATGTTGGCCACCATGTGCGACCCGCGCATCAAGGATGGGTTATGTGGGCAGACTTCCTGGGCAGGTTGGGTGGAAATGCTGGTGGCGGACGTTCGGGCGGCCCGGGAAGCCAGGATTGGGCAGGCAGAGGAGGAGCCCACCGAAGCCCAGGTGCTAAGTCTGCTGAGCACCACCAGCAGTGGCAGCAGCAGCACCACCACACCCAGCAGGGGGACAGGCCAGGGGTTTTGGGACAAGGCTTTGCAGGCTGCGGTTGGGCATAGAGGCACTCAACCCAGCCGCCAGGATGATGCTGCAGCAGCAGTGCAGCGTTACCTGGCGGAGCAGATGGAGGACGGCTCCATCGAACCCCTGGCCTACTGGTCATCTTGGCGCCAGATGTGGCCTGATCTGGCGCGGGTGGCCATGGACAGAATCAGCTGCCCACCGTCCAGCGTTCCAAGCGAGCGGGTGTTTTCCATGGCGGGCGACGTGGTCACACCCCACCGCTCTCGCTTGGACGCTGAGATTGTGGAGCAGCTGGTCTTCCTCAAGGTCAATCTGCCCCTGCTGGGATACCCCACCCTCATGCCCTCGGGGGAGTAATTGGCAGGCACCCCCCATCCATCCCACACCTTTGGGCAGGCTCCGGCAGGCCCTTGATTTTTTAATTCTTATTTTTGGTTAATTAATTTTATTTACTTTAATTTACTGGCTGTGTTGTTTACAGCTCAGTAACTCAACTCTGAACGATGGATCCCGAAGGGATCTAGTTTCTTCTCCTAGCCTCTTATATTGAGGGGATGCACAAACATCTCACACATTCTATGTTGTTTGACTTGAACCAATGTGCTTGCACGTGTGCCTCTGAAATTGGACTCCGATGGCTCCCTCCAGGCCTTCTGTAAGGTCCCACACTTCCATGGGCGTTTCTTCTTGTAAAAGACCACGTCAGAGGCTCATGAGAACTTTGGATAAGAAGAAGGCTTAATTTTATTGCCAAGGAACGCATGCACCTCTCTGACTATGAACGAAGGATGCGATAGGATTCCTCTTCCAGGCTCCTACATTGAGTGGATGACAAAGCAGCATCCCACACTGTTTCTGACTGTGTCTTTTGGACCGATGTGGCAGCCTTGTAGGGCTGTCACTGTGTGTTGTGTTTATTTTGGCTATATGACTGAAAAAACTACTGTGCCTGCCTGCCTGCCCACCTGCTAGGTTGCCGTCATTGTGAAGTAGCCGGAATGCGTGGGCTGGTCTCATGGTTCTATTGCTTACTTGTGCAATGTACAAGCGCCTGGCATTATGCCCGCCTCTGCCTGCCTGCCTGCCTGCCTGCCTGCCTGCCTGCCTGCCTGCCCACCTGCTAGGTTGCCGTCATTGTGAAGTAGCCGGAATGCGTGGGCTGGTCTCACGGTTCTATTGCTTACTTGTGCAATGTACAAGCGCCTGGCATTATGCCCCCTCTGCCTGCCTGCCTGCCTGCCTGTCTGCCTGCCTGCTAGGTTGCCGTCATTGTGAAGTAGCCGGAATGCATGGGCTGGTCTCATGGTTCTATTGCTTACTTGTGCAATGTACAAGCGCCTGGCATTATGCCCGCCTCTGCCTGCCTGCCTGCTTGCCCGCCTGCCTGCCCACCTGCTAGGTTGCCGTCATTGTGAAGTAGCCGGAATGCGTGGGCTGGTCTCATGGTTCTATTGCTTACTTGTGCAATGTACAAGCGCCTGGCATTATGTCCGCCTCTGCCTGCCTGCCTGCCTGCCTGCCCACCTGCTAGGTTGCCGTCATTGTGAAGTAGCCGGAATGCGTGGGCTGGTCTCACGGTTCTATTGCTTACTTGTGCAATGTACAAGCGCCTGGCATTATGTCCGCCTCTGCCTGCCTGCCTGCCCGCCTGCCTGCCCACCTGCTAGGTTGCCGTCATTGTGAAGTAGCCGGAATGCGTGGGCTGGTCTCACGGTTCTATTGCTTACTTGTGCAATGTACAAGCACCTGGCATTATGCCCACCTCTGCCTGCCTGCCTGCCTGCCCGCCTGCCTGCCTGCCTGCTAGGTTGCCGTCATTGTGAAGTAGCCAGAATGCGTGGGCTGGTCTCATGGTTCTATTGCTTACTTGTGCAATGTACAAGCGCCTGGCATTATGCCCGCCTCTGCCTGCCTGCATGCATGCCTGTCTGCCTGCTAGGTTGCCGTCATTGTGAAGTAGCCGGAATGCGTGGGCTGGTCTCACGGTTCTATTGCTTACTTGTGCAATGTACAAGTGCCTGGCATCATGCCCGCCTCTGCCTGCCTGCCTGCCTACCTGCCTGCCCGCCTGCTAGGTTGCCGTCATTGTGAAGTAGCCAGAATGCGTGGGCTGGTCTCACGGTTCTATTGCTTACTTGTGCAATGTACAAGCGCCTGGCATCATGCCCGCCTCTGCCCGCCTGCCTGCCTGCCTGGAGGTGCCCATGCAGCTGTGACTTTGCCTCTGCCAGTGGGACTTTGCCTCTACCAGTGGGACTTTGCCTGGAGGGAGCTGTGCCAAACTGTGCCTTTGCCTGGAGGAGCCTATGCCACACTGTGACTTTGCTTGGAGGAGCCTGTGCCACTGTGCCTTTGCCTGGAGGAGCCTATGCCACACTGTGACTTTGCTTGGAGGAGCCTGTGCCACTGTGACTTTGCCTGGAGGAGCCTATGCCACACTGTGACTTTGCTTGGAGGAGCCTGTGCCACTGTGACTTTGCCTGGAGGAGCCTATGCCACACTGTGACTTTGCTTGGAGGAGCCTGTGCCACAGTGCCTTTGCCTGGAGGAGCCTATGCCACACTGTGACTTTGCCTGGAGGAGCCTGTGCCACTGTGACTTTGCCTGGAGGAGCCTATGCCACACTGTGACTTTGCTTGGAGGAGCCTGTGCCACTGTGCCTTTGCCTGGAGGAGCCTATGCCACACTGTGACTTTCCTTGGAGGAGCCTGTGCCACTGTGACTTTGCCTGGAGGAGCCTATGCCACACTGTGACTTTGCTTGGAGGAGCCTGTGCCACTGTGACTTTGCCTGGAGGAGCCTATGCCACACTGTGACTTTGCCTGGAGGAGCCTGTGCCACTGTGACTTTGCCTGGAGGAGCCTGTGCCACTGTGACTTTGCCTGGAGGAGCCTGTGCCACTGTGACTTTGCCTGGAGGAGCCTGTGCCACTGTGACTTTGCCTGGAGGAGCCTGTGCCACTGTGACTTTGCCTGGAGGAGCCTGTGCCACTGTGACTTTGCCTGGAGGAGCCTGGCCACTGTGACTTTGCCTGGAGGAGCCTGTGCCACTGTGACTTTGCCTGGAGGGACCCAACTGGAAGTGGTCCTCTGATCCACAGCGGCCGCACGACTAAGGTAAGTGTGTGCAGTCAACGCAGGGACACCTGAGAGTGTCCAGAAGTGGGGCAGTCTGAGATCTTACCTCCGAGTAAGCAAGCAGGCAGCCCCATGTGCCTACTTTGGCATGGACACTCAGGAACGGCCAATCCTGGGTGGGAGGGAGCTAGTTGTGTTAAAGTGGTCATCTAATATTCATTCTTTTTTTCCCCCTTCTTCTTTTGCAGCTGATGGAACTCTTTGCCACAGTGCCCAGGAGAGACGGGAATCCTAACTGACCGTCTTCCCCAAGACACGGCCACCAGGAAGTGGCCCATCGATCCACGTCGCCCGCACGACTCAGGTAAGAGGCTATCTCTAAGAGCTGACCTCCGAGGAAGCAGGCAGCTCCATGTGCGTAACGGTTGGGCGTGGGCATTAAGGACTGGGCAGATGCCAGTCCAATGTGGGAGTGGGCTAGTTGTTAAAGTGTTATGTGTGTAATCCTTATTTTCCCTTCTTCTTTTTCAGCCTATGGAAGTCATCGCCACAGTGCCCGGGAGAGACGGTAATGCAGACTGCCCACCTGCCCGTCACTGCCCACCTGGAAGTGGCATCTTATCAACAACGCCCTCACGACTATGGTATGTGTTCTGTGAATGGGGGGGCACCTTCAACCTAACTGAAGTGGGGCTGTCTGCCTGCTTACTTCCAAGTAAGCAGGCAGCCCCGTGTGCCTTCTTGGGCATGGGCAATCGGGACTGGCAACGTGACAGTCCTAGGTGGGAAGGAAGTAGTGTAGTCTGATATTCATTCCTTATTTTCCCTTCTTCTTTTACAGACCATGGAACTCTGTGCCACAGTGTCCCGGAAAGGAGAGACTTCACCCATTGAATGCCTGCCCGCCTGCCTGCTGCTGATGATGCTGCCTTCCAGATCCTTCCTGCGAGGAGAGCCAGCCGCCCTCCTTGCATAAGCCATGGGACTAGGGGTCCTCCCTCAAGGAGAATCTCACCGAGTCCTCAACGCCCTCAGGACTATGGTAAGTGTTCTGTGAATGGGGGGGGGGGCACCTTCCACCTAACTGAAGGGTGGCTGTCCGTCTGCTAACTTTCGAGTAAGCAGGCAGCCCCGTGTGCCTACTGGGGCGTGGGCACTCAGGACCGGGCAGATGCCAGTCCTGGGTGGGAGGGAGCCAGTGGTGGAAAAGTATCATTTTTCTCATATTCATTCTTTCCCCCCCTTCTTCTTTTGCAGCCTATGGAACTCTTCGCCACTGCGCAAAGCAGACCCGTGAATCCAGACTGCCCATCTGCCCCAGCCACGGCCGCATGGAGGTGGCCCATCGATTCACGTCGCCCGTACGACTCAGGTAAGAGTGCAGGCAGAGTGCCCATATAGAAAAGAAGGCAGGGCCCCTGCACCTTTAACTGTTGTGATGAAGAGGGAATCTCAGCAGGAACTAATTGCATACAAAATGACACTGGCTGAAATCCTCTTTTCTCTACAACTGCTGAAGTTAGGAACCCTGACCTAGATTTGATCTGGTCAGCCTAAAGTAGGGTGCTATTATAGGAGTGAATGGATAACCCAAGGACAAAACAAATGGTGATTCTCTAATGCTCTGGTAAGCTGTGTCCAGCCAGACACAAAAGGATAGCCAATCACTCTAACAATGGGCTCAAAAGAGTGATTTAGAAAGGGAGGGGTGAAGCAGGAGAAGGAGGATTGAGTCACAAACAAGAAAAGTGTGCCGGTGGGAGACTAGGACTTGCATGTATTAATACAAATCTTTATTTTCCTTTCTTCTTTTGCAGTATAAAAGTATTAATCTAATATTCATTTTCCCCCTCCTCTTCTTTTGCAGCCTATGGAACTCTCACTGCCACAGTGCCCGGGAAAGGAGAGACTTTGCCAATTAAATGCCTGCCTGCCTGCCTGCTGATGATGCCACCTGCCGCCTTCCAGATCCTTCTGCGGGGAGAGCCAGCCGCCCTCCTTGCATAAGCCATGGGACTAGGGATCCTCCCTCAAGGAGAATCTCACCGAGTCCCCAACGTTGCTGTTTGGACTTTGCCATTTGAATGCCTGCCTGCCTGCTGCTGATGCCACCTGCCGCCTTCCAGATCCTTCCTGCGAGGAGAGCCAGCCGCCCTCCTTGCATAAGCCATGGGACTAGGGATCCTCCCTCAAGGAGAATCTCACCGAGTCCCCAATGTTGCTGTTTGGACTTTGCCATTTGAATGCCTGCCTGCCTGCCTGCCTTCCAGATTCTGCTGTGGAAGGAGAAATAAATAATACTAGGTGCTGCAAGAGACCATGTGGATTGGCTCTACATCAAAGCAGCCTTCTGGTTTAGAATTACGTACTACACAAGAAAAGAAAAATCACTTATTATTTTCCTGCAAGATCCCTTCCCAGACTAGGATCTGAATAGCTATTAGCTAGGATCTGAATAGCTATTAGCTGGGATCTGAATAGCTATTAGCTAGTACTGTAAGTGCATTTGGCAGACAGCAGCATGCTGCAACCAACACCTCTCTTGTCATGTAAATGTATGGGTCCCTAAAGCAATTACAATCACTTTACATTTTACAAATGAATAAGTGAAACTTTCTTCCCTTATTGTTTTAAACATTCATTGCCACACCAGGCAGGCAACCACCCACGGATCTGGAATTTCACACACGTGGGTCCCAAGGTACCACCTACAATGTGGCAAAGTTTCATCTGTGTAACTTTAAAAATGACCGAGTTATAGGTATTCCTGGTTATTTATGAAAAAATTAATTGCCACAAACTGTATGCACCAATTTTTCTGAAATTCCTCAAAGATATCTATCCCTAACCAGTCTACAATGTGCCCAAGTTTCATCCTTCTATCTTTAAAAATGAAAAAGTTATAGGTGTTTTTGTAAAACAACAATACTTTGCTATTATGGGAAAAAGCATCTGCCTGCCTGCCTTCCAGATTCTGCTGCGCCTCCTTCCCTTGTGGTTCTGCCTGGTGCTTGCACAACCGTCCTTCGATGCGGGCCAGTCCCTCGCCTCGCTCAAGCCTTGGTTCGTGGGGTTTTCCCTCAAGGAGCGCCCCATGGACTTTGAATGCCTGCCTGCCTGCCTGCCTTCCAGATTCTGCTGTGGAAGGAGAAATAATACTAGGTGCTGCAAGAGACCATGTGGATTGGCTCTACATCAAAGCAGCCTTCTGGTTTAGAATTACGTACTACACAAGAAAAGAAAAATCACTTATTTTTCCTGCAAGATCCCTTCCCAGACTAGGATCTGAATAGCTATTAGCTAGGAACTGAATAGCTATTAGCTGGGATCTGAATAGCTATTAGCTAGTACTGCAAGTGCATTTGGCAGACAGCATGCTGCAACCAACACCTGTCTTGTCATGGGTCCCTAAAGCAATTTACAATCACTTTACATTTTACAAATGAATAAGTGAAACTTTCTTCCCTTATTGTTTTAAACATTCATTGCCACACCAGGCAAGCACCCATGGTTCTGGGATTTCACACACATGGGTCCCAAGGTACCACCTACAATGTGGCAAAGTTTCATGTGTGTAACTTTAAAAATGACAAAGTTATAGGCATTCCTGGTTATTTATTAAAAAATTAATTGCCACAAACTGCATGCACCAATCTTTCTGACATTTCTCACAGATACCTATCCCTAACCAGTGTACAATGTGCCCAAGTTTCATCCTTCTATCTTTAAAAATGAAAAAGTTATACGTGTTTTTGTAAAACAATACTTTGCTATGGGAAAAAGCATTCAAAATGGCGTCCGATCCGGATCGGGACATCCGATCCGCGGATCGGGTTTGGATCCGATCTGACCAGCCTCCGATCTGATCCGATCCGACCCCCCAGTCCGATTCCGATCCGCTATCCGATCCGATCCGGGGGGTCAGTGCACATCCCTAAAAAAAACCACTCTCTGTCAGTAAAAAGAAAAGGCATACAGCCACTCCCCTTTCTGAAACAGTCCAGGATGCTGTGGCTCCAGAGGTACCCTCTCAAGAGGACTCACAGCAATCTGTAGCATCCAGTGATTCAAACACTATGAGCCAACGCCCCCATAACTCAGATTCCTCAGAGGAAGAGGATAGTGAACCTTTGCAGGTCTATGCGGAGCGCGTAAGACACTGGGAATGGAGACAGGGCGCGTTCAACACACTGCATATCGCAGAAGAATTCAGATTTGTTAATTTAGAATGTATACCATCATTCTCACAGGCGGTTTTAGCCCTCTATAGCACAATACAAAACATAATTGATGAAGTGAATCGTAGAATTTCACCAGAAGACTTTGTGCAGTTACGCCTCGATGGTGGTGGATTAAACTTTCCACTCTTTTCAATTAAAAGGCACAGAGATGTTTTAAAGATAGATGACTTTCTATCTCATATTAGTAACCTTTTACAAAGCAATGCTGAAATATGTGGGAATACTAGCCTACGTTTGATTGTAACGATTGTGACAGCCCCCGGGGGGGGGGGTAGCAAAAGGCGGAAAATTAGTTCTATTGCTAGTAGCAAAATCATAGTTAGAAAAAGAAAACACCTAGTAGATTTAAATTACACAGACAGCAATCTCTGTTTTGCTGGGGTCTCTTAGCAGTCATGGCTGAGAAACCCCCCACAGATGCAGAGTTATTGGCTGCTGCTGCACAGTTACACAGGGATCTTGGCTGGCTGGAGCAGAAGCAAGTGGCACTCAGTGATGTTTCACTGATTGAAAACCATTTGAGGGTCAACATACAAGTAATAAGACACACCAAGAAAGGTTGGGGAATATTTAAACCAACAGGGCTAAGGTACAATAAAACCTATACAATGTTACTTCTTGATGAACATTATTATGGAGTGCACAGTGTGAGGGCTGTTTTTGGGTCAGAGAATGTCTGCGAAACATGCACAACTTTATTTTCTCATTCACACAGTTGCATTTACTATTGCAGATTATGTTTGAGCGCAGATTGTGCCACCAAGGTTGTTAAAATACAGAGATGTAACAGATGCAAGAGAACTTGTAGATCCGAGACCTGTTTAAGTATGCATCAAGAACTAGTGCTTGCAGATAAAGTAGAATGTGTTCCTAGACAGTATTGTAAAAACTGTGAATCATACCAGAAATTGAATCATGATATTTATCGTTGTCCAGGAAAACGTTGCAAAATATGCTGTGGATTTAGTACGGGTGATGAAAAGCATCAGTGTTACATGACCAGTCTTAAGAAACCTGAGGTATCTGTAAAATATGTGTTCTATGATTTTGAAGCCCACCAATCAACAGGTTTTCACGTTCCTAATTACTGTTTTGCAAAAGCTTTTGCAGGTGAAACATTACAAAGCTTTAAAGTTGAACCATCTTCTGGTAAGAATAAAAAACGTAGCGTGAAACCGCACAGAAATGTAATCCCTTGGGATTTGGCAGGCAAAACATGGGAATTTAAGGGTGAAGAGTGTCTGTCTGAATTTATTCAGATGCAGTTTGAAGATAGTACGCAGTTTGAAGACTGCACATTTATAGCACATAACTCAAAGGGTTATGATGGTTACTTTATTCTTAGTGGCCTTATACATCAAAAACTGGATGTAGATCTTCTTACTAGGGGTGTGCACGGACCCCCCGGATCGGATTGGGACCCGGATCGGGACCTCCAATTTTGTCATGGATTGGTTCGGACAAAATCGGAGGCCCCCCGGACCGGATCGAGTCCGATCCCGATCCAAAAATCGTAAATTTTTGGATCGGCCGCCATTTTTTCCCCCATAGACTTGCATTGCAATGCAAGTCTATGAGGAAAAAATGGCGGCGGGTGGGTGAGGGGGGCCTAACTCCCTCCCCCCTGGGGCCGTCCGCTGTGGACGGCCCCGGCAGGTAAGCCCCCTCCCCCGCACTCCCTATCCCCCCTGGGGCCGTCCACTTCCATCCGCGGGCGCCCGCGGGCGCCCGCAGATAGAAGCGGATGGCTCCGGGGGGGTAAGCCCCTTTCCCCGCCACTGCTTACCTTTCCGGGCCATTCCCTACTGTCCGGCGCCGGCGGCTACTGCCAGCCGGCTTTGCGGCTTGCTCTCGAGTAGCGCGCCGGGTGATCACCCGGTGTGCCACCCTGGAGCAGGCCGCGGAGCCCGCTGGTAGTAGCCACCGGCACCGGACGGGCGTCCCTAAAAGGTAAGCACCCCCCTCCCCTCCGCGCGCCCCCCCTCACCTTTCCGAGCCGTTCCCTACTGTCTGGCACCGGCGGCTACCGCCAGCCGGCTTTGCGGCTTGCTCTCAAGTAGCGCGCCGGGTGATCACCCGGCGTGCCACCCTGGAGCAGGCCGCGGAGCCCGCTGGTAGTAGCCGCCGGTGCCAGACGGGAGCGGACGGGCCGGAAAGGTAAGGGCCCCCCTCCTCCCCTCCGTGTGCCCCCTCCAACCCTCCGTGCGCCCCCTGCTTACCTTCCCGGCCCGTCCGCTCCTGTCCGGCGCCAGCGGCTACTACCAGTGGGCTCCGCGGCCTGCTCTCGAGTAGCGCGCCGGGTGATGACATCACCCAGCGCGCCATCCTGGAGCAGGCCGCGGAGCCCGCTGGTAGAAGCCACCGGCGCCAGACGGGAGCGGATGGGCTGGAAAGGTAAGCGCCCCCCTCCTCCCCCCCCCGCTGTCCACTTTCATCGGCGGGCGCCCGCTGGCGCCCACCAATGGAAGCGGCGGTGGGCGCCACTGGGCGCCCGCCGATCCGCCGAACCGGTTCGGAGCCTTTTCGGATCGGTTCAGACTGGATCGGCGGAGCCAGCTGTTGGATCGGAAATCGGATAATTTATCCGATTTCCCACTGGTCCAGACTCGGATCGTGGATCGGGTCCGATCCAGTGCACATCCCTACTTCTTACCCAAGGAGGGAAATTGATCTGTATCACTGTTAAGGGTTTAAAAATCAAATTTATAGATTCCCTTTCTCATCTCCCCATGGCCCTCTCTAAACTACCAAAGGCTTTGGGATTTGAAGGTGCAAAAGGGCACTTTCCTCATTATTTTAACAAACCTGATAATTAGAATTATGTGGGGCCTATGCCTAAAGTAGACGACTATGGTGTGAATCATATGATGCCGGCAGAAAGAGCGTCTTTTTTAGCATGGTATGAAGAGCAGGTCTGAAACCTTTGACCTGCAGAAGGAGTTAGCCCTTTATTGCACACAATATGTTGATATTTTGGAGCAAGCCTGTACAGACATGAAATCATGGAGATGACTCAGACAGTGAGAATGATACGCAAGGGTTGGAAATCTGTGTGGAAGAGGCTAGCTATAGACCCTTTTCAATATCCCACACTTGCTAGTACATGTTTTGCTATGTACAAGTTTAAGTTTCTCAAAGAATATTGCATAGCTATCCCACCACCAGATAATTACCATAGCATTCGTAAACGCTTCTCTACCCCCATCAATTCAATGGTTGTGCTACATGGAGCATAAATACAAAATTCAGATTAGGCATGCCTTAAAGGGTGGAGAATTCAAAGCTGGTAATTATTTTCTAGATGGTTATGCAATAATAGACAATAAGAAAACAGCTTTTGAATTTCACAGTTGTTTTTTGGCATGGTTGTGTACTCTGTTATTCTCCAGATGCTCAGAACCCTTTGCTGGGTAAGCCATATGAATACCTGTACAACAGTACAGAAAAAAGGACTGCTGAGCTGAAACTTATGGGGTTTGAAGTCAAAGCCATCTGGGAACACGAGTGGCGCCAAATACTAAAAACAGATGTGGAACTCCAAAATTTTCTTGTTGATGCTAATTTTCCAGAACCTCTCAATCCTAGAGATGCACTCTTTGGAGGGCGTACTAATGCGATCTCTCTGTATTGTAAACCTGAAGAGGGGGAGAAGATTCATTACTATGATTTTACAAGTTTGTATCCTTATGTAAATAAAAACAAGGCATACTCTCTTGGCCACCCTGAAATAATTTTTGAAAATTTTAAGCCTCTGTCCGCTTACTTTGGCCTTGCAAAAGTTAAAATTTACCCACCGCGGGGTCTTTTCTTTCCTGTTCTCCCTACTAAGGTTAGTGGCAAGCTCATGTTTGTCCTGTGTAAAACTTGTGCAAAAACTCATCAGCAGGGAACATGCGAACATTCAGATGAGGAGCGTGCTCTGTTAGGAACATGGTGCACTATTGAATTGAATGTCGCTATAGAAAAGGGGTACAAGGTTGTGGAAGTTTACAAAGTCTGGCATTTTGAAAACATGTCCAGTCGCTTGTTTTCAGATTATAATGATATGCATCTTCGCCAGAAACAAGAGGCTTCAGGGTACCCCCAGTGGTGTGTCAGTGCAGAAGATAAAAAGCAATATATTGATACTTATCTCCAGCATGAAGGGATTGCATTGCGACCCAATCAGATTGAGGTGAATCCAGCAAAGAGGCAAATTGCAAAATTATTCTTAAATTCTCTGTGGGGAAAATTTGGCCAGAGAACAAATCTGCCTAACACACAGTTGGTGAGAGACCCTGATGAGTTATTTCAGCTTCTGTTTTCTGATGCTTATGATGTTTCAATGTGTGAATTTATTGATGATGAGGCTGTCTGTGTGTCCTGGAAGCATTCTGAAGATCGGGTAATGGCTATAGGTAGGAAAAATGTGTTCATAGCAGCCTTTACAACGGCATATGCGCATCTGCAGCTCTACAATTTGCTAGACAAATTGAAAGAGCGTTGTCTCTACCACGATACTGATTCTGTGATATTTGTGAGCCAGGAGGGGCAATGGATGCCCCCTCTTGGGGATTACTTAGGAGACCTCACAAGTGAACTACCCGCAGATTAATTTATCACAGAGTACGTGTCAGCAGGTCCAAAATCTTATGGCTATAAAACTGTTTCAGGGAATGTTGCTATCAAGGTCAAAGGGATCACACTGAACACTGCTAATTGTGAAAAAATGTATTTCAACAGTCTCAAAGATCTGGTTTTCGACTACGTCTCAGACAGGGACCAGGGGCCAGCTCGTGAGATTGAAGTACAACAGCCAGGTATTGTAAGGAACAAACGCAGGTGGACTCTTGAATCAAAGCCTGTCAGAAAAACTCAAAAAGTGGTCTATGACAAAAAAGTTATTCATCAAAGCTTTAAAACATTGCCTTATGGTTTTTGAATATGGATACACATTGGAAACATCCATTTTCAGCTATTCTAGCAGGACCTAGCAACTGCGGGAAAAGTTTTTTTTATTAAGAAAATGTTGGACAATGCTAATTCTGTTTTTTCAGCAATACCTGAAAATATTGTGTGGTGTTATGGTTGTTGGCAGCCTTTGTACAAAGAACTACTGTGTAAATATCCATTTATTCATTTTGTGTAAGGTCTGCCTGAAAAAAATTGATGATACAGTTTTGTTACCTCTTGTGACGCCCTGCCTGTACCTGTGCCACTCACCAGGCTACACCACAGGGCTGTCCACACCACTCGCACTCAGGACTTACTTCAAACCCCCCCTGTGCTTATGACGTGATTGAGAATTTAGGGCTACTGCTGCTGCTCCCATCCCGCCTTTATTCTTCTAGGCCCCATGGCTCCACAGCCCCGTACCCTAGCCCTCAAATCCCCCTTCTTATGTCCGCTGCCACCAGTACCTTACGCAGGTACAATTCCAGTGATCACACCAGATGTAATTAAACAAGATTTATTAACAGAAGCATATGTAGGTCAATAAGCGTAATGGTTTCCTCAGGTATTTACTCGTATTGGTTACTGTTACAATGCTTTATAGTTTCCTTACTTTCTTCTAATATATTGACAATAGAAACTCTAACGTTCTAATTATCCTGCCTACTCTACCCACTATATACTACTCTTCACTCTCTCCCACACACTAGTTCTCCCAAAATAACAAAACACGTTGATCCTTCCTATCTGCTAATCACTCTCTCCCTCACACTCTCTTTCTCCTACTAACTGTCAGCTCTTGTCAGCTCCCTCAATATATACACAGACACTCTCACACAGCCAGCCAATCCAGGCACTTCCCCGCCACCATCCAATCAGCACTCACACATGAACTCCCCTCACCCTTATTCTTACCTAGTTACAACATAACTGTTCTTATATTTACCTTCTTTTATGGTCTTTTATAGACAACTACTTACACTTGTTGATATAAACAGTTCTCCCCAGCAGCTGAACATCACACCTCTCAATAAAGTAAAATGACTTGTGATAGACGATTTAATGCAGTCTGTATGTGATAATAGTGAAGTTGAAAAGGTCTTTACTCAATATGTACATCACCAGAATTTGAGTGTTTTTTTTCATAACTCAGAATATATTCTGCAAGGGATGCTAAATATTTGGTCTTGTTCAAAAATCTGAGAGATCAATTGCAGATCATGACTTTAGCTCGCCAGATGTACCCACAAAACAGCCAATTCTTATTGGAGGCCTTTGCAGATTCTACAAGCAAACCTTATGGTTATCTGGTGGTGGATTTACATGCCACAACCCCCGATAATTACAGGCTGAGAACTGGGCTGTTCCCTCCAGACCTGCCTGCAGTGTACATCATGAGAAAAACAGGTGGTAACAAAAGGCGGCGCCTTTAGTGTTGTACTATGTATTACTGCACAGTTCCCAGAGAGGTAACATGTCTCTCCATGTAAAAAGAAACCTTCCGCTCTTAAAGCATCTTATTAAGACGCCTCCTCAACAGAGAAAAGCTATTTTATGCTCAGCATCTGATGACCTGATTGCTGCCATCTCAGAAATAGCACTCAATACTTTAAAAAGCAACATTCCTCTATCTCCTCAACAGGTACGCATATTAAGAAAGAAGCGGGGTATTATTAAAAAATTGAGTAACAAGAAAATCACTCTGAAAAGAAAGAAATTTTTGGTGAAGCAATCTGGTGGTTTTCTGGCGCCATTACTAAGTTTTGCAATTCCTCTACTCACAGGCCTTTTAACCAACCGATAATGGAGTATGCTGAAAAGATGTATTTGGTCCCAAGCCAACAACTAGAACAACTAAAGGCGTCAACTCCGAAGGAGGAGAACATCAGAACTGCAACCATGAGTTCATTAGATATTGAAATGCAAGGGATTCTCAGCAGGACTGACTTAACTGAATATGAAAAAGCCAAACGTTATGATTCTTTGCTTCAAAAATATCTAACGCATGTAAGGCAAAGGGAAGCAGAGAAAGAAAACCTAACTTTATTTCTGCCTCAGACACCACAGAACGCTGTGGAACCTTCAGTAGTTTCTGATCCTGTCTACCAAGAAGTAATAGACAACCTGCCTGATAGATATAAAAATAATGCAAGAATCCTATTAAACAAAATGAAGGTAAACAAAGATATTTCTTCGTGGGATGAGAAGGGTAATTTTGTGTACAAGGGGAGTGTTATATCGGGCTCCAATATGACAGATTTGATTAAGGGTGCCATGCAGACACATACCCTGACAACCAGATGTACACCTAAAGGCTGGGATGTTTTCATGAGGTCTCTGGCTGAATTGAATATTCCAACATCTGTAGTGGGTAGTCTTGCTAATAGAGAAGCCTTGGATGACCTAAAGGCAGCCAAGGGCTTTTCAACAACAACAACAGCAATGGATCGCTCACCTAACCTTTCTCACAAGCGTACTAAAAAGCAAAGAAAACATGACACCCCTGCCTGGCTCAACTTATAATATTATCAGAGCATTTTTTTCTTTTTATGTTTTTAGACCTTAAAATAAAAATGTAAAATATGGTAATTTGCGATATGGCTATCTACTTTAAGGGTAAATGGGGGACACATACACACATACTGACAGCAAAGGCTCTTTTTAATCCCCTATTAGAGGGTCCTTTATTGTCAATTAAAAGCTATGAAAGTCATGGTACGATATACAGCCTTGGCAAGATTGAAACATGTTTAACACTGGTCTGGGCATGTATTTCTTCTTTTTTACAAAACGCTCCACCATCCAATCGTTTCTTTCCAAATTTTGAATTTGTTTATATGTTAAACCCTTACAACGCTGCTGCAGAAAAAATACACAATGGTAGCCACAAACTGAAGATTCTGAGGCTTGCAGTTGTCTGGGTTGAAATACAGTCTTGCAGGCATTTCTTCTTAAAAAATTCATAATGGTTTTATGGAACCATGGGTGGCTAGGAGGGTGCCCATAGGAATCAAAAAATTCCCAACCTTATTGGCAGTCAGGTAGATGGCCAACCAATGTTCTCCTGGTAGTTTGTGGGGGTGGGTATTGACCACCAAACAGGCTGGCAGCTGTTGTATCCTCGCCTTGGGTAGCATGTCACAGGGAAACACCCTGTAGAAAGACGGTCTAGTGAAGGGGTTTGAAGATAGGATGCGCGTTAACTCTGTACTGTCCATTCTACATTTATTTATTTATTTATTTATTACATTTGTATACCACACCATAGCTGAAGCTCTCTGGGCGGTTTACATGGGATTAAAAACAATTAAAAACAATATACAAAAATTAAAACAGCAAAATCATACATCATACACACAGTCTGTACATTTAAAAACCACTTCAACACTTCAAAAAATTACAAAAACAAAACAAAACAAACAAACCCAGGCTCCTCAGATATTGTCAAATGCCTGAGAGACGTCAAACAGGACATTTCTTCTGTGATTTATCTCTATCACATTGTCAAAACCCCCATACACAATCATGTTGATTGTGTCAGCCAGGGCTCTACTAAATCAAAATTCTGCCCTAAGGTTTCCAGTTTTTATCAAAGAGTAGTGGCCTCCACCTTCTTGGTCTGGAGTCAGGTCAAAGGCAAAAAGTGTGTAGCCTCGAACATAGTCCTCACGGTTAATTAAAAGAGACCTGTCTTTCATATGTTTGCCCGCTGTTTGTACGAGACTCATGTATTCTCTAACACAGTTTCCCTCTTCGAAGACGGGCTGGAACGATTTCATGGGGATCTGTTCTCCATTCTGGTAAAGGGCCACGAAATTAATATTAAAATGTTTAAAATTAAAAGGATTTTTAAGATAAGATCCGCTGTAAGAATCATTATCAACCATGCCTATAATAACCTGCTTTGGTAATGGCCCCAAAAATAGGTTTTCCTGATTGGCGACACGGCTCCCCCTTAGAATGCTAAACACCTTCAAACTCACACGATCCACAGGATACTTGGCATTAGCAGTCAACAGAGCCTCGGCATGGCCTAAACGCATGCTTGGGGCGACTCTTACTTTCTTAACAAAAAGTGACGCTGACAAAATTTGTAGTTTGTAATGCTTAGCTGCGTTGTTTGACATTAAGCAGAATGTATCTTTGCTATGAGTAAGTTTGATCTTCAGATCAACCCCGTTTAACAACAGTTTTTCTTGAAAAAAAAGATCAGCATGGAGATGTCCCAGCAGGTCTATTTTCCGGCTTTCAGCAGTCAGGTTTGCTCTTCTATTAAAACCAAGATTATTCCCACCCCTATCGCCAGATTCAAGTTCCCCCGGTGTATCTTTGTAAAATAGTCCTGCAGAGAATTGCGTTGCCAATGCATCCTCGCTGTAGTTCAGCACAGATTCAAAATAGGCTCTATATGGATATGAATTATTACTCTGACTTATTAATCTATCACCC
The DNA here is from genome assembly GCA_029215795.1 of Anniella stebbinsi. Lineage (NCBI taxonomy): Eukaryota > Metazoa > Chordata > Lepidosauria > Squamata > Anniellidae > Anniella > Anniella stebbinsi. Next base: position 410,993,798 of record JARDYH010000001.1, on the reverse strand, counting down.
AGTGTCACATCCAGCTGGCTAAACATGGATGCAATTGGATAATTCACCAGACCTACATTAGCGTCTGCTGCAAGGTTGGTTCCATCAGGATTGACAATTTTGCAACACACATAGAGCAAGATGTTATTTAAGTCCATATAATCCTCACCATTTCCTGCAATGAAGAAATCCAGTGGTGCTGTGTCTGTAAGGGCTGACAAGGGGGGTACCTCAATACACAGACTTCTCTCAATGCTGCTCTGCGTGGGTCCAATGTTGAATAGGTCAAGTTCAGATTTAATGCATTCTTCAGAGCCACAGTGGATAAAAGCCATAGCTATGGCTTAAAATATGTCTCTTTTAGCTGGAAAAGGCTGACGCCTGTTTGTTACAACTCTTCTCCTGTGGCTTTTCTTCCCTCTCTGCGCTTTTCTTTTAAAGGGGCGTGGTGGACCAATCAATCTTACCCGTGATGCTTTTCTTTTTAGAGCCCTTCTCCTTTTAATATACATTAGCCCTGACCCATCTTGTTGTGGTGGTGGTGTGTTCACTCTGTTCAACACTTCTTTTGTAACGTGACCGATTACATCTTTAGCAATATTACGAGCAGCAGTTTTTGCGTGGGGTTTAATGATGTCTATGCCTCTTCTCAAAAGGGGAATAGCTATTCGGAAAGGCTCCTGAAAACCCCACTAAGCCCTGCTCCATACATAACAGGGGTCCCATGGTATCCTGTCAGTGCATACCCCGCCTGCGCTTTATAATAATTACAATAAATGGCCGGGTCACCATCTGTTTTCAGAATAGCCATTTCTTAAAATACAAAGGTTCTCCGAGGGCGAAAGTGTAGCTTCACCGTCACCTTACCAAAACGAAATGGTACGTTTTTGTTCTGATCATTCTTTATTTCAATAGTGATCGTGTCAATATGGTTCTTGCTTACAGGGATATAGTGAGGCTTATCGTAAACAATGTTGACTCGCTCATTGTTCTGACTGCGTACAGGTACACAACGCAGTAAACGTACATAGAAGTCCTCCACTATCTGATGATCCACAATGTCTGTGTAAATGAATAAACTGTTGGATCCCCCTGTAATATCTGCTGAATATGGCATTTCTTTGACAGCCTTATTAGGAGGCATGCCTAATAGGTGGGCCAGTTCTACACTTGTTAGAAAGGTATATGTTTCAGTTGATTTAATGCTAATTTTTCTAGACACAGCATCGAAGGCCAGGATCGCTTCCGGACCACCATTAATAAGGCTGTTAATTTTTTCCACTAGTTCAGGAATGCTAGCATAATAGCCGTGCCGCAGAAAAAACCGAGACTTACGTTTCACGTTAACTATTTCAAATCTGGCATCGTGGTTTAGAGTGTTCCAGCTGTGTGGATATTGGATTTCAACTAATCCAACTTCCCAGTTCCCTGAAAGATCAAGAGTTCTTGCTAATTGAATAGTAAAACCTGAACTGGTGTTCTGCGGAAAAACCTCCGCAGAAGCATTGCTGGGTAAGGTAACGTAAAATCCATTGTCATCCATTCTTCTCTGTACTTCTATACAGATTCACGAAGATCAGAAGCGTACACCCAACTGTTGAACTTGCTAGGCCAACCTAACCATTTCACTAGATGTTGCTTTCTCCTGCCCCTTCCTTTTGTTGCTAAGATTTCTTCAATCCTGTATGTCCTATCCTCCTTGGCATTCACTTTTTGTAATTCCTCAGCATAGAAGTTTCCCACCACCACCTCACCTTCATAATCTTTTAACTGGTATACAGGCCTCTTTGCTCTTTTGATGACTTGATCCACTATAAATAACTCGGTGGTAAAGTTTTGTTCGTAACCCTTAGCAAAGACACTCTTGCATTTAGAAATGCGTACATGATCCCCTTTTTTAAAATACGCCAACTCTGGCTTTCTTTTTATACCGTCAAAATAAACGGTTCTCCAAACGGCCAAGGAGTTCGACTGATTAACGTCAACAGGTCTAGTTTTTATAGTTCTGTGAAAGCTATGGTTATAACTTTTTAGAAATTGGGGTAACACACCTATATATGTGAATGCATTGTTGGCGGTGAAATACCTCCACATTTTAATTTTTCAAGTTCTGTTGAAGCGTTCCACAACCGTTGCTTTGACTTCATTGCTGGTAACAAAATGGTGTATTCCTTGTTTTTTGAATAGTTTCTTCACTGTCCTGTTTAGAAACTCCTTGTCTTTGTCTGTCTGTATTTTGACAGGGACTCTTCCATCTTGTGTGAAAATAACTTTAAAAGCAGCGGCCACCTGGCCGCCTGTCTTGTCTTTTAGAACTCTTGCCCATGCATATTTAGACAAAATGTCTATAACGGTTAAAATGTACTTGTAACCCTTGTTATATTGAGAAAACTGTTGCATATCAACTAGATCGGCCTGCCATTGCGAATCCACTTCAGACGCAATTGTCTTATTTCTTTTAAAATGGATCCTGGCTGGTTTATGCGGCATATAAGCATCCTGATCTGACAACATTTGGTAACCTCTCTTTTGCAGAGAGTTTTGCTCTGTTTTTTGGCCTCCTGAAATAGGGGGTTCACTCCACCCAAACTTCCAACATGTCCAGGGGTATAATAAATATTCCTTAGGATCTCTTCATGAGTTGCCATATTTGTAAGTTAACACACAGGAATGGAGGCATAAGTTTTACAACAAAGCGTTTTTATTGCTGCAAATCACCAAAGAAAAATCATTCTTCTATTTCCATGTCTGGGGAAACACATGAAATGCAGGTAATGTTGACAGCCTGTGAAGTGTCAATGTTCAAGTTCTCAAAAGCACCACACACACCACGCATCTGTGTAAAAAAAATGAAGTTTTTAGTCATCCACAATCAAGACCCTATACAAACAATTAAGAACATTTTACTAAAAACATAAAAACACTCACCAGTATGTCATCTTTCTCACGCATAAACTCTGTCTCTGCTTCAAGAGTCTCCAGGGGTGGCTGGTAGGTAGAACATGATGTGGTAGGATCTCCCTGCTCCATTTTCACTTTGGCCCATGGGGCTATTTTCGTAAGACCACAGCCATTAACGGTTTCAGCAGGCTCCATTTTCTCTTCGGGCTGTGGGACTATTTTCATAAGACCACAGCCATTAACGGTTTCAACAGGCTCACACCCCTGATCGGTACAAGCCATGTGCCAAGCAACAAAGGATGGGGTTTCAGGATCCGGATCCTGCTCTGATGTCAGTTGGTAAGAAAACAGTTTTCTGGGTTGAAGCTTCACGGGTGCCAGTGGAGAAGAAAAGCCCGCAGGTCCCACGTATGAGGGTATGCTCTCGGTTAAAGCAGAGGTATTCTGAGGCACTGGTGGCGTATACACAGTTTCCACCCTTCTAGGCTGAAGCTTCAAGGGTGCCCACTGTTTAGAAAAAGCCCAGAGCCCTCTAGGATCTGCCATGCTCTCCCCGCAGATAAAACTTGTCTGGGCATGCCAAGAACAACTTCTTTGCTCCTGTGCCAAAGGGGGTGGAGTTACAGGGGACCCCGTGACAGCTCTACAACTGTTTCCTATTGGTCCACAGTAGCCTGGGGAGTTGTTAGAGGGGTCACATGACCCCTCTGGACCAATCCGGGAGCAGTTTGAAATTCCCACCTAAAATGGTGTTTTGGGTCATGTGTATGGAACAAAGAGGGAAGGAAGCATCAACAAGTTGGAGACAAAAGGAGAGCAAAGCTCTGGTGCTATGTAAAAATATATTTTTCTTTATTTCTTATATCTTATCTTCTGTATGCTCAACGTGTTTCGGTTGTGAAACCTTTGTCAGGAGCTACACACAAACTAAAATACAAACATAAAATCATTAAAAATTGTCTTAAGCTAGCATGAAAACAACACCCATTCACAAACTAAAGCATATATTGTATACATTCTTTTGCTATCCAAGAAAAACACCAGAAATATTCCACATTTGCACATGCATGTAAGAGATTTTTTTAGAAAACAATGACCTGGAGCACTTCTTTACAATTTGTTGTTATTATTCTAACAGAAAACAGTTTAAAGTTCTTGCTCATATATCGTCCCGATAGGCTCATTTGTCTCGAGATTCTGAGCTAAGGGTCAGTTGGGAAGCAATTTTAAATCATTCAGTTCTACAGCTGGCAGCCTTAATTGCCTTGTTAATTGCTGGCTGCCGGTCAGTTTCCGGGCGAAGTATAAAGTGTTGGTTATTACCTTTAAAGCCCTACATGGTTTGGGCCCAGGCTACCTATGGGATCGCCTTCTCCCATACAATCTGCCCCACACTCTTAGGTCCTCTGGGAAGAACGTACTCAAGCCAGCCAGAACTAGGCTGGTGAGTGTTACCCAGAGGACCTTCTCTTCTATGGCTTCTAGGCTATGGAATGGTCTGCCAGAGGAGGTTAAACAAACTGACAGTCTTCATGAATTCAAGAGAGTCGTGAAGACTGTTCTTTTCTGGCAGGCCTATCCGGATGAATTTTAAATGTTTTAATGATGTGTTTCTCTTGTTTAAATTTTTTTTTATTTTTTTATTTTTTTATTTTATTTTTTTAACTCTGTTATGCTTGTATGTGTATTGTGTTCCCCGCCTCGATCCGTAGGGAGAGGCAGGTTATAAATAATAATAATAATTATTATTATTATTGTTATTATTATTATTATTATTATTATTATTATTATTATTGTGACTCAGTGATCCTGTCAACACTCTGTTAGCAGTTTGGGAAAGTTTTTATCGACCTGCTAATTTTTCTGCTTAAACCTTACTACAAAGCCTCACTATTGTTTATAAGAAGATAAATCTAACGAGTCATTTAACCCACTGGGTTCCAGGCTTTTTAAGGATAGAATCCAGAAAAGTTCTCTTTTACTGAGTGCTGTCTCACCCCCTCTTACCTTTTCTATCCCCCAAAGAACCAAAGAACCTGGCCCATGTTTTTGATGTCTTTGATGTCTTAAACTAGACAGATGCTCACCTATCCTGATCTTCAGTGGTTTTGTTGTCTTTCCTACATACACCTTATTGCATAGACAGATAATCATATAAACCACCCCTGCAGTGTTGCAGTTCAAAAAGTCTACAATCTGTATTGCTTTTCCGCTGATGGGATGGCTAAAAGAGTGCATTTTTTTAGTCATTCTGCAATACACACAACGTCCACATGGGTGGTGTCCTTGAGGTCTGGGTTTAATACAGTCTGCTGGACCATGGTTTTTTAAGGATCATATTTGGTATGATCAGTGTGGATTAGCCAATCCTTCAAATTTCTTGTTCTTTTAAATGTCACCATTGGTTTTATAGACAGACCTGGCAGATCCTGAAGCAGATGCCAATTTGAGCGAATATGCTTTTGTAGATCTTTTGTGACAGGGTCAAAAGGTAAAATACATGAGATCTTATTATTGGCCATCCTTTCTTTTGGTTGCAGTAGATGTTCTCGGTTAGATTGGCTCGCCTTGAATCTAGCTGCTTCGATTATTTTCTTTCGGGTATCCTCTAATCTGGAAGCGTTGCATCATGATCTGAGACTCATGACAAAAGTTCCGAGCAGTTGCGTTTTATTCTCAAGAATTGACTATACGGTAAATTGTTTTTGAGGGTCACTGGATGATGGCTGTCATACTTCAGCAATGTGTTCCTGTCTGTAGGTTTTTTGAACATTGTTGTAACTAAAGTGTGATCTTGTTTTTTAACAGTAATATCAAGAACATTTATCTGTTGTATATCACACATGCTCTCAAAACTTAAATTAGGATCCCTGATGTTGACCCATTCAATGAGCTCATTCAACCTTTCCTTCATCCCTCTCCACACAAAAAATATGTCATCTATGAAGCTCAACCATACGATCATATGGTGGTTGTAGTCATTTCTGGAAAAGATATATTTTTGTTCTAAGTTCTGCATATACAAATTGGCAACTTCTGGTGCCATGGGGCATCCCATTGCTACCCCTTTGGTTTGCCAAAAGAATTTCTTGTTAAACATGAAATAATTTTTCTGCAGTGCTATTTCTGCTAACGCAACTAAAAAGTGTGAAGGTGGATGCCTTACTTCACGTTTTTGTAAAATATCGAATATAATATCCAATGCCTCGTCCTGTGGTATGCTGGTATAGAGTGATTTGACATCCATGGTGACTAAAAAATCCTCTGGTTGCACCTTGATATTACTTATCCTCTGCAAGAAGTGTGAGGAGTCACGAATGTATGATTGCATGCTAGCTGAAGACAATTTTTAATGATTTTATGTTTGTATTTTAGTTTTTGTGTAGCTCCTGATGAAGGTTTCACAACCGAAACGCGTCGAGCATACAGAAGATAAGATATAAGAAATAAAGAAAAATATATTTTTACATAGCACCAGAGCTTTGCTCTCCTTTTGTCTCCGTTTTGGGTCATGTGACCACAAGGGGAGGGGAGGGGGAGGGGGTCACGTGATCACCTGGGGAGGGGTGGTCACATGACACTCGGTTCCATGATCTCACTTCCGGCTGAGGGGAATTCTCGCTAGGGCGGAACTTCCAGTCCAAAAGGGGGCTGGGCACCTGTCACTTTTTCAAAAGGGGCATGGTTTCGAGTTTGATGGGAGGTCCTATTCTCTACTACTCAGGTCTATTGGATGCTACAATGTCTCTTGACCACAGATGTGTTGAATTTGGCTAACTGTTGGAAGTGTCATCCAGCTAAAACTTATTTTAGCCACAGATTTTGGTTACAAAGTCACTTCATGACTTTGGATGCAGTACCCAAGGCTAAGCCTTTGTGATTATCTCTGTTCTAATCCCTCTGCCAGGGAACTCAGCAGAAGAAGTTCTACCCAGGTTGTGCAAGTAGGTATCTCTTTATCTCTTTATCGTACATTTTGTTCTTTCGGCAAGAGTGATTGCATTGTGTTCCAGCTGTTCAGCACCACCCAACTCTGCATCTTGGCAAAAAGCCCAAGAAAGTTAGATTCAAAATGAAGATGATGTTCCTTGAGCAACCTTCTGAAAGGACAAAGCTGTATTAGAGTGGGAAAGGAAAAGGTTAAATCAGAGTTTGCAATGGTAATACACAAAGGAGGTTCAGATGGCTGGGGGTGGTTACAGAGTTATTGACAGCAGCATAACAAAGCACAGAACTCACCACCAGAATGAAAAAATACCTACTGCATCATTTTTGGTGGTGATTTTACTGATGGCATCAGTAAAGCCATGTATTTTTCGTGGTTAGGAGTGGAGGCCTGTGGTCTTTCGGGGTAACCTGTGAGTTGGAAGTTGTGCACCCCGTTACAAAAGAATAACTCATTTCTAAGACTATTGTTGGGTAAAGCCAATTCTATCCTCAGAAGCATATGCCTAATTAACTAACTGGAATATTAAAACATGTTTAATGAGAAAGGATATAGGTATCACAGCTCCAATCTGTGGAAATGTAAATTTATTAATTTTAAGAACATGGTGACCTACATTATCTGGTGAGGTGTCAACATCATGGTACTGCAAATTAGAAGATCCTCACACAATAATTTTCTAAGCTGACTGATCAACTTCTTAGGTAGCTATTACATAGATGGTAAAAAGTGTTCAGAACTATCTTCCTAATATTTAAGGATACTCAACTGAGGCAAGACAGTAGCTTATCTGGGTGGTGTCTGAAGACTTTACATCTCCATTTCTATTCCTCTTTTCAATGGATATGGAATTTGGTCAAATGCTTTGGATCAAGGCATCCTATATAAGCATTACCATTCTCTCTTTGGTGTTTGCATGGGCAATTTATTATGATATTACCAGGACACACATTCCCCCAGGAATCAAGCAATGTATCAAACTACGATTTGGTAATTTCTTACTGAATATTGTCTTAGGACTGGTAAGTTTACATTTTAATAAGCTATTTCTGTGGATTTGTTTGCTTGACTTGCAGAATCTATGAAGGGCTTATTTATGTATGCAACTGGGAGAGAGAAACTTCCTGATCAGCTGGATTCATTTCCAAATGGCAGACATAATTGCTTGGAATGAATATAACATTTGTCTGGTAGGAGTGTTTTTATTGTGAATCTCCCACCCATTAGTTGTGGGGGCATTGTGGGGGGCTCTGCGGTTGTGAAAAGATTGCTGTCTACCCTATTACCTCTGTCTTTCAAGGAAAGAGCCATCACTCCCCATCTTTCAAAGACATCTGGGCAATCTCATAAGGAGTGAACGTATTGGAATGCCCATGAATGGACATCAAGTCCTTTTATGGACATTGAAAGAAGTGCAGCAATCCCTATTCACCATGTCCTTCATCTCTCCTCCTAAACGTCTTTATTGAGAAAATATTTTCCAGAAATACTGGAAAATAAAAATACAAGAACTGGATAGGGAAGCGATGGAACAACTGGTAACAGAGGAAGAAATTGAAGGAGTAATAGATGGATTAAAAGTGGGGAAATCCCCGGGAATGGATGGATTGGGTCCAGAATATTACAAAAATGTTAAGAATATGTTAGTGCCTAAATTAAAAATATTATGTTATCAAATAATAAATGAGGAGAAAGCTCCACCATCGTGGAAGCAGTCTTTAATTGTCTTAATTCTAAAACCAGATAAAGAACTAACAGATCCGGGATCTTATAGACCTATATCATTGCTAAATCAGGATGCTAAGATATTGACAGCGATAATGGCAAACAGATTGAATAAATTTATGCATAAATATATCAATAAGGATCAATGTGGATTTGTAGCAGGTAGACAGATGTAAAGTTTAATAAGTAGGGTATTGAATATGATAAGTATTATAAGGGATGATAAATTACAAGCGGGTATAATAGCCTTAGACATCTTTAAGGCCTTTGACTGTGTGGAGTGGCCAACATTAAAAATATTAATAGACACTATGGGATTTGGAGGAAAATTTAAGGGATTAATAGATCAGTTATATTCGGAAAATGTAGCGGAGGTAATGGTCAATGATGGTATTACAGAACAATTGTTGCTAGCCCGAGGAACTAGGCAAGGTTGTCCCCTTTCCCCAATTTTATTTGCAATGGTTATAGAGCTTTTGGTGAATGCAATTAGAGAAGATATGACTATAAAGGGGATAGGGAAAAAAGAAGAAATTAAAATAAGTTTATTTGCAGACGATACATTACGTTCAATTCAAGAACCAATTGAGAAGATGGGGAGACTACGGCATTATCTGGAGGAGTTTGGAGAGATGACGGGATTACAAATAAACTGGCCCAAATCAGAGATGATGATGTTTAATTACAAAGAAGAAGGGAAGCAAGAACTAGTTAAAAGGAAAATGAATATTAAATTAAAAGGAAAAATAAAATATTTAGGAATATATATAACAGAGAATTTGGATAAATTGGAAGAGGAAAACTATAATAGATTAAGGCAGGAGGTTAAAAAGAAATTGGAGGAATACCAGAAGATAAAACTTTCATGGTTTGGTAGAATAGCACTATTAAAAATTTAGGATGTTGCCAATTAAAATATCAGAAATAGAGTTGAAGAAATGGCAAACAATGTTTAACAATTTTAGTAATGGAGATAAGAAAGCTAGAATAAATAAGAAAATGTGGTATAAACAACAGGGAACAGGAGGGTTAGGCCTTCCTAATTTGAAGGGATATTATTTGGCTAACCAATTAAGATATGTAGTGGAAGGTATTCTAGGTTTGGGAGAAAAGTGTTGGTTAGAATTGGAATCCAAAGAAGTAGAAATGGAAATGGAAAATATATACTTTAATAAAATTAATAAGAAATTTTTACAAAGAGTTAGGAATCCAATATTGAAGAATATTTTGGAGATTTGGGCTAAGAATAAGATTAAATTAATACCCGCCGTCTCCCCATTAACTCTGGTAGAGATGATGGAGAGCTTCCCAGAAAATCTAAAAGAAGTAATGGGGAAAATATGAAGAAAACAAAACATAAATAGATTAGAAGGAACAGTGGATAAAGAAGTGGGTAAAAGAAAATAAAAAATGTAGAGAATATACGATATTTGAAAAAAATGATAACACAAAGATGAGAGAAGGAACAAAATATGGTATTAAAAGGTATAACAAGTGAAATTTATAAAATATTGATGGTAAAAGAAGAACAAGGGGATGGTTGCAAATTGGTGTGGGAAACTGACATGAAAATTTTAATAACTAATCAGAATTGGGTGAAGTTATGGGGAGCAAGGAATTTGAAAACTTTATCAGTAAGGATAAAAGAAAATTATTACAAATTAATATGGCGATGGTATTTAACACCAATTAGATTTAATCAAATAGATAAAAAATATTCTGTATTATGTTGGAGAGGTTGTCAACAAACTGGCACGTATGTTCATATGTGGTGGTCATGTAAATATGTACAAAAGTTTTGGCAAATGGTATATAAAGAGATAAAAGAGATAACGGGAATTGATTTGGAGTCATCCCCAAAGATTGTGTTATTATCAATATATGAGGGGATGAAATGTAATCAGAATACTAAGGATTTAATGACTATGTTACTAACTGCAGCAAGATTAATAATAGCAAGGAAATGGAAGATGAAGGATAACTATCAAATGGTTGAGCGGTATAAAGAGGTATGGGATATTGCTATTAATGACAAACTAACATGTAATATTAAAGTAGAAAAGGGAATATGTAATAGAAATGAATTTAAAAATATATGGAAATTATTTTTAGAGCATGTATTGTTGAGAGGGAAAGGACACAAACCTGTGCAAGAAGTATCACAATTTTGGAAAATGTAATGAAGAAGAATTGGTCCTGGTGAGGGGTGCACTTGGGGTATAAAGAATGGAAAAGAATGGTATAATTGTAGTTAAGAGCTGAAATAAAATTATTTTTAAAAAATTGTTCTCTCAAAATTTAATTCCGAAGAGTTGTTGAATGAAATGGTGAAGAAGGGTTTTGCTCAGCCCTGAAATTGCAAACAGATCATACACAATACGTGCCTTTCCACAACATTGTGTCTGACAAACCCTGCAATAGCAAGACCCGATTCAATAATCTAGATCCAAAACCCTTGGATTTGAATTCTCATTTACACTGCTGTTGTTCTATCCAAAGCATTCTCACTCAGGTGCACCAACAGCACTTGTCAAACAGGGTGAGGGAGTGAAAATCTACCTATCTCATTATAAGCACCCATTTAAAATCATTACAGAAGAAATTAGGGGACTTCCAGAAGAAATCATCCCAAAATGATGGTGCCAATGAAATAAATTAAAATTGTGAATGTTATTCCAACATGAGTTGAATGTCACATCTTGAGAATGGCATTGGAATCATTTTGTCACAACAGCCCAGACATTTTGAAGAGGAATCCTAGACGTTTCTCTACCTGATAAATCTCACTGAAGCACAAAGAAGAAAAATGCACAGGACAACTAAAATGATCTAGAGGTTGGAGGATCTTCCCTATAAGGGAAGATCAGAAGAGCTGGACCTTCTAAGGGCCATCCATCACCTTGGATCCGAATTCTGAATCTGAAGCCAGGTGGGGTGATTCAAGGAGCCTCAGGACAGATCTGAGGCTTCTCCCCAGCGTCTGAATTGCTCCGAGGCACCTTGTCACGCTCCAATCTGACTCGGTGTGACTGGCGTGCCTGAGCTTTTTTCAAGCTCAGATAGCCTGTCTGTGCTTGTAACTTTTTTTCTCTTAGAGTACAGAGGGGGGGAGGAGGAGTTTGGCAGTAGGAATTGAGTCTTGGGCCCAGTGAGGCTGCAGGAAATTGCAATGCCCTCAAAAAGTTTTCTTCGAGCCAGGAAGGTTTCCTCTTCCTCTTCCTCTTCTTCTATATTGTTATTATTATTGTTATTATTATTATTTGTTCTTCTTACAGTTCAGTAAGTCCATTCTCAAGGAACTTGAAAGGATCCTCCTCCTCTTTGAATCAGTGGGTGCTGAAGCATCTCACACTGTCTATGTCTTGAGCCAATGTGCAAGACAGATAAAAAGAAGTACTTCTTCACAAAGTGCAGAGTCAAACACTGGTATTTCTTACCACAAGACATAACGATGACCACTAATTTAGATGGCTTAGGGTGTTAGGTTTGAACAATAAAGAGAAAAGAAAAATAAAACCGAGAGAGAGAGAGAGAGAGAGAGAGAGAGAGAGGCAGACAAAAGTATAAGGAGAGGAAATACAGGATTGGGTTAGGGTGGCATGGAAAGTGTGTAGCTTCCTAATAAAAAAAATAAATAGAGGCTGTTATATGATTCAGGTACCCAAAGAAAAATATGCATTTCCTTGGGCTGAAGCCCTTTCCAGCAGATTGGATGTAGCAAACATTGCAACTCTGGGTTCAAGGTGAAGGGGAAAATACCTATTTTAAAATTTAAGATGAGGACTGCGGCAGTAAACAGACCTCCTCTGCCAGGCTAATAACTAGGGGTGTGCACGGACCCCCCCGGATCGGATTGGGACCCGGATCGGGACCTCCAATTTTGTCACGGATTGGTTCGGACAAAATCGGAGGCCCCCCGGACCGGATCGAGTCCGATCCCAATCCAAAAATCAGAAATTTTTGGATTGGCCGCCATTTCCCCCCCCCCCCCCCATAGACTTGCATTGCAATGCAAATCTATGAGGAAAAAAATGGCGGCGGGTGGGTGAGGGGGGACTAACTCACTCACTCCCCCCTGGGGCCGTCTGCTGTGGACGGCCCCGGCAGGTAAGTCCCCTCCCCCGCGCTCCCTACCCCCCCGGGGCCGTCCGCTTCCATCCGCTGGCACCCGCGGGCACCAGCGGATGGAAGCGGACGGCCCCGGGGGGGTAAGCCCCCTCCCCCCACCCCCTGCTTACCTTCCTTGAAGGTCCGCTCCCATCCGGCGCCAGCCGCTACTGCTCCCAGGCTTCACAGCCTGCTCCCGGCGCGCCACCCTGGAGCAGGCCGCGAAGCCCGCTGGCAGTAGCCGCCGGCGCCGGACGGGAGCGGGTGTCCCGGAAAGGTAAGGGCCCCCTCCGCGCGCCCCCTCCTCCTTTCCGCGCGCCCCCTCCTCCTTTCCGCGTGCCCCCTCCTCCTTTCCGCGTGCCCCCTCCTCCTCTCCACGCGCCCCCTCCTTACCTTTCCGGGACGCCCGCTCCCGTCCGGCGCTGGCGGCTACTGCCAGCAAGCTTTGCGGCCTGCTCTAGAGTGGCGCGCCGGGTGATGTCATCACCCGGCGCGCCACCCGGGAGCAGGCTGTGAAGCCCGGGAGCAGTAGCGGCCGGCGCCGGACAGGAACGGGCGTCCCGGAAAGGTAAGGGCCCCCCTCCTCCCCTCCGCGCGCTCTTCCTCCCCTCCACGCGCCCCCTCCTTACTTTTCCAGGATGCCCGCTCCCGTCTGTCGCCAGCGGCTACTGCCAGCGGGCTTTGCGGCCTGCTCTAGAGTGGCACGCTGGGTGATGTCATTACCCAGCGCGCCACCCGGGAGCAGGCCGTGAAGCCCGGGAGCAGTAGCGGCCGGCGCCAGACAGAAGCGGACGTTCCAGGAAGGTAAGCGCGCCGCGCGCGCCCCCCTCCTCCCCTCCCTCCACCCCCTGCTTACCTTCCCCGCTAGGGAAGCCCCCCCCACTGTCTACTTCCATCGGCGGGCGCCTGCTGGCGCCCGCCCATGGAAGCGGTGGTGGGCACCAGCGGGTGCCCGCCGATCCGCCAATCCATCCAAACCGGATCGGAACCTTTTCAGTTCGGTTCGGATTGGATCGGCCGATCCAGCGGGGAGATTGGAAATCGGCTAATTTATCCGATTTCCCCCTGGATCGGATTCGGATCGTGGATCGGATCCGATCCAGTGCACATCCCTACTAATAACTAGTAGGGATGTGCACTGACCCCCCGGATAGGATCGGATAGCGGATCGGGATCGGACCTGGGGGGGTCGGATCGGATCGGAGGATGGTTGGATCGGATTGGACCCGATCCCGATCCATGGATCGGATGTCCGATCCGGATCGGACGCCATTTTGAATGCTTTTTCCCATAGCCAAGTATTGTTTTACAAAAACGCCTATAACTTTTTCATTTTTTATGATAGAAGGATGAAACTTGGGCACTTTGTAGACCAATTAGAGATAGTTATCTGAGAGAAATATCAGAAATATTGGTGCATGCATTTTGTGGCAATTAATTTTTTAATAAATAACCAGGAATGCCTATAACTTTGTCATTTTTAAAGTTACACACATGAAACTTTGCCACATTGTAGGTCGTACCTTGGGAACTATGTGTGAAATCTCAGAAACATAGGTGCTTGCCTTGTGTGGCAATTAATTTTAGGAAAATGGGTAGTAGTGGGGTAAATACAGTTATGCCTCCCACTTTTTTATTTTTAAAGATACAAACAGAAAACATGGGCACATTACAGGTAACATTTGGCTTGATATGTGTGTGAAATTTTAGAAACTTTGGTGTTTGCCTTGTGTGGCAATTAATTTTTGAAACAATGAGGAAAGAAACACCTATAACATTTTCATTTTTAAAGTTACACACATGAAACTTGCTCACTTTGTAGATGGGTTAGGGGTAGTTATCTGTCAGAAATCTCAGAGTGATAGGTCCAGGCATTTGATGGCTATGGATTTTTTAGATTAAAAGTTACACAAGTTTTTCCACAGAGGCTTGGGCTGTCAATTGCACCCCCCCTCCCCTGCCTACCCCTCCCTCTTTTATCTGTCAAAACTCCGTGTTGTTGTAAAGGCAATGTTGGGGACAGGCTGGGAGCTTCCCCTTGGGGAATTGTGCAATCCGTTTCAATATTTCATCAGTGATTGAGTAGTATTATTCAACTCTGTCACCTGTGGGAGAAGAAACACTCCTAAATAAAATGGAGATAAATAATTAGCTCAGTGTAGTAAATCGTAACATGTTATATTGTTGTTTTATTTTTATAGGTAAATGAACTTTATACCTTCCTAAATACGATTTTTAATTTCTTCAAAATGGGTCAAAGCCTCCTAATAAAACTTTATGCCTTCCTGAATAGGGTCTAGAATATCTTCCAAATGGGTCAATGCCTCCTTGTGAAATTTCCAGGGATGTAAATCATCACCTGTGTATAACAGTTAATAAATAAGGATAAAGTTAACAATCCTATACATACTGAAACTATTTCTAAAGCATGCTACCATAAAACAAAAATTACTTATCTTTAGAACCTCCATAAACTGGTGCCGATATCTAACCCCAAGGGTGGGAGGATGTGGGAGGATGTGCATACCAGATTGCCATTATATAGTGATTCTGGCTGCCTCTACATGAGAGGTTTAAAGCTCTTTCAAGTCTCATTAAAATTTTTACCTCTACATGAGCGGAGCGCAAATCGGGAGTTGAGGCGCGTTATCTATCCGATTATGCGCATTATCGAATGCACGTTAAATAGTGAGTTTTATTGCTGTGGCCCGTTAAAGTGCATTTTGACTATGTAAACAAGCGATTCTCTGCATTAACTACTTCTAAAGCGCATTTCAAACAACCGGTAAGGCCACCAGTTGTGCGCTTAATTACCTCCCACGTACAGTCATTTACCATAAAGAGCTTCTGAGAAGATGTGCATAATCGGAGAACCAGGTGTCAAACCAAATTCTTGTAGAGGGAGTCTTAGCGAGAACAATTAAATAGGTGTGATATCAGAATCACTACCTCATTGAAGTTAACTAAGTCCTTACAAGGACAGTAACATGATTATCAGGCTTGAATTATTATGGATATCAGGTGTGCCCAATTTGCCAATGTATCAGAAATTTAATGGGAACGTTGAATGGGTGTGATCCTACTAATCACTACCTAAGCTTTACAAGGTCCATGTGAGAGCTAAATATCATTGTGACGCTGAAATGATTACAGAACTATTTAGGCATTTGCCATGAAACATAAAGAGCTAATATATTACCAATAAAATTGTGTAAAAAACATTAGTAGATATAGTGATAGGTCTGAATTTTTCATAAAGACCCAAAGGGGTCAATATCTGAATCTGTAGCTCCAAAAAAACCTGTCATATTCACAACTCTAAATAAACAGAGAGTCACCATTTGTTATTTGTCCATTGCTTGTTGTTATTGGAGAGCCAATTGAGCAAACATATATATTTGTACATGAGATTTTATTAATTCTTATATGTTAAAATATTCATCACTGTTGATGTACAGTCTTAAGGAGTAGGTTTTTGCTCATTGTTAAGCTCAGATGAGCCAATAAAACATTGATATTTGTATGAAATATTTCTACCATGAGTAGTGTGGTACATTTGAGGAATTGCCATTACCCTCTGGTCCTGTTTGGTTTGGTTTGTTTCATGCTTGTGAGGGCTCCCCTCTGTGTTTGTTTTCCACTGGCAAGATACAAATAATAAATGCAACGGATTCTGAAGTCTTCCTTATCTCCTGTTGTAACCAGGCACTGTTTCTGGAAAAGCTCGGCATATGCCCGAGATATAAAGTTTTGAGGTTTGTTCAGAATTTCATTCCTCTATTGACATCCTCATGGACGATCATCAAGGATCTGGTTTTTGATGAGGTGCCAGTGAGGGTGTACTGGCCCAAAACACCAACTACACATAAGAGAAGAGCAATGGTCTATCTTCATGGAGGAATTGGCATATTTGGAAACTTCCGTAAGTACTTTGAAAGGGAGTCTACATTATCTCGTTACATGGCATTAAAATAATTTTTCATGACATTTTAACACAATGGTTCCAGAAGCGTTTTCTAGTGCGCCAGCAAAAGAGGGGAAAAGGCTTTGTGGTTTGCACATAAACCATTCAATCCCAATTCACCATGTAGGATTTGGTCCGGTTAAGAGAAAATGGAGAAAAGAGATACACCACATTGTACTGGCGCAGTGATCTTTTGCAAATTCTAGCTTCATTGCTAATGAATAATCTTTAACTAGGGATGTTGGCAGAATCCTGTTTGGGCATTTGAAGGCATTCTCAGAAATGCTGAAAAATCATGGGAAATGAACCCATAATTTGAGCTTTGGTTTGGAGCAACTCCGTTTCCCACCCACTAACTCATCTGATATGGATATAACAAAATTCACAGTCTTGTATCAGCCTGGATGCCAGTTGTGCCGCCGCCCCCCAACAAGTTCACAGTCTCCCAGAAGTTCCCCTTCCCCCTGTGCCACTGGAGCAGCTACTGTCATAGTTGTGCTAGAGAACAAGGTATTGCTTTACATGCTTACAGAATCGGGAGGGGAGGAGGGACGATCTCAGGGTGCAGGTGGTGGGTTTAGAAGTGTTCTAATGTGTGGATGAGTGAGCTAGAGGTCTGTGGTGTGTGCATTCACGGGAGTGTGCATCTGTAGTGTGCATGTGTGAATATTGCACAGATGTTCCCTCCACCCACCTTGTTTTGCCTTGTGTCACCATCACGGTCACCCATCCTTAGGGATGGTGAACTCCCTCAAGTCCCGTCCAGGGAGAGGGCCCACTCTAGAGAAAACTGGTCCACTTGGGGCTCACCAGTTGTCCCTGGAATTTCCACTGGTGCATCCTTCAGAGTTTGCAGGGTGATTTTCCAGCGTTTCAAAAGGCAATATCTGCTCATGGCAGCGCCCATAGGTGTATCTTAGGGAAATGACAGCTATAAAGGGCATAATTTATTCTATTTGTGGCCATGAAGCTTTTACATCTATGTAAATTGTGGCCATAAAGTGCTCAATAGGGCAGTAATTTCCCTCAAAGAAGCGAACAGCAGCCACTGTGAACTACCTTGTCTTTTTAAACATTGGAAAACTATCATGAGTGAAATCTGGAGGATGCGCATGTAAGGGAAGCCAGCCTGTTGTGGACTCAACCGGTGGGATTCTTGAGATTTTGAAATCAATGGAGTACACGGCAGATTTCTCCATCATCCCTACCCATCCCTAGCTCTAAAATGACTATAAGGGGCCCACCCTAAATTCCTCTCATTCCCCAAGGATTTTTCCCTCAATGGAATTTTTCAAGGAGTCATGGAAATTCTTCAGAAAGTATATGTGATTTTTTAATATGGCATGTGAAGTGCTTGGAGATTTTTTAATAGTAAGCAGTATAGAAATGTAATGAATGCATAAATGCACTCCCTTCAAACCTATAGATCTCTTTTCCAGGATCTTATCAATGGTTGTGCAACTACATCGCTGGGAAGAGTGGTTCTGTGGTTGTGTGTGTCAAGTAAGTGGTCCATTCTTCTGTCCGTGAGTAATAGTGATGACTACATCCAATGGTGTACTTCCTCAGTTGTGGTCCATGATCTATGTCCCCTTGCCTCTGGGAATGCTTTGGTTACCCATGAGAGTATGCCCTCCTCAGCCAGCACTCTCTTCACCTGAGAAACCAATGCCTGTAACTAGAACAGAGAGGAAAGCCTAGACTACGGATGGCCTTGAAGTGGAAATCTGACCCTTCGGAGGCTCAACAAATTTCCCAGAGTTCCTGGCTTGGCTGGTGTTTTCTTACTATAGAGGGATCTGAATATAATCTAGTTAAACAGGTAGCTGAGGGAAACTGACCAATGGAAAGCATATTTTGAGGGGGAGGGGACTCTGAGGGGGAATCATATGTCACATCCTCCATCTCCAGGATGACATAACACAACTTGTGGAAGATGGAATAAGTTGGCAGAAGAAAAAGTAGGTGAGAGATGGCAGCTGGAAAGATATGGGCTGAAGATGGCAGGGCTGTAAATGGAACATGAAATTGGAGACTGAGCAGGCAAGGACAGAGGGAGAAGGGGGATTGATCAGGAGTAGGATGAAAATTGCCAACAAGGGAATGAACTGGAAATCATTGCTTTAGGGGCTGGTCTGTGGCAAGAGTGATTTATATTTCTCCAAATGGCCTTCCAGGCAAGAAGTCAGTGGTAAACTGCTCATATTCGGGAAACCAAAATAGAGGACACCCACGGGGTGGGGTGGGGTTGACAGGAAAGCAGTTTTCAGGGTCCTCTGGAAAGTACAGCACTTCCCCCCTGCCACCTTAAAGGCTCCAATTGGAGCGGAGTAGGGGAAAGTGTGTTGTTCCTGCCCCCCAACTGCTCCAATTGGGGCAGTGAGAAAGCACACCTGTCATTAGCGTGGCAAGGGGGAATGATACACTTTCCAGAGGCCCTGGAAAGCGTGCTTCCCCCTGCTGTGCTCCAATTACCCCCCCCTTTTCCAATCAGGGCCATTTCTATAATGTCCAGGAATGACACACTTTTCCCTTTAAGGCCCCAATTGGAGCAGTGGAGGGGAATGATGCGCCTCTGAAAAGCACTCCATTCCCCCTGCCATGCCTTAAAGGGGAAAGTGTGTCATTCCAGGACAGAAAATGCCCCCTGACACCCAGGATGTTGCAAAAGCCAGGACACATCTGGAGAAATCCTGACAGTCGGTCACCCTAGATGGGGCAGTGAGAAGAATCATTGTCTCCATGTGGGTCCTCAAGGCCTAGAGGATGCATGCTTGGCTAGCTGAATCAGGAGGCTCTACGTGGTAGTGGGTAGCATAGAACAGCTAGGATGTCTTTGTGTTTTGTCTTGGTGAATGGCTCTCTGTTTTACCCTGCACTCTTTTTCATTGGTTTTTTTTTTTATGCCAACACTGTTATTTACCTTGTTATTCCTTTTAAACCCAGTTTTATCCCCTTTAACTTTCCTCCGTTTTCCCCTTTAATACACGGCTTTAAAGGCTTAAGCTGGAGTGGTTTACTTCGGGGTAACTTCTGGTGCAAAGTCCAGTGTTTGGCGGGTTGCAGGTGGGCCACTGGGGTGGGTTGGACTTTACCTGGCCTACCTGGCAGGGAGAGCATATTGACTATGCACGTCCTTCACAGAACCCTCCCAAGCAACAGATGAGGAGAGCCAGTGCCCTTCCTCATCTGTTGCTTCCTTCCAGCTGGCCCAGGCCCCTTACCTTGGGGGAAATAGAAGTGGGTTTACCATCAAAATGGGTTTCAATGAACAGCAGTGTCTGGATTTGGGCCAAGGTCATGTATGAGTGTATGGTTTGGCCTGGCTTCCTTCTTGGTTCTGCAATCATCTTTCTGGTGTGCATCTGCTTTTGACATGGTCTAAGCGGCCATGTTCTGGTGGCTGTGTGCCCCCGTTGACATGAGGGGTTTCTACCAGGCTAGAGAAAGGTGAATAAATCAGAAGCTGATTTGGGGCATCATGAAAAGCAGCAAATAACTCATTGTTTAATTTCTTTTCATTGTCTTTTCACTGCTGGGGAAGGGGAGAGGTGCTTGATTGGTTTTGGGTTGGGTGGGAGGAGGCATCACATCGGAGGCAAATGTAATTTTAGATTGCATCAATAGAAATATAGCTCATAAAGTGAGAGAAGTAATAGATCCACTCTACTTTGTGTTGGTCATATCTCGCCTGGAATAACTGTGTCCAGTTATGTGTCCACACTCAGATAAATTGGACAGAGTAGGGCAACAAAGATAATCAGGGGAGTAGAAATTAAGTCCTGTGAGGAAGATGGAAGGAACTAGTTATGTTTAGGGATGTGCAAGCCTGAAAATATTAGGGATGTGCACTGACCCCCCGGATCGGATAGGAAAGCGGATTGGAATCGGACCTGGGGGGTCGGATCGGATCGGATCGGATCGGAGGATGGTCGGATCGGATCGGACCGGATGTCCGATCCGGATCGGACGCCATTTTGAATGCTTTTTCCCATAGCCAAGTATTGTTTTACAAAAACGCCTATAACTTTTTTATTTTTAAAGATAGAAGGATGACACTTGGGCACATTATACACTGGTTAGGGACAGTTATCTGTGAGAAATTTCAGAAAGATTGGTGCATGCGTTTTGTGGCAATTAATTTTTTAATAAATACCCAGGAATGCCTATAACTTTGTCATTTTTAAAGTTACACACATGAAACTTTGCCACATTGTAGGGGGTACCTTGGGACCTACGTGTGTGAAATTTCAGAAACGTAGGTACTTGTCTTGTGTGGCAATTAATTTTTAGAAAAATGGGTAGTAGTGGGGTAAATACATTTACACCTCCCATTTTTTTATTTTTGAAGATACAAACAGGAAACTTGGGCACATTACAGGTACCACTTGCCTTGATATGTGTGTGAAATTTCAGAAACATTGGAGCTTTCCTTGTGTGGCAATTAATTTTTGAAACAATGAGGAAAGAAACACCTATAACTTTGTCATTTTTAAAGTTACACACATGAAACTTTGCCACATTGTAGGTGGTACCTTGGGACCTATGTGTGTGAAATTTCAGAAACGTAGGTGCTTGTATTGTGTGGCAATTAATTTTAGAAAAATGGGTAGTAGTGGGGTAAATACATTTACGCCTCCCATTTTTTTATTTTTAAAGATACAAACAGGAAACATGGGCACATTACAGGGAACACTTCACTTGATATGTGTGTAAAATTTCAGAATGATAGGTCCAGGCATGTGGTGGCAAGGTGTCTGCACACACCACTTTGAAAACTGTAGAAAATTTCTCCTGTAACGATCCTAGCGAGAGAGAGAGTGATCCTAGGCTCAGCCGTTCTGCTTGAGTGAAAGTATCAAAGCAGACACGAGCCAAGTGCTACTTTGTTTCTCCTTTTGTAATGGATACTAGCTCAGTTGCAGCCAAGCGTGCAACGATCAAAGAGATGAGAGAAAGTGTTTCCTTCTTCTTCCCGGGAGGCGGGAGGGTGCAATTGACAGCCCCAGCCTCTGTGGAAAAACGTTTATAACTTTTAATCTAAAAAATTCGTAGCCACCACATGCCTGGACCTATCATTCTGAAAATTTACACACATATCAAGTGAAGTGTTCCCTGTAATGTGCCCATGTTTCCTGTTTGTATCTTTAAAAATAAAAAAATGGGAGGCGTAAATGTATTTACCCCACTACTACCCATTTTTCTAAAATTAATTGCCACACAAGGCAAGCACCTACATTTTTGAAATTTTACACACATAGGTCCCAAGGTACCACCTACAATGTGGCAAAGTTTCATGTGTGTAACTTTAAAAATGACAAAGTTATAGGCATTCCTGGGTGTTTATTAAAAAATTAATTGCCACAAAACGCATGCACCAATCTTTCTGAAATTTCTCACAGATAACTATCCCTAACCAGTCTACAATGTGCCCAAGTTTCCTGTTTGTATCTTCAAAAATAAAAAAGTGGGAGGCATAACTGTTTTTCTCAATGGGAAAGTGCTTTCCAATGATTCCCTATGGGAAAGTACTGTCCAATGATTCCCTATGGGAAAGTACGAATCCCTATGGGCAAGTGCTGTCCAATGAATCCCTCATTGTTTCAAAAATTAATTGCCACACAATACAAGCACCTACATTTCTGAAATTTCACGCACATAGGTCCCAAGGTACCGCCTACAATGTGGCAAAGTTTCATGTGTGTAACTTTACAAATGACAAAGTTATAGGCATTCCTGGGTATTTATTAAAAAATTAATTGCCACACAAGGCAAGCACCTATGTTTCTGAAATTTCACACACATAGGTCCCAAGGTACCACCTACAATGTGGCAAAGTTTCATGTGTGTAACTTTAAAAATGACAAAGTTATAGGTGTTTCTTTCCTCATTGTTTCAAAAATTAATTGCCACACAAGGCAAGAGCCAATGTTTCTGAAATTTCATACACATATCAAGGCAAGTGGTACCTGTAATGTGCCCAAGTTTCCTGTTTGTATCTTCAAATATAAAAAAATGGGAGGCGTAAATGTATTTACCCCACTACTACCCATTTTTCTAAAAAATTAATTGCCACACAAAACAAGCACCTACGTTTCTGAAATTTCACAAACATAGGTCACAAGGTACCACCTACAATGTGGCAAAGTTTCATGTGTGTAACTTTAAAAATGACAAAGTTATAGGCATTCCTGGATATTTATTAAAAAATTAATTGCCACAAAACACATGCACCAATCTTTCTGAAATTTCTCACAGATAACTGTCCCTAACCAGTGTATAATGTGCCCAAGTTTCATCCTTCTATCTTTAAAAATGAAAAAGTTATAGGTGTTTTTGTAAAACAATACTTGGCTATGGGAAAAAGCATTCAAAATGGCGTCCGATCCGGATCGGACCTCGTCGGATCGGATCGGATTGGATCGGAGGTTGATCGGATTGGATCGGATCGGATCGGATTTTCCCGATTTTGGGGCGGATCGGATTCGGATCGTGGATCGGATCCGATCCGATGCACACCCCTAGAAAATATCATATCGTATCATTATTGGAAATTCGGAACCAAAAAATTATCGTCTCCGATAATATCATAGGTTAATCGTATCGTATCGTATTTCCAATAATTATCGGAAATCCAGTATTTATATTGTTTCTACATTTTTCCCTATAGAGTTGATTTTTGAGTCAACTTTATTTTCCAAGTTACAAGTTTGAAACTTGGTCACAGTGCAGACTGATTGTTGCAAGTCATGAGTGCCAAATTACAGGACAATTGGTGCCAACGTTACTTGGAAGTAAGTTTTCAAAATACACTGTTTCAGGTGGCATAAGTGGTCCTTTTTCAAGAGACGTCGTCCAGTACTCATGGGCATCTTACAGCTTGTTCAACGAATTGATGAGTGAGTTTGCCTCTCCTCCAAGGAAAGCTAGATTTTTAAACCACACATAAGGCAGTACTACAAGCAGCCCTGCAAGGCGGGCCCAGTATGACTTACCATACAGGAATCAGCCAGACGTCCAGCCAGACGATTCCCGGGCACAGGCAGCAGGCAGGTAGGAAGATGCAGGCAGGCAGGTTGGCAGAGGTGGGAAGATGCAGGCAGATGCAGGCAGGCTCAGGTGGGCAGATGCAGGCAGCAGGCACAGGTGGGCAGATGCAGGCAGATGCAGGCATGCTCAGATGGGCAGATGCAGGCAGCAGACTCAGGTGGGCACAGATGCAGGAAGGAAGGTTCTTCTTCAGGCAGGCAGGAAGGCAGGCTGAAGGCCCAAGGCCCAAGGAAGGCAGGCTTAGGCTGCTCCTGAAATAGATGAAAACCAAATCAATGAGTGAGTAGTTACCTGGAGAAATCCAGAGGAAGCCCATCCCTGCCAGTGCAGCCTGCTTCACTTTCAGGCAGCACATCCTTGATTTTAAAGGCTACCAACAGCTCTGCAAGGCAGGTCCAGTAGTCTGATTTACCATGAATCAGCCAGATGTCAAGCCAACACACACTTCCCACGCACAGATGGCAGGCAGGCAGATGCAAGCAGGCAGGCAGGCAGGCTCAGGTGGGCAGATGCAGGCAGGTGGAGATGGACAGATGCAGGCAGAGTGCCAGTTGCTAGCTCTTTGCACAAGTATGCCATAGAACTCAGGGCCTTGACCCAGAGATCCAGCTACTTCACAAAGGTGGCGAACTGGCTGGCAGATGCAGGCTCAGGTGGGCAGATGCAGGCAGATGCAGGCAGCAGGCTCAGGTGGGCAGATGCAGGCTGTATCAGAAGCCCCAGGGAAGGCAGGATGGTTCTGAAAGTCAGGACATTAAATCCTCAAATCCATGAGGAATCCAGAAACTCACCCCACTAAAGAAACCCATCCCCATGCTGCCTGCTTCTGTCAGGCAGCCTGTCCTCAAAGTTGTTGTAAGGCTACAACAACCAGGCCTGCAAGGTGGGCCCAGTAGTCCGACTCACCATAAAATGAATCAGCTATATATCGAGCCAGACACTTCCTGGGTATAGACAGCAGGCAGGCAGGCAGGCAGGCACGCACAGGTGGGCAGATGCAGACAGATGCAGGCGAAGAAGGGCAGATGCAGATGGAGTGCCAGTTGCTAGCTCTTTGCACAAGTATGCCATAGAACTCAGGCCCTTGACCCAGAGATCCAGCTACCTTACAAAGGTGGCAAACTGGCTGGCAGGCAGACAGATGAAGGCAGGACTAAACTGTAGTCAGAGTGAGATGCTTAGCATCCCCTCAATAGGTTATAGTAGGAGAAACAGGATCCCTTGGAATCCTGCCATCAGAGTTGAGTTACTGAGCTGTAAAAACAGCAAATAAAAAAAAAATTATGAACACAAAAGTCGAGCCTACCCGACTTAACGAAAGGTGGGTCTTTCACTCCCCAGAGGGCTTGAGGGTGGGGTATACCAGCAGGGGCAGGTTCACTTTGAGAAAAACAAGCTGCTCTACCAACTCAGCATCCAAGCAAAAGTGGTGGGGTGTCACGACGTCGCCCACCATTGAGAACACCCGCTCACTTGGAACAGTGGTCAGCGGGCAGCTCAGTCTATCTCGGGCCACCCGAGCCAGATCTGGCCACATCTGTCTCCGCAATGACCATTTTATTTATTTATTTATTTATTTATTTATTTATTTATTTATTACACTTATATACCACCCCATATCCGAAGCCAGGGGTTCTACGGAGATGTTTTCTTCATATGGAGATGCCTGGCCACAGGGATCACCTCGCTGAGGAGGGTGGTGCTGCTGCTGAGGGTCTCTGTGGCCTCAAGGAAGGACTTGAGGACCGTCACCAGATGAGACATGGTATTCCACTGCTGCCTGGCCAGTGGTGCCTGGATACCGATGTCCCCGACCCTGCACATTTCATGCACAGCACGCTGTTGCTCCACCATACGCTCAAGCATGAGGTAGGAGGAGTTTCAGCGTGTCGCAACGTCCTGAAGGAGCTGGTGCTGCTGGAGTTCCAACTCCGCCTGCTTCTCCCGCAGCAACCGACTTCCTTTGACACTATGGTGGAAGTGTCCAGCCACCCTCCGACAGCTGTCCTGGATGTTGCGCTCAGCTGGCATAGGAGGGGGAAGGCATGCCAAGCCTACTCCTCACTATGAGGTTTAATATGTGAGTGCCCTCACACACCACCCTGACCATATTGGCTCCACTGTCCGTGACCATGTAACTGCTGGTGTGCTGATGCCCAGACAGCCACCCCTCTACCATGCGGTTCATGGCCTCGGTGATTTCCGCTACCGTGTGGGACCAATCCATGATTTCGATATGAAGGAGTGCCCAGCAGTAGTCCTCCTTCCCAGTCCCACAAGTGATGGGTGCTTCCTTCCCTGTAGCTCCCCACCAGTGAGCCATCTTGGACAGGTAAGCATGCGCTCCACCCTCCCTAGACCAAATGTCCGAGGTGAAGTGCACCTTCTGTGCCTCTGCCTGGCACAGTCGACCCATCACCAACTCCCTGCATGCCCAGTACAGGGAGGGCACCACGCACCTGCTAAGGGTGGTGTGAGATGGCAGCTTGTAGTATGGGATCACCATAGCCATCAGCCTCTTGAGCCCTGCATTTTCCACAAGGCTGAATGGCTGGTCATCCAATGCCACCATCTCACCAATGCAATTGGTGAGCTGGTTGGGCATTGGAAACCTCCAACGCATGGTCCCATACTTCCTCCATCCCAGGTCTTCCATGGTGGCCTGCCGAAGATGCTTGGGGATGGGAGATGGAGAAACGGCAGCCTCCTGATTGCCCTTAGTGCCACCACTCAACTGGGAGGTGCCCGCCTCTCTGCCAAGCAGGAGTGCATGGTGGTTCCTCCTCAGGTTGTAGTGCATGTTGGAGGTGGTGAGATGCACCAGATTCCCCCCCCCTGCTGATAGCAGCCTTGCAATGCCTACATACAGCAAAGAGGGGCTCTGCAGCCACCTTAAAGTGGTCCCACACCATGCTGCTCTGCTCGTGGGGTGAGCCTGTCTGCTCGCCAGTGCCTGGACTCTGGGGTGCCACCATAGGAGCTGGGGTAGAAGGCCTTGAAGAAGAAGTTTGGGAGCGTGGCGAGTGAGCCACTTATGCCTGCTGCTCCTCCTGAACCTCAACCGGCTGCTTGACCTCAGCGATCTCAGGGAAAAGATCCCTGAGCGGGCTCCCCACCTCAACCACTGGAGCAGGAGATGGTGGTACTCCTACTCCAAGGCCAGTGCTGCTGCCACCAGCCTCTGGAATTGGCTCTTCAAAGAGGGCCCTGTGGGCAGACCTTTCAGGAAGCACTG
Organism: Anniella stebbinsi; assembly: GCA_029215795.1. NCBI lineage: Eukaryota > Metazoa > Chordata > Lepidosauria > Squamata > Anniellidae > Anniella > Anniella stebbinsi. Next base: position 410,966,891 of record JARDYH010000001.1, on the reverse strand, counting down.
CTGGTGCCTCTGCTTAAGTGCAAAAAAGGTAGACTTGCGCTTAATTTTAACGGGGGGAGAGATAGCCACCCCAGAACTGGTCCCAGCAGTAACAGCATCTCTCCTTGATCCAGAGGCAGAGCCACCTTGGCCAAGGCACACCTTAGAGCCTCGTTTCATATTGTGCTTGCAAAGGATCAAAATTATTGATATTAATAACAATCCTTTGCAAACACACACAAACAGAGAGAGAGAGAAAGAGAGAATATATATATATATATATATATATATATATACATATATATAGTGTATTTTTTTGGTTTTTTTATAACAGTAAAACAAGGAAGGGAACAACAACACACTCACACAGAACCCTCAGCAGTCATGCTAACCTTACCCTTAAATCAAACCAACAAACAGCAAACACAGAAGGAACTAGACACAGAGGGGAACAGAAAGATTCAAGAAGAAAATAGATAGAAGAATAATACTATATACTAGACTCTATCGCCAAAATACACAGACCTCCTCCAAAATCCACCTTTCTTCTTCAACTCCTACTCCCAACAAGGGTGGGGGTGCTCAGCTTTCCTCTGACATTGGGATTGGCCCCTGCTAGAATCCTTGCTGCACGATTGGTAACTGAATCTGTCAGTCACAGCAAGCACATCCCACCTTCTAGCTCCTTCCATGTGGCGGCAAAAGAGAAACAGCCTTCTGATAATACAATAAAAATCTAATAATTATCATAGGATTTTTATTGTCTTCGATAATTATCGTAGGATTTTCTATCATATTGTTATCATTAATCGGAAGTCCGATGAAGTGCATATTGTATTGTTATCGGACATCTTAATGATACGATACACATTCCTAGTTATGTTCAACCTTGAGAAGAGAAAGCTGAGGGGGAGATGTAATAGCAGTTTCCATGAGGGCCACAACCGGTTCTCTATCATCCAAGACTGTTGGATATGAAATAATGGTCTTAATTTACAGGAAGGCAGATTTCAGTTGAACATCAGGAGAAATGTCCTCATGGTCAGAGCAGTCAGACAATGGAACCCACTGCCTAGGGAGGTGGTGGGATCTCCCTTGCTGGAGGTCTTCAAGCAGGGACTGAACTGCCATTTGTCAGGGATGCTTTAAACTGGATTCTTGCACTGAGCAGGGGGTTGGAGTCAATGTCCTAAATGGCCCATCCTACTCTATGATTCTCTGATTCGTGTAGAAGGTGAGTGATCTCCTTTGCTACATCCCATTTGGATTACTGTAAATGTGCTCTACATGAGCCATTAGGATCATCATATTTGGGAAACAAAAAAGAGGACACCCAGTGGGGGTTTGTGGGAAAGCAGCTTTCCTGGGTGTCCAGAAGGTACATCTTTTCCCCTCCATCCCCACTGCTCAGCTCGGGGTCTTTTTTATAAGTTTTGGGAATGACATGCTTTCCCCTTGAAGGCCACAATTTGAGCAGTGGGAACGGGAATGAGGCACCTCCAGAAAAAAGTAGCATTCGTAATCCTGCCGCCTTAATGGGGAAAGCATGTCATTCCAGGACATCATAGAAAATTACAGAAAATCTCCTCTGACAACCTGGTTGGAAGAAAAATGAGGACAAATCTGGCGAATTCCTGATAGTTAGTTACTAGGGTGTGCACGGACCCCCCGGATTGGACTGGGACCGGATCGGGACCTCCAATTTTGTTCTAGATCAGATTGGTACAAAATCAGAGGTCCCACGGATCTGATCAGACCCCCGGCGTTCAGCCGCTCCTTACCTGGCTCCTTACCTGGTGGGGCATCCACCTCCGTCCGTTGCCGGCTGTAAACTACTGCAGACTAGGCCTCACGGCCTAGTTTGCAGTAGTTTACAGCAGGCAATGGGAGGAGGAGGACGCCCCGCCAGGTAAGCCCCCCCCCCCGCTGTCCGCTTCCATCGGCGGGTGCCCACTGGCGCCCGCCAATGGAAGTGGTGGCAGGCACCAGCGGGCGCCCGCCTATCCTCTGATTTTTCCCGAACCGAATGGGGTCCTTCCGGACCGGTTCGGAAAAGATTGGACGATCCAGAGGGGGGATCGGAAATTGGATAATTGTATCCAAATTCCCCTGGATCGGCTCTGTATTGTGGATGGGAGCCGATCCAGTGCACACCCCTATTAGTCACCCTAGACTCAGTGGGGTGTATGTGTGCGAGAGAAAGGATGGGTGGTCCAGCACACACTTTACTCTGAACCCACTGATTGCCAGCATGTGTCCTCCAACCAAGCACTATCAAAGAAAAAATAGTGCATGAATGGACTTAAGAAAGGAAAGGTGTTGCTACTACACAACTCTGGATTTTGGATTCCCCAGTCCTCCCTCATTATTGTCTTCTTCTTCTTCTTCTTCTTCTCCTTCTCCTTCTCCTTCTCCTTCTTCCTCTCCTCCTCCTTCTCCTCCTCCTCCTCCTCCTCCTTCATTTCAATGTATTTCAATGCATTGTGAGTGTTCTTCAGGAAACGAAAAATGATTCAATTCCAGATATTGGGTTGACATAGAGTTACCCAGCACCTAGTACAGAAGAATACTAATAAAGCCTCAGAAACTGGAATGCTGAATACATAAAACATCTTCCCTTTGCTTTAGGTTTCGACTTGCTCCAGAGCATCCCTACCCAGTCCCAGTTCTGGACTGTTGCACTGCTACTATACACCTCTTGAAGAATGCAGAGCGATATGGAGTGGACCCCAACCGCATCGTCATTGGTGGGGACAGTAGTGGAGGCACATTTGCAGCTGCTGTTTGTCAAGAACTGGTGAAAAGGAAGGATCTCCCAAGGATACGTGCCCAGATCTTGGTCTACCCGTTTCTTCAGGCAGTGGACTTCAATTTGCCTTCTTATCAGCAAAACCATTTAATTCCATTACTGGACAAGACATGGTCCATCAAATTTGGCTGTTTGTATCTTACTGGGAAATATGTGAAACTGGATGAAATTATGGAGAGTGCCCATGTTCCTGAGGATATGTGGGTGAAGTGCAGAAAATGGATCAGTGCTGATATCATTCCAGAAGAATTTAAGGCCAGGGGCTATGTGCCACCAGAGTTTGCTCCATTTTCAGAAAAACACTATGAAATTTGCAAACGAGCCTTTGAGCCCATGTATTCCCCACTTTTAGCAGAAGACATTGTCATCCGCAAGCTCCCTGAAATGTTCATTTTAACCTGTGAATATGATATTCTCAGGGATGATGGACTGTTGTACAAGAAGCGCCTGGAGGACAACGGTGTGCCAGTGACATGGCATCATGTTAAGGATGGATTCCATGGAATTTTCATGCTAGTTGATTTTGGACCCTTTGAATTTTCAAGCACACGGAGCAGTTTGCAATCTGTAATACATTTCTTAGAGTGTTTATAGAAGCATTTTCCTGTACATTGCAACTCTTTCACTTGTTTTGGAGGAATATTCCTCCTTCTAGGGATGGACAGATCTGTCCACCTCATTGTCACTGAGATTTAAGGTTAAGCTCATTCCGTCCCCACCCTTCTGGTGATTTTAAAACTCTAATACTTATGGAAATCCATATTTTTGTCCATATACTTTTACATGTTTTTCCAGGTATTTCCCATTGCTGAAATTCATCTTTATTTATTTATTTATTTATTACATTTGTATACCGCCCCATAGCCGAAGCTCTCTGGGCGGTTTACATAGGATTAAAAACAATTAAAAACAATATACAAAAATTAAAACAGCAAAAACATACAACATACACACAATCTGTACATTTAAAAACCACTACAACACTTCAAAAAACTACAAAAACAAAACAAAACAAACCCAGGCTCCTCAGATATTGCCATATTCATCAAAAGTATGTAGTTGTGCACACCTTTTGCTAATAGGCAATTTAGTTTGCACATTATTCCCATGCCCACCTGTACCAGAAGCCCTGCAAAAATGCATATGCAAACATAGTAAATTCATCAAAAAACAAAAGAACAGTTCTTTTCCCATCTATTGTTTTAACCTGAAAACTTGCAATTTTGGAATCAAGTCCTTTTCTTTACTCTATAAACTGTGAAAATGCTGATATTCAGTTATAAAGTGTCCCCCCCAATTTATTCCCAATTTTAAAAGTCCAAGATAGCTAACATTGGGAACAGAACCAGATAGCAGGTGTTTTGCCTACTTGATCCAGAATGTCCTTAAAAATACAACTATGGGTCCTTTAATTTTTCATCAGATATTGTTATATGTACTCTATGAGTGATACAAATGTTTCTATCTGGTAATTTAGATCAAAGTAATTTAAATCCAGAAAGAAAATGATATCCATGAGGAGGGTCAGATCAAGGCCAAGGTGTGCCTTGTGTTGCAAGCAGTAGTGACACACTACACCGCTTATACATGGTACATTACATACACTCACAGAGGAAGTAAGAAATTTGGGTATTTCAGGGTAAGGAATTTGGGAGTAAGGAATTTGGGTATTTTGGGATGCATAGCGATATGGAATTATGGAAGATCATTGGGATTAGGGATGGATGAAAACTAGGGGTGTGCACGGACCCCCCGGATCGGATCGGGACCCGGATCGGGACCTCCAATTTTGTCCCGGACCGGTTCGGACAAAATCGGAGGCCCCCCGGACCGGATCGAGTCCGATCCCGACCCAAAAATCGTACATTTTTGGATCGGCCGCCATTTTTTTCCCCATAGACTTGCATTGCAATGCAAGTCTATGAGGAAAAAATGGCGGCGGGTGGGTAAGGGGGGCCTAACTCCCTCCCCCCCCGGGGCCGTCCGCTGTGGACGGCCCCGGCAGGTAAACCCCCTCCCCCGCGCTCCCTACCCCCCCTGGGGCCGCCCGCTTCCATCCGCTGGCGCCCGTGGGCGCCAGCGGATAGAAGCGGATGGCTCCGGGGGGGGGGTAAGCCCCCTTCCCCGCCACTGCTTACCTTCTCGGCCCGTCCGGCGCCGGCGGCTACTACCAGCGGGCTCCGCGGCCTACTCTCGAGTAGCGCGCCGGGTGATGACATCACCCGGCGCGCCACCCTGGAGCAGGCCGCGGAGCCTGCTGGGAGTAGTAGGCGCCGGCGCCGGACGGGAGCCGCCGGGCCGGGCAGGTAAGGGCCCCCCTCCCCCCTCCCCCCTCCGCGCGCCCCCTCCTCCCCTCCACGCACCCCCTCCTTACCTTCCCGGCCCGGTGGCTCCCGTCTGGCGCCGGCGCCTACTACTTCCAGCAGGCTCCGCGGCCTGCTCTAGAGTAGCGCGCCGGGTGATGACATCACCCGGCACGCCACCCTAGAGCAGGCCGCGGAGCCTGCTAGTAGTAGTAGGCGCCGGCGCCGGACGGGAGCCACCGGGTCGAGAAGGTAAGCGCCCCCCTCCTCCCCCCCGCTGTCCACTTTCATCGGCGGGCGCCCGCTGGCGCCCGCCAATGGAAGCGGCGGTGGGCGCCAGTGGGCGCCCGCCGATCCGCCGATCCGCCGAACCGGTTCGGAACTTTTTCGGACCGGTTCGGATTGGATCGGCCGATCCAGCTGCGGGATCGGAAATCGGATAATTTATCCGATTTCCCACTGGACCGGACTCGGATCGTGGATCGGGTCCGATCCAGTGCACATCCCTAATGAAAACACCAGAGTCCACCTCACATACCGCCTGACAGACTCCCGCTGTCCACCCCCCCTCCCTTGTCTGCCGTGTGAGCTGGTGGACAGGTTGTAAACACCCAGTGAAGTGCGTGCAACCACCCATTCCCTCAGCAACATGCCATTGTTTATGAAAAAGGTGGCCCATTCTTTTGCATAAAGAACCTTTTACACAAAGGGTGGCCATAACTTGTCCCTTTACGCAAACATAAAGGCATAAATGGCCCACCCATGCCTCTAATATTGCTTAAATAGCTGCTTTACGGCTACTCACACAGATACGAGTGCATAGATTACTAAAAAAGCTGGGAACTTATTGTCGACAAGCATTTCTTAAAATTAATTATGATAAAACTATAAAACATAAAAAAGGTATTTGCCAAAAACAAAACACAACCCAAAGACATAAATGGTCCCTGCATAATCACTGTATTGCACAATGCTCATCATACAAATATTTGGGTATACATTTCTCAGAGGATCTGTTTTGGAAGACACATCAACATGCTATTAGCTGCTTCTAGATCAGCATAAACATGTTATACCCAGGGGTGGGCAAAATTGGTGAGCAATCGCCTTGCTGCTGCTGGCGCTGCCCATAGGGGTTCAAGAGTACCTTCCCCTGAGCACCACCAGCAAACCCTGCAGAGGGGTCTTCTGAATCAAGTCATGACTCCAGGTCATCCTAATGGTCAGTGTTGGAGGGGTTTGGGAAGGGCAGAGGAAAGGGACTGAAGATGCGGTGGCGATGCTTGACTGCATGATTCCGGGGACATGAGCAGTACGTAGTCCCTGTGATCATGATGTGTGTAGTGTTACACAGCATATGTGAGACTAAGGGACATGTTTGTTTGGCAGCGATGATGACCCACCTACCTTTCTTCTTCCTCTTCTTCTTCCAGCTGTGGAGGAGGCGTATTGTCATCACAACAAATAGCTGTCCCATGAAGGGGAGGCTGTGAGGGAAGCCCTCACTGAATATCTGTGTGGTTTTCCATTTGAGAGAAGGTCCTGGCAGACTAGGTTTTCTTTCCTCCTGAGCTAGAGCAGCACAGTGCACACACAGAGACCAGATAGGCAACTGAATGTCTTGAAAGAATCAACATCATATAGGCAATGGGATGTCATGGGGAAAAATAATACTGGTACTTAGCTAGTAACTGAAAACTTTCAGTGCCAACTGCAGGGACGCCAGATGCCGATCAACAAATGTGGGAAGAATAGTGCAGAATTGGCAAAGAGAAGTAATTCTGAATTGCAATTACTAGGTAATCACTCACATAGTCCAGGCAGAACAGTGAATAATGTGTGTTGACTACAAAACTATAACACCTTCCATGCATGGAAAGGAAGAATCATGTCATCGTAGAATAGTAGAGTTGGAAGGGGCCTATAAGGCCATTGAGTCCAACCCCCTGCTCAGTGCAGGAATCCACCTTAAAGCATCCCTGACAGATGGTTGTCCGGCTGCATCTAGAATGCCTCTAATGTGGGAGAGCTCACCACCTCCCTAGGTCATTGATTCCATTGTCATATTGCTCTAACAGTCAGGACATTTTTCCTGATGTCCAGCCGGAATCTGGCTTCCGGTAACTTGAGCCCATTATTCCGTTTCCTGCACTCTGGGTTGCTTGAGAAGAGATCCCGGCCCTCCTCTGTGTGACAACCTTTCAAGGATTTGAAGAGTGCTATCATGTCTCCTCAATCTTCTCTTCTCCAGGATAAACATGCCCAGTTCTTTCACTCTCTCCTCATAGGGCTTTGTTTCCAGACCCTTGATCATCCTCGTTGTCCTCCTCTGAACACACTCCAGCTTGTCTGCATCCTTCTTGAAGTGTGGTGCCCAGAACTAGGTGCAATACTCAAGATGGGGCCTAACCAGTCCCGAATAGAGGGGAACCAGTACCTTGTGTGATTTGGAAGCGATATTTCTATTAATTCAGCCCCAAATAGCATTTGCTTTTTTTGCAGTCACATCACACTGTTGGCTCATATTCAGCTTGTGATCTACAACAATTTCAAGATCCTTCTCGCTTGTCGTATTGCTGAGCCAAGTATCCCCCATCTTGTAACTCTGCATTTGGTTTCTTTTTCCTAGGTGTAGAACTTGGCATTTATCCCTATGAAATTTCATTCTGTTGTTTTCAGCCCAGCGCTCCAGTCTATCATGATCACTTTGGAGTTTGTTTCTGTCTTCCAGGGTATTAGCGATTCCACCCAATTTTGTGTCATCTGCAAATTTGATAAGCATTCCCTGCACCTCCTCGTCCAAATCATTAACAAAAATGTTGAAGAGCACTGGGCCCAGGACTGAGCCCTGTGGTACTTCACTTGTTACCTCCCCCCAGTTTGAGAAGGTAACATTGATATACACTCTTTGAGTCCAGTTCTGTTGTCAACTGTAGATCCATCTAATAGTTGTTCCATCTAGCCCATGTTTAGTTAGTTTGTGAATCAGAATGTCATAGGGCACTTTGCAAAAGCTCTGCTGAAGTCAAGATAATAATAATAATAATAATAATAATAATAATAATAATAATAATCCATTTCTCACCCGCTTCTCCGTCTGGATCGAGGCGGGGAACAACAACACGATAAAACACATAAAACCGATCAAAATATGACACATATTATTAAAACTGCATTAAAACATCCTAAAACATCCTAAAAACATCCTTAAAACATTCTGAAATTCCACTGGATATGCCTGCCAGAAGAGAACAGTCTTTATAGCTTTCTTAAATTCTAAAAGACTGTTAAGTTGACAAGTCTCCTCCGGCAGGTCATTCCACAGTCTGGGAGCGGCAGAAGAGAAGGTCCTCTGGGTAACGGTTGTCAGCCTAGTCTTGGCCGACTGCAGTAAGTTCTTCCCAGAGGACCTGAGCGTGCGGGGCAGATTGTATGGAAGAGGGCGATCCCGCAGGTAACCTGGACCCAAACCATGTAGGGCTTTAAAGGTAATAACCAACACTTTATACTTCGCCTGGAAACTAATTGGCAGCCAGTGGAGCAATTTTAAAGCTGGCGTAATATGGTCACTCCTAGATGTACCGGTGACCAACCTGGCTGCCATATTTTGAACAAGTTGAAGTTTCCGGACTAGGCACAGAGGTAGCCCTATGTACAGCGCATTGCAGAAGTCGAGCCTTGAAGTTACCAGTGAGTGCACTACCATCTTTAGGTCTTCCAACTCTAGGAAGGGGCGCAGCTGGCGTATCAGCCAAAGCTGATAGTAGGCACTCCTAGCCGTCGCATCTATCTGGGCTGTCATTTGGAGCAACGGATCCAGGAGCACCCCCAAGCTGCGAACACAGTCTTTCAGGGGGAGTGTAACCCCATCCAAAACTGGTTGACACACCTCCAAACCCAGGTTGCGGCCTTTGACAGCAAGAACCTCCGTCTTGTCTGGATTCAGCTTCAGTTTGTTTTTCCTCATCCAGCCCATTACCGCCTCCAAGCATTCATTCAGAGGAGACACACTATCCTTAGCTGACACTGATATCGAAGGCATAGAGAAATATATTTGGGTGACATCAGCATACTGATAGCACCCCGCCCCATGCCTCCGGATTATCTCTCCCAACAGTTTCATATAAATGTTAAACAGCATTGGGGAAAGGATGGCACCTTGTGGTACGCCACACAGCAGCTCCTTCTTTGCAGAGCAGCTATCCCCAAGCATCACCATCTGGAACCTGCCCGAGAGGTGGGACCGGAACCACTGAAGCATAGTGCCCCCGAGTCCCAATCTCCTCAGGCGTTCCAGAAGAATACCATGGTCGATGGTATCGAATGCCGCTGAGAGGTCCAGAAGTACCAACAGGGACACACGCCCCCTGTCAATACTCAGGTGTAGATCATCCACTAAGGTGACCATAGCAGTCTCAACTCCATATCCTGCCCTGAAGCCATTTTGAAATGGGTCTAGAAAATTAGTGTCATCCAAGACTACTTGGAGTTGAAAGGCAACCATCCTCTCGATCACCTTGCCCAAGAATGGAAGGTTTGATACTGGTCTGTAGTTATTAAAGTCCAGGGGATCCAGGGAGGGCTTCTTTAGAAGCGGCCATACCACCGCCTCTTTTAAACATGATGGAAAACTCCCCTCCCTGAGAGATGCATTAATAATATATTGTAATTGCAATCTAACTGCATCTCCTCCCTGGACGACCAGCCATGAAGGACAGGGATCGAGAGGGCAAGTCATCCTCCTCACTCGTCCAAGCAGCTTGTCCACGTCCTCGGTACTCACCAACTGAAAATGATCCAGTGTAATTCTACTCGTGGAGTTGCTGGACACTCCATCGTCAGCCTCTGCTATAACAATGGCATCTAAGTCGGCTCTTAGCCGAGAGATTTTATCTGTTAAATGATCGTTAAAGGCATTGCAGCGAACTGCCGAAGGCTCTAAAATCAGATTCAGGGGGGAAGGTGCCTGGGTTAGACCCCTCACCACCCTGAACAGTTCTGCTGGATGTGAATTTGCAGACGCAATGCGTGCAGAGAAAATAGCTTTCTTCGCTGCACGTATTCCCACCCCATAGGAATGAAGATGTTCTCTATGCCGTGTCTTGTCGGATAGAAGTCGGGTTTTCCACCATCGGTGCTCCAGTCGTCGTCCTTTCTGCTTCAACTCCCTGAGGTCTTCCGTATACCAGGGTGCCCTGTTAGAAGCGGGTCGGAGAGGATGTGTCGATAGCCCTAGTTAGGTCTTGATTCCATCTATCGACCAGGGCTTCTACAGGATCGTCAACGATACCAGCCATAAAACTCTCCAAGGCTTTCTGGAATCCAGAAGGATCCATCAGCCTTCGAGGGCAGACCATCTTAATAGGTCCACCACCCCTGCAGGGGCGGGTGGTAGCCGTGATACAAACCCTAACCAGAAAATGGTCTGTCCATGACAACACGGAGGTATTCGTTACCTCCGCCCACAGATCCGTCTGTTCGGAACTGAAAACAGCATCGAGGGTATGACCCGCTGAATGTGTGGGTCCAGAGACCAATTGGGATAGGCCCATGGTTGTCATGGATGCCATGAACTCCCGAGCTGCATCTGACAAACCAGTCTAGAATGGGATGTTGAAGTCGCCCAGGACCAAAAGCCTGGGCGAATCCAACACCAGCTCCAAGACCAGTTCCGTGAGCTCGGCCAGGGATTCTGATAGGCAGCGGGGTGGCCGGTACACTAAGAGAATCCCTAGTCTATCCCTGGTCTTCAGAGTCAGGTACACACACTCGATGTGATTCAGTTCACGAACAGGAAGTCTGGTCAGGTTAAGATTATCCCTATAGACCACAGCTACTCCACCCCCACCCCCCCGTTCCACTTTCCCTCACCTGCTCACTAACACAGTACCCAGCTGGGAGGGCCTGTGCCCATGTCGGGCCACTGTCATCTCCCAGCCAGGTCTCTGTGAAGCATGCCAGGTCAGCCTCCTCATCTGAAAGCTGGTCATGGATGATATTTGTTTTATTTTTAACTGACCTGGCATTACATAGGAGCAAGGAGAGGTTCTGTGGGTGGCCTAGTTCGTTCTCCAAGTTCCCCGGGTTAGCAGAGCAATCGGAAGGTGAGATGGGTGTTAGATATCTATCTCTCCTTCCCCTGTAATGGCACATCGCCCTGCCAACGCCATATCTCCCTTTGCCCTGCACAACAGAAATTGCCGCTCCCCTACACATTGTGGTCAGCTTGAAGGGTGGGGTGCAGGTGGCTCTCCTCTCTTAGTGCTCTTCATCCACGGCTGCAGTTTTGGTCCAACGGCTTCGTTCCCATGGCTGAGAGCCTCAGGCCGAGAGCCCTTTTGCTCTCGCCCACAGGCTCGCGTCTTCAGCAGCCTGAAGGCTGAAATACCTGTGGAGATGGGCGGGGCAAACAAACACTCCTCAGGCTCAGTCAGCAGCACAGCACTCCCAGCCAACGACCACCCTTCCCCTCTGTCTTCAGCAGCCTGAAGGCTGAAATACCTGTGGAGATGGGTGGGGCAAACAAACTAGGCTGACCATATGAAAAGGAAGACAGGGCTCATATAACTTTAACAGTTGTAGACAAAAGGGAATTTCAGCCAGCGTCATTTGTATGCAATTTGTACCTGGTGAAATTCCCTCTTCATTACAACACTTAAAGCTGCAGGGGCCCTGCCCTCTTTTGTATCTGGTCACTCTAGTATAGTGCATGCAACTTTAATTGCTTTGATGAAGATGTGATTTCACCAGGTACTAATTGCATACAAATGAAGCCGGCTGAAATTCCCTTTTCTCTGCAACTGTTAAAGTTACATGAGCCCTGTCCTCCTTTTCATATGGTCAGCCTAAAACAAACACTCCTCAGGCTCAGCCAGCAGCACAGCACTCCCATACAACAACCACCCTTCCCCTCAGTCTTCAGCAGCCTGAAGGCTGAAATACCTGTGGAGATGGGCGGGGCAAACAAACACTCCTCAGGCTCAGCCAGCAGCACAGCACTCCCAGCCAATTCATATGCCCACAGAATTCCAACAGCTCACAAAGGAGATTTCCCGATCAAAAAATGAGATCAGATAGGTCTAACAGATCAAAAAATGAGATTAGATTGGTCTGAAGAAGGAGTGTGTGTTATGTGTCTCACTCCCTTGTGCAAGGACACATTCTGGCAAACTGACATGGGATGCACAAATCAATGAAACTTCTTTATTGCAGGAAATCTCATAGCACAAGCTTAATGGTTACATGATTCAGAAATAATATAGCTGATGGTTGGTAGCTATAGGTTCCAAGAAATTCCAGAACAATCAAAAGCTAATCACTACTACCGTGATGAGATCCCCTTCAATGTGGTTTCCCCATTGCCATCTCCACAGTTCTGAACATAAGAGAAAGTCCATCCATACAGATGGAAGGAGTTCTACTTTCAATGGACTAGAGATGTGAAGACCTGGAAAAAAACTGGAAAAATTTTGGGGGGGGGGAAATGGTGGAGTTTTTTCCCATTTCCCCCACAAAGCCTTTTTTGTCCATCCCCCCAAAATTGGAAAATAAAAAAAATTGAAGAAAAAATGGATATTGTAAATGTTTTATTTTAGCATGATGACTAAAATGTAGGGATGTGCACTGACCCCCCGGATCGGATCGGATAGCGGATCGTAATCAGACCTGGGGGGTCGGATCAGATCGGATCGGATCGGAGGCTGGTCGGATCGGATCGGACCAGATGTCCGATCCGGATCGGACGCCATTTTGAATGCTTTTTCTCATAGCCAAGTATTGTTTTACAAAAACGCCTATAACTTTTTCATTTTTAAAGATAGAAGGATGAAACTTGGGGACATTGTAGACTGGTTAGGGATAGTTATCTGTGAGAAATTTCAGAAAGATTGGTGCATGCATTTTGTGGCAATTAATTTTTTAATAAATACCCAGGAATGCTTATAACTTTGTCATTTTTAAAGTTACAAACATGAAACTTCGCCACATTGTAGGAGGTATCTTGGGACCTATGTGTGTGAAATTTCAGAAACATAGGTGCTTGCCTTGTGTGGCAATTAATTTTAGAAAAATGGGTAGTAGTGGAGTAAATACAGTTACGCCTCCCATTTTTTTATTTTTAAAGATACAAACAGGAAACCTGGGCACATTACAGGTACCACTTGCCTTGATATGTGAGTGAAATTTCAGAAACATTGGAGCTTGCCTTGTGTGGCAATTAAGTTTTGAAACAATGAGGAAAGAAACACCTATAACTTTGTCATTTTTAAAGTTACACACATGAAACTTTGCCACATTGTAGGTGGTACCTTGGGACCTATGTGTGTGAAATTTCAGAAACATAGGTACTTGCCTTGTGTGGCAATTAATTTTAGAAAAATGGGTAGTAGTGGGGTAAATACAGTTATGCCTCCCATTTTTTTAGTTTTGAAGATACAAACAGGAAACTTGGGCACATTACAGGGAACACTTCACTTGATATGTGTGTAAAATTTCAGAAACATTGGTGCTTGCCTGGTGTGGCAATTAATTTTTGAAACAATGAGGGATTCATTGGACAGCACTTGCCCATAGGGATTCATTGGAGAGTACTTGTCCATAGGGAATCATTGGAAAGCACTTTCCCATAGGGAATCATTGCATTGCACTTTCCCACTGAGAAATGCAGTTATGCCTCCCACATTTTTATTTTTGAAGATACAAACAGGAAACTTGGGCACATTGTAGACTGGTTAGGGATAGTTATCTGTGAGAAATTTCAGAAAGATTGGTGCATGCATTTTGTGGCAATTAATTTTTTAATAAATACGCAGGAATGCCTATAACTTTGTCATTTTTAAAGTTACACACATGAAGCTTTGCCACATTGTAGGTGGTACCTTGGGACCTATGTGTGTGAAATTTCAAAAACGTAGGTGCTTGCCTTGTATGGCAATTAATTTTAGAAAAATGGGTAGTAGTGGGGTAAATACAGTTACGCCTCCCATTTTTTTATTTTTTAAGATACAAACAGGAAACATGGGCACATTACAGGGAACACTTCACTTGATATGTGTGTAAAATTTCAGAAACATTGGAGCTTGCCTTGTGTGGCAATTAATTTTTGAAACAATGAGGAAAGAAACGCCTATAACCTTTTTATTTTAAAAGTTAGAAGTCTGAACATTGCTCACTTTGTAGATGGGTTAGGGGTAGATATGTGTCAGAAATTTCAGAATGATAGGTCCAGGCATTTGATGGCTATGGAATTTTTAGATAAAATGTTTCAAAAACTTTTCCACAGAGGCCCGGTCTTCCCCTCTTCCCCCTCCCGCTTCCCGCGAAGAAAAGGAAACACTCTCTCGTCTCGATCCCTTTGATCCTGTTGCTAGTATCCATTACAGGGCTCGTGTCTGCTTTCACTTTTTACTCAAGCAGAACGGCTGAACCTAGCTCAGTTTTGCAGCCATGCGTGCAAGGAAGGATCACTCTCTCTCGATCTCTTTGATCCTTTGTTCCTCCCCTTCTCCTCCCCCTCGCCGGCGTTATGTGTGCGCCCCGCCGGTGCCCTCACGTGCGGGCCGGTTCCTGGGCAGCAGAGGCTCTGCCTGGCTGCTGTGAGGCTCCTGAAGGGCTTGCCTAATGCGGGCTGTTGTGCTCCGCTGGGCCGCGGGGGTAGGTTGATGATGAAGAGGATGATGGGGAGGGCGTTCAATGGCCCCTCCGCTCACCAACTGACAGCGCGTGCTCCGCTCCAGACACCCGGCCTCGGCAGCCAGGAGAATACGCTGCCAAGCCCGCCGCCGCCGCCCGCGCGCGCACACACACCACCCGTCCATTATCATTTGGGCAGCCCTAATTAAGGAGCGCTCAAAAAATGGCAAAACCCCCTCTCCTTTTTTCTTAATTCCTTGCAGCTCCCACGATTTAACCCTTTCCTATCAGCTACAATTAATTAATAGTAGGATGACCAGTACCAGGAGACTGGTGTGTACAAATGTTTTTTTTTTTTAGGCTTGAGATCATAAAGAGGCAAATATTCTACCTACCGTATTGGAAGCAGTATGTATTATTACTTTTTAAAAAAATGTAATTAGTAGGATGACCATATGAAAAGGAATACAGGGCTTTAACAGTGGAATAGAAAAGGGAATTTCAGCAGGTGTCATTTGTATCCATGCGGCACCTGGTGAAATTCCCTCTTCATCACAAAAGTTAAAATTGCAGGAGCTCTGCTCTCTTTTGTATCTGGTCACTCTAGTATAGCTCCTGCAGCTTTAACTGTCATATGGTCACCCTTGTTTCCCAACATACTGCTTCCAATACAATCTCAGACGTGTATTTCTGTGTGGGTTGTGCGTTCCCAGATGACCATAGCAGACCTGATCATGTGCCCTGCCTACATATCTCTAGGGATGTGGTAATGTAAGAAAGGAAGAAATTGCCACCCCCATCATGGCCAGCACTGCCTGAGGTAGCCCTGCACATACATAGTCCTTGCCAAGCATTTCATTGTGAGGTCATGATATTTGCTGGACCCAAGCCACCGCTGCTCCCACTGGTGAAGAAAATTGCCAAAAAGCATCCCCAGAAGACATAGCTTGAAAGCCACCCTAGTAGCTCTCCCACAACCATGCACCCTTTGAAGAACTCTCTCTTTTTTTTTTTTGGAAATAATTTTTATTAATTTCAACATAATAACAACATAAAATACATACATAATCCTCCACAATCCCCCCCGTGCACCCCCACCCCATGAGACCTCCTCTTAATCATTCTTCATCTATCCAGAAATTTATCGACTCTTTTGAAGGTTTTTGTCCCTTCCCCGATCTTAATACATATTCCAAAAGGGGACTCCATATTTCCCCGAAGTCATTTTTACTGGACATTCCCCTCTTTAACTTCATTTTACAAGTCAGCATATCATTCAAAGCCATATCCCATATTTCTTTATACCATTCTTCTATTGTATAGCTTCCTTGTCCTTTCCAATTTTTTGCAATCATTAATCTAACAGGTGTCAGGAGGTTGTTTATCACCTTTGAAGAACTCTCTCATGTGCTTGACCTGCCTGCTGGTCAATTTTCTTCTCTCGTCTGGGAAGTGGTCCTGATGGCAAGTTGTTATCCTTTGTTGCAAAAGATCTCATTCCACTCTCCTCCTTGGGTAGTTCAGAAGTGGTAGGATTGCTCAACTCACTGCCCACAGCTTGGTAGTAGCACATGTGGGAGGGCATGAAGAAACAGTGCCTCACAGCGATCTCCTAGCACATTTCCCCACAAAGTCCATGAGTGTTGTTGGAGGTCCAAGACCACTGTTGTTTCAGGTCTATTGGATGCTACAATGTCTCTTCACCACAGATGTGTTGAATTTGACTAACTGTTGGAAGTGTCATCCAGCTAAAACTTATTTTAGCCACAGATTTTGGTTACAAAGTCACTTCATGACTTTGGATGCAGTACCCAAGGCTAAGCCTTTGTGATTATCTCTGTTCTAATCCCTCTGCTAGGGACACTCAGCAGAAGAAGTTCTACCCAGGTTGTGTGAGTAGGCATCTCTTTATCACACATTTTGTTATTTCGGCAGGAGTGATTGCATTCTGTTCTAGCTTTACAGCAACACGCAGCTCTGCATCTTGGCAAAAAGCCCCAAGAAAGTTAGATTCAAAATGAAGATGATGTTCCTTGAGCAACCTTCTGGGAGGAGATAGTTGTATTAGAGTGGGAAAGGAAAAGGTTAAATCAAAGTTTGCAATGGTAATACACAGAGGAGTTTCAGATGGCTGGGGGTGGTTACAGAGTTATTGATAGCAGCACAAGCACAGAACTCACCACCAGAATGAAAATCCCTACTGCATCATTTTTGGTGGTGATTTTACTGATGGTGTCAGTAAAGCCATGTATTTTTTAGGGTTAGGAGTGGAGGCTTGTGGTATTTGGGGGTAACCTATGGGTTGGAAGTTGTGCACCCCTGTTACAAAAGAATAACTCATTTCCAAGACTATTGTTGGGTAAAGCCAATCCTATCCTCAGAAGCATATGCCTGGTTAACTAACTGGAATATTAAAATGTGTTTGATGAGAAAGAATATAGGTATCACAGCTCCAATCTGTGGAAATATAAATTCATTAATTTTAAGAACATGGTAATCTGGATTATCTGGTGAGGTGTCGACATCATGGAATTGCAAATTAGAAGATCCACACACAATAATTTTCTAAGATGACTGATCAACTTCTTAGGTAGGTATTACATAATGGTACAAAGAGTGAAGGACTATCTTCCTAATATTTAAGGATACTCAACTGAGGCAAGACAGTAGTTTATCTGGGTGGTGTCTGAAGGCATTACATCTCCATTTCTATTCCTCTTTTCAATGGACATGGAATTTGGTCAAATGCTTTGGATCATGGCATCCTATATAAGCATTGCTGTTCTCTCTTTGGTGTTTGCATGGGCAATTTATTATGATATTACCAGGACACACATTCCCCCAGAAATCAAGCAACGTTTCAAACTACGACTCAGTAATTTCTTACTGAATATTGTCTTTGGACTGGTAAGTTTACATTTTAATAAGCTATTTCTGTGGATTTGTTTGCTTGACATGCAGAATCTATGAAGGGCTTATTTACGTATGCAACTGGGAGAGAGAAACTTCCTAATCAGCTGTATTCGTTTGCAAGTGGCAGAAATAATTGCTTGGAATGAACATAACATTATTGTGAATCTTCAACCCATTAGTTGTGGGGGCATTGTGGGGGGCTCCACTGTTGTGAAAAGATTGCTGTCTACACTATTACCTCTGTCTTTCAAGGAAAGAGACATCACTCCCCATCTTTCAAAGACATCCAGGCAATCTCATAAGGAGTGAAACTATTGGAATGCCCATGAATGGACATCAAGTCCTTTTATGGACATTGAAGGAAGTGCAGCAATCCCTATTCACCATGTCCTCCAAATCTTTTAAAGAACCTCCATCTCTCCTCCTAAATGTCTTTAAATTGTCCTCTCAAAATTTAATTCTGAAGAGTTGTTGGATGAAATGGTGAAGAAGGGTTTTGCTCAGCCCTGATATTGCAAACAGATCATATACAATACCTGTCTTTCCACAACATTGTGTCTGACAAACCCTGCAATAGCAAGGCCTGATTCAACAATCCAGATCCAAAACCCTTGGATTTGAATTCTCATTTACACTGCTTTTGTTCTATCCAAAGCATTCTCACCCAGGTGCATCAACAGCACTTGTCAAACAGGGTGAGATGGAAACTAATAGTAGTGCTCTGGGATAGAGAGGATGAAAACCTACCCATCTCATTATAAGCACCCTTTTAAAATCGTTACAGAGGGAAATTAGGGGACCTCCAGAAGAAATCATCCCAAAACAATGGTGCCAATGAAATAAATTAACATTGTGAATGTTATTCTAACATGAGTCGAATGTCACATATTGAGAATGCATTAGAATTATTTCATCACAGCAACCCAAACATTTTGAAGAGGAATCCTAGACGTTACTCTACCTGATAAATCTCATTGATGCACATAGAAGAAAAATGCACAGGGCAACTAAAATGATCAAGGGGCTGGAGGATCTTCCGTATAAGGGAAGAGCAGAAGAGCAGGATCTTTTAAGGGCTGTCTATTGCCTTGGATCCGAATCCTGAATCTGAAGTAAGGTGGGGTGATTCAGGGAGCCTCATGACAGATCTGAGGCTTCTCCCCAGCACTCTGAATTGCTCTGAGGTACTTTGTCGTGCTCTGATCTTACTCGGAGTGACTGGCATTCCGGAGCTTTTTTCGAGCACAGACTGTCTGTGCTTGTAACATTTTTCTCGTAGAATACAGAGGGGGAGGAGTTTGGCAGGAGGAATTGAATCTTGGCCCAGTGAGGCTGCAGTTGTCTCTTAAACCTCCAATCACAACATGGGAGGAGCGGTTCTGAAGATCAAGAGGTTCTGCTTCCTTCTCCTTTCCCAGTGTGGATTATCGTTGGCTAGGGTCAGGACATGGAATTGTTTGCTCAGGCAGGTGAAGTAGAAAGAATAGATTGCGTATTAGCTGGGAGTGATCTGATCTTCCTGAAATCCTTCCAGGCAATCAATTATTGCACTTCTTTATGTTTTAAAAATGAAAACAACAACAACAACTTGTAGTTAGAGGCTTTAGTTTGTTGAAAAAACTTGTAGTTTATTTTGTATGCTCTATGTTTGTTGTCTTGCTCATTCTTCCAGCCCCATTCCACCCCTTCCTTCCTTTTGCTCCTTTTCAAGACTTTCAAAAGTTTTTTTGTCTTTATTACAGTCAAGCAGGCTATTGTTATTATTATTATTATTATTATTATCATCATCGTTGTCGTCATCATCATCATTATCACTGTTAGAATTATATTATTACCGTGACTGTGGTTACAGTGCAGTAAGTCAACTCTGAAGGAACCCAATGGGGATGCTTCTCCTAGCATTTTCTTTTTGTGTCTCTGTGGGTCCCCTGCTAATCATCACAATCAGTTATCTTCATCATCATCATCATCATCATCATCATCTTTCATCATCAACATTATGGTGTTTTTTTCATGTTTGCAGTGCACAAAATGAAGAAGGGATGCTGCAGCATATTGCAATGCTCTCAAAAAGTTTTCTTTAAGTCAGGAAGTCATCTTCTTCTTCTTCTTCTTCTTCTTCTTCTTCTTCTATATTGTTGTTATTGTTATTATTATTATTATTATTTATCTCTTTCTCACTCATGGAGGTTTTCTTACAGTGCGGTAAGTCCATTCTGAAGGAACTTGAAAGGATCCTCCTCCTCCTTGAATCTGCGGGTGCTGAAGCTTCTCACTCTGTCTATGTCTTGCGCCAATGTGCATGCCTGGCAGGGCTGGTTTGTGTTTCCGGCTTTGAATCCAGACAATCCTTGGGTCACTTATGTCAGTGGTAGCGTTGCTTCCACCTACTGCTGTGATCCTGTCACAGCCAGGCATTCACATGGCTCCATCCAAAAAACCGTGAGGATGTGCCCAGACCACCTCCCGGGTCCAGTTTGCTTCGACTCAATCGCCAGTGAGTTTAGAGTGAGACACATTGATCCCAGGTCATGTGTATTGCAGGCAGCCTAAGACAGGGTTTAACTTTTTCCTCTTCTTCTCTTCCCCCCCTTTTTTTACAGACTGTTTTTTATAATTTCAAAACAACACCAACTTACAAACACAATACACAAGAAAAAAAGAAGAGAAAAAAAGACATATGACAAGATTAAAAAACACTTAAAAACATACATGTTAAGATGGACTTCCGATTTTCTCTACCGCAAAAAAATATGTAATCATATCTTCTCTTAGTCTGTAATTACAAAAATCAAAATTCCCCTTTCTTTTATCTTAAAAATTATCTTCTAAATCATTGAATCCACAGATGAACAAATCATTTTTTCTAGTCCCTGCAAAAAGTCTATAAAAGGTTTCCATTCAGTTAAAAATATAGATATTGATTTGTCTCTAATTATTGACATAAGTTTTGCCATCTCCGCCAACTCCATCATCTTCAATTGCCATTCAGCCATTGTAGGCAATATTGAGTCTTTCCATTTTTGTGCATATAATAATCTCGCTGCTCTTATCATATTTAAAAATAAAGTCTCATAATTCCTTTTCACTTGATCATCCATTAAGCCCAAAAAGATGTATTCCAGCTTCAGTTGTATATTGGTCTTTAGTATCTTCTGAATTAGAGAATGAATTTGTAACCAAAAGTTTTTAGCTTTTTTGCAAGTTCACCATATATGATAAAATGTTCCTTCATGTTCTTCACATTTCCAACAGATTCCCGACACACCTTTGTACATTTTGGCCAGTTTTGAGGGAGACATATACCACCTGAAAATCATCTTATAAAAATGTTCTTTAAGATTAGAACTTAATGTAAATTTTAGGCCTTTTAACCACATATTTTCCCATTGTTCCATTGGTATATTACATCCAAAGTTTTGGCCCCATTTTATCATACAATCCTTTACTTGCTCTTCTGTCTCACATTTCAATAACAATTTATACATTTTTGCAATAACATGTTCATCATTTGTACACAATACCCTTTCAAATTCCGACTTTGTTTGTTCAAAACCACAAGTTTTCTTATCTACTTTAAACCTGTCCGACATTTGTAAGTATGCAAACTATTGACATATTAACCTTCACTCATCAAGTCTTTTGATTTTAATTTGTATTCACCTTGCCTCAATTCTAATAAATCCTGATATGTCAGCCAATTATACATGCTTATCATTTCTTTTCTATGATGGGCCTCCTGTGCTGATAACCACAAAGGTATTTTCTGACAAAGCCTGGGTTTGTATTTATTCCATATTCTCAAAATAGCACATCATACATAGCGATTGTTAAATTCTACATTAACCTTAGCTTTATCATACCACAAGTATCCATGCCACCCATATCTCAGTTCATTTCCTTCTAGTTCCAGTAGCCTTTTATTTTTCAACAATATACACTCTTTCATCCATACAAAACAACAGGCAGAAAAATACAGTTTTAAGTCTGGTAAATTACCTAAATTTACCTCAATTACCTAAAATTACGGAGGAACAGAAACAGATTATGAATGGACCTATAACAATAAGAGAAATGGTGGAGGCAATAAGAAAGACCAAACTGGGAAAAACACTGGGACCAGATAGGCTTCCTGGTTCTTATTATAAGAACTTTGAGAAGGAGCTTCTACAACCACTACAAAATATAATGAACCTTATTCTGAATAATGGGAAGATACCTGAGACATGGAAGATGGCATATATAACTTTAATACCTAAAGAGGGACAGGATCTGACTTTGACAAAAAATTACAGACCAATATCATTATTGAATAATGTCTACAAGTTGTTTAGAATGATATTGGCGGAAAGACTTTAAAACATTCTGCAAGAACTTATTCATGAGGGCCAAAGTGGCTTTTTACCTAAAAGACAGATGAGAGACAATGTAGAACTGTATTGCTTTTCTTCTCTTAATGGCAAGAGCCTCAGGCTATGTGTCAGATTTGGAACAAACAAAAGAAAACTGAACTAGGAGAGATTTGCACTTCAAAAACAAACGCAGATTAGAGATAATGTGACCTTCATGAGTTCACCAAACAACACCTTCAAGCTCTTTGCTTTGAGTGGTTTCCATGAAAAAAAATTTTTTTACCTGTTGCTTGCAGACAAAGTATTACACCAATCTGTCTGGAATTTTATTTATTTATTTATTTTTATTACATTTGTATACTGCCCCATAGCCGAAGCTCTCTGGGCGGTTTACATAGGATTAAAAACAATTAAAAATAATATACAAAAATTAAAACAGCAAAAACTTACAACATACACACAATACATAAATACATTTAAAACCTCTGCAACAACCCAAAAAGCTACAAACCCCAAAACAAAACAAACCCAGGCTCCTTAGATATTGCTAAATGCCTGAGAGAAGAGGAAATTCTTGACCTGGCCCCGAAAAGATAACAATGTTGGCGCCAGGCGGGCCTCGTCAGAGAGATCGTTCCACAATTGGGGGGCCACCACTGAGAAGGTCCTCTCCCTTGTTGCTGACCACCGAGCTTCCCTCGGAGTAGGCACTCGGAGGAGGGCATTAGATGTTGAATGTAGTGTTCGGGTAGGTTCATGTCAGGAAAGGCATTCCATTAGGTATTGTGGTCCCAAGCCGTGTAAGGCTTTATAGGTTAAAACCAGCACCTTGAATTGGGCTCGGAAACATGCAGGCAGCCAATGCAAGCGGGCCAGAGTAGGTCTTATATGGTCAAACCTTCTGGTCCCAGTTATCAATCTGGCCGCTGAATTTTGCACAAGCTGCAGCTTCTGAGCCACCTTCAAAGGCAGCCCCATGTAGAGTGCATTGCAGTAATCTAACTTGGAGGTTACCAGAGCATGGACAACTGAAGCCAGGTTATCCCTGTCCAGATAGGGGCGTAGCTGGGCCACCAACAGAAGTTGATAGAAGGCACTCCATGCCACTGAGGCCACCTGAGCCTCAAGTGACAGAGATGGTTCTAGGAGAACCCCCAAGCTACAAACTTGCTCCTTCAAGGGGAGTGCAACCCCATCCAGAACAGGTTGAAGACCCTCCATCCGGTCAGCAGAACCACCCACTAACAGTGTCTCAGTCTTGTCTGTATTGAGTTTCAGTTTATTAGCCCTCATCCAGTTCATTGTCACAGCCAGACACTGGTTCAGCACATCCACAACATCACCTGATGAAGATGAAAAGAAGAAGTAGAGCTGCATGTCATCAGCGTACTGATGACAACGCACTCCAAAATCAGGATGACTGCACTCAATGGTTTTGTGTAGGGATGTGCATGCCCGAAATTATCATATTGTATCGTTATTGGAATTTCGGACCAAAAAAATGATCGTCTCTGATAATATCGTAGGTGGTCTGTATCGTATTGGATTTCCGATAATTATCGGAAATCTGATATTATATTGTTTCTCCATTTTGCCCTAGAGAGAGTTCTTTTGAGTCTGAAAGGCCTAAGACTTCTTAATTTTCCAAGTTACAAGTTTGAAACGT
Organism: Anniella stebbinsi; assembly: GCA_029215795.1. Classification (NCBI taxonomy): domain Eukaryota; kingdom Metazoa; phylum Chordata; class Lepidosauria; order Squamata; family Anniellidae; genus Anniella; species Anniella stebbinsi. The sequence continues at coordinate 410,943,239 of JARDYH010000001.1, read as the reverse complement.
CATCACAGTGCAGATTAAGTGTTGCTAGTCATGTGTGCCAAATTACAGAACAATAGGTGCAAGCGTTACTTGGAAATAAGCTTTCAAATACACTGTTTCAGGTGGCTGAAATGTGGTCCTTATTCAAGAGATGTCGTCCATGTCCAGTACTCTTGTCATGGGCATCTCACAGATGACCTTGAGGGGACTCATCTGTGCCCAATTTCAGATGCACAGCTGCAGGCATTACTCGGAAGTAAGCTCTCAACAACATGCATTGCTTCTAGTAATGCACTACATGCTGCTGCTGCTGCTGAGACTTATAGGTATTATATGAATAGAATACAATGAATGAACTTTCCAAACCTGTGGAAACCTAGTAGGCAGTGCCTTCCATATGCAGTTATAAAAGTAAAATGTGTTAATCAGAAGATGGTGAACTGCTGCTGCCTTGTCTCATGCATTAGGCCACACATGTCAAATGAAATAATAAAAGGATTGGGGGGTAGGGAAATAGCATGGGTGTTATAGTTATTTTAGCCAGCCGTAGCCTGGCAGGGCCTCATTGGGCAAGAAGAAATACCCCTGTAGTGGGCAATCTGGAGGATCCCAGCAGAAGCATATCATGTGCTGCTTTAACAACTGTGAATGCCATAAAAACAACCATCATGCACCGCCTTGACCTCATTGTGCTTCAAATGACCCAGTCTGCCCACCATCCCCATGCAGGCAGGTTGGCATTTTTTCATGCCAGAGCCACGCACAACATTGGCTGGAGCAGTGGCAAATAAAAAGTCATGTTCAGGATAGAGGGTTGGCTCTTTGGCAAATAAATGAAAAGTCACGTTCAGGATAGAGAGTTGGCTCTTTGGCAAAAAAATGAAAAGTCACATTCAGGATAGAGGGTTGGCTCTTTGGCAAATAAATGAAAAGTCACGTTCAGGATAGAGGGTTGGCTCTTTGGCTGGAGCGGAGGGAATGCGTCTATGCATGCATGCGTGGCACAGTGAGAGTGAGTGGATGCATTCCTGGATGGAATGCAATGAACTTTCCAAACCTGTGGATAAACCTAGGCACTGGCAGTGCCTTCCATATGCAGTCATATGGATTGGGGGGCAGGGGAATAGCACAGGCGTAACATGTATAGCCTTAGCAGGCAGGGCCTCATTGGGCCAGGAGAGGAGATACCCAGCAGGAGGAAGTGAGGAAACCTGGAAGATCCCACTAGAGCCTACGCCTGGCACAGTGATGGCCGCATTCCACTGCAGTAGCAGAACTGCTGCCTTGTATCAAGATTAGGCCACGCATGTCTAAGTACAACAACAAGGATTGGGGGGTAGGGGAATAGCACGGGTGTAACATGTGTAGCCTTAGCAGGCAGGGCTCATTGGGCCAGGAGAGGAGATACCCAGCAGGAGGAAGCCAGAAACCTGGAGGATCCTCATCATCCTTGAAAAATGACCCAGTCTTCCCACCATCCCGTGCAGGCAGGTGGGAATTTCTTTATGCCAGAGCTGCACACATTGGCTGGAGCAGTGGCACATAAAAGTCACATTCGGGGTAGAAGTAGGCACTTTGCCAAATAAATAAAAACTCTCATTCAGGGTAGAGGTAGCTAGGCACTTCGCCAAAAAAAAGTCACATGAGTTAGGTATATTTTTATGAATATAGTGAACATTCAAAACCTGTGGATAAACCTAGGCGGCAGTGCCTTCCAGATGCAGTCATAAAAGTAAAATGTGTGAACTGCTGCTGCCTTGTCTCATCCACACATGTTTATAAATTAAAAGGATTGGGGGGTAGGGGAATAGCACGGGCGTTACAGTTATTTTAGAGCCAGCCTTAGCAGGCAGGGCCTCATTGGGCCAGGAGATACCCCGGAAGCATGCCAACCTGCAGGATCCTCATCATGCTTTAAAAAATGACCCATCCCCATGCAGGCAGGTTGGCATTTCTTCATGCCACAGCTGCACACATTGGCTGGAGCAGAGGCAAATAAAAGTCACATTTGGAATAGAGGTAGGCACTTGCTCAGTTCATATAAGTCCCCTTCTGGGTAGGCACATTGCCCAGTTCATAGAAGTCCTTTTCTGGGTAGGCAGGCACATTGGCAAATTAATAAGAGTCCACTTCTGGGCAGGCATAGGCAGGCACATTGCCTGGACCAAAGTCTGAAAACAAACAAACAAATGTGTTAGGGGGATGCATCTGCAGTCCCTCACTAACAGACTCCACAAGGAGAAGACCCAGGGGACGTAGTGATGAAAAATAAAAATACAGGAATCTCTCTCAAGGCTCCCTAAAGCAAACCCTCCAGACTGGAACCATTGGCTGGAGCAGTGTCTTTCAAAAAGAAATAAAATGTGTGAGAGGGATGCTTCTGCTTTTGCAGTCCCCCTCGCTAAAGCAGTCTCTCCAATCCAGACTGGAACCATAATGGCTGGAGCAGTGTCTTCAAAAAAGAAATAAAAACATGTATGAGAGGGAGAGACAGCCACCCCAGAACTGCCCCCAACAGCAACAGCAGCATCTCTCCCAGATCCAGAGCCACCTCGCCCAAAGCGTGTCTTAGAGCCGCATTTCATACTGCTACAAAGTACAAAATGATTGCAACAAATGTATGCTTTGCCCACAGTTTGTGACTTCATATGCTGCTTTGACCACACAGATCCTGTGTAGCAGGCCAGACACAGCAGCAGCACACTCACAGTCAATCAAGCAAACACACACACCCAGAAAGAGAGAGAGAGAGAGAGAGAGAGAGAGAGAGAGAGAGAGAAATATAATTTTTAAAAATATAATATTTCTGTTTTTTTAAAGAAAGTTAAACAGGGCAGAGGACAAAACACACTCCCCTTCAGTCACAGTACCCCCACTCATGCTAACCTAACCCTTCAAATCAATCCAACCAGAAAACGTATAAAAATAAAAATTATAACTCAAAGTCTCAAACACACAGGCAGCAATGCACAGCCAAATGAACCTGAGAGACACAAAGATGCAAGAGATTTACAATGAATCTCCAACAATTCGCCACCAAGACCCAGGAGCCAGGACAGAGCTCCAACAAATCCACCCTTCTCCCCGCAACGCCGAACTCCCAACAGAGCCTGGAACACCAATTGTGGGAGTTTTATGCAGGGATATCCTTAGCCCTCCTCCAACATTGTGATTGGCTTCTGACGGAATCCTTGCTGCACAATTGGTCACTGAAACTGTCAGTCTCATCAAGCACACCCCACCTTCTAGCTCCGTCCATGTGGCGGCAAAAGAGAAAGCGCCTTCCAATAAAATGATAAAATATGATACTTATCATTGGACTTTCTATCGTTTCCGATAATTATCGTTGGATTTCCTATGATTTCCTATCGTTTCATTATCGTTAAATGGAGACATGATAGAGAGCATATCGTATCATTATCGGCGATTTTAACGATACGATACACATCCCTAGTTTCATGTAGATGTTGAACAGCATGGAGGACAGGACTGACCCCTGCGGAACCCCATACTGGAGAATCCACGGGGCCGAGCAATGTTCCCCAAGCACCACCTTCTGGAGCAGACCCACCAAGTAGGAGCAGAACCACTGCAATGCAGTGCCTCCCACTCCCAACTCAGCCAGTCGTCCCAGAAGGCTACCATGGGCGATGGTATCGAAAGCCGCTGAGAGATCAAGGAGAATCAACAGAGTCACACACCCCCTGTCTTTCTCCCGACATAGGTCATCATACAGGGTGACCAAGGCTTTTTCCATACCAAAACCAGGCCTGAAACCCGAATGAAATAGATCCAGATAATCGGTCTCATCCAAGAGTGCCTGGAGCTGGCTCGCAACCACCCACTCCAGGACCTTGCCCAGGAATGGAACATTTGCTACTGGCCTGTAGTTGTTAAGATTTTTAGGGTCCAAGGAAGATTTCTTTAGGAGTGGTCTCACTGCCACCTCTTTCAGGAGACCTGGGCCCACTCCCTCTTGCAAAAAGGAATTAATCACTTCCCTGGCCCAGCCAGTTGTTCCATCCCTGCTAGCTTTTGTTAGCCAAGAGGGGCAAGGATCCAATACGGAGGTGGTTGCACGAACCTGTCCAAGCACCTTGTCAATGTCCTCAAGCTGTACCAACTGAAACTCATCCAAGAAAACAGGACATGCCTGTGCTCTGGATATCTCATTTGATTCACTTGCTATAACACTGGAGTCTAAGTCCTGACGGATGCCAAAGATTTTATTCTGGAAGTGCACAGCAAATGTATTACAGCGGGCCTCAGATGTCCTTGGGGTCGGCATGTAAAAGCCCCCGGACAACTCTGAAAAGTTCCACTGGGCGGCAGGTTGATGATTGAATAGTGGTGACAAAGTATTTTTTTTTGCTGCCCTCACTGCCCCTGAATACAACTTACCATAGGCACTTACCAGTGTTTGATTGCATCCATCAGGAGTTCATCTCTATCTGCCCTCAAGTTGTCTCCTGTTTCGTTTAATCACTCTCAGCTCCGGGGTATACCATGGAGCCATATGAGCTCTACACAGGAGAGGGCGCTCAGGAGCAATCATGTCAACTGCCCGGGTCATTTCTGCATTCCACAGATCAACCAGGGTTTCGACAGGAGCACCACTCTTGCAGAGGGGAAAAGCCGCTGAAAGTCTGAACCTCAGCAGGTTGTGTTCAGACCATGACAGAGGAATTGATGTAAAGTCCCCCACTTTCAGATCCCCATCTCCATGTCCAGTTGAAAAAACCAGGTCTAGAGTATGCCTTGCTACTTGCGTCGGGCCGATGGTATGTTGGGACAGTCCCATGGTTGTCATGGAGACCATGAAATCCTGAGCTGCACCAGATAAAGTGCCCTCAGCATGAATATTGACATCCCCCAGAACCAAGAGTCTGGGGGACCTCAACACTACACCAGAGACCACCTCTGTCAGCTCAGCTAGGGAGTCCATTGAGCAGCGGGGTGGGCAGTACACCAACAGAATCCCTAATCTGTCCCGTTGGCCCAACACAAGGTGCAAACACTCCAGACCAGTAGTCACATGGACAGGGAGCCTGCAGAGGGGGATGGAGTTCCTATAGACCACAGCAACCCCCCTTCCCTGGCCCTCAGGTCTACCCTTATGCTGAACCAAATACCCCAGTGGCCACAGCTGGGAGAGACTGATTCATCCCTGCTCACCCACCCAGGTCTCAGTTATACATGCCAGATCAGCTGCCTCATCCACAATTAAGTCAAGGATGAGGGAGATCTTATTATGCACCGATCTGGCATTTAAAAGCAGGCCTGAGGACTGGCTGATAGGGCAACCAACAAGCCTGTGGGTGTGAGGGGGACCGGAGCAAGGCACAGCCGTTAACTGTCTGGGCTGTGTTCCCCTTACCTTGCAAGTATTCCTCACAACACCATATCTCCCTCTACCCGTCACTACACTGATGGGGCACCCCTCAGATCCCCCCACTTGGCCCTGTAGCCTCCCTCCCAGGCACATGGCTCAAGCCTGGGGAAGGGGAAAAAAACAAAACAAAAACCAAACAAAGACAAAACAAAAAGCCAGCAGCCAGCAGCCAGCAGGCAGCCCTTCCGCCCCCCGCCCCCCGCCCCCCGCCCCCGGGCAGCAGGCCTCCCTCTCCTGCAGGTTTGATGGCTTTCCCAGGCCCCCTCAGCCAGCCAGCTTAAATATCTCTCCCAGGAAGGGAGTGGGACAGGTGTAATTGTCCACAGCAGATGGCTCAGTACCTGGGGGCCTGGTCCTGCAGGGAGTGGCAGTCCGGCAGCAGTCCTCAGGGAAGAGCAGTGGTGATGGTGATGGTGGTAGCAGTAGCAGTAGCAATAGCAGCAGCTGCGAAGCAGACTGGCAGCAGCCAGCACTTCCTCCTCCCCGGGCAGCAGCATATTTTATAGATATGATCACCTCCACAGGGGCTGTATGTTCTCCAAAGGTCATATTTGTATCATTTAAATCAAAAAAGTTATAACACTTTGCTTTGAGTAGTTTCTGAGGGAAACAACACATTTAACTGTGGATCACCCAAATACCACTACACCCATCTCTCTGAAAATTGTCAGATGTGATCACCTCCAAACAGGCTCTAAATCTTCCAAATATGAGATTATAATCATGAAAAATGAAAAGGTTATAGGCATTTCTGTTTTCCAATGCATGTCTATGGGAAAATGGGATAGCCAAATAATTTGGACAACCAAATCTCACTTTGGATCTGAATGTAAGGTGAGGTGGATCATCTTCGAATTGGTCTGAAGTGAATCAGGCCAAATTCAGGAAGTCTGAATCGGGATCCGGAGCAAATCAGTGGTCTATGCGCAACCCTAATTTTTTAGCTTGGAAAAAAGGAGGCTAAAGAGAGGTAAAGGTGTACAAAATGATGCGTGATGTGGAGAATGTGCATAGGGAAACATTTTCTCCCTCCCTCAAACTATAGAACCTGGGGTTATCCCATGAAGCTGAATGGTAGGAGATTCAGGACAGATAAAAGGAAGTACTTCTTCACAAAGTGCATACGCCAGCTGCACCCCTTCCTAGAGTTGGAAGACCTAAAGATGGTAGTGCACGCGCTGGTAACTTTGAGGCTCGACTTCTGCAATGCGCTGTACATAGGGCGACCTTTGTGCCTAGTCCGGAAACTTCAACTAGTTCAGAATATGGCAGCCAGGTTGGTCACTGGTACACCTAGGGGTGACCACATTACACCAGTCTTAAAATCACTCCACTGGCTGTCAATTAGTTTTCAGGAGAAGTATAAAGTGTTGGTTATTATTACCTTTAAAGCCTACATGGTTTGGGACCAGGTTACCTGTGGGATTGCCTTCTCACGTGTAATCCACCCCGCACACTCAGGTCCTCTGGGAATAATTTACTTCAATCAGCCAGGACTAGGCTGATGAGTGTGACCCAGAGGACCTTCTCTTCTGTCACTCCCAGACTGTGGAATGGCCTGCCGGGAGAGATTTGACAATTTAGTAGCCTTCTTGAATTTAAGAGAGCCATGAAGACTGATCTCTTCCAGCAGGCCTACCTAGTTGAATTTTAAGATGTTTTAATAATGTATTAGTTTGATTTATTTTTAATATTTTATCTATTTTATAGTCTTCGCATTTATATTTATTGTTGTTCCCTGCCGTGATCCAGAGGGAGAGGCGGGTTAGAAATAAATATATGATGATGATGATGATGATGACCACCAATTTAGATGTTTTAAAAGTGGGTTAGATTAATTCCTGGAGGAGAAGGCTATTGACAATTACTAGTCCTGATAGCTATATGCTACCCCCAGTAGCAGAGGCAGTAAGTTGCTGGGGAATATGGGTGGGAGGGTGCTGTTGCACTCCTGTCCTGATTGTGGGTTCTTGGACTAGATGGACCCTTGATCTGATCCAGCATGGCTCTTCTTATATTCCTAATGCAGGGACATTGATTCATGAAGCCCTATAACTATACTGGCAATGCTGTCCAAGCATTCAGGTGGGATTCCTTCCCAGCACTACCGGGAAATTCCTGTGATCTCCTATATACAAATAATAACAATACAGATAACATGAATGTATTCTGGTTTTAGAAGATTCCAGTATGATAGGCAAAATTCAGATCTACCAACCCAACACAGTTGGCCGTGAATCCTTTCATGTCCATCAGAGCTGGAACAAAAGAGAGAAAACAAAAAGAAAACAAAAAACCAGGGAGAGGTAGACAAAAGCATAAGGAGAGAATATGCAGGATTGGGTTAGGGTGGCATGGAAAGTGTGTAGCTTCCTAATAAAAGAACTAGAGACTGTTCCAGGATTCAGGTCCCCCAAGAGAACTATGCCTTTCTCTGGGCTGAAGCCCTTTCCTGTAGATTGGAAGTAGAAAACGTTGCAACTCCAGGTTCAAGGTGAAGGGGAAAAGACCTATATTGCCTTTTAAGATGAGGACGGTGTTTGCAAAGGAGCAGCAAACAGACCTCTCTCGCCAGGCTAAAAGCCAGCAAGGTGGGCAAAGATGAGTAGGGTTTGAGGTGGATGGAAAGGCAACATCCACTCCCAGGGTAGGCCTGAGAAGCTGGGCTTGACCTGAGTTTGCCGTTCTCAGTGGGCTCCTTTGACTCTACATAACTTTTGGTTCCCAGGGGCTGGAGGTATTTTTTCCCACTTCTGATCTCCACCTCTCTGTACCAGAGGATGGTCGTCATTTTGACACTGGCTTTCCAGTGCAACATTGTCTAAGGCTGCCACCGGCAAGAGATAAATACTAAATGCACCGGATTCTGATGCCTTCCTTATCTCCTGCTGTAACCAGGCACTGTTTCTGGAAAAGCTTGGCATTTGCCCGAGATATAAAGTTGTGAGGTTTGTTCAGAATTGCATACCACCATTGATATTCTCACGGACGATCATCAAGGATCTGGTTTTTGATGAGGTGTCAGTGAGGGTGTACTGGCCCAAAACACCAACTACACATAAGAGAAGAGCAATGGTCTATCTTCATGGAGGAATTGGCTTAATTGGAAACGTCCATAAGTACTTTGAAAGGGAGTCTACATTATCTCATTATATGGCATTAAAATAATTTTTCATGCCATTTTAACACAATGGTTCCAGAAACGTTTTCTAGTGCAAAACAGGGGGAAAGGCTTTGTGCTTTACACATAAACCATTCAATCCCAATTCACCATGTAGGATTTGGTCCGGTTAAGAGAAAATGGAGAAAAGAGAGACACCCCATTGTACTGGTGCAGTGATCTCTTGCAAATTCTAGCTTCATTGCTAATGAATAATCTTTAACTAGGGATGTTGGCAGAATCCTGTTTGGGCATTTGAAGGCATTCTCAGAAATGCTGAAAAATCATGGGAAATGAATTCATAATTTGAGCTTTGGTTTGGAACAACTCCGTTTCTCACCTACTAACTCATGTAACATGGTTATAACAAAATTCACAGTCTTGTATCAGCCTGGATGCCAGCTGTGCCGCCCCCCCCCAACAAGTACACAGTCTCCCAGAAGCTCCCCTTCCCCCTGTGCCACTGGAGCAGCTACTGTCATAGTTGTGCTAGAGAACAAGGTATTGCTTTACATGCTAACAGAATCGGGAGGGGAGGAGGGATGATCTCAAGGTGCAGGTGGTGGGTTTAGAAGTGTACTAATGTGTGGATGAGTGAGCTAGAGGGCTGTGGTGTGTGCATTCATGGGAGTGTGCATCTGAAGTGTGAATGTTTGAATATTAGCACAGATTTTCCCTCCACCCACCTTGTTTTGCCCTGTGTCACCAGCAAGGTCACCCATCCGTAGGGATGGCGAACTCCCCCAAGTTCCATCCAGGGTGAGGGCCCACTCTAGAGAAAACTGGTCCACTTGGGGCTCACCAGTTGTCCCTGGAACTTCCACTGGTGCGTCCTTCAGAGTTTGCAAGGTGATTTTCCAGCGTTTCAAAAGGGAATATCTGCTCATGGCAGCACCCATAAGCATATCTTAGGGAAATTACAGCTGTAAAGGGCATCTTTTATTCCATGTACATTGTTGCCATAAAGTGCACATCAGGGCAGTAATTTAACCCCAAGACATGAATGGCAGCCACTGTGAATTACCTTGCCTTTTGAAACACTGGAAAGCCATCCCGAGTGAAATCTGGAGGATGCGAATGTAAGGGAAGCCAGTCTGTTGTGGACTCAACCGGTGGGATTCTTGAGATTTTGAGATCAATGGAGTTCACAGCAGATTTCTCCATCATCCCTACCCATCCCTAGCACTAAAATGACTATAAGGGGCCCACCCTAAATTCCTCTCATTCCCCAGGAACTTTTCCCTCAATAGAATTTTTCAAGTAGTCATGGAACTTCTTCAGAAAGTATATGTGATTTTTAATGTGGTATGTGAAGTGCTTGTAGATTTTTTAATATTAATTAGTATAGAAATGTAATGAATGCATAAATGCACTCCCCTCAAAACTATAGATCTCTTTTCCAGGATCTTATGAAAGGTTGTGCAACTACATCGCTGGGAAGAGTGGTTCTGTGGTTGTGTGTGTCAAGTAAGTGGGTCCATTTCTTCTGTCCATGAGTAATAGTGATGAGTACATCCAATGGTGTACTTCCTCAGTTGTGGCCCATGAGAGTAAGTGCCTCTGGGAATGCTTTGGCTGCCCATGAGAGTAAGTCCTCCTCAGCCAGCACTCTCTTCACCTGAGAAACCAACGCCTGTAACTAGAACAGAAAGGAAAGCCTGTGAAAATAAGGGAAGAGTTCACAACTGCCTGACACATTTTCTTTCCTTTAAAACTTTCACATTCCACTGCTCCCAATGGGAGCAAACTAGACTTTGCCAGCTCCACAGCTTGAGTAGTTTATACCCAATTCTGGAAGCTCATCAGGGGAATGGGAGGACTTTGGACTAGACTACGGATGGCCTTGAAGTGGAAATCTGACCCTTGGAGGCTCAACAGATTTCCCAGAGTTTCTGGCTTGGCTGGCATTTTCTTGCTGTAGAAGGATCTGAACATACTCTAGTTGAACCAGTAGACGAGGATACCGACCCACAGAAAGCAAATTTTGAGGGGGTGGGGAATCTGAGGGGGAATCATATGTCACATCCTCCATCTCCAGGATGAAATAGCACAACTTGTGGAAGATGGAATGAATTGGCAGAAGAAAGAGTAGGTGAGAGATGGCAGCTGGAAAGATATGAGATGAAGATGGCAGGGCTGTAAATGGAACATAAAAGTGGAGACTGAGCAGGCAAGGACAGAGGGAGAAGGGTGGTTGATCAGGAGTAGGATGAAAATTGCCAACAAGGGAATGAACTGGAAATCATTGCTTTAGGGGCTGGCCTATGGCAAGAGTGATTTATATTTCTCCAAATGACCTTCCAGGCAATAAGTCAGTGGTAGACTGCCAATATTTGGGAAACCAAAATAGAGGACACCCATGGGGTGGGGTGGGGGTGGCAGGAAAGCAGCTTTCTGGGTCCTCTGGAAAGCACAGCACCTCCCCTAGCCACCTTAAAGGCCCCAATTGGAGCGGAGGAGGGGAAAGTGTGTTGTTCCTGCCCCCCAACTGCTCCAATTTCCAGAGGCCCTGAAAAGTGTGCTTCCCCCTGCTCTGCTCCAATTACCCCTCCCTTTTCCAATCAGGGCCATTTCTATAATGTCCAGGAGTGACACACTTTTCCCTTTAAGGCCCCAATTGGAGCAGTGGAGGGGAATGATGCGCCTCTGAAAAGCACTCCATTCCCCCTGCCATGCCTTAAAGGGGAAAGTGTGTCATTCCAGGACAGAAAATGCCCCCTGACACCCAGGATGTAGCAAAAGCCAGGACACATCTGGAGAAATCCTGACAGTCGGTCACCCTAGATGGGGCAGTGAGAAGAATCATTGTCTCCATGTGGGTCCTCAAGGCCTAGAGGATGCATGCTTGGCTAGCTGAATCAGGAGGCTCTACGTGGTAGTGGATAGCATAGACCAGCTAGGATGTCTTTGTTTTTTGTCTTGGTGAATGGCTCTCTGTTTTACCCTGCACTCTTTTTCATTGTTTTTTTTTTTTTTATGGCAACACTGTTATTTACCTTGTTATTCCTTTTAAACCCAGTTTTATCCCCTTTAACTTTCCTCCCTTTTCCCCTTTAATACACGGCTTTAAAGGCTTAAGCTGGAGTGGTTTACTTCGGGGTAACTCCTGGTGCAAAGTCCAGTGTTTGGCGGGTTGCAGGTGGGCCACTGGGGTGGGTTGGACTTTACCTGGCCTACCTGGCAGGGAGAGCATATTGACTACGCACATCCTTCACAGAGCCCTCCCAAGCAACAGATGAGGAGAGCCAGTGCCCTTCCTCATCTGTTGCTTCCTTCCAGCTGGCCCAGGCCCCTTACCTTGGGGAAAACAGAATTGGGTTTACCATCAAAATGGGTTTCAATGAACAGCAGTGTCTGGATTTGGGCCAAGGTCATGTATGAGTGTATGGTTTGGCCTGGCTTCCTTCTTGGTTCTGCAGTCATCTTTCTGGTGTGCATCTGCTTTTGACATGGTCTAAGCGGCCATGTTCTGGTGGCTGTGTGCCCCCCTTGACGTGAGGGGTTTCTACCAGGCTAGAGAAAGGTGAATAAATCAGAAGCTGATTTGGGGCATCATGAAAAGCAGCAAATGACTCATGGTTTAATTTTTTTTTCATTGTCTTTTCACTGCTGGGGAAGGGGAGAGGTACTTGATTGGTTTTGGGTTGGGTGGGAGGAGGTACCAAATCACCAATGTGGTGTGGCTACAAAGGAGGCAAATGCAACTTTAGCTTGCATTATAGCTCATAAAGTGAGAGAAGTAATAGATCCACTCTTCTATTGCTGGTCAGATCTCACTTGGACTAATTGTGTCCCATTATGTGTCCACACTCAGATAAATTGGACAGAGTAGGGCAACAAAAATGATCAGTGGAGTAGAAGCTGAGTCCTGTGAGGATGATGGAAAGAACTAGCTATGTTCAACCTTGAGGAAAGAAGGCTGAGGGGGATATAATAGCAGTTTCCAAGAGGGCCAGAACCGGTTCTCTATCATCCAAGACTATAGGATATGAAATAATGGCCTTAAATTATAGGAAGGCAGATTTCAGTTGAACATCATGAGAAACTTCCTCATGGTCAGAGCAGTCACACAATGGAACCCACTGTCTAGGGAGGTGGTGGGATCTTCCTTGCTGGAGGTTTTCAAGCAGGGACTGAACAGCCATCTGTCAAGGATGCTTTAAACTGGATTCTTGCACTGAGCAGGGGGTTGGAGTCGATGGCCTAAATGGCCCCATCTAACTTTATGATTCTCTGATTCTTGTGGAAGGGGAGTTATCTCCTTAGCTAAATCCCATTTGGATTACTGTAAATGTGCTCTACATGAGCCATTAGGGTCACCATATTTGGGAAACAAAAAAAGAGGACACCCAGTGGGGTTGGGTGGGAAAGCAGCTTTCCTGGGTGTCTGGAAGGTACAACTTTTCCCCTCCGGCTCCACTGCTCAGATTGGGGTCTTTTTTATAATTTTCAGGAATGACATGCTTTCCCCTTGAAGGCCACAAGTTGAGCAGGAGGAGGGGGAATGAGGCACCTCCAGAAAAAAATCAGCATTCCTCTTCCTGCCGCCATGCTAATGGCAGCCTTAATGAGGAAAGCACGTCAGTCCAAGACATTATATAAAATCACAGAAAATCCACCCTGACAACCAGGATGGAACACAATCCAGGACAAATCCGGAGAATTCCTTACACTTGGTCACCCTAGACTCAGTTGGGTTTATGTGTGTGAGAGAAAGGATGGGTGGTCCAGCACACTCTTTGCTCTGAACCCACTGATTGCCAGCATGTGTCCTCCGACCAAGTATGATCAAAGAAAAAATAGTGCATTCATGGATATATGAAAGTAAAGCTTTCACAACTGCATAACTCTGGATTTTGGATTCCCCAGCCTTCCCTTGTTATCTTCTTCTTCTTCTTCTTCTTCTTCTTCTTCTTCTTCTTCTTCTTCTTCTTCTTCTTCTTCTTCTTGCATTGTGACTGTTCTTCAGGAAATGAAAAATGAGTAAATTCCAGATATTGGGTTGACATGGGGTTCCACTGCAGCTAGTACAGAAGAGTAATAATAAAGTGGTTCATAAATTCCTTTAGCCTCAGATAATGGATGCTAAATACAGATAATATCTTAACTTTGCTTTAGGTTTCGACTTGCTCCAGAGCATCCCTACCCAGTCCCAGTTCTGGACTGTTGCACTGCTACTATACACCTCTTGAAGAATGCAGAGCGATATGGAGTGGACCCAAACCACATCGTTATTGGTGGGGACAGTAGTGGAGGCACATTTGCTGCTGCAGTTTGTCAAGAACTGGTGAAAAGGAAAGATCTCCCAAGGCTACGTGCCCAGATCTTGTTCTACCCATTCCTTCAGGCAGTGGACTTCAATTTGCCTTCTTACCAGCAAAACCATTCTGTTCCATTCCTGTTCAGGAAACGGGTTTTCAAAATTGGCTTTTTACATCTCTCTGGGGAAAATGTGGAAGTGGATGAATTTCTGAAAAGTGCCCACGTTCCTAAGGAGATGAGAGTGAAGTACAGAAAATGGGTTAGTGCAGATATCATTCCAGAAGAATTTAAGGTCAGGGGCTATGTGCCACTAGAGTTTGCTCCATTTTCAGAAAAACATTATGAAATTGGCAAACAAGTCTTTGAGCCCATGTTTTCCCCACTTTTAGCAGAAGATATTGTCATCTGCCAGCTTCCTGAAATGTTCATTTTAACCTGTGAATATGATGTTCTCAGGGATGATGGACTGTTGTATAAGAAACGCCTGGAGGACAACGGTGTGCCAGTGACATGGCATCATATGACAGATGGATTCCATGGACCTATCCCTCTAGTGGATTATGGGCCATTTGAATATGCAAGCATACGTTGTGGTTTGCAACATGCAATCCAATTTTTAGAGTGTTTATAGAAATCAATTGTCTACTGCAGTGCTACATTACTCCTTCTTTTGAGGAACATCCCTCCTTTTAGGGATCCTCTGATCTATCAATTTCACTTTCACCCATGATTGCCAAATATTTACAGTGATGATCATTCCATTCATTTTCTACACACATTTGTGATTTCTTAAAACATAACTCCATATGGAAATCCATACATGCTTTCCTGCATATTCTCCCCTAATATATGCCTTTCTGTCATTTTTAAGGAAACATTTACTAGATCTTTCCAATTGCTGAAATACTTTGCACACTTTCTTCAAATATACACATTGTAGCCATGCTTTTTGCTATACATACTTTTGTTCTGCACTTCAATGTACTGCAGTCTGCATGTCATTCACTGCCCAAACAGCATTTGCAATAATAGCAAAAGTTGGGCAAGATGGACAGACACTTCCAATTTTTTAAAAAAGAAAACATAGTTTGAGCCCCTTCCCGAAACTTGCAAAAATGATATGTGCAAAATGTGGATCCCATGAATAAAATATACAAAATCCTGCCACTAAAAGCAAAACAATAACAAAAATCAGCAGTCCACAGACAAGCAAAACTCAATACCTGTAGAGAAATGCTTGGCAGCGGAGAGCAATACTACGTTCAGGGGACTGAACCAAGGAAAATCCATCAATCCCCCACCACAACCCAACAAATTGATTTCTTCCACATCCCCATGTCAGGAATAAAAAGTTAATCTACAGAAGTGCCTTGAAGGAATGATAGTGACGTCATCAAATCTGCAGGTGTTGCAGATAATACAGAGGCGGAGAAGGTCAAGGATAAAGGAAAGAAGATAATCTTATTGTCCCTTAATTGAATTACTGTTTTGGCTGATGCAATGTCAGTGACATATTGTATGTCAAGTGTATATATTTGTACATTTGTATTTGATGGTGGCTGGCTGGTAGTTGATGGTTGATGGCTGATGGTGAAGGATATGATTCAGTAAAAATCGTTTGGAGAACATGTGTGGATGATTCTTTCAAAAGAGCTCTCAGGACAGAGCAGGAGGTTGGAAGACTGGAATTCTGTTGGAAACTCGGCTTAATAAATTTACCGGACACCCCAATCCTTAGCAAACTAAATTTTTCACCCATCTCATTTCATAATCTGAAAAGTTAGCAGTTTCGGAATAAAGTCCTTTACATGCCTGTATAAATTGGGTCCAGATCTACACCAAGCAAGATGTAACAACAGAACAGTGGTTTGAAAACAGTATACGAAATGTGTCACTGACCCAAACGGTTGTCGATTTCATTATACTGTGTGATAAAGCAATAATAATAATAATAATAATAATAATAATAATAATAATTTTTAACCCACCTCTCCCTCCGGATCAAGGCGGGAACAACAGCAATATAAAACACAAAAATCACAACAGTTAAAATTTTTAAAAAACAAGAAAAAATACATCATTAAAAACATCTTAAAATTCATCTGGATAGGCCTGTCAGAAGAGAGCAGTCTTCATGACTCTCTTTAATTCATGAAGACTGCTAATTTGTCTAACCTCCTCCGGCAGACCATTCCATAGTCTGGGAGCGATGGAAGAGAAGGTCCTCTGGGTACCACTCGTCAGCCTAGTTCTGGCTGACTTGAGTAAATTCTTCCCAGAGGACCTAAGTGTGTGGGGCGGATTGTACAGGAGAAGGCGATCCCGCAGGTAACCTGGACCAAAACCATGTAGGGCTTTAAAGGTAATAACCAACACTTTATACTTCGCCCGGAAACTGATTGGCAGCCAATGAAGCGATTTTAGAACTGGTGTAATGTGATCACCCCTAGGTATACCGGTGACCAACCTGGCTGCCATATTTTGAACAAGTTGAAGTTTCCGGACTAGGCACAAAGGTTGCCCTATGTACAGCACATTGCAGAAGTTGAGCCTCGAAGTTACCAGCGCGTGCACTACCGTCTTTAGGTCTTCCAACTCTAGGAAGGGGTGCAGCTGGCGTATCAGCCGAAGCTGATAGTAGGCACTCCTGGCCATCGCATCAATCTGAGCTGTCATTTGGAGCAATGGATCCAGGAGTATCCCCCAAGTTGCGAACACAATCTTTCAGTTGACACACCTCCAGACCCAGGTTGGGGCCTTTGACAGCAAGCACCTCTGTCTTGTCTGGATTCAGTTTCAGTTTGTTTTTCCCATCCAGCCCATTACCGCCTCCAAACATTCATTCAGAGGAGATACACTATCCTTAGCTGATGATGTTGTCGAAGGCATAGAGAAATATATTTGGGTGTCATCAGCGTATTGATAGCACCCCGCCCCATGCCTCTGGATGATCTCTCCCAGTGGTTTCATGTAAATGTTAAACAGCACTGGGGAAAGGATGGCACCTTGTGGTACACCACATAGCAACTCCTTTTTTGAAGAGCAGCTATCCCCAAGCATCACCATCTGGAACCTGCCCGAGAGATAGGATCGGAACCACTGAAGCACAGTGCCCCCGATTCCCAATTCCCCCAGGTGCTCCAGAAGGATACCATGGTCAACGGTATCGAAAGCCGTTGAGAAGTCCAGAAGCACCAACAGGGACATACTCCCCCTGTCAATACTAAGGCGTAGATCATCCACTAAGGCAACCAAAGCGGTCTCAACTACGTATCGTGCCCTGAAGCCGGTTTGAAATGGGTCTAGAAAATCAGTGTCATCTAAGACTGCCTGGAGTTGGAAGGCAACTGCCGTCTCGATCACCTTGCCCAAAAATGGAAGATTTGATACTGGCCTGTAGTTATTAAAGTCCAGGGGATCCAGGGAGGGCTGTTTTAGAAGCGGCCTTACCACCGCCTCTTTTAAACATGATGGAAAACTCCCCTCCCTAAGAGATGCATTAATGATATGTTGTAAATATGATCTAACTGCATCTCCTCCCTGGACGACCAGCCATGAAGGACAGGGATCGAGAGGGCAAGTCGTCCTTCTCACACATCCAAGTACCTTGTCCACATCCTCGGTACTCACCAACTGAAAATGATCAAGTGTAATCCTACTCGCAGAGTCGCTGGACACTCCACTGTCAGCCTCTGCTATAACAATGGCATCTAAGTCGGCTCTTATCCGAGAGATTTTATCTGAGAAATGATTGTTAAAGGCATCACAGCGAACTACCGAAGGCTCTAAAATCGGATTCAGGGGAGAAGGTGCCTGGGTTGGACCCCTCACCACCCCGAACAGTTCTGCTGGACGTGAATTTGCAGACGCAATGTGTGCAGACAAGAAAGCTTTCTTCGCTGCACGTATTGCCACCCCATAGGAACGAAGATGTTCTCTATGTCGTGTTTTGTCGGATATAAGTCCAGTTTTCCACCATCGGTGCTCCAGTCGTTGTCCTTTCTGCTTCAACTCCCTTAGGTCTTCTGTATACCAGGGCGCCCTATTAGAAGTGGGCTTGAGAGGATGTTTGGGGCGATCGTGTGGATAGCTCTAGTTAGGTCTTGATTCCATCTATTGACCAGGGCTTCTACAGGATCGTCGACGATACCAGCCATAGAACCCTCCAAGGCTTTCTGGAATCCAGAAGGATCCATCAGCCTTTGAGGGCAGACCATCTTAATAAGTCCACCACCCCTGCAGGGGCGGGTGGTAGCCGTGATACTAACCCTGACCAGAGAATGATCTGTCCATGACAATTCGGAGGTATTCAATACCTCCACCCCTGTTCGGAACTGAAAACAGCATCGAGGGTGTAACCTGCTGAATGTGTGGGTCCAGAAACCAACTGGGATAGGCCCATGTTTGTCATGGATGCCATGAACTCCCGAGCTCCACCTGACAAACCGGCCTCGAATGGGATGTTGAAGTCACCCAGGACCAAAAGCTTGGGCGAATCCAACACCAGCTCTGAGACCAGTTCTGTGAGCTCAGCCAGGGAGTCTGATAGGCAGCGGGGTGGCCAGTACACTAACAGAATCCCTAGTCTATCCCTGGTCTTCAGACTCAGGTACACACACTCGATGTGATTCAGTTGCCGGACAGGATGTCTGGTCAGGTTAAGATGGTTTTTGTAGACCACAGCTACTCCACCCCCCCCCCCGCCCACTTTCCCTCACCTGCTCACTAACACAGTACCCAGCTGGGAGGGCCTGAGCCCATGTCAGGCCACTGTCATATCCCAGCCTGGTCTCTGTGAAGCATGCCAGGTCGGCCTCCTCTTCTGTGAGGAGGTCAAAGATTATGTTTGTTTTGTTTTAACTGACCTGGCATTGCATAGAAGCATGGAAAGCTTCTGTGGGTGGACTGGATCGTTCCCCAAGATCCCCGGGGTAGCAGGGCGACCGGAAGGTAAGATGGGTATTAGATATCCATCTCTCCTTCCCCTGTAACGGCATTTTGCCCTGCTATCGCCATATCTCCCTCTGCCCCACACAACAGATATTGGTGCTCCCAGAAACATTTCAATTGCCCTAAGTTGTCCCATCGTCTCTCTCTTGCACGCGCAAGAGAGAAAGAGGGGGTGGGGGAAGTGCAAAGATGTCAGCTGCACTGTCTCCTTCTCCTTCTCCCCCACTCACGCAGTTCTGTTCTCCCACTGCCAGCTCACAGCTGCCTCCGTTGTCCCGTCGTCTCTCTCTCGCGCGTGCGAGAGAGAAAGAGGGGGTGGGGGGAGTGTAGATCCTGCCTCAGTTTTCAAGATGTTTTGTAAGAGGGCTTATTTAGGAATAGAAGACCAATTCTGATGTACTATTGGTTCATTTCTCATCTTTTGTGATGGAACGTTTTCCTCCCCAAACCCTGTGGCCCCTTCTCCAAGGTCTCCTTCCACTCTGAGGGTAACAATATGATGCAGATCAAGTTTTCATGCAACAACAGTAATAAACATACTGATGTAAATTACATGTGCAGGAACCTGTCTATACATTGCTTTACTTTACTAGTTAAATGTTGTTTATTGATTATTGCATCTACATCCCATCTTCTTTCCTCTTGCAGGGAATCTGAGGTAGCTTAAAAGTTCCTCCTCCTCCTTTCCTCCCCCCTTAAGCCTTCTGCATGGTAGTGTAGGCTGAAAGTCAGTACCTGGCCCAAAGTTACCCAGGAAGGTTCACGGCTGAGTGGAAACTAGAATCTGGATCTTGTCACATGAAATCATAGAATGACCACTTTTGGGGTGGAAGCATTGCTGAGGTTTGAATGAAATAAAGCTACCAGAAAGACTGTGCAGAGTTATCAGGAGAAAAAGCCTGAAGATGGGGAAAACATTGTGTGCATTCAAAGCTGACTGGGGAAAATGAAAAGCAAAATGACAGTAGTCAGAAGCAAAGAACGGACAAGGGAATTTCCAAGGTAAGTCTGGAGACTGAGGCAAAGGTCAAATCTGTGGCACGACCTATGGCGGTTCGTGACTATGGTTGACCTGAACACACAAGATCTGGAAACTATTGTTTCAACCATAATGCCAGCTCCCTTTCAAACATAATGCCACCAAGATCATACTGGATTAAACCATGGAATTCCAAGAGTGAGTGTAACTCAGCTTGGCCTTTTGGATCACAAGAAATGAAATGTGAGTTGACTTTTAGCCTTCCCAGTTAGAGGCAGGAGGTGCAGGTGATATATATTTGATGATACACTCATCATTTCACTGAACTGATAAAAAGAAAGGATTTCCAAACAGAAAGTAGCATATTTTGTGCTTGTGACACCAGGTTATCAATAACAAAGGCTCACCTATCAGTGCCCATAGAAGATTCACACTGACATGACACTCATAGAATCATGAATAGGGCAATGAAACAATTCAATTGATAACTGAAACAGAAATACAATTTGATTAAGTAACGATGGGTTTTTAAAATAGTAAATACCAGAAACAGGTTTTGACAATCGCCAATACAGTGGCAGATCTGCAAATGTGGGGAAAATAGTACAAAATTGGGAAAGAGCGGTAATTCAGAGTTTCACTTATTGGGATAAAACTTACATAACCTTGTCGGAACAGTGAATAATGTGCATCATACCACAAAACCATAGCACCTTCCTCCTTCCAGAAGAAGAAAGGGTGAATAATACAACCTGTCATACAACTTGAAAGAAACATGTGGCACTAAAGCGCAACACTCCTTCAAAAGCACAATGGCAGAATATTGCAAGACCCGTCATGTCTTGAGCAGACATTGCCTGGGCATATGTGGCCATTGGCCGTGGATGGACTACAGTTGGGTGGGGTGGGCAGGGATGAGGTGCTGACTACCCTGGTTTTGTTTTAATCGAAATGTTAATATTCTCCTGAAGTGGTTACAGAAGTCTGAGCGACGTAATGGTTTCCCTCTATTTGGCTCTGGTTAGGCTTCATCTTTAGTACTGTGTCCAGTTGAGGGCAACACATTTCATGAAGTATTCAGATTAGGGGTGTGCATCGGATCGGATCCGATCCACGATCCGAATCCGATCCGCCCCAAAAATCGGAAAATCCGATCCGATCCGATCCGACACACCATCCGATCCGATCCGATCTGGCGAGGTCCGATCCGGATCGGATCGGATCGGCGGATCGGACGCCATTTTAAATGCGTTTTTCCCATAGCAAAGTATTGTTGTTTTACAAAAATGCCTATAACTTTTTCATTTTTAACGACAGAAGGATGAATCTTGGGCACATTGTACACTGGTTAGGGATAGGTATCTGTGAGAAATTTCAGAAAGATTGGTGCATGCAGTTTGTGGCAATTAATTTTTTAATAAATAACATGGAATGCCTATAACTCGGTCATTTTTAAAGTTACACACATGAAACTTTTCCACATTGTAGGTGGTACCTTGGGACCCACGTGTGTGAAATCCCAGAACCGTGGGTGCTTGTCTGGTGTGGCAATGAATTTTTGAAAAATGGGTAGTAGTGGGGTAAATGCAGTTATGCCTCCCATGTTTTTATTTTTAAAGATACAAACAGGACACTTCGGCACATTACAGGGAACACTTCCCTTGATATGTGTGTAAAATTTCAGACAGCTAGCTCCAGGCATGTGTTGGCAATGAATTGTTGAAAATTGGGTAGCAGTGGGGTAAAATACAGTTTTGCCTCCCATTTTTTTATTTTCAAAGATACAAACGGGAAACTTTGGCACATTGCAGGGAACACTTCACTTCAAATGTGTGTGAAATTTCCGGAAGCTAGGTGCAATATTTTAGTGGGAAACGAACGTTTATTCATGGCATTTCACATGGGATTTATGGGTTGGTTTGAAGAGCTACCAAGCTCTAACTCGCTCACATGGCACAGGACCTATGCCCGCTCAAACGCTGAAAATTTCACAAACTTTGGTGCAATGCTTTAGTGGGAAAATAAAGGTTTATTCATGGCATTTCACATGGGATTTATGGGTTGGTTTTAAGAGCTACAAAGCTCTAACTCGCTCACATGGCACAGGACTTATGCCCGCTCAAACGCTGAAAATTTCACAAACTTTGGTGCAATGCTTTAGTGGGAAAACAAAGGTTTATTCATGGCATTTCACATGGGATTTATGGGTTGGTTTTAAGAGCTACAAAGCTCTAACTCGCTCACATGGCACAGGACTTATGCCCGCTCAAACGCTGAAAATTTCACAAACTTTGGTGCAATGCTTTAGTGGGAAAACAAAGGTTAAACTTTATTATTTTAAACCTTCAGGAAAGGGAGGGGGAGGCTGTGTTTGTGTGTGTGTGTTTGACAGCTTGATCCACCAATTGTGCTTTAGAATACATGACTGAATCACCCAATCCTGTGAAGACTTTCTTCAGCCTCCAATCGCAATGCTGGAGGAGGGCACCAGTATATATTCTCTCAGCCCTGCCCTTCTGGCTCTTTGTGGGTTGAACGTGGAGGAGATTAGGGAGTGTTTTGGAGCTGTGTTGGAGAGACTGTATTATTGATTGTATTTGGAGGTGGTTTTGAGGAGTTTTTCTGATCTTTTACTTCAGCTTTTCTTGTTCTCTCTCTTGGCTTTCCTTTCCCTCTTGCCTTTCCTTTCTTAGATAGCACGTTTGTTTGTCTGTGAGTTCAGTTTGTCTTTGCAGTGAGTGTGTTTGTTCTTCTTTCGCTTTCTGAAAAAAACCCAAAAAAATAATAAAAAAATATTTCTATCCTCTCTCTCTCTCTCTCTCTTTCTGTGTGTGTGTGTGTGTGTGTGTGTGCGCTTGTGAGTGAGTGTGTGTTGCTGGGCTGTGTAGCCTGCTGCTACAAACACAAAAAAAGTCAGCAAAGCACACACTTATACAAAAATAAATAATAATAAAAATAAAATGAAGCGTGGCACTCAAAGGGGGGGTGCTCCCAAGGCAGCATTTGGGAGAGGCCGCTCTGGGCATGGCGCTGCTGCTGCTGCTGCTGGGACCAGCAGCAGGCAGCCTACTTCCACACCCCCAGTTAAACTGAGGCGTTCTCCACTGGGGCAGCAGAAGCAGGCAGAGGCAACTCAAAGTAGTGCCTGCAGGGCACTCTTTCAGCAACATGAGGCAGGTGCTGGGAGCAGCAGTGGGCATGAAGAAGGAGCACTATATCCAGCTCCTTCTTTGGTGGGTGAGCCTGTGAACCCGCTGACTGATCTTTTCCCAGATCTTGTGGAAGTCAGCGAGGTTCAGAGTGAGAAGGAGGACTCTGATGTGGGGCAAGAGGAAGAGCAGGCAGCACCAGAGACTTACTCTCCACAATCCGTCCTCTCTTCCACTCATTCCCTTGCTCCTGAGGTGACACCACAGAGCGAAGGCGCCGGCAGGCCGTCTGTGTCACCCCAGAAGCGACAGGCAAGCAAGGTGTGGGACCACTTTGAGGTGGCAGTGGATTCCCGCTTTGCTGTCTGTCACCACTGCAAGATGTCAGTGAGCAGGGGAAAAATGCCAGGCCACTTCACCACCACGAACCTCAGCCGCCACATGCAGAGGCACCACCAGTCTGTTTTGCTTGGGACCGAGGCGGGCACCTCGCAGCAGACTGGTGCTAGCGGCAAGGGCAAGCAGAAGGCTCCTGCAACTTCTGCCAGCTCTCGACCTCCCATCCCCAAGAGGCTTTGCCAGGCCACCATGGAAGAGATGGGGTGGGGGAAGTATGGAGCCACAAGGTGGCGTTTTCCAGCGCCCAACCAGATCACCAATTGCATCGGTGAGATGGTGGCGTTGGATGACCAGCCATTCAGCCTCGTCGAGAACGCAGGCTTCAAGAGGCTGATGGCTCTTGTGGTTCCATACTACAAGCCACCGTGTCGCACCACCCTGAGCAGGCGTGTGGTGCCCTCCCTGTACCAGGCATGCAGGGAGTTAGTTCTGGGTCGTCTGTGCCAGGCAGAGGCACAGAAGGTGCACTTCACTTCGGACATCTGGTCCAGCGAAGGAGGAGTGCACGCTTACCTGTCCCTGACGGCTCACTGGTGGGGAGCCTCAGGGCAGGAAGCACCCAGGACTTCTGGGACTGGGAAGGAGGGCTGCTGCTGGGCCCTCCTTCATACCGCAGTCATGGACCAGTCCCACACGGTGGAGGAGATTACGGAGGCCATGAACCGCATGGTGGCAGGGTGGCTGGGCGGGCACCAGCACACCCGCGGTTACATGGTCACGGACGGGGGAGCCAATATGCTGAAGGCGGTGCGCGATGGCGGATTTGAGGGCATCCGCTGCATCGCGCACGTCTTCAACCTGGTCGTCAGGGATGGCCTTGGAGGCAGCAAGGCCCCTCTCCCTCCCCAAATCCGTAATCTCCTAGAGAGCTGCAGGAAGGTGGCTGGGCATTTCCACCACAGCGTGAAGGGCAGTCGGTTGCTGCGGGAGAAGCAGCAGGAGCTGGGACCTCTTCAGCACCGGCTAGTGCAGGACGTGGCAACACGTTGGAACTCCACCTACCACATGCTCGAGCGTATGGTGGAGCAACAGCGTGTTGTCCACGAGATGTTCAGGGTCGGGGACATTGGCATCCAGGCCCCACTGTCCAGGCAGCAGTGGGAGGCCATGTCCCAGCTTCTGGTGGTCCTCAAGCCGTTCCTTGAGGCCACCGAGACCCTGAGCAGCAGCACTGCCCTTCTCAGCCAGGTGCTCCCCGTGGCCAGGCATCTCCAGAATCAGATGGGCGAGTTTCTGGAGGCCGGGGATGCCGTCACCGGCAGGCGCTTCCTGCCAGAGGTGCGGGAAGTGGTGACGAGGCTGAGGGAAAGCCTATCCCGCCGGGTCCAGCCTCTCTACAATGAGAGGCAGTACATGTTGGCCACCATGTGCGACCCGCGCATCAAGGATGGGTTATGTGGGCAGACTTCCCGGGCAGGTTGGGTGGAAATGCTGGTGACGGACGTTCGGGCGGCCCGGGATGCCAGGATTGGGCAGGCAGAGGAGGAGCCCACCGAAGCCCAGGCGCTAAGTCCGCTGAGCACCACCAGCAGCGGCGGCAGAAGCACCACCACACCCAGCAGGGGGACAGGCCAGGGGTTTTGGGACAAGGTTTTGCAGGCTGCGGTTGGGCATAGAGGCACTCAACCCAGCCGCCGCCAGGATGATGCTGCAGCAGCAGTGCAGCGTTACCTGGCGGAGCAGATGGAGGACGGCTCCATCGAACCCCTGGCCTACTGGTCATCTCGGCGCCAGATGTGGCCTGATCTGGCGCGGGTGGCCATGGACAGAATCAGCTGCCCACCGTCCAGCGTTCCAAGCGAGCGGGTGTTTTCCATGGCGGGCGACGTGGTCACACCCCACCGCTCTCGCTTGGACGCTGAGATTGTGGAGCAGCTGGTCTTCCTCAAGGTCAATCTGCCCCTGCTGGGATACCCCACCCTCATGCCCGCGGGGGAGTAATTGGCAGGCACCCCCCATCCATCCCACACCTTTGGGCAGGCACCGGCAGGCCCTTGATTTTTTAATTCTTATTTTCGGTTAATTAATTTTCTTTACTTTAATTTACTGGCTGTGTTGTTTACAGCTCAGTAACTCAACTCTGAACGATGGATCCCGAAGGGATCTAGTTTCTTCTCCTAGCCTCTTACATTGAGGGGATGCACAAGCATCTCACACATTCTATGTTGTTTGACTTGAACCAATGTGCTTGCACGTGTGCCTCTGAAATTGGACTCCGATGGCTCCCTCCAGGCCTTCTGTAAGGTCCCACACTTCCATGGGCGTTTCTTCTTGTAAGACCACGTCAGAGGCTCATGAGAACTTTGGATAAGAAGAAGGCTTAATTTTATCGCCAAGGAACGCATGCACCTCTCTGACTATGAACGAAGGACGCGATAGGATTCCTCTTCCAGGCTCCTACATTGAGTGGATGACAAGCAGCATCCCACACTGTTTCTGACTGTGTCTTTTGGACTTATGTGGCAGCCTTGCAGGGCTGTCACTGTGTGTTGTGTTTATTTTGGCTATATGATTTAAAAAACTGCCTGCCCGCCTGCCCACCTGCTAGGTTGCCGCCATTGTGAAGTAGCCGGAATGCGTGGGCTGGTCTCACGGTTCTATTGCTTACTTGTGCAATGCGCAAGCGCCTGGCATCATGCCCGCCTCTGCCTCTGCCTCTGCCTGCCTGCCTGCCTGCCCGCCTGCTAGGTTGCCGCCATTGTGAAGTAGCCGGAATGCGTGGGCTGGTCTCATGGTTCTATTGCTCACTTGTGCAATGTGCAAGCGCCTGGCATCATGCCCGCCTCTGCCTCTGCCTCTGCCTGCCTGCCTGCCTGCCTGCCCGCCTGCCCACCTGCTAGGTTGCCGCCATTGTGAAGTAGCCAGAATGCGTGGGCTGGTCTCACGGTTCTATTGCTTACTTGTGCAATGTGCAAGCGCCTGGCATCATGCCCGCCTCTGCCTCTGCCTCTGCCTGCCCGCCTGCCCACCTGCTAGGTTGCCGCCATTGTGAAGTAGCCGGAATGCGTGGGCTGGTCTCACGGTTCTATTGCTTACTTGTGCAATGTGCAAGCGCCTGGCATCATGCCCGCCTCTGCCTCTGCCTCTGCCTGCCTGCCTGCCTGCCCGCCTGCCCACCTGCTAGGTTGCCGCCATTGTGAAGTAGCCGGAATGCGTGGGCTGGTCTCACG
Organism: Anniella stebbinsi; assembly: GCA_029215795.1. NCBI lineage: Eukaryota > Metazoa > Chordata > Lepidosauria > Squamata > Anniellidae > Anniella > Anniella stebbinsi. The sequence continues at coordinate 410,916,799 of JARDYH010000001.1, read as the reverse complement.
GTTCTATTGCTTACTTGTGCAATGTGCAAGCGCCTGGCATCATGCCCGCCTCTGCCTCTGCCTCTGCCTGCCTGCCTGCCTGCCTGCCCGCCTGCCCACCTGCTAGGTTGCCGCCATTGTGAAGTAGCCGGAATGCGTGGGCTGGTCTCACGGTTCTATTGCTTACTTGTGCAATGTGCAAGCGCCTGGCATCATGCCCGCCTCTGCCTCTGCCTCTGCCTGCCTGCCTGCCTGCCCGCCTGCCCACCTGCTAGGTTGCCGCCATTGTGAAGTAGCCGGAATGCGTGGGCTGGTCTCACGGTTCTATTGCTTACTTGTGCAATGTGCAAGCGCCTGGCATCATGCCCGCCTCTGCCTCTGCCTCTGCCTGCCTGCCTGCCTGCCCGCCTGCCCACCTGCTAGGTTGCCGCCATTGTGAAGTAGCCGGAAAGCGTGGGCTGGTCTCACGGTTCTATTGCTTACTTGTGCAATGTGCAAGCGCCTGGCATCATGCCCACCTCTGCCTCTGCCTCTGCCTGCCTGCCTGCCTGCCTGCTAGGTTGCCGCCATTGTGAAGTAGCCGGAATGCGTGGGCTGGTCTCACGGTTCTATTGCTTACTTGTGCAATGTGCAAGCGCCTGGCATCATGCCCGCCTCTGCCTCTGCCTCTGCCTGCCTGCCTGCCTGCCTGCTAGGTTGCCGCCATTGTGAAGTAGCCGGAATGCGTGGGCTGGTCTCACGGTTCTATTGCTTACTTGTGCAATGTGCAAGCGCCTGGCATCATGCCCGCCTCTGCCTCTGCCTCTGCCTGCCTGCCTGCCTGCCTGCTAGGTTGCCGCCATTGTGAAGTAGCCGGAATGCGTGGGCTGGTCTCACGGTTCTATTGCTTACTTGTGCAATGTGCAAGCGCCTGGCATCATGCCCGCCTCTGCCTCTGCCTCTGCCTGCCTGCCTGCCTGCCTGCTAGGTTGCCGCCATTGTGAAGTAGCCGGAATGCGTGGGCTGGTCTCACGGTTCTATTGCTTACTTGTGCAATGTGCAAGCGCCTGGCATCATGCCCGCCTCTGCCTCTGCCTCTGCCTGCCTGCCTGCCTGCCTGCTAGGTTGCCGCCATTGTGAAGTAGCCGGAATGCGTGGGCTGGTCTCACGGTTCTATTGCTTACTTGTGCAATGTGCAAGCGCCTGGCATCATGCCCGCCTCTGCCTCTGCCTCTGCCTGCCTGCCTGCCTGCCTGCTAGGTTGCCGCCATTGTGAAGTAGCCGGAATGCGTGGGCTGGTCTCACGGTTCTATTGCTTACTTGTGCAATGCGCAAGCGCCTGGCATCATGCCTCTGCCTCTGCCTGCCTGCCACTGTGACTTTGCCTGGAGGAGCCTATGTGCCACTGTGACTTTGCCTGGAGGAGCCTATGCCAATGTGACTTTGCCTGGAGGAGCCTATGCCAATGTGACTTTGCCTGGAGGAGCCTATGCCAATGTGACTTTGCCTGGAGGAGCCTATGTGCCACTGTGACTTTGCCTGGAGGAGCCTATGTGCCACTGTGACTTTGCCTGGAGGAGCCTATGTGCCACTGTGACTTTGCCTGGAGGAGCCTATGCCAATGTGACTTTGCCTGGAGGAGCCTATGCCAATGTGACTTTGCCTGGAGGAGCCTATGCCAATGTGACTTTGCCTGGAGGAGCCTATGTGCCACTGTGACTTTGCCTGGAGGAGCCTATGAGCCACTGTGACTTTGCCTGGAGGAGCCTATGTGCCACTGTGACTTTGCCTGGAGGAGCCTATGCCAATGTGACTTTGCCTGGAGGAGCCTATGCCAATGTGACTTTGCCTGGAGGAGCCTATGTGCCACTGTGACTTTGCCTGGAGGAGCCTATGTGCCACTGTGACTTTGCCTGGAGGAGCCTATGCCAATGTGACTTTGCCTGGAGGAGCCTATGCCAATGTGACTTTGCCTGGAGGAGCCTATGCCAATGTGACTTTGCCTGGAGGAGCCTATGTGCCACTGGAGTCCTCCGATCCACAGCGGCCGCACGAATAAGGTAAGTGTGTGCAGTCAACGCAGGGACACCTGAGAGTGTCCAGAAGTGGGGCAGTCTGAGATCTTACTTCCGAGTAAGCAAGCAGGCAGCCCCGTGTGCCTACTGGGGCGTGGGCACTCAGGACCGGGCAGATGCCAGTCCTGGGTGAGAGGGAGCCAATGGTGGAAAAGTATGATTTATCTCATGTTAATTATTTTCCCCCCCCCTCCTTCTTTTGCAGCCTATGGAACTCTTCGCCACTGCGCAAAGCGCACCCGTGATTCCAGACTGCCCATCTGCCCCAGCCACGGCCACATGGAGGTGGCCCCTCGATTCACGTCACCCCTACGACTCAGGTAAGAGTGCAGGCAGAGTGGGCATATAGAAAAGAAGGCAGGGCCCCTGCACCTTTAACTGTTGTGATGAAGAGGGAATCTCAGCAGGAACTAATTCCATACAAATGACACTGGCAGAAATTCCTTTTTCTCTACAACTGCTGAAGTTAGGAACCCTGACCTGGATTTGATCTGGTCAGCCTAACGTAGGGTGCTATTAGGAGTGAATGAATAACCCAAGGACAAAAGAAATGGTGATTCTCTAATGATCCGGTAAGCTGTGTCCTGCCAGACACAAAAGGATAGCCAATCCCTCTAACAATGGGCTCAGAAGAGTGATTTAGAAAGGGAGGGGTGCAGCAGGAGAAAGAGGATTGCATCACAAACAAGAGAAGTGTGCCGGTGGGAGACTACTAGGACTTGCATGTATTAATTATTTAATACAAATCTTTATTTATTTTCCTTTCTTCTTTTGCAGTATAAAAGTATTCATGTAATATTCATTATCCCCCTCCTCTTCTTTTGCAGCCTATGGAACTCTCACTGCCACAGTGCCTGGGAAAGGAGAGACTTTGCCCATTAAATGCCAGCCTGCCTGCCCGCTGCTGATGCCACCTGCCGCCTTCCAGATCGTTCCTGCGAGGAGGGCCAGCCGCCTTCCTTGCACAAGCCATGGGACTAGGGGTCCTCCAGGAGAATCTCACCGAGTCCTCAACGCCCTCAGGACTATGGTAAGTGTTCTGTGAATGGGGGGGGCACCTTCCACCTAACTAAAGGTTGGCTGTCTGCCTGCTAACTTCCGAGTAAGCAGGCAGGCCCGTGTGCCTACTTTGGCGTGGGCACTCCGGAACGGCCAATCCTGGGTGGGAGGGAGCTATTTGTGTTGAAGTGGTCAACTAATATTCATTCTTTTCCCCCCCCCTCCTTCTTTTGCAGCCTATGGAACTCTTCGCCACTGCGCAAAGCGCACCCGTGATTCCAGACTGCCCATCTGCCCCAGCCACGGCCGCATGGAGGTGGCCCATCGATTCACGTCGCCCGCACGACTCAGGTAAGAGCCTGTCAGAGAGCTTACCCACGAGTAAGCAAGCAGGCAGCCCCGTGTGCCTGCTGGGGCGTGGGCACTCAGGACCGGGCACATGCCAGTCTTGGGTGGGAGGGAGCCAGTGGTGGAAAAGTATCATTTTTCTCATATTCTTCCCCCCCCCCTTCTTCTTTTGCAGCCTATGGAACTCTTTGCCACAGTGCCCAGGAGAGACGGTAATGCAGACTGCCCACCTGCCCGTCACTGCCCACCTGGAAGTGGCATCTTATCAACAACGCCCTCAGGAGGACTATGGTAAGTGTTCTGTGAATGGGGGGGCACCTTCCACCTAACTAAAGGTTGGCTGTCTGCCTGCTAACTTCCGAGTAAGCAGGCAGGCCCGTGTGCCTACTTTGGCGTGGGCACTCCGGAACGGCCAATCCTGGGTGGGAGGGAGCTATTTGTGTTGAAGTGGTCAACTAATATTCATTCTTTTTCCCCCCCTCCTTCTTTTGCAGCCTATGGAACTCTTCGCCACTGCGCAAAGCGCACCCGTGATTCCAGACTGCCCATCTGCCCCAGCCACGGCCGCATGGAGGTGGCCCATCGATTCACGTCGCCCGCACGACTCAGGTAAGAGCCTGTCAGAGAGCTTACCCACGAGTAAGCAAGCAGGCAGCCCCGTGTGCCTGCTGGGGCGTGGGCACTCAGGACCGGGCACATGCCAGTCTTGGGTGGGAGGGAGCCAGTGGTGGAAAAGTATCATTTTTCTCATATTCTTCCCCCCCCTTCTTCTTTTGCAGCCTATGGAACTCTTTGCCACAGTGCCCAGGAGAGACGGTAATGCAGACTGCCCACCTGCCCGTCACTGCCCACCTGGAAGTGGCATCTTATCAACAACGCCCTCAGGAGGACTATGGTAAGTGTTCTGTGAATGGGGGGGCACCTTCCACCTAACTAAAGGTTGGCTGTCTGCCTGCTAACTTCCGAGTAAGCAGGCAGGCCCGTGTGCCTACTTTGGCGTGGGCACTCCGGAACGGCCAATCCTGGGTGGGAGGGAGCTATTTGTGTTGAAGTGGTCAACTAATATTCATTCTTTTTCCCCCCCCTCCTTCTTTTGCAGCCTATGGAACTCTTCGCCACTGCGCAAAGCGCACCCGTGATTCCAGACTGCCCATCTGCCCCAGCCACGGCCGCATGGAGGTGGCCCATCGATTCACGTCGCCCGCACGACTCAGGTAAGAGTGCAGGCAGAGTGGGCATATAGAAAAGAAGGCAGGGCCCCTGCACCTTTAACTGTTGTGATGAAGAGGGAATCTCAGCAGGAACTAATTCCATACAAATGACACTGGCAGAAATTCCCTTTTCTCTACAACTGCTGAAGTTAGGAAACCTGACCTGGATTTGATCTGGTCAGCCTAACGTAGGGTGCTATTAGGAGTGAATGAATAACCCCAGGACAAAAGAAATGGTGATTCTCTAATGCTCCGGTAAGCTGTGTCCTGCCAGACACAAAAGGATAGCCAATCCCTAAAAATGGGCTCAGAAGAGTGATTTAGAAAGGGAGGGGTGCAGCAGGAGAAGGAGGATTGCATCACAAACAAGAGAAGTGTGCCGGTGGGAGACTACTAGGACTTGCATGTATTAATTTAAGACAAATCTTTATTTATTTTCCTTTCTTCTTTTGCAGTATAAAAGTATTCATGTAATATTCATTATCCCCCTCCTCTTCTTTTGCAGCCTATGGAACTCTCACTGCCACAGTGCCCGGGAAAGGAGAGACTTTGCCCTGAATGCCAGCCTGCCTGCCCGCCCGCTGCTGATGCCGCCTGCCGCCTTCCAGATCCTTCCTGCAAAGAGAGCAAGCCGCCCTCCTTGCACAAGCCATGGGACTTGGCATTCGCCCTCACGGGGAATGTCACCCAGTCCCCAACGCCGCTGTTGGACTTTGCCCTGGATGCCAGCCTGCCTGCCCGCTGCTGATGCCGCCTGCCGCCTTCCAGATCCTTCCTGCGAGGAGGGCCAGCCGCCTTCCTCGCTCAAGCCATGGGACTTGGCATTCGCCCTCACGGGGAATGTCACCCAGTCCCCAACGCCGCTGTTGGACTTTGCCCTGGATGCCAGCCTGCCTGCCCGCTGCTGATGCCGCCTGCCGCCTTCCAGATCCTTCCTGTGAGGAGGGCCAGCCGCCTTCCTCGCACAAGCCATGGGACTTGGCATTCGCCCTCACGGGGAATGTCACCCAGTCCCCAACGCCGCTGTTGGACTTTGCCCTGGATGCCAGCCTGCCTGCCCGCTGCTGATGCCGCCTGCCGCCTTCCAGATCCTTCCTGCGAGGAGGGCCAGCCGCCTTCCTCGCACAAGCCATGGGACTTGGCATTCGCCCTCACGGGGAATGTCACCCAGTCCCCAACGCCGCTGTTGGACTTTGCCCTGGATGCCAGCCTGCCTGCCCGCTGCTGATGCCGCCTGCCGCCTTCCAGATCCTTCCTGTGAGGAGGGCCAGCCGCCTTCCTCGCACAAGCCATGGGACTTGGCATTCGCCCTCACGGGGAATGTCACCCAGTCCCCAACGCCGCTGTTGGACTTTGCCCTGGATGCCAGCCTGCCTGCCCGCTGCTGATGCCGCCTGCCGCCTTCCAGATCCTTCCTGCAAAGAGAGCAAGCCGCCCTCCTTGCACAAGCCATGGGACTTGGCATTCGCCCTCACGGGGAATGTCACCCAGTCCCCAACGCCGCTGTTGGACTTTGCCCTGGATGCCAGCCTGCCTGCCCGCTGCTGATGCCGCCTGCCGCCTTCCAGATCCTTCCTGTGAGGAGGGCCAGCCGCCTTCCTCGCACAAGCCGTGGGACTTGGCATTCGCCCTCACGGGGAATGTCACCCAGTCCCCAACGCCGCTGTTGGACTTTGCCCTGGATGCCAGCCTGCCTGCCCGCTGCTGATGCCGCCTACCGCCTTCCAGATCCTTCCTGTGAGGAGGGCCAGCCGCCTTCCTCGCACAAGCCATGGGACTTGGCATTCGCCCTCACGGGGAATGTCACCCAGTCCCCAACGCCGCTGTTGGACTTTGCCCTGGATGCCAGCCTGCCTGCCCGCTGCTGATGCCGCCTGCCGCCTTCCAGATCCTTCCTGCAAAGAGAGCAAGCCGCCCTCCTTGCACAAGCCATGGGACTTGGCATTCGCCCTCACGGGGAATGTCACCCAGTCCCCAACGCCGCTGTTGGACTTTGCCCTGGATGCCAGCCTGCCTGCCCGCTGCTGATGCCGCCTGCCGCCTTCCAGATCCTTCCTGTGAGGAGGGCCAGCCGCCTTCCTCGCACAAGCCATGGGACTTGGCATTCGCCCTCACGGGGAATGTCACCCAGTCCCCAACGCCGCTGTTGGACTTTGCCCTGGATGCCAGCCTGCCTGCCCGCTGCTGATGCCGCCTGCCGCCTTCCAGATCCTTCCTGCAAAGAGAGCAAGCCGCCCTCCTTGCACAAGCCATGGGACTTGGCATTCGCCCTCACGGGGAATGTCACCCAGTCCCCTACGCCGCTGTTGGACTTTGCCCTGGATGCCAGCCTGCCTGCCCGCTGCTGATGCCGCCTGCCGCCTTCCAGATCCTTCCTGTGAGGAGGGCCAGCCGCCTTCCTCGCACAAGCCATGGGACTTGGCATTCGCCCTCACGGGGAATGTCACCCAGTCCCCAACGCCGCTGTTGGACTTTGCCCTGGATGCCAGCCTGCCTGCCCGCTGCTGATGCCGCCTGCCGCCTTCCAGATCCTTCCTGCAAAGAGAGCAAGCCGCCCTCCTTGCACAAGCCATGGGACTTGGCATTCGCCCTCACGGGGAATGTCACCCAGTCCCCAACGCCGCTGTTGGACTTTGCCCTGGATGCCAGCCTGCCTGCCCGCTGCTGATGCCGCCTGCCGCCTTCCAGATCCTTCCTGTGAGGAGGGCCAGCCGCCTTCCTCGCACAAGCCATGGGACTTGGCATTCGCCCTCACGGGGAATGTCACCCAGTCCCCAACGCCGCTGTTGGACTTTGCCCTGGATGCCAGCCTGCCTGCCCGCTGCTGATGCCGCCTGCCGCCTTCCAGATCCTTCCTGCAAAGAGAGCAAGCCGCCCTCCTTGCACAAGCCATGGGACTTGGCATTCGCCCTCAAGGAGAATGTCACCCAGTCCCCAACGCCGCTGTTGGACTTTGCCCATTAAATGCCAGCCTGCCTGCCCGCTGCTGATGCCGCCTGCCGCCTTCCAGATCCTTCCTGTGAGGAGGGCCAGCCGCCTTCCTCGCACAAGCCATGGGACTTGGCATTCGCCCTCACGGGGAATGTCACCCAGTCCCCAACGCCGCTGTTTGGACTTTGCCCATTAAATGCCAGCCTGCCTGCCCGCCTTCCAGATTCTGCTGTGGAAGGAGAAATAAATAATACTAGGTGCTGCAAGAGACCATGTGGATTGGCTCTACATCAAAGCAGCCTTCTGGTTTAGAATTACATACTACACAAGAAAAGAACAATCACTTATCCTGCAAGATCCCTTCCCAGGCTAGGATCTGAATAATAGCTATTAGCTAGGATCTGAATAGCTATTACCTGGGATCTGATTAGCTACTAGTGCATTTGGTAGCATTCCTGCAACCAACACCTGTCTTGTCATGTAAATGTATGGGTCCCTAAAGCAATTTACAATCACTTTACATTTTACAAATGAATAAGTGAAACTTTCTTCCCTCATTACCAATCCACACCAGGCAGGCAATGTCCCCTTCCTGAAGGTTTAAAATAATAAAGTTTAACCTTTGTTTTCCCACTAAAGCATTGCACCAAAGTTTGTGAAATTTTCAGCGTTTGAGCGGGCATAAGTCCTGTGCCATGTGAGCGAGTTAGAGCTTTGTAGCTCTTAAAACCAACCCATAAATCCCATGTGAAATGCCATGAATAAACCTTTGTTTTCTCACTAAAGCATTGCACCAAAGTTTGTGAAATTTTCAGCGTTTGAGCGGGCATAAGTCCTGTGCCATGTGAGCGAGTTAGAGCTTTGTAGCTCTTAAAACCAACCCATAAATCCCATGTGAAATGCCATGAATAAACCTTTGTTTTCCCACTAAAGCATTGCACCAAAGTTTGTGAAATTTTCAGCGTTTGAGCGGGCATAGGTCCTGTGCCATGTGAGCGAGTTAGAGCTTGGTAGCTCTTAAAACCAACCCATAAATCCCATGTGAAATGCCATGAATAAACCTTTGTTTTCCCACTAAAGCATTGCACCAAAGTTTGTGAAATTTTCAGTGTTTGAGCGGGCATAAGTCCTGTGCCATGTGAGCGAGTTAGAGCTTTGTAGCTCTTAAAACCAACCCATAAATCCCATGTGAAATGCCATGAATAAACCTTTGTTTTCCCACTAAAGCATTGCACCAAAGTTTGTGAAATTTTCAGCGTTTGAGCGGGCATAAGTCCTGTGCCATGTGAGCGAGTTAGAGCTTTGTAGCTCTTAAAACCAACCCACAAATCCCATGTGAAATGCCATGAATAAACCTTTGTTTTCCCACTAAAGCATTGCACCAAAGTTTGTGAAATTTTCAGCGTTTGAGCGGGCATAAGTCCTGTGCCATGGGAGCGAGTTAGAGCTTTGTAGCTCTTAAAACCAACCCACAAATCCCATGTGAAATGCCATGAATAAACCTTTGTTTTCCCACTAAAGCATTGCACCAAAGTTTGTGAAATTTTCAGCGTTTGAGCGGGCATAAGTCCTGTGCCATGTGAGCGAGTTAGAGCTTGGTAGCTCTTCAAACCAACCCATAAATCCCATGTGAAATGCCATGAATAAACGTTCGTTTCCCACTAAAATGTTGCACCTAGCTTCCGGAAATTTCACACACATTTGAAGTGAAGTGTTCCCTGCAATGTGCCAAAGTTTCCCGTTTGTATCTTTGAAAATAAAAAAATGGGAGGCAAAACTGTATTTTACCCCACTGCTACCCAATTTTCAACAATTCATTGCCAACACATGCCTGGAGCTAGCTGTCTGAAATTTTACACACATATCAAGGGAAGTGTTCCCTGTAATGTGCCGAAGTGTCCTGTTTGTATCTTTAAAAATAAAAACATGGGAGGCATAACTGCATTTACCCCACTACTACCCATTTTTCAAAAATTCATTGCCACACCAGGCAAGCACCCACGGTTCTGGGATTTCACACACGTGGGTCCCAAGGTTCCACCTACAATGTGGCAAAGTTTCATGTGTGTAACTTTAAAAATGACTGAGTTATAGGCATTCCATGTTATTTATTAAAAAATTAATTGCCACAAACTGCATGCACCAATCTTTCTGAAATTTCTCACAGATACCTATCCCTAACCAGTGTACAATGTGCCCAAGTTTCATCCTTCTGTCTTTAAAAATGAAAAAGTTATAGGCGTTTTTGTAAAACAATAATTTGCTATAGGAAAAAGCATTCAAAATGGCGTCCGATCCGGATCGGAAAATCCGATCCGCGGATCGGAATCGGATCCGATCCGATCCGACACACGATCCGATCTGATCCGATCCGACCCCCCAGGTCCGATTCCGATCCGCTATCCGATCCGATCCGGGGGGTCAGTGCACATCCCTAATTCAGATTAGCTGGAGGGGGTTCAGATGGTTCAGAGGAGAGCAATTAGGATGAGCAGGAGTCTGGAAACAAAGCCCTTTAACGAGAGATTGAAAGAACTCGACACTTTTAGCCTGGGGAAGAGAAGACTGAGGGGAGTCATGATAGCACTCTTCCAATCCGTGAAAGGTTGTCACACAGAGGAGGGCCAGGATCTCTTCTTGATCATCCCAGAGTGCAGGACATGGAGTAATGGGCTCAAGTTACAGGAAGCCAGATACCAGCTGGACATCAGGAAAAACATCCTGATGGTTAGAGTAGTACAACAGTGTCTTTAAAACTTAAGCTCTTTCTGGCAACAGCACAGGAAATTGGCCTTGCTAATTATCTGACTATAAACAGCCTAGCTCCTAACAGTTTGTTACAAACGTTAGCAATCTATGATAGCTGAGATAGCACACAATTGTTGTAAGTACTCCATATCTGTTGTATATATATATTAGGGATGTGCACGCCCAAAAATATCGTATCGGAATTGGAATTTTGGACCAAAAAAATTATCGTCTCTGATTATATCGTAGGTGAACCGTATCGTATCATATTTCCGATAATTATCGGAAATCCAATATTATATCATTTCTCCATTTTGCCCTAAAGAGTTGATTTTTGAGTCAGAGAAAGGCCTAAAACTTCTTAATTTTCCAAGTTACAGGTTTGAAATTTGGTCACAGTGCAGACTGAGTGTTGCCCAGTTCATATAAGTCATGTAGGCACATTGCCCAGTTCATATAAGTCAGGGTACAGGTAGGCACTTTGCCTGGACCAGAGTCTCAAAAAAAAAAAAAAAAAAGGAAATGCGTGAGGGGGATGCTTCTGCAGTCCCTCAGTAACAGACTCCACAACCAAGGGACGTAGTGACGAAAAATAATAAAAAAGGAATCTCTCTACTCAAGGCTCCCTATAGCAGTCTCTCCAGACTGGAAACATTGGCTGTAGCAGTGTGTTTCAAAAAGAAATAAAATGTGTGAGAGGGATGCTTGCTTTTGCTTTTGCAGCCCCTCACTAAAGCAGTCCCTCCAGACTGGAAGGGAAGAAAGCTATTCAGCAATTTGCTTTGCAGTGCCTTCAGAATTTAGCTGCCGGTTGTCAACCCCAAGAACTGGAGGCAAATAGCAGGAATTACTTTCATTATTTAGAATGTCTGTGTTGCCAACCACACTGTAAGACTTCCATTATGGAACAAAAATTTGGAGCGGGATTAAATGTCCTTTATTTTGCTCTTGTGTAGAACCTCCTCATGTAAACACAGTGGATGTTACTATCATTATTTGTACCTCTGTAGACAGGTTCCCTTTTTCAGATTATTTCAAAAGGCTACTGATCTTTGTTAAATCAGAGTATTCCAAATTGTCCAATTAAAACTAAAGTTCATACTTATTCCAGTATTGTACGACCAGGGTAGGGTGAGGGTGAATTCTCACCTGTTTATGGGATGTGACATATAACATTTTGTTTTTTAAAAGAAAGTTAAACAGGGAAGAGGAGAGAAAACACACTCCCTCAGTCACAGTACCCTCGCTCATGCTAACCCTTCAATCAAACCAACCAGAAAACGTATAAAAATAAAAATTATAACTCAACTCAAATGCCCAAGCAACGCACAGCCAAATGAACCTGAGAGGCTGAGACACAAAGATGAAAGACTACAATGAATCTCTAACAATTCACCACCAAGTAACTAAGACCCAGGAGCCAGGACAGAGCTCCAACAAAATCCACCCTTCTCCCTCAATACCTAACTCCCAACAGAGCTGGAACACCAAGTGTGGGGATTTTATGCGGGAATATCCTTAGCCCTCTTCCAACATTGTGATTGGAGCCTGCTGGAATCCTTGCTGCACGATTGGTCACTGTCTTATCAAGCACACCCCACCTTCTAGATATGTCCATGTGGCGGCAAAAGAGAAAGAGACTTACAATAAAATGATAAAAACGATAATTATCGTAGGGTTTTTTATCGTCTCCGATAATTATAGTTCGAAGTTGTATCGTATCGTTATTGTTAATCGTATGCACGATAAAGACCATATTGTATCGTTATCATACATTTTAACGATACGATACACATCTCTAATATATATTAGCTTTGGTATATGTTTTGAGGCATCCCTGTTTTAAGACTTGCTACATGTAAATATTTTACTCTATTTCAGGCTGCACCTTACCTTTCTTGTGGAGAGTGACGTCCATATATCCCTACACTTTGGGACCAATCTAGTCAGCCCCTATTTTTATGTATATAAAAAAATCCCTTGTGAGTACTTAACAGCTTTTGGAGGTGTTATTTACTCTTTACAATATTTTATGAGTTAAAATTGCAATTCTTGCCCCTCTATCCCAGGTACTTATTATTATTCTTTATGTATATTTTCAGAAAACTGGCCACTGAAGAAGACATTCTGTCAAAATGCGTTTGGCCCATGTTTTAAATGTAATGATTGAGCACGATTTTAAATATACTATTTGCAAATGGAAGTGGGAGCAAGGAATAAAGACACAGACACCAGAGATTGGATTAAACTAGGGCCTCTTTATTTGAACAATATGGTATATTCATCCCACCCTGGATCTGCATGTGACAATGTGGGAATTGTCCTTCAGGCTACTTGCCTGCCAATTATGGGTGAGCCACTCTTCAAAGCAATGAGTCGGGAAAATCCGTCTCCTTGCTTATGTGACACTTTGCAAGTGTGTGGATACCACCCTGGCACACCCCCACTCAATGCCATAAGACTTTGAATAGGTGAATCAGGATGGTCTCCAGTGGCATACCATATCCTGACAGGGGAGCTGCATAACTCCCTAGGAGCAGGTCCTCTGGCTATGCCAATCAGCAAAAAGTGCCAGAGTACTCACCGTCCCTATTCTAAAATAGCCAATTTCCGCACATCCCCACCAATGGAGGGCACCAAGCCTCAGCTTAGGTGCTCTACCCCTACCAACCCGGGGAAAAATCCCACAATCCTTCATGCAGATCCTGCAGGAAAAATGTCATTTCCTGCATTGGAGAGATGAACTCCATCCGCCCTATAAAGCTCTTTGTCTGGAGGGTTGAATGGCCGGGTGAGGAATAACCTCAACGTCGGTGGCCCTGTAAGGCCAAACAAATTTCCCTGTTCACTTTCTTAACTGCCCTATTTAAACCTCGGGCGTCCCTTCTGTCACACCAATGGCGTCGAAGGAGCATGTTTGACCATTCGATCCACGTCTCTGGCCTATGACTCACATGACACAGAAATCTGCTACAGTTTGCAGAATCAGTGCTTTCCCCTTAGGAGCCCAATGTTATTGCCCCCCAGGTGAAGCACAAAGACCCACGGTGGGCTAATAACATTTGCAGCATAAAACAATGTATGGAAGAGACCTCCCCACCCCAAAACCTCTCCGCCCAAGCCATTGGACGGAGGCCGACAGGCTGAGACCCAGTGACGTGCCAACCATTGTTCACATCACTCTGCGGCAGGCCCAGAACACCAACTGTGCCCTTAGATGGAGACCTTTTCAGGCTCTGGTATCCTCCAAGAAGGGTGCCGGGGGCCATGTATCTACTCATGGCTTCTGCCGCCACCTCCCTCCAAGATCCCAAAGCCCCTTGGGCATGGGATCTGGATGCTGCCTGGCCATGGGAGCCAACTCCCGAAATCTGGACATCCTGAGGATCCCCACTGGGTGCAGGAGTTGGCGTAGACATCACAGTTATTGCTGGGTCAGTAACTTGCCCCACTGGGATAGACCTTTGGACTGCCCCTCAACCAAAACAAATCTCTGTTCAAACATAAGAACCTGGCCCTTATTAGCCGCTCTTTCCACTTGCGCTCTAGCTGTAGGGGCCTTATTCTTACTAGCACCTAACTGCTGCTTCAATCTGGCATAATCTTGCTCTAAGACAGCAATGCGCTTCAATACTACACTGAAAGCTTGTTCTTCCTGAGAAGAAGACAGAGGTTGTTGTAATGGGCATTTTGCAAGGGGGCATGGGCCTTGCACTTTCCCTTCCCCCCCATTCCTTTTTAGGAGTCATCCTTTAACTAATATAATTATTAAATGGTACTATGAAGTAATGCCTGCTAGCAAGGGAAAGATCCATCACATTCAGGAAGCACCATTGGTGGAACATTTTGTGGCCAAACAGCACAGGTTTGATGATTTTAGGTTTTTTGTAATTGACATCGTTCAGTCACACAAGTACAATTGGATGGATTATGATAAACTGTTGTTACAGCTTGAAGCCAGATGGATTTATAAGATTAACACCGTGGCACCTCTGGGGTTAAATCAGAACCTTGATTTAGCCTCGTTCCTTTAATCTTTCCACTGTATGGGATGACGGCAGTTAACACAGCAATTAAGCCAATGAGGTGATAGCTAACACCCTGGAGCAGTTCAAAGCATTTTTCAACGGGAGACAGGTCTGTAGGGTTTGCATCAACTAATAATTATGATAAACTATGGGATATGTGTAAAAGACTGAATATTTCCTCTTTAACTAAGCAGGTATCTGGAAAATATTAAGAAATAGTATACGATGGTCCCAGTACTTAATACTTACCCGTGAAAGCCTTTTGCCTATATGGGGGTGAGTGACTCACTACATTAAGAATTATGAGTGGGGAGGACTCGTGGTTTCAATATTATGGGATTGATAAGACTTAAGTATGTCCATTGTGTTTACAGAATGTACAGCAAAATTAGAAGTTTCTGAAGATTTACGAAACGAGATAAATTACTGGATACTCGTTAATCAACTATTGTTATAAAGTGAAAATCAACTGCTGTTATAAAGTGAAATGGCTGCGACAATGGACTGGATGAGGGCTAATAAACTGAAATTCAATCCAGACAAGACTGAGACGCTGTTAGTGGGTGGTTCCGCTGACCAGATGGAGGGTGTTCAACCTGTTCTGGATGGGGTTGCACTCCCCTTGAAGGAGCGGGTTCGTAGCTTGGGGGTTCTCCTAGAACCATCTCTGTCACTTGAGGCACAGGTGGCCTCAGTGGCACGGAGTGCCTTCTACCAACTTCGGTTGGTGGCCCAGCTACGTCCCTATCTGGACAGGGATAACCTGGCTTCAGTTGTCCATGCTCTGGTAACCTCCAAGTTAGATTACTGCAATGCACTCTATGTGGGGCTGCCTTTGAAGGTGGTTCGGAAGCTGCAGCTTGTGCAAAATTCAGCGGCCAGATTGATAACTGGAACCAGTAGGTTCGAACATATAAGACCTACTCTGGCCTGCTTGCATTGGCCGCCTGTATGTTTCCGAGCCCGGTTCAAGGTGCTGGTTTTAACCTATAAAGCCTTACACGGCTTGGGATCACAATACCTGATGGAACGCCTTTCCCGACATGAACCTACCCAAACACTACGTTCAACATCTAAGGCCCTCCTCCGAGTGCCTCCTCCAAGGGAAGCTCGGAGGTCAGTAACAAGAGAGAGGGCCTTCTCTGTGGTGGCTCCCCAATTGTGGAACAATCTCCCCGACGAGGCCCGCCTGGCGCCAACATTGTTATCTTTTCGGCGCCTGGTCAAGACTTTCCTCTTCTCTCAGGCATTTGGCAATATCTGAGGAGCCTGGGTTTGTTTTGTTTTGTTTTGTTTTTGTAGTTTTTGAAGTGTTGAAGTGGTTTTTAAATGTACAGATTGTGTGTATGTTGTATGTTTTTGCTGTTTTAATTTTTGTATATTGTTTTTAATTGTTTTTAATCCTATGTAAACCGCCCAGAGAGCTTCGGCTATGGGGCGGTATACAAATGTAATAAATAAATAAATAAATAAAATAAATAAATAAATGAAATCAACTGCTGCTAAAAAGTGAAACCAACTATTGTCAGTGTATTCATGCAGTAACATTTTCTGTTCTAAACAAGTATACGAGAAAGTGAAACCAACTGTTGTTTTCGAGTCTATGCAGTAAAATCAATTGTTAATTAAAACTTAAGTGAAATTAACTGTTGCTAGAAAGAAAAGCCATCTGGTGTCCACTTTATGTCAATGCAGTGAAAGTAACTGTGTTTAAAACTTCTGGGAGCTTTGAGAATACACCAGCATATATGTAACTACTAATTTGTAAATACCTAACCCATGAATTTTATAAATGTGAAAGCAACAAATGACCATTGACTTTATTTTTGCAATTATTTATGAAGAAGCGGCATGAGTTGTATCTGGACTGCATTATTGTGATTACATTACTATAGGCTTAGGATACTGAATAATAATTACTGAAGTTTGTTTGGATTTAGTTGCGTGCAGTAGCATTAACTTAATATAACTAGGTGCAACTTCTAGCCCTCTTTGGAGTTTTGCAAGTGAGGACTAGAACACAGATCTCCTGTTTCTCAGTCCAACACTCTAAACTCTATGCAAAACTGGCTCTCACAAGACCAAAACATTGGCTTGTGCCTTCGCCCAATAAGCCAGTTTATGCACCCTTGGTGGCTTAAGAACTTGGGAAAAAAGACAAGATCCCTAGCCCCAGCTATAATCACTGCCCCAACAGGCCTTCTAATACTGGGGCCGGAGATTATTCCACCTAGCCTCAGAACAAAAGGGGAGGTAGCCACTTAGAAACAATAGGGCCTGGAATGTGAATAGAGATGTAAAGCAGGGACCAGGCACTAGCTGCCTAATCTCAATGGCTCAATTCGGACAGCACAATAAACAACTGGTGTGGGGGAAACAATCGTCAGTTGTTTTGACTATCGTGTTATCCAAATGCTGCCATAGGCAACTCAGTGCTGATCCTCATCCACACCACAGTTGATGATTTATTATCATGTTGTAGGGGGAGTACCGCCTAGATGAACAACTGTAAAGTTGATTATTACCCCACCATTGACTATCGTGTCGTCTGAATTGAGCCAATGAGTGCAATTTTCCCCTGAAAGCTGCGAACCAGGGAAGAATTAATAGCAGGATGAGGAATGACCATTCCCTGTTGATCTTGTAAAGAAGGCTGAATCTCTCTGTTTGCATTCTTAGCTGCCCTATTTAAACTACGGGCATCCCCTCCCTCTCGCCACTGACACCTAGGGAGCATATTTGATCACACTATCCAAGTGCAAATCCGCCTTAGTCTGTAAAATTAGGGCCTTTCCTTTCAGAAGGCCCATATCATTCCCCCCCAAGGGAATGACCAAGCATGGCACCAACCCAGCGCTTTCCTCTCTGACCAGCCCATTGGACGGAGGCATACAGACCTAGCCCCAACTGTGTACCAACAGTTGCTAGCGTCGCTCTGCGGCTAGCCCAGATGCCATGTCATGTCCGCAGATTAGGTTGTGGTCTCCTTCGCCATTCTGTCAAGGAATACAATCATCAACATTGACTCTACAGTACCACACCCATCTTCTTTACAGAATGTACACATGCATGCCCAAGACTGCCATCTCTCTATGGGCCAGAACTTGGCATCTCCCAATCCCCCTGCAACAGCAGCAGCCTAATTCTGAATGGATGTCCAAATAGAATAACTCCATAGGCCCAATGTCTGAAAGGGCTTCTGGGTTATCATTAAAATTGGTACCGTATAAGGGGCCTCCCCTTGGTCTTTCCCCTGTAGGGAAGAAAAAAGGGAAAAAACACCATGCAGCGTGGGTATGAAAGAGATAAACTCTGGTGCTGTATAAATTCTTTGAATTCTTTTTATTGTTGTTATTACTCAAATATCCACAATGCTCAACTTTTCGGAAACAATCTTTTGTCAGGAGCTGAATATAGAGATTTAAAATAAAATTCATAAAACAGTCATTATGAATCTGGCGTGAGACCCCTATATTAATTTTTTTTACTACACATAGCATTCTTAGTACCCTCCACAATACAAAATCTCCTTAAAAAGCCCAGCACATATTTAGTATCACATTGTGCCCTATTTTTCTCTCAAAAAACTTCACTTTCTATATGCATATTATTCTTAGTCTAAAATAATCATAATATTCTAGTTTATTCTTAGGGAGCCCATCTGGTACTAACATCGTTACTGTTACCTGTTTTTAGTCCTTATTAAGTTCATTATTCTACAATAGCTTCTGGTGTTGAATGTGCATACGAAGAGCTGTTTGCAATTTGTATTTTGTACTAAATGTTATTCACTGCTCATTTCCTTAACTTCTTTGTAATCAATTGTTAGAGAAGTACAACAATGGGGCCAATGACCTAGGGAGGTGGTGGGCTCTCCCACACTGGAGGCCTTCAAGATGCAGCTGGACTGCCATCTGTCAGGGTTGCTTTAAGATGGATTTCTGCATTGAGCAGGGGGTTGAACTCAATAGCCTCATGGGCCACTTTCAACTCTACTAATCTATCGTTCTTTGATTCCAAACATAGTTGGTGGCTGTTGAAGCGGAAAGCTGAACAACGTGGACTCCATGAACTTCCTTACCTGTATATTAGACCTTTGTTAAAAGTGTTTTACATTATAAAATGTTTTTATATGATTTATAGAAATTTTAATGTGTGGTATGGACAGGCCCAAGAGCATTCATATCGTATTATTTAAGAAATTTTTAAGAAACATACATATGGGCACAGGCCTCTTGAGGTAATATGCCAATCTAACCCCTAAATGGATATATTAATGTTACGTGCTATCCCCATAAACATAATGTAATGTATTTTTGATGTTACAGCCCCTGGAAGAAGGCCTTTAAAAAAACAATATAGGCTGAAACATGGGCTTGAAAATAAAGTATCTCAGCATTCTGAGAACCTGTTTCTCCCCTTTTTTCTTCTTCTGGGACTGGCCAGCTATTATTATCATCGATGGATTATCCCACATTTCACCATGATTTTTCAGTATTACATATTCAGGGCAAGGATAATGTGTTGGCTTACTGCTGTCTCAGGCCTATGCTGCAGTTGGAGCTGAGGCTGGGAAAGGGTGTTCTAATTGCGGGAATGGACGGTGAGAATAAAGAGACGACATGATAAATTGGATTTAAACAGGGCCACATTTAAGGCTTAAGTGGGCATCCTGTCTTTGGCCAACATCTTGGCCATAATTGGGATCGGGCAAGCCATTCATATCCTGGTAGGTGTCACTGGTGCGTCG
Source organism: Anniella stebbinsi (assembly GCA_029215795.1). Taxonomy (NCBI): domain Eukaryota; kingdom Metazoa; phylum Chordata; class Lepidosauria; order Squamata; family Anniellidae; genus Anniella; species Anniella stebbinsi. The sequence goes on along the minus strand of JARDYH010000001.1, from coordinate 410,897,751 downwards.
ACACCTCCCAGGATTCCCCATTTGGGATAGGTAGGCCTTCCTATGTCACCTCCCCTCAGGTTGCAAAACTCAGAGCGGGTGAATAAGGTTGGCCTCAGTAGTAAGCCTTATCCCCACACCTGGTGCCGCAGGACTCCCAGGTGAGGGCCTCAGGTGTCACCAATCACCACAACAGTGCCTAAGAATGCTCACCAAAACCTGTACTTGCTCCCAATGCCCACACACCTGCCCCCAATTAAATGTCACCAAATTCAACCAATTAGCCTATTTAGCTCTCCCCCATTGTCTTACAGTGAGAAGTAGGCCAAAAAAAAAAACACCAAATCAAGTTTGAAGGTAAAAGATTCCTACTTGGTCCCCAAAAAGGCAGCCAGCAAGCCCACACTGTCTACAGGGAGGGAGGGAGCTGCAAAGGAAGAAGGTGGGGGAAGGAGCCACAGCAGCCCTATAAATAGGGCCCACAGCTCCTCCCCCAACCAGTGGCACTATACGGAGGCTGCCAATGACAGGCCTCCACATGTCATCCTCTCCGCCACCCGCAATTGCCCCCTCCTGCCCGGACGAGCCGGGCGTGGCAGGAAGGGCCTTTCCTTTCTTAATGACATCCAGCTTAAGAAGTTCAACCCAAGTTTTGTGAGTAGGCGTCTCTTTCTCGAACTTTGCTATTTGGTCTTGAGTGATTGCATTGTGTTCAAGCTCTTCATCTCCACCCAGCTCTGCATCTTGGCAAAAAAGCCCCAAGAAAGTTAGCTTCAGATTGCTGGACGTGGTACAGAGTTATTGATTGCAGTGCAGCAAAGCACAGAACTCACCACCAGAATGAAGATATGGACTGCCATGTCGATCTGACTTGAGGGGGGACCCTATACTTGGTAATGCATAGACTAGGCCAATTCGACTTTGTTACTTTGCTTGGGTGTACTTGGTGAAGTCTCTCTGTTTTAATGTATTTTAATTACATTGTTGCTTTTATCCCTTTTAACCCCATCTTACTCATTTCACCTTCCAACTTCCCTTCCCTTTAATAAACTGCTCAAAACTTCAACCTGGTGTGTTTACTTGAAGGTAACTCCTGGTGCTAACACAAACAGGATGGGAGAGTAATGGTTGGAGAGTTTTATATTGGAGAAGAATTTGGGTGCACTCCTTGACAGCAATATGAACACGACAGAGTCAGCATTGTGAAAGGGCTGCAAGAAGGACTAACACAGTTCTGGGATGCAGTGAGACCACACCTGAAGTATTGTGTACGATTCTGGGCCCCACATTTCCAGAAGGACATTGACAGGTTAAAAGAGGTTCAGAGGAGGGCAACAAAGATGATACAGGAACTTGAGGACATGCCCTATGAGGACAGGCTGAAAGAACTTGGTATGTTCAGCCTGGAGAAAAGAAGACTGAGGGGGGAGATGTTAGCAGAGTTCATGTACTTCACTGGTCCTAAAGGGAAGATGGTCAAGAACTATTTTCCTTTCCCACAAACATTAGGACCCAAGATAATGGGTGCAAGTTACAGGTACCTAGATTTCAATTAAATATAAGGAAAACCTTCCTGATGGTAAGATCTGTACTTCAGACAAACAATGTACTTATGGAGGTTGTGGGTTCTCCATCTCTGGAGGTTTTTAAGAAGAGGCTGGACAAATATCGCTCATGGATGGTTTAATTGGTTTTCCTGCACTTTGCGGAAGATTGGACTAGATGATCCTTGTGGTCCATTCCAACTCCACACTTCTATGATTCTATGACTCTACCCCTAGTAGCTCTCCAACAACCACACACCCTTTGAAGAACTGTCATGTGCTTGGTCTGCCTGCTGGTCAATTTTCTTCCATCTGTGAATGTGGTTTCTGATGGCAGGTTGCAATTCTGAATGGCAACTGAGCTCATTTGGATCTCCTCATTGGGTAGTATGGAAGAGGCAGGAGTGATTTGCTTGCTGTCCATAGCTGGGGTGTGGTGCTAGCATCTTTGGGAAGGATTGTGGTTCTGCTGGCATTGAGAAAAACAGCTTCACAGTGTCTGCCAGCACATTTCCCCTCAATATCCATTGCTTTTTTTGGAGGTGTAATGCAGCTAATGCTACTTTTAAACATATGTTATGGAAATGCCCAATAATCACTTCTTTTTAGGAGGAAAAAGAGGTGTTCTAATCCCTCTGCCAGGGACACTCAGCTAAAGAAGTTCTACCCAGGTTGTGTGAGGAGGCGTTTCTTCCTTGCACACTTTGCTATTTCATCAGGAGTGATCGCATTGTGGTCTAGCTCTCCAGGACCACCCAGCTCTGCATCCTGAGCAAAACCCCCCAAGAAAGTTAGTGGCTGATTGCTGGGGGTGGCACAGAGTCGTTGATTGCAGCACAGCAAAGCACAGAACTCACAACCAGAATGAAGATCCCCACAGCATCAGTTGTAGTAGTGATTTTACTGATGGTGTCAGTCAAGCCATATATTTTTCAGGGGTGGTGGTGGAGGCTTGTGGACTTTGGGGGTAACCTGTGGGCTGGAAGTTGTGCAGCCATGTTACAAAAGAATAATTCATGTTCAAGACTACTGTTGGATAAAACCATCCCTCCCCTTAGAGGCATTTGCCTGGGTAATTATCTGGATTATCAAAGCAGGTTTGAAGAGAAAGAATATAGCTATTACAGCTCCAATCTGTGGAAATATCCATTCATTTATTTTAAGTACCTGGTAATCTGGGTTACCTGGTAAGGTGTCATTGTCACAGAAATGCAAATTAGAAGATCCTCACACAATAACATTCTAAGATGATTGATCAACTTCTTAGGTAACTATTAGATAGATGTTAAGAACTATCATTCTAATAACTAAGGAAACTGAACTGAGGCAGGACAGTAGCTAATCTGGTGTCTGAAGAGGTTACATCTCCATTTCTATTCCTCTTTTCAATGGATATGGAATTTGGTCAAATGCTTTGGATCAAGGCATCCTATATAAGCATTACCATTCTCTCTTTGGTGTTTGCATGGGCAATTTATTATGATATTACCAGGACACACATTCCCCCAGGAATCAAGCACCGTTTAAAACTACGACTTGCTAATTTCTTCATGAATATTTCGTTTGGAATGGTAAGTTTACATTTTAATAAGATTTTCCTGTGGATTCGTTTGCTTGGCATGCAGAATCCATGAAGGGTGTATTGACGTATGCCACTGGGAGAGAGAAACTTCCTGATCAGCTGGATTCATTTGCAAGCTGAAGACATAATTGCTTGGAGTGAATGCAATATTTTTCCATCCATTTGTGTGGTAGGAGTGTTTTTATTGTGAATCTTTCAACTTTCAACTTTATTATTATGGCAACCCAACCAGGTTTTTTGCCACTATATATAGTTTGAGATACAATACAATATATACAGCCTATAATATTACCCATCAGTACAACTACATTTAAAATTATGATTATCCATCATTCATATTATTTATAACTACCTTTCCGTTTTCCCTAATTTTCATTGCCTTCATTGCATATATTGCTAAATTCAGCATTACCATTTTATCCATTGATGTAAAAAGATACTTAATTTTATCCAGATCAGAACATTGGGACACCTGGACTAGGTATCTTTCTAAATGCCTATTCCTGGGGATCTCATATAATTTACAATGTATAACATAACATATCGTATCCTCTACAGCTTGTTCTCCACATATACAAAGTCTTTGTTCCCTTGGAGTATTATTTTTTTCTTCCTTCTCCAAAGTTGGTCATCATTGTCTGTAATCTCAAGCTAGTAAGGGCTTTTCAAAGACCAGGCGTGGTGATTTCTGATAAATATTTTTCTTCTTCATGCAGGCGTTTTATATGTGGGAAACTGTTGGAAAATCTAGAGATTTTAATTGCATCCATATCCCTTTTACAATAAAACCTCTGTGGTGTACCTCGTATCACTTCCCTATTTTGTTGAATATCCCCACCCAATATTATTTTAGGATCCATGCCGAAAAATTTCAGTTTGCATTCGCATCTGTGAAGCCAATTATTATCAGAAGGCAAGTTTCTCTGCTCCGTAATACATAAACTAACCAATTTGTTTATTGTAACTTTTGTTTTAAGGTAAAAGAAAAACATAGTCTTCCAAATAGCAAATTCAAGAGGAAGTACCCCCATTTCCGCCCTTATATAGCTTGTGGGAGTACGCAGGGGGAGGCCTAATAATGATCTTATAAACTTATTTTGGATAACTTCTAATTGTTTCACGTTCGTATTGCCCCAGATTTCTGCTCCATATTTTATCTGTGGCAGGACTTTCGCTGCAAAAACCTTGACAGCAGGAATTGTCCACTTACAGCAATATGTTCAGTTTTCTTGAACCCAACTGGGAAGTGCGCATCATTAGCCAACTCATCTATCACATTATTTACATATATATTAAACAGTATAGGTGCTGAAAGACATCCTTGTCTGACTCCTATTGATGTTTCCACTTCATCAGATAGATAACCACCTCTTGCTGTTCTTACTCGAGTGAAGGTGTTTGAATAAAGGTTCTTTATCAGGATCAACAAGCGCATATCCATTCCTAACCACAGCAACTTCTGCCATAATCTTTCCCTATTAATCCTGTCAAATGCTGAGGATAAGTATACAAACGTGGCATATAAATATCTCCTAGGTTTTCTGGAATATTTTTCAATAAGGTGGTTCAAAATAAAACACTGATCTATTGTTGACTTTCCACTACAGAAGCCAGCTTGTTCTTATTGTGAATCTCCTACCCATTAGTTTTGGGGGCATTGTGGGGGGCTCTTCTGTTGCAATAAGATTGCTGTCTACACTATTACCTCTGCCTTTCAAGGAAAGAGCCATCACTCCCCATCTTTGAAAGGCATCCAGACAATCTCATAAGGAGTGAACTTTTTGGAAGGCCCATGAATGGACATCAAGTCCTTTTATGGACACTGAAGGAAGTGCAGCAATCCCTATGCACCATGTCCTCCAAATCTATTAAAGAACGTTCACCTCCGAAATGTCTTGAAATTGTTCTCCCAAAATTTAATTCTGAAGAGTTGTTGGATGAAATGGTGAAGAAGCCCTGAAAGACTCCATCTAGTGTGGAAAGGTTGATATTGCAAACAGATCATATACAACATGTGCCTTTCCACAATGTTGCATCTCACCAGCCTAGCGATAGCAAGACCAGATTCAATAATCTAGGTCGGAAACCCATGGACCTGAATACTCGTTGACACTGCTGTTGTTTCACCCAAAGCATTTTTATCCAGGTCCACCAACAGCACTTGTCAAACAAGGTGAGATGGAAGCTAATAGGAGTGGGCTGGGATAGAGAAGGTGAAAACCTTCATATCTCAGCATAATCATCCATTTAAAATAGTTACAGAGGGAAATTAGGGGATGTCCAGAAGAAAGCATTCCAAGACGATGGTGCCAATGAAGTAAATTAAAACTGTGAATGGTATTCTGACACGGGTTGAATGTCAAATCTCCAGAATGGTATTAGAATTGTTTTGTTACAGCAACCAAAACATTTTGAATAGGAATCCAAGATGTTTCTCTATCAGATAAATCTCACTGAAGCATATAGAAGAAGAATGCACAGGGCAACTAAAATGATCAAGAGGCTGGAGGATCTTCCCTATCAGGGAAGATCAGAAGAGCTGGAATTTTAAAGGGCTATCCATCACCTTGGATCTGAATCCCAGCACTGCTGGGATATTCCTACGATCTCCACATTTCAGATTTGTATCATGGAATCTTAAAAATTTATAACACTGCTTTGAATGGCTTCTGAGGGGGGAAAACAAATGTAACTGAAGATTACACAAATACCACTGCACCCATCTCTCTGAAAATTGTCAGACATGCTCACCTCCAAAGGGGTTCTAAATCTTCCAAATATGATATTATGATCATGAAAAAGGAAAAGGTTGTAGGCATTTCTCTTTTCCAATGCAAGTCTTTGGAAAAATGGTAAATCCAAATCTCACTTTTGATCTGAATCTGAGTTGAGGTGGATTAGCTTTGAATTGGTCTGAAGTAAATCAGTCCAGATTCAGAAAATCTGAATTGGGATCCGAAGCAAATTAGTGGTCCATGCACAACCTAATTTTTTAGCTTTGAAAAAAGGAGGTTAAAGGGAGCCATGCTAAAGGCATACAAAATGCGTCTTCTTTCAAAATATTAGAACCTGGGGTTATCCCATGAAGCTGAATGGTAGGAGATTCAGGACTGGTAAAAAGAAGTACTTCTTCACAAAGTGCATAGTCAAACTATGGAATTTGTTACCACAGGACATCAAGAGGACCACCAGTTTTGATGGCTTTAAAAGGGGTTAGATAAATTCCTGGAAGAGAAGGCTATCAACAATTACTAGTCCTGATAGCTATATGCTAACCCCAGTAGCAGAGGCAGCAAGTTGCTGGGGAATATGGGTGGGAGGGTGCTGTTGCACTCCTGTCCTGATTGTGGGTTCCTGGACTAGATGGACCCTTGATCTGATCCAGCATGACTCTTCTTATATTCCTAATGCAGGAACATGGGAAGATGCATTAAATTGAGCCCTGTACTGTAAACACTAACTGGCAAAGCTTGCCAAGCATTCAGGCAGGATTCCTCCCCAGTACTACCAGGATATTCCTGTGACATTCAAGAGGCATTCAAGAGGCAGCTGGACAACCATCTGTCAGGTATGCTTTAAGGACTGAGCAGGGAGTTGAACTCGATGGCCTTATAGGCCCCTTTCAACTCTAATATTCTATGTTTCTATGATCTCCTATATGCAAATAATAATGATGATGATAATAATAATAATAATAATAATATTAACATACTCTGGTTTTAGAGGATTCCAGTATGAAAGGCAATGTTAGTGTCTACCAATCCAACACAGTCGGTCGTGAATCCTTTCACGTCCATCAGAGCTGGAACAAAAGAAAGAAAACAAAAAGAAAACAAAAAACCAGAGACAGGCAGACAAAAGTATAAGGAGAGGAAATACAGGATTGGAATAGGGTGGCATGGAAAGTGTGTAGCTTCCTAATAAAAGAAACAGAGACTGTTATATGATTCAGGTCCCCCAAGAGAACTATGCCTTTCCTTGGGCCGAAGCCCTTCTTTGCAGATTGGAAGTAGCAAATGTTGCAACTCCGGGTTCAAGGTGAAGGGGAAAAAGACTAGGGATGTGCACTGGATCGGACCCGATCCACGATCCGAGTCCGGTCCAGTGGGAAATCGGATAAATTATCCGATTTCCGATCCCGCAGCTGGATCGGCCGATCCAATCCGAACCGGTCCGAAAAAGCTCCGAACCGGTTCGGCGGATCGGCGGATCGGCGGGCGCCCACTGGCGCCCACCGCCGCTTCCATTGGCGGGCGCCAGCGGGCGCCCGCCGATGAAAGTGGACAGCGGGGGGGGGAGGAGGGGGGCACTTACCTTCTCGGCCCGGTGGCTCCCGTCCGGCGCCGGCGCCTACTACTACTAGCAGGCTCCGCGGCCTGCTCTAGGGTGGCGCGCCGGGTGATGTCATCACCCGGCGCGCTACTCTAGAGCAGGCCGCGGAGCCTGCTGGAAGTAGTAGGCGCCGGCGCCGGACGGGAGCCGCCGGGCCAGAAAGGTAAGGAGGGGGTGCGTGGAGGGGAGGAGGGGGCACGCGGAGGGGTGAGGGGGGCCCTTACCTTTCCGGCCCGGCGGCTCCCGTCCGGCGCCGGCGCCTACTACTCCCAGCAGGCTCCGCGGCCTGCTCTAGGATGGCGCGCCGGGTGATGTCATCACCCGGCGCGCTACTCTAGAGCAGGCCGCGGAGCCTGCTGGAAGTAGTAGGCGCCGGCGCCGGACGGGAGCCGCCGGGCCGGAAAGGTAAGGAGGGGGTGCGTGGAGGGGAGGAGGGGGCGCGCGGAGGGGGGAGGGGGGAGGGGGGCCCTTACCTTTCCGGCCCGGCGGCTCCCGTCCGGCGCCGGCGCCTACTACTCCCAGCAGGCTCCGCGGCCTGCTCTAGGATGGCGCGCCGGGTGATGTCATCACCCGGCGCGCTACTCGAGAGTAGGCCGCGGAGCCCGCTGGTAGTAGCCGCCGGCGCCGGACGGGCCGAGAAGGTAAGCAGTGGCGGGGAAGGGGGCTTACCCCCCCCCCGGAGCCGTCCGCTTCTATCCGCTGGCGCCCGCGGGCGCCAGCGGATGGAAGCGGGCGGCCCCAGGGGGGGTAGGGAGCGTGGGGGAGGGGGTTTACCTGCCGGGGCCGTCCACAGCGGACGGCCCCGGGGGGGGGAGGGAGTTAGGCCCCCCCTTACCCACCCGCCGCCATTTTTTCCTCATAGACTTGCATTGCAATGCAAGTCTATGGGGAAAAAAATGGCGGCCGATCCAAAAATGTACGATTTTTGGGTCGGGATCGGACTCGATCCGGTCCGGGGGGCCTCCGATTTTGTCCGAACCGGTCCGGGACAAAATTGGAGGTCCCGATCCGGGTCCCGATCCGATCCGGGGGGTCCGTGCACACCCCTAAAAAAGACCTATTTTGCCTTTTAAGATGAGGCCTCTCCCACCAGGCTAATTGCTCGCAAGGAGGGCAAAGATGAGTAGGGTTGGAGGTGGATGGAATGGCAGGATCCACTCCCAGGGTAGGCCTCAGAAGCTGGGCTGGACGTGAGTTTGCCATTCTCAGTGGGCTCCTGCGAGGCAACCCCAATGGAGTCCAAAGCAGTCACATTCTTACCTTTTTCATACTACTTACGCAAGAATAATGATGAAACAAACCGTATGGCAATTCTGCTTGCAAAGCTGCAACTCTGATGTTTTTGAAGCCTCTGATGTCTCTTCCTTCCTCATGGCAATTGAGGGTGCTTGGGGAAGATGGCTGTCTCACATGAACATGTAGTTGCAGGTCACTGACAAGGCAGCGCATGTACAGGTACTGCTCTTCACATTCACTGTATTCATGAGTGGCGTTCCTGCCTTTTCCCAGTGAGAATTCCCCATACATGCACAGTACTTGTACACAACACACCAAGTGTTAAAATTAGCTGAGGGCACAATCCCATGCATGGCTTACTGGGGAAGGCTGGGAGTTGAGGGACATTTTCTTTCTAAATATGCATAGGATTACATGCAAAACCACTTGACGGCACAATCCTAAGGGCCTTTGTGGGTCTTTGTGGCCTCTGCCTTAACTTAATGACAGTTATTTTGACACTGTCTCTCCAGTGCAACATTGTCTAAGGCTGCCACTGGCAAGATATCAATATTAAATGCATCTTATTCTGATCTCTTCCTTATCTCCTGCTAACCAGGCACTGTTTCTGGACAAGACTGGCATTTGCTCAAGATATAAAGCTATGAGGTTTGTTCAGAATTGCATACCACCATTGGTATTCTCAAGGATGATCATCAAGGATCTGGTTTTTGATGAGGTGCCAGTGAGGGTGTACTGGCCACAAACACCAACTACTCATAAGAGAAGAGCAATGGTCTATATCTATGGAGGCGGTGGAATATATGGAAGCTTGAGTAAGTACTTTGAAAGGAGTCTACATTTTCTCGTTATATTGCATTATAATATTTTTTCATGGCATTTTAACACAATGGTTCCAGAAACATGTGCTAGAGAGCCAGCAAAAGAGGGGGAAAGGCTTTGTGTTTTCCGCAGAAACCATTCAATCCCAATTCATCTTGCAGGATTTGGTCTGGTTAATAGAAAATGGAGTAAAGAGAGACAACCTGTTCTACTGGTGCAGTGATCTCTTGCAAATTCTAGCTTTATTGTTAATGGATAACCCCTAATTAGGGATGTCAGAGGAACATTTTGGGGGATGGAGCTTGGCAAGTTTTCACAAGCTTACGCCCCACCCCAGATGCCAGCTCAGAAATCCCAGAGTGGGCATAAGTTGGTGGGCAATGAGTAGGCCAAGCTTGATGTTTCCTTCTTTTTGTGTGTGTGCGAATCCCAATTTGTGCAAATGTACAATGGGGAATATTTACAGATATCGCGATTTCCACAAAATCACAGCCATAAATTTTGCAATTTGAACAAAATGGACCTTTACACCTGCACTTTGATACAAATTGTGCCATTTATGCACCTGTGGTAAGTGTGCGAGTGTTTGCACAGATGTTCCCCCAACTCACCATGTATTGTCCCGTGTCACCATAAGCTATCACTCGCCCGTTTGGATGGTGAACCCCCCAATGTCTCATCCAGGGTGTGGGTCTACTGCGGAGAAATCTGGGCTGCTTGGGACTCACCAAATTTCCCTGGAACATCCACTGGAATGTGTTTTGGAATTTGCAAGGTGATTTTCCAGGTTTACAAGAGGCCATACACTCATCGCAGCTTCCATTGGTATAACTTGGGGAAATTACAGCTGTACAGTGCATATTTTATTCCATTTGTGGCCAGAAAGCCCTTATATCTATGTAAACTGTGGTCATAAAACACTTACTTCTATGAGAATTGTGACACTAAAGTACATAGGACATAAAATATGCACATCAGGGCAGTAATTTCCCCCCAAATATGTGAATGGTAGCCACCGTGAACTGCCTTGCCTCTTAAAATGTTGGAAAACCATCCTGAGTGAAATCCAGAAAATGCACATGTAAGGAAAGCCAGTCTGTTGCTGACTCAGCAAGTGGGATTCTTGCGAAGTTGACATCATGGAGCCCACCCTAAATTCCTCTCATTCCTCAGGAAGTTTTCCCTTAATGGAATTTTTCAAGTAGTCATGGAACTTCTTTAGAAACTATATGTTATTATTAATCTGCTATGAGACCTGTTTGAAGATTTTTTAAAAATATTAAGCAGTATAGAAATGTCATAAATACATAAATTAGGGTGACCAGATTTTGAGGATCAAAATCCCGGACCCCCCCCGCCACCCCACCCACCCAAAACAACCCCCCCACGCAGCCCCCCCGCCACCCCACCCCGCGCTGCCCTCACGCCCGCCCCGCCCCGCCCACCCCACGCTCCTTACCGGCTGAGGCGTCTGCTTCCCTCCAGTGCTCGGAATCTACTGAGAAACAGGCTTCCTGGCCTGTCTCTCAGTACCGCGCCGGGTGATGACATCATCACCCAGCGCGCTACTGAGGGACAGGCCGCGAAGCCTGTTTCTCAGTAGATTCTGAGCACCGGAGGGAAGCAGACGCCCCAGCAGGTAAGTGTCTCGCGCCGCTGCCCGCCCCCCCGCGCTGCGCCACCCCCCCTTCTCACGGGAGGAGAACAAGCTGTTTCCCGGAGGTTGCCCCCTGGGGCCCGGTTGGCCCGGTTTGGCCCATTTTTCCCGTTTATGACCGGGAAACCCCGGGGGGTCTGGTCAGCCTACATAAATGCACTCCCTTCAAACCTATAGATCTCTTTTCCAGGATCTTATCAAAGGTTGTGCAACTACATCGCTGAGAAGAGTGGTTCTGTGGTTGTGTGTGTCAAGTAAGTGGTCCATTCTTCTGACCGTGAGTAATAGTGATGACTACATCCAATGGTGTACTTCCTCAGTTGTGGTCCATGATCTATGTCCCCTTGCCTCTGGGAATGCTTTGGTTGCCCATGAGAGTACGCCCTCCTCAGCCAGCACTCTCTTCACCTGAGAAACCAATGCCTGTAACTAGAACAGAAAGGAAAGCCTGTGAAAATGAAGGGAAGAGTTCACAACTGCCTGGCACATTTTCTTTCCTTTAAAACTTTCACATTCCACTGCTCCCAATGGGAGCAAACTAGACTTTGCCAGATCCACAGCTTGAGTAGTTTTTTCCCAATTCTGAAAGCTCATCAGGGGAATGGGAAGACTTTGGACTAGACTACGGATGGCCTTGAAGTGGAAATCTGACCCTTCAGAGGCTCAACAGATTTCCCAGAGTTCCTGGCTTGGCTGGCGTTTTCTTACTATAGAGGGATCTGAATATAATCTAGTTAAACAGGTAGCTGAGGGAAACTGACCAATGGAAAGCATATTTTGAGGGGGAGGAGTCTCTGAGGGGGAATCATATGTCACATCCTCCATCTCCAGGATGACATAACACAACTTGTGGGAGATGGAATGAGTTGGCAGAAGAAAGAGTAGGTGAGAGATGGCAGCTGGAAAGATATGGGCTGAAGATGGCAGGGCTGTAAATGGAACATGAAAGTGGAGACTGAGCAGGCAAGGACAGAGGGAGAAGGGGGGTTGATCAGGAGTAGGATGAAATTGCCATCAAGGGAATGAACTGGAAATCATTGCTTTAGGGGCTGGTCTGTGGCAAGAGTGATTTATATTTCTCCAAATGGCCTTCCAGGCAAGAAGTCAGTGGTGAACTGCTCATATTCGGGAAACCAAAATAGAGGACACCCACGGGGTGGGGTGGGGTTGGCAGGAAAGCAGTTTTCAGGGTCCTCTGGAAAGCACAGCACTTCCCCCCTGCCACCTTAAAGGCCCCAATTGGAGCAGAGGAGGGGAAAGTGTGTTGTTCCTGCCCCCCAACTGCTCCAATTGGGGCAGTGAGAAAGCACACCTGTCATTAGCATGGCAAGGGGGAATGATACACTTTCCAGAGGCCCTGGAAAGCATGTTTCCCCCTGCTCTGCTCCAATTACCCCCCCCTTTTCCAATCAGGGCCATTTCTATAATGTCCAGGAATGACACACTTTTCCCTTTAAGGCCCCAATTGGAGCAGTGGAGGGGAATGACACACCTCCAGAAAGCATGTCAGTCCCCATACCATGCCTTAAAGGGGAAAATCCCCCCTGACACCCAGGATACAACAATAACCAGGACAAATCTGGCTTGAACTGGTGTGGTTTATTTCAGGGTAACTCCTGGTGTGAAGTCCCGTGTTTGGCTGGTTGCAGGTGTGTGGCTGGGAGGGATTGGACTTTTCTTGGCCTACCTGGCAAGGAGAGTGCACTGTCTATGCTTTTCCTTCACAGAGCACTCCCAAGCAACAAATGAGGAGTGTCAGTGCCCTTCCTCATCTGTTGCTTCCTTCAAGCCGGCCCAGGCCCCTTACCTTGGGAAAAACAGAATTGGGTTTACCATCAAAAAGGGTTTCAATGAACAGCAGTGTCTGGATTTGGGCCAAGGTCATGTATGAGTGTATGGCTTGGCCTGGCTTCCTCCTTGGTTCTGCAATCATCTTTCTGGTGTGCATCTGCTTTTGAAATGGTCTAGGTGGCCGTGTTCTGGTGGCTTTGTGCCCCCCCTTGACATGAGGGGTTTCTACCAGGCTAGAGAAAGGTGAATAAATCAGAAGCTGATTTGGGGCATCATGAAAAGCAGCAAATGACTCATGGTTTAATTTCTTTTCTTTGTCTTTTCACTGCTGGGGAAGGGGAGAGGTGCTTGATTGGTTTTGGATTGGGTGGGAGGAGGCACCACATCACCAATGATGTGGCTACAAAGGAGGCATCTTTTCCCCTCCAGCCCCACTGCTCAGTTCGGGGTATTTTTTATAAGTTTTGGGAATGGCATGTTTTCCCCTTCAAGGCCACAATTTGAGCAGTGGGAGGGGGAATGAGGCTCCTCCAGAAAAAAATCAGCATTCCCCCTCCTGCCACCATGCTAATGATAACCTTAATGGGGAAAGCACGTCATTCCAGGCCATTATATACAATTACAGAAAATCCTCCCTGACAACCAGATTGAACACAAACCAGGACAAATCTGGGGAATTCCTGACAGTTGGTCACCCTAGACTCAGTTTGGTGTATGTGTGTGAGAGAAAGTATGGGTAGCCTGGCACACTCTTTATTCTGAACCCATTGATTGCCAGCATGTGTCCTCCAAACAAGTACTGTAAAAGGAAATTAGTGTATGCATGGATTTATGAAAGTAAAGCTTTCACAACTGCACAACTCTGGATTTTGGATTCCCCAGCCCTCCCTCGTTATTTTTGTTGTTGCCTCCTCCTCCTCCTCCTCCTCCTTCATTTCAATATATTTCAAGTCTTTGTGAGTGTTCTTCAAGAAACAAAAAATGATTGAATTCCAGAGATTGGGTTGACATGGAGTTACACAGCACCTAGTACAGAAGAGTAATAATAAAGTGGTTCATAAATTCTTTTAGCCTCAGAAAATGGATGCTAAATGTAGATAATATCTTCACTTTGCTTTAGGTTTCGACCTGCTCCAGAGCATCTCTACCCAGTTCCAGTTCTGGACTGTTGCACTGCTACTATACACCTCTTGAAGAATGCAGAGCGATATGGAGTGGACCCCAACCGCATCGTCATTGGTGGGGACAGTAGTGGAGCCACATTTGCAGCTACAGTTTGTCAAGAACTGGTGACAAGGAAGGTTCTTCCTAGACTACGTGCCCAGATCTTGTTCTACCCATTCCTTCAGGCAGTGGACTTCAATTTGCCTTCTTACCAGCAAAACCATTCAGTTCCCATCTTGTTCAAGAAACGGATTTTCAGACTTGGCGTTGTGTATCTCTCTGGGAAAAATGTGGAAGTGGATGAAATTCTGAAAAGTGCCCACGTTCCTGAGGAGATGAGGGTGAAGTACAGAAAATGGGTTAGTGCAGATATCATTCCAGAAGAATTTAAGGTCAAGGGCTATGTGCCTCAAGTGTTTGCTCCATGTTCAAAAGAACTGTATGAAAGAGTAAAACAAGTCTTTGAGCCCATGTTTTCCCCACTTTTAGCAGAAGATGTTGTCATCTGCCAGCTCCCTGAAACATTCATTTTAACCTGTGAACATGATGTTCTCAGGGATGACGGACTGTTGTACAAGATGCGCCTAGAGAACAACGGTGTGCCAGTAACGTGGCATCATATGACAGATGGATTCCATGGGATAATTTCTTTTCTTGATCTTTGGCCCGTCAACTTTCCAAGCATACAGAGCAATATGCAACCAGTAATACATTTCTTAAAGTGTTTATAAAAGCATTTTTCTATACAGTGCTACACTTTCACTTTTTTGGAGGAATATTCCACCTTCTAGGGTTGGACAGATCTGTCAACTTCAGTGTCACTGAGATATAAGATTAAGTTCATTCCCTCCCCACCCCCCAATTTTAAAACTCAATTACTTATGGAAATCCATACTAGTTTTTCAGCAATTTCTCCTCAAATGTATGCATTTTTGTCCATATACTTTTACATGTTTTTCCAGGTATTGCTGAAATTATCTTTGTTCCCATACTCATCAAATGTATACATTTTGTGCACACCTTTTGCTAATACACAGTTTAGTTCTGCACATTACTCCCAGTCTTACCTGTGCCAGAAAGCCTGCAAAAATGCAGATGCAAACATGTTAAATTAATTAAAAAATTGAACAATTCTCTCCCATCTATTGAATTAACCTGAAATGATTGCAATTTTTGAATCAAGTTCTGTCCTATACGCTATAAACTGTGTAAATGCTGGTATTCAGTTGTACAGTACATCCCCCCCACCCAATTTATTCTCAATTTTAAAATTCTAAGATAGCCAACATTGGGAATAGACCCAGATAGCAGGTGTTTTGCCTACTAGATCTTGAATGTCCTGAGAACATACAACTATGAATCCTTTCATTTTCATTATATATTGTTATATTGTACTCTATGAGTGATACAAAAGGTTTCTAGCCTGTAATTTAGATCAAAGTTAATCAAACTAGAAAGGAAACGTTTGTTAGTGATTGAAAAGATTACAATTAAGAACGTATTATTTTTAAACGAGGAAGAGCAGTAGTGAATGAGAGTGGAGATTGAGAACAGGTGTTCTGAATTAAGGAAGAAGACACACCTGAATTAACTGCATAAGTAAGAAAGAAAAAAGCTAAGCTTTGGTCAGTCAGGAAAAGGTGGTTCAGTCAGGCGGGGTGGTCGAGTATGCAGAGGCTGGTGTGTTTTTTGTTTCTGTAAATGCTGAAGTGAAAGTCCAGAGAAGCAAGCTGTCTGGAGAAGTAAACTGGAGGAATGTTGCGAGGAACAGGCAATGCAGTTCGTATGAGAAAAAAAACACAAGAAGGCAAAAGAATGCTTAAAGATTGTTTTGCATCATTATTTTGTTAAAGGCTGCTCAAAGGAAGGATAAGATTGTAAAGCATAAAGTTAAGTTGTTTTTCAGTTCATTATAAAAGCTTTCCTGATCAAGTAAAGTACTTCCTTAAAGAAAAATCCTTGTGGAAAGAAGTGATTTATCTGGTGTGTGAGAAGAAGTGACTCTGCTGAGATTTCAGTCTAGAAACGGAGAAGGAAAACAAACAAACAAAAACTACAAACAAAATTATATATCACCAACAAATGGTTATGGGCCCAGCCAGTGGAAACCCAGAGGGAGTCCAGTGGAAGCCCAGCAGCGGGAGAAAACCCAGCAGTGTGTGAAAAGCCCAGCAGCGTGAAAAGTAAACCCAGCAGTGTGAAAAGCCCAGCAGCGTGTAAAGCCCAGAAGTGTGGAAACCAAGTAGAAAACCCAGTGACACTCAGTGAAAAGTGCTGTGAGTAAACTGAAACTATTTGTTTGGAGAATTTAAAGGACAGAATGGCTGTATCCCTAAGTTCCAGTATGCCACTGGAAAGGCTAACAGAAAAGAATTATGTTAGTTGGAGCATTAAAATGGAGATGTTACTCCGGAGAGAAGATATATGGGAGCCTGTAATAAATGACTCACCTGTTGACCCTCCTTCCCCTGAATGGCTTCACAGAGAGGAGAGAGCAAGAGCCACAATAATTCTTGGTTTAGAAGATAGCCAACTATTAACAATCAAGAGACTGTTAACTGCAAGAGAAGTATGGACTGCTTTAAAGAATCTACATGTGAGAAAGACTGCAGGCAGTAAAGTGTACCTTGCAAGAAAGCTGTATCAGACAAGGCTAAGCAAAGGAAGCTCTATGTCTGCACATTTATTGACACTGAAGGGACTCTTTGCTGATTTACAGGAAAGAGATATGATTTATACCCCTTTAAATCAGGTGTATATAATCTTATCATCTCTAGATGACTCATGGGATGGGATAATTAGCACTTTGGAAGCAATGGCAGAGTCAGACCTAACAATGGAGTTTGTTACAGGGAAATTGCTTCAAGAGTGGGAAAGAAGACAAGAAAAAGTATGGAGTGTTTGTTCAAGAAATAAGGGTGGAGTAAATATAGAAGAACAAAAAAGTGAAAATATATCAAAAGCTTATGGGATTCGTAAATGTTATAAATGTGGATCTGAGAAACATATTAAAAAAAATTGTCCCAAGAAAAATTGAGAAAATACATCTGTAGATAAAGATAAATATTTCCAACGGAGAAGAGAGCCTTTCTCTGTGCATATTGCTAAAATAAATGCAAATAATGAAAGTATGATAAATGATGTAAAATGAGTAGTAGATTCAAGAGCTACACATTTTCTGGCTAATGAAAGAAAATTGTTTAAAACAATGATCCCAACAAAAGAGTATGTAACACTTGCTGATGGTACTCAAAGAAAAGTGGAAGGAAAAAGAAGTGTGTATATAGACTGTATAAGAACAATAGTTACAAATGTTCTGTTTATTCCTCAACTTGAAAATAATTTGATGTCTGTTTCAAAACTAGATGCTATGAATTTTGAAGTCAGATTTTTTGAAAAGAAATGTAAAATATTGCAAAAGGGAAAAATCTGTGTAGAAGGAATATTAGAAAATTCATTATATGTTATAAAACAAAATTGTTTAGAAAATTATAACAAAAGAAAGATAAATATGGGAGTGACAGTGAAAAATAAGCCTCCACATGATGAATGTATACATTTATTTCACAGAAGATTTAGGCACGTAAATTTTAAGACAATAGGAAAAATGTCAGGGCTATGTTCAGATATGAAACTAAAACCGTGCAAATCTTTTATGGACTGTTATGCTTGTAAAGAATACAAGTCAACAACTGCTCCTATAAACACTAGTTGTGAAAGAAATACTAAGAGTGTTAGAGTTACTGCATATAGATTTGGCAAGACCATTCCAAAGTACATTAGGTAGAGCCAAATATTATTTAATAATAGTAGATGATTATTCAAGATTTGGTTTTATATATTTGTTAAAACAAAAGAGATGCAGAAAAGACTCTAAAGAATTTTATAACTTGGGTAAACGCCAAGTATAATACAAAAATAGCAGGAATACAATCAGACAGAAGAAGTGAATTTATATCAAAAACGTTTGAAGAATTCTTAACTGAAAAAGAGATAAAACATAGATTAACAGCACCATATACGCCACAACAAAATGGAATAGCTGAGACAAAGAATAGATATTTACAAGATATGGTCAGGACAATGCTAAATGATTCCCCTCTATCCATAAAGTTTTGGGGAGAATGTATAACTTATGCTAATTATATTCAGAATAGACTTTATTCTAGTGCAATAGATACAACACCATTTTGAAAAGTTCCATAGAGCTAAGCCTAAAATTAGTCACATAAAAGCATTTGGATCAGAGTGTTGGGTACATATTCCAAAGGCACAAAGAAAGAGAAAAATAAGTGCGAGAGCAAAGAAAGGTATCTTACTTGGATTTGAAAATTCAAGTTATAGAGTGTGGCTACCACAGGAGAATAACAATAAGTAGAAGTATAAAAACATTTGAACAGAATTGGAAATCAGTAGGAAAATTTACTGAAGTACATTTAGAATCAAGTAAAGAAAGCTCAAAATTAGTTAACAATTATGAGGTAATCAGAGAACCTGTTTCTCTTGAACCAGGAGTTGAGCAACCATTAGAAATTAAACAAGAAGAAAACTTATTACAGAAAATGCACGAAGAAGAGGGGAAAGAAGTTCCAATAAGTTCACAAACAATTCCATCCCCAATACCTCTTAGAAAGTCAGAAAGGTCTAATTTTGGTAAACCTCCTGAAAGATTTCAAATAAGTGAAATAAAAGCATTATGTACAAAACTAGAACCTGAAAGCTATACAGATACAGAGAAATTATCTCCTGAAATTGCTAAAAAACTAGAAAAATGCTATGCAAGATGAAATTGATTCTATAGAGAAAAATGCCACATAGACATTAACACATTTGCCTCCAAATAGTAAAACAATAGGATGTAAATAGATTTATAAAATAAAAAGAAATGCATCAAGTGAAATTGAAAAGTATAAGGCACGATTAGTAGCTAAAAGATACAATCAAAATTTTGTAAAAGATTTTGATGCAGTATTTGCCCCAGTGGTAAGGCATAAAACAATAAGATTACTACTAAAATTAGCTGCAACAAAAAGTTTACAAGTATTTCATTTTGATGTTAAAACTGTTTTTCCTTTATAGAGATCTAGAAGAAACACTGTTCAGAGAACCCTACAATGAAAGATTAGAATAGAGTTAAAAGAGTACTTAGATATCTTAACGGGTCATGTGACAAATGTTTGAAACTAACAACCAATAGAACAAATGATTTAGAATGTTATGTTGATGCAGATCATGCAGCTGATGAGTCAGATAGAAAATCAACTTCAAGAACGATGATAATCTATCAAGATTCATTAATTGAATAGTATAGTAGAAAACAAAGAATAGTTGCAATATCTAGTACTGAAGCAGAATATATAAGTTTATCAACAGCGTGCAATGAAATTGTATGGTTTAGACAACTGTTATCTGATCTACATATAGAAATGAATAAACCTGTTATAGTTTATGAAGATAACCAAGCATGTATTAAACTAGCAAATGCAGATAAATGTTCTAACAGGACAAAGCACATTGATATCAAATACCACCATGTAAAAGACTGTATGAAAAAAGGTTTGATAACATTGAATTACTGTGAAACAAATTGGATGATTGCAGATCTTCTTACAAAACCTCTGAATGTTGAAAAACATGAAAGATTAGTAAGACAAATAAGAATGGTTGAAAAGAAGGAAAATGATCATAAAAATAATAAGGAGAGGTTTGTTAGTGATTGAAAAGATTACAATTAAGAACGTATTATTTTTAAATGAGGAAGAGCAGTAGTGAATGAGAGTGGAGATTGAGAACAGGTGTTCTGAATTAAGGAAAAAGACACACCTGAATTAACTGCATAAGTAAGAAAGGAAAAAGCTAAGCTTTGGTCAGTCAGGAAAAGGTGGTTCAGTCAGGCGGGGTGGTCGAGTATGCAGAGGCTGGTGTTTTTTTTTGTTTCTGTAAATGCTGAAGTGAAAGTCCAGAGAAGCAAGCTGTCTGGAGAAGTAAACTGGAGGAACGTTGCGAGGAACAAGCAATGCAGTTCGTATGAGAAAAAGAGCACAAGAAGGCAAAAGAATGCTTAAAGATTGTTTTGCATCATTATTTTGTTAAAGGCTGCTCAAAGGAAGGATAAGATTGTAAAGCATAAAGTTAAGTTGTTTTTCAGTTCATTATAAAAGCTTTCCTGATCAAGTAAAGTACTTCCTTAAAGAAAAATCCTTGTAGAAAGAAGTGATTTATCTGGTGTGTGAGAAGAAGTGACTCTGCTGAGATTTCAGTCTAGAAACGGAGAAGGAAAACAAACAAACAAAAACTACAAACAAAATTATATATCACCAACAACGTTATCCATTGTTAATCTGGTGCTAAAAGAGTTAAATTATGCTGGGTCAGATCAAGGCCAAGGTGTGCCTTGGGTTGCAAGCGGTAGTGGCACAGTACTCCTCTTATACACGTTAATACAACATTTCTGCATTAAACACACTCACAGGGGGAGCAAGGAATTTGGGTATGGTCCCTGCATAATCACTTTATTGCACAATGCTCATCATACAAATATTTGGGTATACGTTTCTCAGATGATCTGTTTTGGAAGACACACAAACATACTATTATCTTGGCTGCTTCTAGATCGGCATAAACACGTTATACCCAGGGGTGGGAAAAATTGGTGAGCACTCACTTTGCTGCTGCTGGCGCTGCCCATAGGGGTTCAAGAGTACCTTCCCCTGAGCACCACCAGCAAACCCTGCAGAGGGGTCTTCTGAATCAAGTCATGACTCCAGGTCATCCTAATGGTCAGTGTTGGAGGGGTTTGGGAAGGGCAGAGGAAAGGGACTGAAGATGCGGTGGCGATGCTTGACTGCATGATTCCGGGGACATGAGCAGTACGTAGTCCCTGTGATCATGATGTGTGTAGTGTTACACAGCATATGTGAGACTAAGAGACATGTTTGTTTGGCAGCGATGATGACCCACCTACCTTTCTTCTTCTTCTTCCAGCTGTGGAGGAGGAGTATTGTCATGACAACGAACAGCTGTCCCATGAAGGGGAGGCTGTGAGGGAAGCCCTCACTGAATATCTGTGTGGTTTTCCGTTTGAGAGCAGGTCATCCTGGCAGACTAGGTTTTCTTTCCTCCTGAGCTAGAGCAGCACAGTGCACACACAGAGACCAGATAGGCAACTGAATGTCTTGAAAGAATCAGCATCACATAGACAATGGGATGTCATGGGGAAAAAATAATACTGGTACTTAGCTAGTAACTGAAAACTTTCAGTGCAACTGCAGGGACGCCAGATGCCGATCAACAAATGTGGGAAGAATAGTGCAGAATTGGCAAAGAGAAGTAATTCTGAATTGCAATTACTAGGTAATCACTCACATAGTCCTGTCAGAACAGTGAATATCATGTGTCGCATCACAAAACTATAACAGCTTTCATGCGTGGAACGGTAGAAGGAGTGTGTGTTCATTTTTCAGGTCCCTCGTGCAAGCACATGTTCTGGCAAACTGACATGGGATGCGCAAATCAGTGAGGCTTCTTTATTGCAGGAAATCTCACAGTGAAAGTTTAATGGTTACATGATTCAGACATCATATAGCTGATGGTTGGTTGCTATAGGCTCCAAGAAATTCCAGAACAATCAAAAGCTAATCACTACTACCGTGATGAGATCCCCTTCAATGTGGTTTCCCCATTGCCATCTCCACAATTCTGAACATAAGGGAAAGTCCATCCATACACTGGTTCGAAACCCAGAGAAGAAAAGGGGATGATACCTGGCATGATCCCTCAGGCAATCGAAGGAGCAAATTATTGAATGGCCTTACAAGCCACCAAAGAGAGCCAGTCCAACCTCAGATCATATCCAGGCAACATGGTCAAGGCCTAAATAAGATCCAGGACAGGGTAATTCCACAGACGGAAGGAGTTCTACTTTCAATGGACTAGAGATGTGAAGACCTGGGCAGGATCTACACGTCGTGGTGGATGTGCGTTGCATCGCTGGATGTTCGTTCCAAGTCTAGTTAATTCACATGACGTTTTCTTTTCTCCGCCTCTTTTCGCTTTTTTGTTGGAGTTTAATGTTCCTTTTTTACGTTGCTTATGTCAAAGTTAAACGACTGAGATCAGACAGTGTGTTGCAATGTTTCGCTGTTTCCTCCCCCTCCCTTCCTTTCTGTCTTCTTTGTTCCCATATATGGTCTGTCTGTTTTGAAATCTTTTAGCCAATAGCATCTCTGCAGAACTTAAGGCGCGAACTGCATCCATAACTGAGGCACAGTGTCCGCCATCAGCTGCTAACTCTGTTATACCCAGGTACTGTGTTTTCTTTGTTCCTTTTTTATTATTATTTTAAGGATATTAGTCCTTCGCATGTGCACATGTGCACATATACGATCGCATGTTTTATATCGTTTATAATGGGAACTTCAAAACGTCCGTCCCTTATTGCCTTGTTTGTTGCCCTTCGTTCTGTAATGGAGTAACTCACCTTCTTGAATTAATAATAGTTAAAAGTAATTATTTTTATAAACTTCTTTTGTAAGTACATATGATAGCAATTCTTTTCATGGGATTTCTGTTTCTTGTTGACTGTTACAAAGTGCATTTGGCTTTAAGGTTGTAGCAATGTTGCCCAACGTTACCCTTTTCAGTTATATATGAAAAGACAGTTTTGATTAAATTATAGCTTTCTTATTATGTACTATTTAAAAGAAGGGTGTCTTGTGGAGATGTACCAGTTTTGTTTGTTATAAAGTAATTGTGTAGTTAAAGTTGAATACTTAAAAAATTCAAAATGTCCTCCATTTTTTCCAGCGGGAGTGTCGTCCATTTTCTTAACGGATACTGTCTTTACAGACCAACTTTCTAACATTACAAGTCTTGCTATGAAAATTAATACTTCTATACTTTTAATAACATCACTTCCTGCTCATGTATGTATTGTAATATTACATGGAATGTTGTTTTGAAATTTTACCTTATTATTTTTGTCATCTGGATGAAAGGCTGTAATGGCTTTTCACTTGAGAAATGATATTTAAAATGACAAATACACCTTATTTTTGATTTTGGTTCATACCTGTACTACTGGTCCAACTGCACTCCATGAATGACTACTAATGTTTATATTGTAATCTTATTTTAATTTTCATTACTGTAAAGACTTGTTACCATATTTTTGAGCAAGGTACTGTAGGAGTACAGAAGTTCATATGCTTCTGTGCATACTCAGTAATAATATTTTATTAGATAATAGTTATTTAGAAAAAGTTTAATTAATAACTGTATAAACATTGTATGTCATGTTAAATATAAAATCCTTATTTTCCAAAACTATGATTTCGGGTAAGATATATTATTACTAAAGAAATTATTTATAACTTGTTTTGTAAACTTCCAAAGTGCATCCATTCCCATGTGCTCATTAATCATAGTAGAATAGTTCCTCGAGCTGTAACTTTTTAAAATAAACAGTTTAATATATGACTGCAATCATACCCCGGTGTATGTGTGCCCCTTACATAATTCTCCAACATTTATTGCCATCTGTACTGCTACTGAAATCATATCTCCAAAATTGGTATAGATTTCCTAAACCGCCTAAATATTCCTTGGCATTCCCATTTTTAGCTGCATGTTTATTTTAAATATCACCTACCTACAATGTCAGTGTTCATTGGCTCAATTCGGACGACACGCTCAGCAACGGTTGTTGAATTACCTACTGACGGTGTGTGGAAAAGGTGGTGATCTACAGACAACACGCTGCAGCAGGCGCTGCAAGGAATCAGCAACCACCCCGGTTGCAAATAGCATACTTGGCTCTGACTGACAGCTCAGCTGCCATTTTCCCCACTTACCAAACTCCGTTAGTCCTCCAGCAGGTATCCCAGCACACACTGCGGCCGAAAACCATGGGCGCCACCATTGAAGCCGATGCAGGACATGCCTACAAATCCCATTGGCTTCTTCAGTCAGTGGGCGGAACTCAGCAGCCTCGGGCAAAGAGGCAGCCAGGAGGAATGGCAGCACCAATACAAGATTCCCACCCCATGCCCAGCACTGCAATATTAACGTTGGTATCCACGCCCCAGGGAGACACCCACCACCCACCCTACATGGGAGACGTGGCAGTTGCAAGGAAGATCCACGGCCCCCAGCCCCAGCCCCCAACCCCCCCTCCCTCCTAGAGCATCTTCTGCACACACAGGAAAGAAGACAAGAGTGGGGTGGCGTAGAAAACTTTATTCAGCAGGGAGACCAGACATGGGCAATAAGGCACATGGGCATCACTATGCCAGGGCAGAACCTATGGAAAGGACAGGCGCCCCCGGGAACAGAGGAGGTGCCTGGAAGGCACAGCGGTGAAGAGGGAATGGCCAAGGCCACACCCCCAGGGAGCCAAGCACGGAATGTGCAAAGGGGATGTGGTGGAGAGAGGCGGCATGCCAAGGAGAGATGCCAGTCCACAGATGAAACTCCACAGCCGACACTCACAGGGGGTGGGGGTAGCGCAGCCAGATCCAGGCACTGATGCTTTCACGCACCCAGGATGCCTCTGCATGGGCGCGACGCTCCCCAACGGGATTCTCGGGGCCCGGAAAAGGCTCGATGTGCCGCCCTTCCAAAGCGATGGCGTCGCCGTCCTCGCCCGCCTGAGGGAGGTCGGGGTGCTCGGCCAGTAACACGTCCCCACGGGACTCGCAGATGTTGTGCAGGATGCAGCAGCACACCATCATGTCCGGAATGATGTTGGACTGCAAGTCCAGCAAGCTGAACAGGGAGTGCCAGTGCTCCTTCAGACGCCTAAAGGCACGCTCCACGGGCAGGCGGGCATGGCAATGGTAGTAGTTGTATTTATGCTGCACGTTTGTACACGGGTAGCGGTCTGGGGCCGTCAGCCATGGCTGTAGGGTGAACACCTGGTCGGCCAGGAGGAGCGGACCCACTGCATGCCCGCACACGGAAGCGGGGCCAGACTTCAGGAAGTGCCCCGATCTCAGCTTGGCAGCTAGGGGGGAGTTCCAGAAGACAGCTGTGTCGTGGCTCCACCCAGACATGCCTGCATACACGTCCAGGAAGCGGCCCTTGGAATCCACCACCGCCTGGAGAACCATGCTGTAGAAATGCTTGCAGTTGTAATACTCCTCGCCATGGGAGGGGGGGCCAGGATGCGCACGTGGGTCGAGTCCATCACCCCCACCGCCCACGGAAAGCCCAGGGCATGGAAGCCACGCATGTTCTCCTTCTCGGCCCCCACCCAAATGACGTCGGCAAGGTATAGCTTGTTCAGGACGCATCGTAATGTATCCCCCTTACAGATAGTGGTGGCTCCCCTTTGTGTTCTTCCTGCAGGTCGAAGAAATTTGCTTTGAGGGCTTTGAATTTAGTTCTGGCCTGCAGCACACTTCTTGGATAACCCTCATTTTCCAAGATGCTGCATGCCTCTCAAAAGATATCAGTGGTGGGTAGCCTGGAGCTACGCATTAAGCGTTCCACTTCTCCACTTTGTATTAGCTGATCCAGCAGTAGGGAAACCTCTGGATCCTGCCAGTAACACACACGTCGAGGTGCCATTTTTTAACTTCCAGTCTATGTTTACGTTTAAGTATCCTTGGGTAATGTAGTCTGGCTATTAACCTAACAGCACCCCCTGTCATCCTCCGAGTGCACAAACGCTTGTGCGCAGCCTGGCTATAAAAAATGTAAAACAACATGGTTCTCAACAAAAACATTTATTGTTATCTAATATTGAAAGTTAACTAATTGGTTTGAACATATTTATACATAATACACAGTGTACCTTACAACATACAGTATAGTGAATTTCATGTTTATTCGTTTATCTTCACCCTTGCCTTACATTCCACAGATACTGAGCAATCGCGTCTCTCACTTCCCTACCCTGTTCTGTTCGTTCGTTCTCGTCATTCATCAACGGCAGACCGAGGGTTGGAAGCTCAGTTCTGTTGTTTTCCTCAGCTATGTCAGTAATAGCATGTCCTTTGGATTCACAAATATTATGCAGGATAACACAAGTGGAAATTACGGAGGGAACGTTTTCTTCGGCCACTTCTAGCCTCCCTGTTAGGTACCTCCATCTACTCTTCAGCTTTCCAAAGGCATGTTCTACCACATTACGAGCTTTACTGAGGCAGTAATTGAAGTTAGCCTGAATGGGTGAAAGATTTCCCCCGTAAGGCTTCATCAGCCATCTGCGTATGGGGTACGCTCCGTCTGCCACCAGAAGTGGCGGAACATCCACCGCCCCCCCCCCCCAATCCGTGTTGGATTGCCTGGAACAAATGCACCAGCATCCACGGCTTCATAAAGAGTGGAGTTTCTGAAGACATATGCGTCGTGGTTTTTTCCACTCCATCCAATCACTACGTGAATGAACCTACCGCTGTGATCTGTTGTCCCCTGAAGCAACATTGAGTAATAGTTCTTACGGTTAATGAAATCATTCCCTTGCCTCACAGGGGACACTATGGCAATGTGGGTCCCACCACACACACCCCAACGATGTCAGAACCCAAGTTTTGCGAATCCATCCATTACCTGTTTAAAATAATAATAAAAAAATAAAAGAAAGTAAATTAAAATTGAAATTCTAATGGACTGCGCATGAGCGCACGTGCACATTTTAAAAACCATTTTTTTTAAAAAAGGGGGAAATTATCCTTTCCCAATGTCTCTAATATGGACTGTGCGCCTCAGCAGAACATGCTCCATCGCCAAACAGACCTCCACGAAAACTTCGGCCACAGTCGAACGTCCTACTCCAAATAGCTCAGTAGCATCCTTATAGAATCCAGGGTTCGCCAGCTTCCAAATCGCTATGGCAACATGCTTTGCCACACTTAGTGGCTCCCGCATAGTGGTCTGATGCCTTTGTAGCAGTGGAGTTAGCTCTGCGACTATTTCAAATAATGTCCCCCTGGTCATTCGGAAGATCTCCATCCACCGCTCATCATTCCATCCCTTAAGGATGAGGTTCTCTCACCAATGTTGGCTCGCTGGACGTACCCAGTAACGGCGGAAAACACATGGCAGACAAATTGATGATGCACCTTGTACCAGAAAGTTCATGTTCTTCTGCATCTGTAGAACTATGTTTATCCTCCGATGTCGATGTTGTCTCATTGTAATCACATTTCTTTTTCTAAAGCCATAATCATATGAATGGGAGTCTTCGAACACTGCAAGAGCTCTAACCGCAGATATAATCAAGCTAGTGCTCAAAGCAATTACCGTAGTCATTTCCATGACTTTATCCTCAGAAACCATCCTCACAAATGCAAAGTAAAACAGAAAAAGTAACGTATATGATGCAAACGCACAAACGCACATGCGCAAAAGGTTTTAATTTTTTTTTAAAAAAAAGGGGCGGGGACAAAGTTCGACGTTCACGACCAAACTTTGACTCGCCCGCCTTCAACGCACATGGAAAGACACACCATCACATATGGATATACAATGCAGTGTGAACTGCAACAACGGGACAGAGCGATTCAAAGCTATTACAAACGCATCACAAAATGCAAGTGTGGCGCCTGACGTTTTACACCGAAAGAATTAACAGCGGTAGGAGGCATATCCAACACGATGTGTAGCCAGGACCCTGGAAAAAAAAGTGCCAGTTCGGCCTTGAGGAGTCACCTACCAAAGTCACTGGGTGGGCGGGGGCAGTATCAAACCCCTGGAGGCCAAGGTTGAAATGTGCCTAAGACCAAAAAACAGGTCCAGTCCTTCTGGGCCTGGCCAGCTATTATTATTGACGGATCGTCCCACATTTCACTTTAATTTTTCAGTATTACATATTCAGGTCAAGGATAATGTGTTGGCTTACGGCTGTCTCAGGCCTATGCCCCAGTTGGAGCTGAGGTGGGAAAGGGTGTTCTAATTCCTTCTTCCCTTTTTTTTCTTCTGGGCCTGGCCAGCTATTATTATTGACGGATTATCCCACATTGGAGCTGAGAGTGGGAAAAGGTGTTCTAATTCCTTTCTCAGAGACATCCAGCTTAAGAAGTTCTACCCAGATTGTGTGAGTAGATATCTCTTTATTGCACACTTTGCTATTTCATCAGAAATGATTGTGTTGCATTCAAGCTCATTATCTCCACCCAGCTCTGCATCTTGGCAAAAAGCCCCAAGAAAGTTAGCTTCTCTCTTCGAAACTAAGATGATGTTCCTTGAGCATCCTTCTGGAAGGAGAAAGTTGCATTAGGATGGGAAAGGAAAAGGTGGGTTTAAAGCAGAGTTTGCAATGGTAAGACACAGAGGAGTTTCAGATTGTTTGGCCCTGAAGGACGATGATTTTTCAGTATTACATATTCAGGGCAATGACAATGTATTGGTAAATGGCCTGCCTTGGGCCTATGTCCTGGTTGGACCTGAGACTAGGAAAGGGTGATCTTGAGAGGTTGTACCAACTGATGTAACAAGGGGTGGTAATTTTAAATGCACGTGGCTTAGTAATTGTACTTGATTGATTTTATGTATTGCTTCTTCATTATCCTTACCCTGTTAAGTAGTTCTAGTCTGTTGAATATTAGTTAAGGGGGTACACTATTGTTGTCTGGCTGTGTGGGAGATGAGGGATTAGGTTATATTCCCCAAGTCTCATATTTTCAAAGGGGTGTGTGAAGAACAGGCCCTGCTGTTTTCTAGTCTCCAGAAAAAGACTCCCATCAACTCAGAGTTAGTTAACACAAACGCAGTCACCAGCTGGTATCATGTTATCACACTCTGTTAAATCAAGACTGGGGGCTCGAGGCCACAGCTGCCTTGGTGAATTGGAAGAGTGCCGGGAGAGATCCGTGAACTTACCAGTCTTCAGGAATTTAAACGCTCTATAAAGACTGAGCTCTTCCGGCAGGCCTACTCAGATGAATTTTAAGTGTTTTATTGGTGTTTTATTGGTATTTTAATGATATATTGGTTTTATGTATTTTTAATTAGTTTTGTGTGTTTTATGATGATGTTGTTCCCCACCTCGATCCAGAGGGAGAGGCGGGTAATAAATAAATATATTATTATTATTATTATATTACAGCTGGGTCTGGTGGGGAAGTCAGTTCCCAGCAGAGTAGGGTGGTGAGAAAAGCAACTCACCCTGTGATTGGTGGAGACTAATCTGCCCAGGCAGTATTGTCCTGCGACAAGGAGTCTTGTGATGGCTTTTGTCTCCTAGGCTGTCTTGCTCATGGAAACTGGACTGCCATGGTGATCAAACTTGAGGGGGGACCCTATAATTGGTAATGTATGGACTAGGTCAGTTAGACTTTGCTATTTTGCTTGGGTGTACTTGGTGAAGGCTCTCTGTTTTAATGTATTTTATTACATTGCTGCTTTTATCCCTTTTAACCCCATCTTACTCATTTCACCTTCCTACTTCCCTTCTCTTTAATAAACTGACACCCACAATTGCCCCCTCCCGCCCGGACAAGCCGGGCGTGGCAGGAAGGGCC
The DNA here is from genome assembly GCA_029215795.1 of Anniella stebbinsi. Classification (NCBI taxonomy): domain Eukaryota; kingdom Metazoa; phylum Chordata; class Lepidosauria; order Squamata; family Anniellidae; genus Anniella; species Anniella stebbinsi. Next base: position 410,868,180 of record JARDYH010000001.1, on the reverse strand, counting down.
TTTCCTTTCTTAATGACATCCAGCTTAAGAAGTTCAACCCAAGTTTTGTGAGTAGGCATCTCTTTCTCGAACTTTGCTATTTGGTCTTGAGTGATTGCATTGTGTTCAAACTCTTCATCTCCACCCAGCTCTGCATCTTGGCAAAAAAAAACCAAGAAAGTTAGCTTCAGATTGCTGGACGTGGTACAGAGTTATTGATTGCAGTGCAGCAAAGCACAGAACTCACCACCAGAATGAAGATATGGACTGCCATGTCGATCTGACTTGAGGGGGGACCCTATACTTGGTAATGCATAGACTAGGCCAATTCGACTTTGTTACTTTGCTTGGGTGTACTTGGTGAAGTCTCTCTGTTTTAATGTATTTTAATTACATTGTTGCTTTTATCCCTTTTATCCCTTTTAACCCCATCTTACTCATTTCACCTTCCAACTTCCCTTCCCTTTAATAAACTGCTCAAAACTTCAACCTGGTGTGTTTACTTGAAGGTAACTCCTGGTGCTAACACAAACAGGATGGGAGAGTAATGGTTGGAGAGTTTTATATTGGAGAAGAATTTGGGTGCACTCCTTGACAGCAATATGAACATGACAGAGTCAGCATTGTAAAAGGGCTGCAAGAAGGACTAACACAGTTCTGGGATGCATTAGAAGAAGCATTGTACTACTCGGCGCTAGTGAGACCACACCTGGAGTATTGTGTACAATTCTGGGCCCCACATTTCCAGAAGGACATTGACAGGTTAAAAGAGGTTCAGAGGAGGGCAACAAAGATGATACAGGAACTTGAGGACATGCCCTATGAGGACAGACTGAAAGAACTTGGTATGTTCAGCCTGGATAAAAGAAGACTGAGGGAGGAGATGTTAGCAGAGTTCAGGTACTTCACTGGTCCTAAAGGGAAGATGGTCAAGAACTAATTTCCCTTGCCACAAAAATTAAGACCTAGAATAATGGGTGCAAGTTACAGTTACAGGTACATAGATTTCAATTAAATATAAGGAAAAACTTCCTGAAGGTAAGATATGTACTACAGACAAACAATGTACTTATGGAGGTTGTGGGTTCTCCATCTCTGGAGGTTTTTAAGAAGAGGCTGGACAAATATCGCTCATGGATGGCTTAATTGGTTTTCCTGCACTTTGCGGAAGATTGGACTAGATGATCCTTGTGGTCCATTCCAACTCCACACTTCTATGATTCTATGACTCTACCCCTAGTAGCTCTCCAATAACCACACACCCTTTGAAGAACTGTCATGTGCTTGGTCTGCCTGCTGGTCAATTTTCTTCTCCCATCTGTGAATGTGGTTTCTGATGGCAGGTGGCAATCCTGAATGGCAACTGAGCTCATTTGGAACTCCTCATTGAGTAGTATGGAAGAGGCAGGAGTGATTTGCTTGCTGTCCATAGCTGGGGTGTGGGACTAGCATCTTTGGGAAGGATTGTGGTTCTGCTGGCATTGAGAAAAACAGCTTCACAGTGTCTGCCAGCACATTTTTCCTCAATGTCCATTGCTTGCGGACAGAGGAAGAAGTGAGGAAATAACGACACAGACACCACCGCTTGGGGTTAAATAGGGCCTCTGTTTAAATTGGGTAACTCACCCCTCCGAGGATCTGCATGTGAGAGTGCGGGAATCCAAGCCTTTCTGCAGGCAACTGTCCTGTAATGGGCGAGCCACTTGGCCAAGTCAGGAGTCGGATAAAACCCTGCTCCGGACTTCAGTTACATGTAGGTGCTTGGGGAAAACCACCCCGTGTCATCCCCGCCAGAAGCCGCATAACTCCCAGTAGACGAGACAGTGAGGTTCCCAAAGGCAGCTGTATCCTGGGTCGAGAGCCACGCAGCCCCCAAGGACCAGGCCTCCGAACCCGCCAATCATCATAAAGGTGCCCAACAAGTGCTTACTGACCTCAACTGATATCCTAAGATTCCCGTACTACGCTGCCACGAATCAACCTATTTAACCACCCTCATCTAACCTTAAATTCCAGTATGGAGTAGGCGAAAAACCTGTACCCTGGAGCCAATTTGTGGCAGGTAAAATTCCTACTCAGCCCCACCCCTACAAAGGGAGTGGCTGGCTAATCCCATACTAGCAAAAGGGTGGGAGGGTGGGTGCCCAAACAAAAGAGGCCGGTGAGTGCACGCGGCTCGCTTTTATAGGCGAGCCGCGATCCAGGTCACGTTTCTCACGTGCCAAGAGGCTCATGAGTCATCTTTCCCCCCTCTCCCCCGCCTGCAACTGCCTGCTCAAATCAAATCAAATTTTATTTGCATCGAGCGAATAGCCATTGCAATTTATAACAGTAAAATAAACATGATACAAAAAGCAGACAGTAAAATGTCCCATATTCAGGGGTGGGAATCCTCAACATAAATATACTCGGTGGCACCAAGCAAATAAAAGCATTAAATGCAGTTAGAACTGGATTTATTCAATTCGGAGCTCCGGATGTGACTGCATCCCTCGTTTTAATAGCAGTTGCTAAAAATCTTGCCGTTTTTGCTGTGACCAATCTATTAGAATCCTCAAGGAGGAAGTTCACATAATAATCAGTTGTACGCCCTGGATATGGTAGTAGTAAGGGGGTAATTAACTCTTCACGAGTATGTCTATACAAAGAACAAAATAGCAGCACATGGGCAACGGTTTCAATATTTCCATCTCCACAAACACAGACCCGGTTTTGATATGGGATTCTCTTCTAACGGCCTTCAAGTACTGCAGAAGGAAGTACATTAAAACATGCTTTTGAGAAAGCCGTTCTATGTTTAGGGTATGTAAGCTGCTGTAAGTAGACTGGTGTCTTATCTTTTTTTTTTTCAAATAATGTTATTAATTTCAACATATAACAAAACAATACACAATACAAAAGCCTCAACAACCCCCCGTGCTCCCTACCCCCCGAGACCTTCTAACCCTATTACTTATAATTTTTTCCAAAACTGCATTAATTCTTTAGATGGTGTATAACCTCTCCCCTTTTCTAAAACATATTCTAGAAACATAGCCCAAATCCTTCCAAAATCATTCTTTTTAGTTAATCCCATCTTTACTTTCATTGCACAAGTTAATCTATCATTAATAACAATGTCCCACACTCCTTTATACCACTCTTCCATACAATAATCCCCTTGTGTTTTCCAGTTTTTGGCTATCATAAGTCTTGCCAGAGGACTGGTGTCTTCTCTGAGGAACTGAATGTAGACTGTTTGAGGTAAGGGCACAATTTCCTCATTATGGACAAGCTATTTTGTAGTTCAATGTCTGATAACTGTTGTTTCAATACTTCCTTAGCTTTAAAGAAACCTAGTCCTAATAAGTATTGAGCTGAAAAGCCTGCTAAATTTAGCCTCTTATTCACAGCTTTCATCCAGCTGCTTTTATGGGAATCTCTCAATAACAAAGGGAGTAGACCAGTGGCAGTTAAATGCAGCCGCATCCAGTAAATAAGTGTCCTCATCCAGACCTGTGTGTAAATAGAATTAACACCAGCTTCAAGCCTTAAAGCGGCATTAGGAACACAATGAGGTACTGCAAAAAATTGCCTAAGAAATTTGGACTGCACTACCTCCAATGTTTTTAGATTGGTTTCGGCCCAAATTGGAATCCCAAAGAGCAGTTGAGCTGTTGGCTTGGCTTTGAAAACTTTGAGAGCCGCAGGAATAAAGTTACGTCCCTTTGTTCGATAAAATCTCAATAAAATTCTAGTGCTTCTTGTGGCTTTTTCAATTGCTCAATCTTGCTGACCTGTCCATATTCCAGAACACTGGAATACTATTCCCAGATATTTAAATACTTTAACTTGCTCAATAAGGTGCCCATTCAGGTACCATTTATGTGGTTTGTAGCGCCTGGCAAAGACCATTACCTTCGTTTTATCATAATTAATTATGAGATGTTCTTTTTGGCAGTACATAGAGAATGCCCTTAACAACCTCCTTAATCCCACTTTGGTCTGCGATAGGATTACTGCATCGTCTGCATACATTAATATAGAGATCTCCTTTGTGGCTATTTTTGGGGCATGAAAATTTGAAGATGATAAGGATTCAACAGTATCATTAATATAAAAATTGAACAAAACGGGGGCCAGAATACAGCCTTGCTTGACCCCTTTAGAGGATGGGACTGAGTCTGTCAGACCACCATCCGTTGTGCAACGTATTCTCAGCCATGTATTGTTGTACAGACATCTGATCAGAAACGCTAGTCTTTTAACTATAGATGTAGATGCCATTTTTTCCCAAAGACTTGAGTGGGAGATTGAATCAAATGCTGCTTTTAAATCAATAAAAGCAGCGGGGTTTTTTTTGCGTATTTGTCAATTAGATGGTTCAAAACCAAGCAATGGTCTATAGTTGATCTACCTTGTCGAAATCTGGCTTGTGCATCTGACAGGATATTCTCCTCGTCTATCCAATTAATTAACATTGTATAGATGTTTTGCTTACAATTTACTAATTACACTCAACAAACTAATTGGACGGTAATTTGCTGGTTCAGTTTTAGGACCTTTCTTGTATAAGGGGACAATTATAGCTGTATCCCATGCCTTGGGTATTATTCCTGTTGAATCAATATGAGTGAATACAGCGGCCAGCAGTGGGGCCCACCAACTGATATTAGATTTTAATAATTCTGGTGATATGAAGTCTATTCTGGGTGCTTTATTTATCTTTAATTGGGAAATAAGATCCTTGGCTTCATTTGTTGATACAGCGGGGCATTGTTGTAGATTGTTTGGGGCTTCCCTAGACTGATGGGCCTTCCCATTGCACATGTCACTATCGGAGAACAGTGCCTGGTAGTAAAATGTCCATTCATCTGGTCTAATTACACATAGTGGATAGGTGCAAGCCCTGTCAAGTAGTCCTGTCATGGTGCGCCAAAAAAGACAACTATCTTTAGCATGAGAGGCTTTCACCAGTGATTGCCAGGCAGTTGTTCCATCCTGCCATTTTTTCTTTTTGATCAATGCTTTGTATTTCTGCCGACTTATTATGTACTCCCTCAACCAAGAAACCGAATTGGTATTTCTATATTTTCGGTAAGTTCTAATCATATGGCTTTTGGCCATTCTGCATTCGTTATCATACCAACTTGAGTTCACGATTGTATTTCTCGGCCCCGGATTAGCTTCTGTTTTTAAATATACTTGTAATCCATCAATCAGATCCTGAAATCCCCGTATGGCTTCAGTGAGTGATTTTTTCAGAAAGGATTGCAGCATGTAAAGTACTGAAATCCTTTGACTGCAAAAGTTGGGACAGAGCTAGATCTGTTTTGGGAGTCCACTTTATTCTCTTATTACCAGTCACTCCTAAGTCTCTGTTAATAATATATTGGGATTGCAAATGTGTATTACTCTTTATTATATTTGCCAGTGTCATAGTTAATGGTAGATGATCACTTTCTGTGTAGGTGCCAACCTCAAAGTGGGCAAGGAACCTGGAAATTAGTCTTGAAATCAGTATATAATAGATTACGCTTCCACCCTGATTTGAGAAATGGGTATACTCCCCTCTCTGATCCCCTTTGGCTGTGCCATTTAGTAGCTGCAAATCTCTCTGTCTTATGAATTGGACCAATTTGAATCCTGCACAGTTAAACTTGTTGTCTTTAGAAACACGAAAAGTGTCCTGACCCTCTAATGTGTCCAAGACTGGGACACGACAAAAGGAGGCATATAATTTTAGATCATTTGTTCCAATTCGTGCATTAAAATTCCCTGCTATTACAAATACTGCAGCAGGATTCAAAGATCCTAGATGCTCTATATATTTATCTAAGCTCCTCCACGTATTATCCACAGCCAGTTTAGTTGAGCAGGGAGAGAAGTAAATGTTAACTATTATTAGATGTATTTCTGCACGCTTGATTAGCACAGCAACTGCTAATGGCTTACAAGGAGTTATAAAAGTTATATCTACCTTAATGCTTGTAGAAACGAAACATGCTAGTCCACCCTTGGCCCTACCCCCTTTATCAGAGGGCATTGCTGCCAAACAGTGGCACTCATATCCATTCAACTGTATAGGTTCCTCTTGCCATGTTTCTTGCAATAAAATAATATCAAATTGGCCCAAAAAGTTCAAGCATTGATCATTGTTTTGCTTAGAGGTCCATCCTGTGATGTTCCAAGATAGTAATTTTAGACTTGTGTTACTTAAGGTGTTACAGCTAGAACTTCCACGCTGTTTAGTGAGTCTATGTCTAAAAACACACATCCATTTTCCTTTGTTGGTGGAACTTGTTTTGGGCTACCTGTAACCATGGGTGTTGTCAGGAAGGCGCCTAGCTCTGATGTATTGAGGATTTGGTAATTTATCCAATTGGTTTTGGTTATATCACCTGAGTTATTTGAGTTTGATAGCTCAAATTCTAGAGGAGACTGGATTTGCAGATCTGCATCATCAGGTTGGAACTTGCCAGTGTTAGCCATTCTTTTGACTATGCAATCTGGTTCAATCACTTTAGCATGGGATTGATTCTGATCAGTTGCAGCATCATTGGGATGGCTCAGCTGTGCGATGCAGTCCAAGCTAACCTGTAACTTGGTTAATCTGTGTATTTCCCCTTGATTATTTCTTTTAGGTGAATTAGCAAATGAGAGTGGAAGATTATATTCAACAGTCTCTGACCAGTCTGTCAGCTGGGTGTTTCCACTTTTACTGCCTAAGGCAGTTTTCTTGTTAGTTAATTGGGCAGCTGACTCTAAAGTCTTATGATCATTTGGGATATTTTCAGCAGATATTTGGATTAAGCCTTTCCCTTGGGTGAGATCCTCACAGGGTATTGGGGAATATTTAGAAGGCAATAAAGACGGTAATGCGGATATTGCTTTCTTACTGTCCCCCTTCCCAAATGGTAATAGGGATTTTATTGCTGTATCTACAAAGTACCGATTAGGAAACACTCCTGAGTGAGTTAACTTGGGCTTTGTTCCCATCATTAGAGATGGAATCCTTTTAGATTCAAAGGAAAGAATCATTCTCTGTGAGTGACCATTATCTAAGATTTTCTGCACCGATTTTAGATCTATGTTGCCTGCTGATAAACCCAGCAGTAATTGCAAATGATGCTTGGCCCAAAACACAGAGTTCCATTTGGGTGAAAATCCTGTAAGGGGATAAACATCAATGATCAAATCACAAGGTTGAAATACTACAGTACTCATGGTATTCAAAGACATTGCTCCCTTGATTGTAGCTGATCTAGCTGTGGAAACCATAGTTCTATCATCATTCTTAGGCTGACAGCCTCCTCTGGTATGTGTCTGAATGCCACTATACTCCCAAGCTATAATATCCAACTTCCTGATAACAAAATCTATTTGTTTATATATGTTCTGAACTGTCTGACTGATTAGCATAGTTTGCTTTTCTAACACATCCCATAGATTCATTTCCCCATGAGAGATGTATTTGATTCCATTGGAGAGATTGTCCCCATTATTTGTCCCTACTTTTTTGGACTCACAGTGTGTCTCCTCATCATCAATTGAAAGCAATGGTTCAAAGCGATTTGCCACCGGAATTGTAAACTCGGAAACATTTTGTTTTTTAGTCGATGGCAAAAAATAGTGGTCCAGTTTGCTTTGCTTGGGGGTTGGTAATTCCAGCTCCTTGTCAGTATCGGTATTCTTGGCTCTTTTAAATTCCTTCATGATGCTTTTGATGGGCTGTTTGTGCTGTTTCTTGCAACCAGGATATGGTTTTATAAACAGTTATTTCTTGCTCTGAATCAAATATGTTGGTATGCAGCCTTCACAGCAGAATGGTGGGGACTCTGGCTGGTCTCTCAGTCTCTTTATCTTACTGCTCTTACTGCTCGTCGCAGGTAGATAGTAAAAATCAAACAACGCCACTTTGCAACATCCTCCACTCAATAAACAATAGTAGAAGTCCGCGAAATTCACAAAGCAATGAGACAGGAGTTCACATAAGATGCTGCAGCTTGTGTATGTATATTTGTAAAGTCTATCAGAAGAATTCCAAACACAGTCCAAATGCCGAGAGCTCTCACTGAGCCTCTTCACAGCTGATTAGAACTTGAGCAGATTTGACCTTGAAGCAGCCAAAACATTTACAGCTTTCCTGACTCACACTTTAGCTAAAACTGTAAGTTTAAACAAAGCAATTTAAAACACTCTAGGGCCATTAAAATCAGTTAAACTTTCATTTTAAAACAAACAAATCGTGGACGACTGAGAACCTGCTCTTCACATTTTCCCACTACATCAGTGCTACTACTTCAAAGAGTGCCTTCTCAAATATGAGCCTGTGCAGATCCAACTGCCTGCTTCTGCCCAAGCCATACCGGCAGGGTGGGAAAAGGTCTTTTTTTGGAGGTGTAATGCAGCTAACGCTTCGTTTAAACATATGTTATGGAAATGCCCAATAATCACCTCTTTTTAGGAGGAAAAAGAGGTGTTCTAACTCTCTGTTCTAATCCCTCTGCCAGGGACACTCAGCTAAAGAAGTTCTACCCAGGTTGTGTGAGGAGGCATTTCTTCCTTGCACACTTTGCTATTTCATCAGGAGTGATTGCATTCTAGTCTAGCTCTCCAGGACCACCCAGCTCTGCATCCTGAGCAAACCCCCCCAAGGAAGTTAGTGGCTGATTGCTGGGGGTGGCACAGAGTCGTTGATTGCAGCACAGCAAAGCACAGAACTCACAACCAGAATGAAGATCCCCACAGCATCAGTTGTAGTAGTGATTTTACTGATGGTGTCAGTCAAGCCATGTATTTTTCAGGGGTGGTGGTGGAGGCTTGTAACCTGTGGGCTGGAAGTTGTGCAGCCATGTTACAAAAGAATAATTCATTTTCAAGACTACTGTTGGATAAAACCATCCCTCCCCTTAGAGGTATTTGCCTGGGTAATTATCTGGATTATCAAAGCAGGTTTGAAGAGAAAGAATATAGCTATTACAGCTCCAATCTGTGGAAATATCCATTCATTCATTTTAAGTACCTGGTAATCTGAGTGACCTGGTAATGTGTCAACATCATGCAACTGTAAATTGCATCACATAATAACATTCTAAGCTGATTGATCAACATCTTAGGTAACCACTACAGAGATGGTACAGAGTGTTAAGAACTATCATTCTAATAACTAAGGATACTCAACTGAGGCTGGACAGTAGCTAATCTGGTGTCTGAAGAGAATACATCTCCATTTCTATTCTTCTTTTCAATGGATATGGGATTTGGTCAAATACTTTGGAGCCTGGCATCCTATATAAGCATTACCATTCTCTCTTTGGTGTTTGCATGGGCAATTTATTATGATATTACCAGGACACACATTCCCCCAGGAGTCAACCAACGTTTCAAACTACGACTCAGTAATTTCTTCATGAATATTTTCCTTGGACTGGTAAGTTTACAGTTCAAATCAAATTCCTTTATTACAGTCGACAGACCAAAGGCATCACAGATATTGTTAACTACATAGGGAATCGTGAATACGAAAGCATTATTAAAAAAAAATACAAAAACTTTTATTCTAAAATACTCTAAAATAATCAGGCTGATATTAAAGCTCTTGTTTGTATTGCCAAATTCAAAAACTTGGCCACCTGTTCTGTTCTGTTCTTGCCTTTGACGAACCTTGTAGTAACAGGTTTAAGAGGTGTTCAGGTACAATGAGATTTTTCTGTGGATTTGTTTGGTTGACATGCAGCATCTATGAAGGATTCATTTATGTATGCAACTGAGATAGAGAAACTTCCTGATCAGCTGGATTCATTTGCAAGCTGAAGACATAATTGCTTGGAGTGAATGTAATATTTGTCCATCCACTTGTCTGGTAGGGGTGTTTTTATTGTGAATCTCCCACACATTAGTTGTCGGGACATTGTGGGGGGCTCTGCTGTTGCAATAAGATTGCTGTCTACACTATTACCTCTGTCTTTCAAGGAAAGAGCCATCACTCCCCGAGCAATCTCATAAACAGTAGGGCTGTGCACAGCTTTGGATCTGAATCCCGAATCTAAGGTGAATTGGGTTGATTCAGAGGGCTTTAAAACAGATCCAAATCAAATCAGATCTGAATTGGTCCAAAGTGAATCAGTATGGTTTGAATAAATTTGGATTGATTCGGACCTTATTTTCGAGCCTGTCTGTGCTTTTAAGATGTTTTTAATGATGTATTGATTTTTATTTGTTTTTAATATCTCATCTATTTTATGGTATTTGTATTTTATATTTATTGTTGTTCCCTGCCTCGATCCGGGGGGAGAGGTGGGTTATAAATTATTATTATTATTATTATTATTATTATCATTATTATTATTATTATTATTATTGCAACTTTTCTGTTGTTACAGTAGAGAAGTGGGAGGAGTTTGGAGGGAGAAATTGGCTGTTATGTGACAGCTTCATCTCCCAATCCTTTTTGAAGTCTCTCAATTCTCTCCAGCAGCCTCCAATCACACAAATGGAGGAGGACTTAAGAACAATCAGGAGATTGAGCTTCCTCTGTTCTTGCTCATTATGGATGGAGACTTGGTACGAATAGTATCAGTGATTTGGACAGGGCAGCTAGTTCACTATGTTTGTGGTTGGAATCTTTGAGTGTGTATTTGAGCAGTGGGTCTTTCAGATGTTCCTCATCTCTCTTATTGTTATTTCTTGCCTCTATTTCTTTCTGCTTCTCTTTAAAATATATTTAAAAATACTAGCCTTTCTTTAAGTATATTGTTTGTTCCAATTTCCAATCCTTCCCCCCTTCCTCCTGTTTCCTCCAAAGCATCTCTCACTGTCTATGTTTTGGACCACTGTGCCTGCCTCATAGGGCTGGTTTGTGCATTTTTTGCTTTGACTCAGGGCATGAGTCATGTATTGTCATGAAACATCAGCTGCATTTTGAACATGCTGCTGTCTTCATGAGTGAACCCTCTTCTACAACTTTATAAGAATCAGGCAGGCTTTTAATGTTGTTATTATTATTATTATTATTATTATTATTATTATTATTATTGGCTCTGCAGCTTACAGTGCAACAAAATGGACCCTGAAACAATCCTCCTCCTAGCCTCCTATTAAGGGGATGCCAAAGCATCTCTCACTGTCTATGTTTCAAACCACTGTGCCCATCTCACAGGGTCAGTTTGTTTGTTCTCTGCCAGCCTCTCTATGCCAGCCTGCCTCTCTGCCCTCCTGTTGCCTGGGGGGTGTAGCTGTGCTTAGTGGGTCAACCCCACAACCCTATGGAATACTTGCTCCCAGTGCTCCATGTCCATAGCCACCTGCTGCCTCTTCTCCTCTGTGCCCACCTAGCAGGGCCAGTTTGTTTGCTTTCTACCATCCTCTCTGTGCCAGCCGAGCTGCCTCTCTGCCAACCTGCCTACCTGTCTCTGCCCTTGGGGCAACATTGTGGCATAGCCAGACCTTGCTCAACTCATGCCCGCAGAGCTACCTGCTGCCTCTCTGCTAGCTTTCCTTCCTTCCTTCCTTCCTGCCTGCCTGCCTGTGCATATGCATACTTGTCCAATATTATCTGTCTGGGTCCACCTTGCAGTATTGGTTTGTATTTCTGGCTTTGTATTAAGACAATCCTTGGCTCACTTATGTCATGGGTTGCTTTGCTTCCTCCTATTGCCATGATCCTGTCACAGCCATGCATGGCTCCATCCCAAACACCATATGGATGTACCCACCAGACCATCTCCCAGGATGGTTTGCTTTGACTCAATCTCTGAGGCACATGGCTCCCAGCCTGGTAATGTGTGTGTATTGCAGGCAGCCTAGGACAGGGTTTAATTTTCGCTGTTTCTTTCTTGAATAGGAAGCTCCCCATGATGTGGCAGCTTCAGAATAAACAAAAGAAAACTGAAGTAAGGGGGATTTGCACTTCAAAAACACACATAGATTAGGGAAGGGATAGTGTGAGCTTGATACAGACCTTCAAATTGCTCTTTGCTTTGAGTGGCTGCTTTGTTTCCTTGAAAAATCATATATTTTCTGAAATTTGGCACACATGATCACCTCCAGGGCATCTATAAGGCCCCTGACTTTCTTGTTTCTGTTTTATTTTTTAAAAAAGTTATAGGTGTTTATTTTTTCCAATGCAAGTCTATGGGAAAATGGAAAATCCAAATCTCGATTCGGAAATCCGAATCTTGATTCAGATTTGGATCTGAGGTGAGGCAGACTGGATCCAAATCAATCCAAAGTGAATTGGACTGAATTCAGAAGGTCCGAATCGAGATCTGAAATGAATCGGTGGGTCCGCGCACAGCCCTAATAAATGGCAAACTTATTGGAAAGCACATGAAATGACCTCAAGTCCTTTTATGGACATTCAAGGAAGTGCAGCAACATGGAAGGATTATTTTAAAACAACATCACCCCCACAATGCCCCCTGTTACCTCTACCCTCCAGAATAACCCCACAACTAATGTAATTGAAAATTCACTTGTTCTGTATCTTGTATTTATTTGCTTATTGTTCTGGGTGGGGAAAAAAAAACATTCTGAGTTCAAGGAATTGTGAACGTTGGACTGGAAAACTCAACGCAGTCTGCAGACTTCACACAGCCCAGATGAAATGTAATTGTTACATGGCTGTTCACCATGTTCTTCAAATCTTTTAAACAACCTTCACCTCTCTTCCTAAATGTCTTCAAATTGTTCTCCCAAAATTTAAGTCTGAAGAGTTGTTTGATGAAATGGTGAAGAAGCCCTGAAAGACTCCATCTAGTGTGGAAAGGCTGATATTGCAAACACATGCCTTTCCACAATGTTGTATCTCACCAGCCCAGCGATAGCAAGACCAGATTCAATAATCTAGGTCCAAAACCCATGGACCTGAATACTCGTTGACAATGGGTCTGTTCTACCCAAAGCATTCTCACCCAGGTCCATCAACAGCACTTGTCAAACAGAGTGAGATGGAAGCTAATAGGAGAGGGCTGGGAAAGAGGGTGAACACCTACCTATCTCAAAATCAGCACTCATTTGAAATCACTACAGAGGGAAATTAAGGGACTTCTGGAAGAAATCATTCCAAAACGATGGTGCCAAAGAAATAAATTAAAATTGTGAATGGTATTCTAACATGAGTTGAATGTCACATCTTGAGAATGCATTAGAATCATTTCATCACAGCAACCCAAACATTTTGAATAGGAATCCTAGACTTTTTTCTACCTGAAAAATCTCACTGAAGCACATACAAGAAGAAAGAAAAAAGGGCAACTAAAATGATCAAGAGGCTGGAGGATCTGCCCTATGAGGGAAGATCATAAGAGCTGGATTTTTTAAGGGCCATCCATCACTTTGGATCTGAATCCTGAATCCTGGTGAGGTGATTCGTGGAGCCTCATAACAGATCTGAGGCTTGTCCCCCTCTGAATTGCTCTGAGGCACCTTGGCGTGCTCCAAGGTCACTCGGTGCAATAGGCGACTCTAAACTTTTTTTCTAACCTGAAGCCCTTTCCTGCAGAATGGAAGTAGCAAACATTGTAATTCCAGGTTCAAGGTAAAGAGGAAAAGACCTATTTTGCCTTTTAAGATGAGGCCTGTGTTTGTAAAGGGGCAGCAAACAGACCTTTCCTGCTAGGCTATTAGCTCGCAAGGAGGGCAAAGATGAGTAGGGTTGGAGATGGATGGAATAGTAGCATCCACTCCCTGGGTAGGACTAAGAATCTGGGCTTGACCTGAGTTTGCCTTTGTCACTGGGCTCCTTCGAGACTAGACAGAGTCCTGTGAGGCCACCCCAATGGAGTTCGAAGCAGTCACAGTCTTAACTTTCTTATACTATTTACACAAAAATAATGACGAAACAAGCCGTGTGGCAATTCTGCTCCAATCTTGCAAAGCTGGCAACATTGATGTCTTGCAAAGCCTCTGATGTCTCTTCCATCCACGTGACAAATGAGGGTGCTTGGGGAAGATGGCTGTCTCAACTGCACATGTAGTTGCAAGTCGCTGACAAGGCAGAGCATGTACAGGTACTGCTCTTCACATTAGTCCCAGTGAGAATTCCCCATACATGTACAGTACTTACACACAACACACCAAGTATTAAAATTAACTAAGGGCACAATCCTATGCATGGCTCACTGGGACATGCCAGGAGGTATGGGACTTTTTCTTACTTAATATGTATAGGGTTGGATGCTAAACCAGTTGAGGGCACAGTCCTAAAGGCCTTTGTGACCTCTGCCTTAATGAGCAATTTTGGAAATATAATGTCTTTCATTGAGACAGTTCTTAATAACTTCTGGTTCCCAGGGGCTGGGGGTATTTTTTCCCACTTCTGATCGCCACCTCTCTGTACCAGGGGTAGTTTGTCATTTTGACACTGTCTTTCCAGTGCAACATTGTCTACGGCTACCACTGGCAAGATATCAATACCAAATGCACCTGATTATGATCTCTTCCTTATCTCCTACTGTAACCAGGGATTTTTTCTGGACAAGATTGGCATTTGCTCAAGAAATAAAGTTCCTAGGTGTATTCATAATTTCATACCACCACTGATATTCTCAAGGACAATCATCAAGGATCTGATTTTTGATCACGTGCCAGTGAGGGTGTACTGTCCCAAAACACCAACTACTCATAAGAGAAGAGCAATGGTCTATTTTCATGGAGGAGCTGGCATATTTGGAGGCTTGAGTAAGTGCTTTGAAAGAAGTCTACATTGTCTTGTTATATTGCAGTATAAGATTTTTTCGTGGCATTTTAACATAATAGTTCTGGAAACATTTGCTAGAGAGCCAGCAAAAGAGGAGAGAAGGCTTTATGCTTTCCACATAAACCATTCAATCTGAATTCACCCTGCAGGATTTGGTCTGTTTAATAGAAAATGGAGTAAAGAGAGACACCCTGTTATACTGGTGCATTGATCTCTTCCAAATTCTAGCTTCATTGCTAATGAACAGTCCTTAACTGGGGATATCGGCAGAATCCGGTTTCAGGATGGAGCTCGGAAAGCTTTTGCAATCTTGCCCCCCCACCCCTGGATGCCAGCCCACGAATCCCAGGGTGGGCATAACTTGGAGTGAAATGAATAGGCCAAGCTCGATGTTTCCTGCTTTTTGTGTGTGTGCAAAGCCCTTTTTTATTTTCCAAATTTGCAATGGGGAGTATTGCAATTTGCACAAATGGGCCTTTACATGTGAATTTTTACACAATTTTTGTGATTTCTTGCTGCGATTTTGTGCAAATCATGATTTCCGTAAATATTCCTATGCACAAATTTGTGCAAATTGCCACTTGCTCATAACAACAACAAAACAAGGCATCAAGTTCTCGTCAGGAGCTTATGGACCACCTGCTGCCTTTCCCTGCATGCATGCTGGTGTCAGGCAATTGGCGGACCTGTGCTGAGTGGACTATGAACAGAATTCTAGGAAGTTTGCCCACCCCCATCCTTAACATGGCAGAGAAGGCAAATCTAACACACCAGATAGTACATTTTAAGGCACTCTCAGACATGGTGAAAAATCATGGGAAATGAACCCATAATTTGAGCTTTGGTTTGGAACAACTCCGTTTCCCACCCAAGAACTCATCTGATATGGATATAACAAAATTCACAGTCTTGTATCAGCCTGGATGCCAGTTGTGCCCCCCCCCACAAGTACACAGTCTCCCAGATGCTCCCCTTCCCCCTGTGCCACTGGTGCAGCTACTGCCATAGTTGTGCTTGAGAACAAGGCATTGCTTTACATGCTTACAGAATCGGGAGGGGAGGAGGGACGATCTCAGGGTGCAGGTGGTGGGTTTAGAAGTGTTCTAATGTGTGGATGAGTGGGCTAGAGGAGTGTGGTGTCTGCATTCACAGGAGTGTGCATCTGTAGTGTGCATGTGTGAATATTAGCACAGATTTTCCCTCTACTCACCATGTTTTGACCTGTGTCACCATCACTGTCACCCATCCTTAGGGATGGCGAACTCCCCCAAGTCCCGTCCAGGGTGAGGGTCCACAGTGAAGAAACCAGAGCCACTTGGAGCTCATGAGATTTCCCTTGAACTTCCGCTGGTGCGTCCTGCAGAGTTTGTAAGGTGATTTCCCAGCTTTTCAAAAGACAATATATGCTCATGGTGGCTTACATTGGCATTTCTTGGGGAAGTTATTATTATTATTATTATTATTATTATTATTATTAATATTAATATTAATCACTTATATACCACCCCATAGCTGAAGCTGTCTGGGCGGTTTACAAAAATTAAAAAGATTAAGCATTAAAAAGACAATATACAAAATTTAAAACCATAAACATAAAACAGCTGCCATTAAAACATTTTAAAACATTTTAACTGTTAAACCTGGCCACAATGTAAAGGGTAGGGCTGTGCACAGATCTGGATTCAGATCTTGAATCTGGATCGAATCGGGCTGATCTGGATGATCCTGATCCTGAGCTGAAATCCGGATCTCCAGAACTGAAATCCGGATCTCTGGATCAATCCAAATCAGATCAGATCAATCCGAATCGATTTGGATGCCATTTTAGGTGATTTTTTTTATTTTATAATTTTTATTTATTTCAACATAATATAACATAAACAACATAAAATACAATACCTGACCCTCAACATCCCCCCCCGTGCACCCCACCCCCATGAGACCTTCTCTTAATCATTCTTCATCGTTCCAAAATTTCAACAACTCTTTTGAAGGTTTTTGTCCCTTCCCCGAACTTAATACATATTCCAAAAAGGGACTCCATATTTCTCCAAAATCATTCTTACTGGACATTCCCCTCCTTATTTTCATTCTACACGTCAACTTGTCATTCAATGCCATATCCCATATTTCTTTATACCATTCTTCTATTGTATAGCTTCCTTGTCCTTTCCAATTTTTAGCAATCATTATTCTAACGGGTGCCAGGAGGTTGTTTATCAATTCTCTCTTAGTTCTATTCTCATTCTCTCTATCCCATACTGCTAGCAGAGCTATCTTTGGGCTTAATTCCAATTTACTTCCAATTATTTCACTTATTTCTTTGAACACCCTTTCCCAAAATTTTTGTACATGTTCACAGCTCCACCACATATGAAAATAAGTTCCAACCTCCTGACATCCTCTCCAACAATTCTTAGACACTTTTTTATCTATCTGGTGAAATCTTACAGGTGTTAGATACCATCTCCACACTGTCTTATAAAAATTCTCCTTAATTCTAATCGACAGCAGCTTTAACATTCTTGTATTCCACAACCTCTCCCAGTTATTATCATTAATTTTCTCCTTTACATTTTCTTCCCAGATCATTTTATAGCTTTAATAGAGTCCTGAAGATCATCATCTATCAATATTTTATATATCTCACTAGTCAATCCTTTCTTATTTCTAAGAAATAATATGATTAACGCTTATTGCAATGGAGACAAGAGAGCTAGGATAGATAAAGGGTTTTGGTATAAGATTCAAAAGAAAGGAGGTTTGGGACTTCCAAATATTAAGTATTATTATATTGCTAATCAGTTAAGATATGTTATAAATAGTATTTTAGGGGAGGAAGATCTTGAATGGTTGGAATCGCAAACAGGGGAAATAGATTTTAAATTGCGAATTTTTTTTTTATTAAATTGCAAAAGAAAGATAGGAGGGGACTGGACAACCCGTTGTTGGAAAATATTTTAGAGATCTGGGAGAAATTTAAAGGAAAATGGATACCAGGAGATTCCCCACTTGCCCCAATGGTAGTAGTGGAAAACTTCCCAAGGGTCTTAAAAGCAGAGATAGAAGAGAGACTGAAAGATCAGGAAACAATTAAGTTAAGGAATTGGATGGAAAGAATGAAGGATAATGAGCAGATTAAAGAGGTATGAAAAGGACAAAAGTTAGCCTGGTTCAAATCTTTACAATTGGGAAAATGGACTCAGGAATGGAAAATGAAAAATAAGAATTGTAGAAACAATACAAGATTTGAAGATATAATTGAACTAAAAGGAAGAAAAGAAGAAATTTTAGGTGATTTTTGAAGCCATAGGTTTTCAGGGGGGAAAGGGCTATAACTTTTATATTTTAAAAGCTATCAAGTTGAAATTTAGTGACATTGCAGATGGGGTGTAGGTAGTCATGTGTGTAAATGTTCAGAAACATAGGTGCATGTGTTTACTCGCACGTAAGTTTTGAAAAAATGGCCAGGAAGTCCTTATAACTTTTTTATTTTAAAACATATCAAGTTGAAACTTGGGGACATTGCACATGGAGTGGGAGTACACATGTGTGGGACATTTCAGAAACATTTGTACACACATGTAGTGGGTATGAATTTTTGGAAAATGATCATTTCTGTGTTTTAAAAATTCATAGCCACTACATGCATTCACAAATGTTTCTGAAATGTCCAACACATGTGTACCTCCACTCCTTGTGCAATGTCCCCAAGTTTCAACTTGATAAGTTTTAAAGTAAAAAAGTTATAAGGACTTCCTGGCCATTTTTTCAAAAATTACATGCGAGTAAACACATACACCTATGTTTCTGAACATTTACACATATGACTATCAACACCCCATCTGCAATGTTACCAAGATTCAACTTGATAGCTTTTAAAACAAAAAAATATATATAGCCTTTTGTTCGTCCCATGAAAACCTACGGCTTCAAAAATCACCTAAAATGGAGTCTGGCTTGATCTGGATTGGGCTCTGGATCCAGATCTGAATTGGATTGGATCCAGATCTGGATCCAGATCCAGATTGGGGGGTCTGTGCACAGCCCTAGTAAGTGACATACTTTATTCTATTTGGGCCATAAAGCCTTAGCATCTATGTAAATTGTGGTCGTAAAGTGCTTACTGTTATGACAATAGTGACTGTAAAGAACATAAGCCATAAAAGATGCATGTTAGGGCAGTAATCTCCACTAAAGGAGCGAATGACAGCCACAATGAGCTATCTTGCCTTCTAAAACACTGGAAAACCACCCTGAGTGAAATCCAGAGGATACGCATGTAAGGGGAGCCAGTCTGTTGCTGACTCAGCAGGTGGGATTCTTGTGAATTTCAGATCAATGGAGTTTGCAGCAGATTTCTCTAGCATCCCTACTCACCCTTTGCTCTCAAATGACTATATGGGGCCACCCTAAATTTCTCTCATTCCCCAGGGATTTTTCCCCTTTAATTGAATTTTTCAAGTAGTCATGGAACTGCTTCAGAAATTAAATGTGATTTTTATGATGGTATGTGAACTGTTTGGAAATTGATAATATTAAGTCATAACTCCATAAACTCTCTCTCTCTCTCTCTCTCTCTCTCTCTCTCTCTCTCTCTCTCTCTTCTTTTCCAGAATTCTATGCAAGGTTGTGCAACTACATTGCTGGAAAGAGTGATTCTGTGGTTGTGTGTGTCAGGTAAGTGGTACATTTTTTCTTTATCTCAGAAACAGTGCTGCGTACTTCCAATGGTGTACTTCCTCACTTGTGGCCCATGATCTATGTCGCTTTGCCTCCAGGAATGCTTTGGCTGCCCATTAGAGTAAGCCTTCCTCAACCAGCACTCCCTTCACCTGAGAAACCAATGCCTGTAACTAGAACAGAAAGGAAGGGAAGTGTTCACAACCTCCTGGCACGTTTTCTTTTCTTTAAAACTTTCACATTCTATTGCTGCAGATACCAAGCAGCAGAGCACTTGAAGAGCAGGCCTGCGAATGCACAGCAGCCTAATGAGTTGCGTACCATGGGGGCATTTGCGAGAGCGCTCGCCAGACCTCTGGACTCAGTTGGATGCCTAGAATATCCCAGTCAGTACTACCAAATTTAAGTTTTCACTGAGATGACATTTTCTTGCTGCAGAGGAATCTGAATATATTCTTGTGAAACAGGTAGCTGAGAGATACTGACAAACAGAAAGCATATTTTGAGTGGGAAATGTCTGAGGGGGAATCATATGTCACATCCTGTATCCCTCGGTTGAAGTAATGCAAATTGTGGAAGGAGGGATAAATTGGGAATGGCAAGAGAAAGAGTGGGAGAGATATGGGAGCTGGAAGGAAATGAGCTGAAGATGGTAGGACAGGAATGGAACCTAAAAGTGGAGACTGAGCAGGCAATGGCAGAGGGAAAAGGGGTGAGTAGGAGTAAGCTGAGAATTGCCTGCTCTTTGAGGGAATAAACTAGAAACTAGGGGTGTGCACAGACCCCCCCCCCCGGATCGGATCGGGACCTTCAATTTTTTCTGGATCAGATCGGAACAAAATCGGAGGTCCCCCGATCGGATCGGATCAGACCTGATCCCGATCTGAAAATCAGATGTCCGATTTTCTGATTGGCCGCCATTTTTCCCCATAGACTTGCATTGGGGGAAAGAAAGCTTTCCCCCAATGCAACTCGATGGGGAAAAATGGTGGCGGGGGGTGAGTGGGGGCCTAACTCCCCCCTCCCTGTCCCTCCCCCCTCATGCTTCTTACCTGTAGGGGTCTTCTGCTCCCATCCGCTGGTGCCCGGCAGATAAGCCCCCTCATCCACTTCGCGCTCCTTACTTGCCGGGGCCATCTGCTGCCATCTGCTGGCACCCAGGCGGCAGTGGATGGCAGTGGATGGGCCCAGGCAGGTAAGCCCCCCCAGCAATCCTCCTTACCTGTGGGGCCATCTGCCGCCTTCACCTGCCGTAGGCGGTGGACACCCCTGCAGGTAAGTTTGGGGGCCCTCCCTGCTCCCCCTCGCAATCCCCCTTACTTGCCGGGCCATCCGCTGCCATCCGCTGGTGCTTGCTGGTGCCTGCGGATGGTAGCGGATGGCCCCGGCAGGTAAGCCCCCTCCCTGCATTCACGCTGCTTACCTGCCGGGGCCATTTGTGCAGATGAGGGGCGCGAGTGGGGGGAGGGGGTCCAATCCTCCGATCCAAAACGATCCCTTGTCCCATGTGAACAGTTAGGAGTGGCCACACACACTGACTCATCAGGAACACGAGCAAAACTCAATGTAGAAACCCCAGCACAGAAGTGCATGAAGTCTGACAGTAGACAAGATCATCTTGTATCAAACCAAACTCAGCTTGCCAAGAATACTGAGCTGATCACATAAGCAAAATGTCAGGGGACGAACTTCTTTGACCTAGGAAACCTCCCCTGCTCGTAGCTTTGGCTCTGAGGAAGGCTCTCTCACAGGTCACACTCACACACAATTCCAGAACAGCAACGATTAGCCTCAGAGTTTCCCTGTGCCCGTACTTTGGCTTCATGCAGGGAAAACAGGCTATAGAACACGAATCCAGAACAGTAATCTGCAAGTCTAAATCTATGAAAAGCCACAGAGCACTTTTCATGGCATAGTTCTTAGAAATTCCAAGTCCCAATAGCAACAGAATATGTACAGAGTGCATCCAACATCTCCAAACCAGATAGAATCCCAAACACAAGGAGTTTCCTGGCAAGCATAGAACAGATGAACAGGCGAACAGATGATTCCTAGCAAAGCATCTCCCCTTTGCTCGTTCCACTATATAGGATGGAGGCTGGCTAATTCCAAGCCACTTTGACAGACAGGGCTTCAGGCCTGTAATCCAAACTCATGTGCCAACAGGGCGGCACAGTTCAACCTCCTCTTGATGACGACACTATGTGAGAGACAGCTTGCAAGATAGCCCCCACCTTTTGTAAACATACATTTGTTCTCAAGGAAACTCAAGGCCTCGGCTAGCAGCCACAGATAAGCACAGGACAGACTTTCTCACAACAATTGCCAAGCTTTCAACTCACAATTCAGTAGGCCAGCCTAGTGAATTGTTCATGAAGCACCTGACATCTGACAGTTGAAGACCTTACAGATGGGTTGTTAGTAGTCATCTGTGGCCAATTTCAGAGGCAGAGGTGCAGGCGTTTACTCTCAAGGTACTTCTAAAAATCAGATTTTCCAGGAAATTTAGTCCATGCAAAGTGCTATTAATGTCTCATTTTTAAACATACACACATTAAAGTTGGGGACCTCACAGAAAGCCTGTAGGTAGTCATGGCAGCAGTCCGCGATGAGTGCACACATCAGTGAGACAAAGCCGGTCTTGATTTTCAGTGTTGAAGCCAAAAACACACATTGGCCCTGCTAGGCATTCACATTGGTTCAAAAACCATTGGCAGTGTGAGATACATGAGCATCTCCTCAATATAGGAGCCTAGGAGGAGGAGGATCCCTTGGGGTTCCTTCCATCAGAGTAGAGGTACTGAACTATAAGCACAGCCAGGAAATAATGATAATCATAAGAATGATAAGACTGATAATAATAAGGAATAGATCCTTGGGGCAGACCCACCAGATCCAGCTACTAACTTAGAGCTCCTTGTGGTGCCTTTTTCATTTTGATGAATAATATTACTAATATATATTATTAAAAGTGTTAAATGTGCTGCTTTGCCCTCACACAGTGCAATTGAGTGCTTGTGCAACAGGCTAAACAGGCAAGCAACACACACACACACACACAAAACTCTCACACACAAACTCTCACACACAAGCACACACACACACACACAGAGGAATTATTATTTTTATATTTTTTTGTATTTTTAAATGATAAAGACAAAAGACACAGTCACACAGACACCCTACAAATATTTTGTAAGACTAACAATTAACAAACAACAAGTAAAAGACAAGAAATGCAATAGAGACAGGAGAGGGAAGAAGAACCACACACTCCAAAATCTTTCCAAGTAAACCAGCTCCTAACTCCAAAATATACTCCTTACTCCACCAAACTCTACCCCACAAAGAGGCAAGAAGAAACAAGGAGCACATACCCCTTGTTCTATAAGCCCTCCTCCACCATTATGATTGGAGGCTGCTGCTAGACTTGAGTAGTATTGGGGGGATATGGAGTGATCAGCAGGATTGGATGATGAAGCTGTCAATTCCACCCCCTCCTCCCTTCTCCCCCCACTCTACCCAAGTTTCATGTTTGTTTGTTTTTTAAAAGAAGATATAGGTGTAATGCAACATATTTTTCAAAAATTAATTGTCACCAAAGACCTGCACCAATATTTCTGAAATTTCTCATATGTGACAAATTACATGGCATCTGCAATGTGGCCAAGTTTCATGTCTCTATGTTTTAAAGTTAAAAAGTTAAAGGCATTTATTTCTCCAAGGCAACCCTTAGGGGAAAACACCAAAAATGGAAATCTGATTCTCCGATGCGATCCGATGCAAATTGAATTTTAAAAAATGGATTGGAAAGAATTGGAGCTCCTTGGACCAGCATCACAATCGGGAATCGGATGTCTGATTTCTGTCAAATCATATTGGAATCAGGCAGCAGATCCGATTCAATGCACAGCCCTATTTCCAGGAAAGAAGTTAGTGGGGTGTATGTGTGTGAGAGAAGGGATGTGTGGCCCAGCACACTCTTTATTCTGAATCCATCGACTGCCAACATGTGTCCTGCAACCAAGTACTGTAAAAGAAAAATAGTATAATAATAATAATAATAATAAATTTATTTCTTACCTGCCTCTCCATTTGGATCGAGGCAGGGAACAACGGTAAATATAAAATATGATAAAATACATAAAACTGATTAAAAATATGGCACACATTATTCAAATAGCAATAAAACATCATAAAAACATATGCATGGACATGGAAAATAAAACTTTCACAACTGCACAACTTTGGATTTTGGATTCCCCAGCCCTCCCTCCTCCTCCTCCTCCTCCTCCTCCTCCTCCTCCTCCTCCTCCTCCTCCTCTTCTTCTTCTTCTTCTTCTTCTTCTTCTTCTTCTTCTTCTTCTCAATGCATTGTGAGTGTTCTTCAAGAAACAAAAAATGATTAAATTCCAGATCTTGGGTTGACATGGAGTTACACAGCAACTAGTACAGAAGAGTAACAATAAAGTGATATTTAAATTCCTTTTAGCCTCAGAAACTGGAATGCTAAATGCAGAAAAAAATCTTGCCTTTGCTTTAGGTTTCGGCGTTCTCCGGAGCATCAATACCCAGTTCCAGTTCTGGACTGTTGCACTGCTGCTATACACCTCTTGAAGAATGCAGAGCGATATGGAGTGGACCCCAACCGCATCGTCATTGGTGGGGACAGTAGTGGAGGCACATTTGCAGCTGCAGTTTGTCAAGAACTGGTGAAAAGGAAGGATCTCCCAAGGCTACGTGCCCAGATCTTGTTCTACCCATTTCTCCAGGCAATGGACTTCAATTTGCCTTCTTATCAGCAAAACCATTCAGTTCCCATCTTGTTCAAGAAACGGATTCTCAAACTTGGCATTGTATATCTCACAGGGAAATTTATGGAAGTGGATGAAATTCTGAAAAGTGCCCACGTTCCTGAGGAGATGAGGGTGAAGTACAGAAAATGGGTTAGTGCAGATATCATTCCAGAAGAATTTAAGGTCAGGGGCTATGTGCCTCAAGTGTTTGCTCCATGTTCAAAAGAACTGTATGAAAGAGGCAAACAAGTCTTTGAGCCCATGTTTTCCCCACTTTTAGCAGAAGACGTTGTCATCTGCCAGCTCCCTGAAACGTTCATTTTAACCTGTGAATATGACGTTCTCAGGGATGATGGACTGTTGTATAAGAAGCGCCTGGAGGACAATGGTGTTCCAGTGACATGGCATCATATGACAGATGGATTCCATGGAATCACCGCTGTAGTGGATTATGGGCCATTTGAATATGCAAGCACACGTTGTGGTTTGCAACATGCAATCCAATTTTTAGAGTGTTTATAGAAATCAATTGTCTACTGCAGTGCTACATCACTCCTTCTTTTGAGGAACATCCCTCCATTTAGGGATCCACTGATCCGTCAATCTCACTTTCCCCCATGATTGCCAAATATTTACAGTGATGATCATTCCATTCATTTTCTACACACATTTGTGGTTTCTTAAAACATAACTCCATATGGAAATCCATGCATGTTTTCCTGGATTTTCTCCCCCAGGTTATGCATGTTTGTCAATGTTTTCTTGAAGTACACATTTACTAGATATTTCCTATTGCTGAAATACTGTGCATTCAAATATACACATTCTATCCATGCTTTTTGCTATGCATACTTTTGTTCTGCACATCACTGTACTGCAGGCTGCATGCCATTCACTGCCCAAACAGCATTTGCAATAATAACAAAAGTTGGGCAAGATGGGCAGTCATGTCTTTTATATATTAAAAAAACAGGTTCCAGCCCCTTCCCTGAACTTGCAAAAATGATATGTGCAAAATGTGGATCCCATGAATGAAATGTATAAAATCATGCCACTAAAAACAAAACAATAACAAAAATCAGTTTTCCACAGATGAGCTCAACTTGATACCAGTCAAGACATTCTTAGCAGTGGAAAGCAGTACTATGTTCAGGGGACTGAGCCAAGGAAAATCCATGAAGTCCCCCCCCCCACAAATCGATTTCTTCCACATCCCCAAACCTTAACAAACTAAATTTCTCACCCATCTCATTCCATAACCTGAAATGTTAGCAGTTTTGGAATAAAGTCCTTTACGTTCCTGCATAAATTGTGTCTATGTTGATCCTCGGTCCAGATCTACACCAAGCAGGATGTAACAATATGTAAGTGGTTTGAAAATAGTATAGGGAATGTGACACAGACCCAATCAGAGTAGTCAATATTGTTATACTTTGTGATAAAGCAGTAGTGTAGATCCTGCCTCAGTTTTCAAGATGTTTTGTGAGAGGGCTTATTTAGGAATAGAAGACCAATTTTGATGTACTCTTGGTTCATGTCTCATCTTTTGTGATGGGACGTTTTCCTCCCCAAACACTTTGGCCCCTTTTCCAAGGTCTTCTTCCACTCTGAGGGTAACAATATGATGCAGATCAAGTTTTCATGCAGTAACAATAATATTTATTTATTTATTTATTTTATTACATTTGTATACCGCCCCATAGCTGAATTACATGTTCAGGAACCTGTCTACACATTGCTTTACCTTACTAGTTAAATGTTGTTTATTGATTATTGCATCTCCAATACATCCCATCTTCTTTCCTCTTGTAGGGAATCTGAGGCAGCTTAAAAGTTCCTCCTCCTCCTTTCCTCCCCCCTCAAGCCTTCTGCATGGTAGTGTAGGTTGAAAGCCAATACCTGGCCCAAAGTTACCCAGGGAGGTTCACGGCTGAGTGGAAACTAGAATCTGGATCTTGTCACATGAAATCATAGAATGACCACTTTTGGGGTGGAAGCATTGCTGAGGTTTGAATGAAATAAAGCTACCAGAAAGACTGTGCAGAGTTATTAAAAGAAAAAGGCTGAAGATGGGCAGAAAGAGGCAGCAACAATCATGCATTGTTGTTTTCTAGGTAATTGTATTGTAGGGGGAGAAGCCATCTCCCCTCCCATGTACATATGGAGGCAGCCATACAGTGAGGGAGAGCTTTATAGCAATTTACAGTGCAATTCTATACATGGCTACTTTCAAGTAAAACCCAGTGAATTCAATGGGACACTCCCAGGAAAGTGTACATAGGATTTTGTAGCCTTAGCAACTATGCATGCACTGTATCAATTGACCATGTAAATTAACAAAGACGAACAGGCTAAAACAGGAGATTGATCCCTCACCCCCCATTTCGCATTAAACTCTTTTGATCACCAGGCAGCTGGCAACCTTCCCATGCCCACCCAACACATAATTACAGGTGGCAAAGGCTGTGAACTTCTCTAAGAAGTCCCTGCCAATTATGTGGACTGGTAAGCACAATTGTAGCTTCAAGGCCCCAAGGCACCATGGTGAACTCAATGGGTGCACTCTCAGACCCCCCAAAAGTGGATTCCGGAGTTGCTGATACCCTTCTGTAGGTTTACCATCCCTGGTAAGTTAATTAAGTGCTATGCTCCCCCACATCCACCCGCCCTTCCTCTCCTTTTTAAAATTAATTTTTATTTTAAATTATTTTTAGGCTGCTTTTAAGGATAAAACCCTTTGGAACTGTTGAGCAATTAATTTCATGCGTGCATAGGGTGGGGTGGGAAGAAACTGCCCAAATAGAATTATGCAGAAGAACATAAGAGCCTTGCTGGATCAGACCAAAGGTCCATCTCATCCAGCACTCTGTTCACATAGTGGGCAACCAGCTGCATATGGGAAGCCCACAAACAGGACAGGACATGAGTGCAACGAAACCTTCCTGCCCATATTCCCCAGTAATAGGAGAACATAGGCTTAGTGCCTCTGATACTGGAAGTAGCACATTAAAGAATAGACACCAGTGTTTCCTCTCTGCTAACTCCCTGAGCATTTTAAAGACAAAAGGGTAAAACTCAACAGAAACCCTACTTAGGTTAAAGCCACTGAAATGAATGAAACTTAGAAAAACTGAAGTCCCATTCATGTGAATTGCTCTACACTAAATAGGGCTTATTTTGGATGTTACCCACTTACTTTAGAAGGAACACTGGGATAGGAAAATGTTTAAATGCTGCATTTTATCTTATTGTATTTTTATTAGGGATGTGCACTGGATCGGACCCGATCCACGATCCGAGTCCGGTCCAGTGGGAAATCGGATAAATTATCCGATTTCCGATCCCGCAGCTGGATCGGCCGATCCAATCCGAACCGGTCCGAAAAGGTAAGGAGGGGGTGCGTGGAGGGGAGGAGGGGGCGCGCGGAGGGGGGAGGGGGGAGGGGGCCCTTACCTGCCCGGCCCGGCGGCTCCCGTCCAGCGCCGGCGCCTACTAATACCAGCAGGCTCCGCGGCCTGCTCCAGGGTGGCGCTCCGGGTGATGTCATCACCCGGCGCGCTACTCGAGAGTAGGCCGCGGAGCCCGCTGGTAGTAGCCGCTGGCGCCGGACGGGACGAGAAGGTAAGCAGTGGTGGGGAAGGGGGCTTACCCCCCCCCCGGAGCCGTCCGCTTCTATCCGCTGGCGCCCGCGGGCGCCAGCGGATGGAAGCGGGCGGCCCCAGGGGGGGTAGGGAGCGCGGGGGAGGGGGTTTACCTGCCGGGGCCGTCCACAGCGGACGGCCCCGGGGGGGGAGGGAGTTAGGCCCCCCCTTACCCACCCGCCGCCATTTTTTCCTCATAGACTTGCATTGCAATGCAAGTCTATGGGGAAAAAAATGGCGGCCGATCCAAAAATGTACGATTTTTGGGTCGGGATCGGACTCGATCCGGTCCGGGGGGCCTCCGATTTTGTCCGAACCGGTCCGGGACAAAATTGGAGGTCCCGATCCAGGTCCCGATCCGATCCGGGGGGTCCGTGCACACCCCTAATTTTTATTGCATTGCTCTTGCTTTGTATTACTTATTTTTATTTTGTTAACTATCTAGAGCACTTTTTGTTACAGTGCAGTCTATATATAATGTAGGCAGAGAGTTGATAGCAGGGTCACCCCCAAATGGCAGTGTTTTCTACATACTTGGGGGGGGGGCTCCCTGAAATGTATACTTTTGAAAATGTAAATTTTTAAAAAAGTTTAAAAACCAGCCTCTATCTGTAATGGTCTAACAAGGTCCTTTGTGCTGCCAGGAATGGTGCTGTGTCAAGTTGGGCATGGGGATAAAACTGGACGGGATGGAGAGAAGAGGAAATTTGCCTGCTCAAGTTCTTAATCCGGGGGGTGAGCAATATAGGACCCGTCTGCACCTCCATGGCCATATTGCATCAACACAAACCTAGCAGAGCATAAAAAGTGTTGAATACAAGCAAATGCAAACTAGTGGTGAGGAAACTCATTTGAAGGGAGCAGGGAAGGGAACTGGACTTTTGTGGGCAACTCAGTTTGTTAAACCAGAGAGGAAAAGCAACAAACCAAAGGTAATTATTTTAATGTATTTTGCCAATAAATTGCACAATGAACTGCATTTATTTTTATAGTGCCAGTATTCCTTTTCCTTTTTTAAGATGGGGGGGTGGAGAGAGAGGGGGGTATTTTTGATAATTTTAAAATCTCAGGCTGCGAGCATCTGAAAGTGGCAAAAAAACAAATCCTTAAACCTGTCTTGTATTTTGAAAGGCAGGTTTTGTTGCTGGGATATAAATGTTAACCAAATATGTGAATTGCGAGGTGTAGGGTGCAAATAAAGAGTCGAGACAAGAAAGTTGGGTATAAAATGGGCCACTTTTATTCAAGATCTGCAGAAAGGGGTAAAACCTATGCGGGCATCCTCTCTTGGCCTCTTCCAGGCCAAATCTTAGGAATGGGCGAACAAGTCTCTGACCTCAAGGTGGCAGCACATGTTTGGCACCCCTTGGTCTTCCCCCATATGGGGTTGGGAGGCCTTCCTTTGTCACAACACCTGTGCTGCAGGGCTCCGAGTGTGTGAGTAGAGTTGGCCTCAAAGGTAAACCTTATTCACATGATCTGGTGCTGCAGGGCTCCCAGATGTGGGCCTCAGGTATTACTCTTTACCTCAACGGTTCCTGAGAATGTTCACCATTTGAAAACGCCCCTAAGGATGCCAGCACCTACCGCCATGGGGACTGACTAGCCACTTGATTAGTCACTCCCCCCCCCGGCCTCTATTACTTCCCTCAAACCCTTCTGTAGATCTGCCAAAAATAAATCATTGCCGCAGTCCGAAAGATGTACACCATCTGGACGATACAGCTCCCTCCGGGAACGCACAATGTCTGGATGTTGAATACTGACATCCCCGTATTTGGATAACTCCTTAAACACTTCGGAGTTAACTTTCCTGCGGGCACGCTCCAACGCCAGAGGGTCGCTACCCTCTCTCCAGGCAAGCCTGGGCAGCAAACATTACCACATGATCAGCACGCCGGGCCAATGCTGCTGAATGATCTCAGAATTGGCCATAGCTTGCAGAATCAGGGCCTTACCTCTAAGCAAGCCCAAATTGTTCCCCCCCAGATGGATCATAAGGATTTGCGGGGGGGGGGAGGGATGGCTGGCACGCTGATGAAATAAGGTGGGCAGGAGACGCTCCCACCACGTGCCACGTCTGCCCAGCCATAGAATGGACGTGCAGTGACTCAGCCCCAGCTGAGTTTCAAAGCTGGAGGAAGACGCTCGTCGTTCGGCCCAAAAGACCATGCTGTGTCTGCATATGATCACGCTCACTGGGGGATGCCTTCTCCAGGTATCTACAATCAAACATGAGCATGTCAGCAACCCAACAACTGACTACCTCAGCGTGTTTACCGGGCATATTTCTGCCATTGGTGCAGGGAAAATGGCAATGTCCACCCCTTTCCCCCCTTGTTCCATTTTAGAATATCTTAACCTAATAGTGACACCTGATTCAGAGAAGGTTACATCCCTATACTGCAGCTCCCTGCCTGTGTTATCAGTTTTTGATGCTGCCACCAGTTCCGAATTCCTAAAGGCCCCAAAGAATGCTGTCAAAGTGGCCGCATGGAAAAGCAGAGCTTCGTAATGTGAAGAGCATAGCTCAGCCCAGGCCATCCTTAGTCCCTTTAGAACATCAGGAGATACTGGGATCCTCGTATCTGGGGCCCTAGGTGTCATTCTAGACCAACCCTTGATGGTACGCTTAATTCTCTCATCTGTGGTAGAATCCGCTACACCGTGGATTTTAGCCAGAAATGATAATGCAGCTATCTTGCCCCCTATGGTGCGTGCAGCTAACCCGGACCTGCGCAACACCACACAGAATTGCAATATCTGGTTAACCGGAATAGGCCAGTGCTCCCGTAAATTGTAGGTGGTCAGGAATTCCTGAAACTGCCTACCTGTCTTGGCATAGACTGCCCTGGTGGCAGGCGCCATGGACTGCCACATGGCCTGCTCTATGTTGACCCTCCAATTTCCCAGAGCGTTGCTGGCATCGTTTCCGGCAGTGGCCGCACCCAAGGAGCCAGTTCCCGGAACCTCTGAACCTGCTGACGCGATAAAGCGTCAGCGATATCATTCTTGATTCCAGGCACGTGCCGTGCCCTGAACCAAATGTTATGTGACAAACAATGCAGTGTAAATGCCCTGACCAGCCCCATCACCCTGGGACTGCGCGAGGTCAACGTGTTGATGACTTGCGCCATAGCTTGATTGTCGCACCAGAAGTGAACCACTGAGTTGGCCATTTCCGTCACCCAGATGTGTGTTGCCACACAAATAGGAAAAAACTCCAGGAATGTTAAATCTCTGCAGATGCCGTTAGTCAACCAATCCGAGGGCCATCTCTCAGCACACCACCGATCCTGCCAAATTACTCCGAATCCCAGGGCGCCAGCAGCATTGGAATGGACCTGCATCTCCACCTCAAGAAGCAGGTCGTGTCGCCAAAAGGACACCCCGTTATACTTATTTAAGAATGAAACCCACATAAGCAGGTCTTGCCGCATCTGGGTCGACACCTGGACCCTATGGTGCGGTGAGTGAAGGCCCTGCATGGTGGTGCACAAGTGCCTGATGAAGGCTCTCCCTGGTGCTATAACATGACAGGCAAAGTTTAAATGCCCAACTATCTCCTGCAATTGGAACAGTGTCACTTTGTGTGACTCAATCAAAACCTGTATCTTTTTGAGAAGTGTCTGCAACTTGTCCTGGGGCAATCTGCTGCACTGTGCCACGGAATCCAATTTGATTCCGAGGTAACGGAGGGTAGTAACGGGGCCTTCCGTCTTTTCATGTGCCAAAAGGACCCCCAATTCGTTGGCCAGCTCCTGGAACTGCTGCATCAGGAAGTGGCATTGGTTAGATCCCCCCGGCCCAATGAGTAAAAAATCATCCAAGTAGTGAGTCACGTCCTTGAGTCCAGTCCTGTCTCGCAATGCCCATTCCAAGAATGAACTGAACCTTTTGAACATGGAACACGAAATGGAGCATCCCATGGGTAATGCCCTGTCTACGTAAAATTGATCCTTAAAACAAAATCCTAATAGATTGAAGTCACAGGGATTGATGGGCAATATGCGAAACGCAGATTTTATGTCACATTTGCCCATCAGCGCCCCCACTCCACTCTTGCGCACTAATGCTACTGCTGAATCGAATGAAGCATATCTAACAGAGCATAAATGCTCTGGTATGGCATCATTCACGGACGCTCCCTTGGGGAAGGACAGGTTATGAATTAACCTGTACTCCCCAGGTGTCTTCTTTGGTACTATGCCCAGAGGAGACACTCGCAAGTTGGGAATAGGCGGTTTATCAAAGGGGCCCAGTACCCTCCCCAAACTAACTTCTTTCGTAATTTTTTCCTGCACCACGGCTTCTATTGCCTGTATGGAATTTTGATTTTTAGTAGGGGTGTGCATCGGATCGGATCCGATCCACGATCCGAATCCGATCCGACCCAAAATCGGGAAAATCCGATCCGATCCGATCCGATCCGACCAACCTCCGATCCGATCCGATCCGATCCGATGAGGTCCGATCCGGATCGGACGCCATTTTGAATGCTTTTTCCCATAGCCAAGTATTGTTTTACAAAAACGCCTATAACTTTTTCATTTTTAAAGATAGAAGGATGAAACTTGGGGACATTGTAGACTGGTTAGGGATAGTTATCTGTGAGAAATTTCAGAAAGATTGGTGCATGCGTTTTGTGGCAATTAATTTTTTAATAAATACCCAGGAATGCTTATAACTTTGTCATTTTTAAAGTTACAAACATGAAACTTTGCCACATTGTAGGAGGTACCTTGGGACCTATGTGTGTGAAATTTCAGAAACATAGGTGCTTGCCTTGTGTGGCAATTAATTTTAGAAAAATGGGTAGTAGTGGGGTAAATACAGTTACGCCTCCCATTTTTTTATTTTTTAAGATACAAACAGGAAACTTGGGCACATTACAGATACCACTTGCCTTGATATGTGAGTGAAATTTCAGAAACATTGGAGCTTGCCTTGTGTGGCAATTAAGTTTTGAAACAATGAGGAAAGAAACACCTATAACTTTGTCATTTTTAAAGTTACACACATGAAACTTTGCCACATTGTAGGTGGTACCTTGGGACCTATGTGTGTAAAATTTCAGAAACATAGGTGCTTGCCTTGTGTGGCAATTAATTTTAGAAAAATGGGTAGTAGTGGGGTAAATACAGTTACGCCTCCCATTTTTTTAGTTTTGAAGATACAAACAGGAAACTTGGGCACATTACAGGGAACACTTCACTTGATATGTGTGTAAAATTTCAGAAACATTGGTGCTTGCCTGGTGTGGCAATTAATTTTTGAAACAATGAGGGATTCATTGGACAGCACTTGCCCATAAGGATTCATTGGACAGTACTTTCCCATAGGGAATCATTGCATTGCACTTTCCCATAGGGAATCATTGCATTGCACTTTCCCACTGAGAAATACAGTTATGCCTCCCACATTTTTATTTTTGAAGATACAAACAGGAAACTTGGGCACATTGTAGACTGGTTAGGGATAGTTATCTGTGAGAAATTTCAGAAAGATTGGTGCATGCGTTTTGTGGCAATTAATTTTTTAATAAATACCCAGGAATGCCTATAACTTTGTCATTTTTAAAGTTACACACATGAAACTTTGCCACATTGTAGGAGGTACCTTGGGACCTATGTGTGCTAAATTTCAAAAACGTAGGTGCTTGCCTTGTATGGCAATTAATTTTAGAAAAATGGGTAGTAGTGGGGTAAATACAGTTACGCCTCCCATTTTTTTATTTTTTAAGATACAAACAGGAAACATGGGCACATTACAGGGAACACTTCACTTGATAGGTGTGTAAAATTTCCGAAAGCTGGGTCCAGGCATGTGGTGGCAATTAATTTTTGAAACAATGAGGAAAGAAACGCCTATAACTTTTTTATTTTAAAAGTTAGAAGTCTGAACATTGCTCACTTTGTAGATGGGTTAGGGGTAGATATGTGTCAGAAATTTCAGAATGATAGGTCCAGGCATTTGATGGCTATGGAATTTTTAGATTAAATGTTTCAAAAAATGTTCCACAGAGGCCAGGTCTTCCTTTCCTCCCCCTCCCGCTTCCCGTGAAGAAAAGGAAACACTGTCTCGTCTCGATCCCTTTGATCCTTGCTAGTATCCATTACAGGGCTCGTGTCTGCTTTCCTACTTTCACTTTTTTACTCAAGCAGACACGAGCCCTGTAATGGATACTAGCAAGGATCAAAGGGATCGAGACGAGACAGTGTTTCCTTTTCTTCGCGGGAAGCGGGAGGGGGAGGAAAGGAAGACCTGGCCTCTGTAGAAATTTTTTTGAAACATGTAATTTAAAAATTCCATAGCCATCAAATGCCTGGACCTATCATTCTGAAATTTCTGACACATATCTACCCCTA
Organism: Anniella stebbinsi; assembly: GCA_029215795.1. Lineage (NCBI taxonomy): Eukaryota > Metazoa > Chordata > Lepidosauria > Squamata > Anniellidae > Anniella > Anniella stebbinsi. The sequence continues at coordinate 410,834,033 of JARDYH010000001.1, read as the reverse complement.
ACCCATCTACAAAGTGAGCAATGTTCAGACTTCTAACTTTTAAAATAAAAAAGTTATAGGCGTTTCTTTCCTCATTGTTTCAAAAATTAATTGCCACCACATGCCTGGACCCAGCTGTCTGAAATTTTACACACCTATCAAGTGAAGTGTTCCCTGTAATGTGCCCATGTTTCCTGTTTGTATCTTAAAAAATAAAAAAATGGGAGGCGTAACTGTATTTACCCCACTACTACCCATTTTTCTAAAATTAATTGCCATACAAGGCAAGCACCTACGTTTTTGAAATTTCACACACATAGGTCCCAAGGTACCACCTACAATGTGGCAAAGTTTCATGTGTGTAACTTTACAAATGACAAAGTTATAGGCATTCCTGGGTATTTATTAAAAAATTAATTGCCACACAAGGCAAGCACCTACGTTTCCGAAATTTCATACACATGGGTCCCAAGGTACCACCTACAATGTGGCAAAGTTTCATGTGTGTAACTTTAAAAATGACAAAGTTATAGGTGTTTCTTTCCTCATTGTTTCAAAAATTAATTGCCACACAAGGAAAGCTCCAATGTTTCTGAAATTTCACTCACATATCAAGGCAAGTGGTACCTGTAATGTGCCCAAGTTTCCTGTTTGTATCTTAAAAAATAAAAAAATGGGAGGCGTAACTGTATTTACCCCACTACTACCTATTTTTCTAAAATTAATTGCCACACAAGGCAAGCACCTATGTTTCTGAAATTTCACACACATAGGTCTGAAGGTACCTCCTACAATGTGGCAAAGTTTCATGTTTGTAACTTTAAAAATGACAAAGTTATAAGCATTCCTGGGTATTTATTAAAAAATTAATTGCCACAAAACGCATGCACCAATCTTTCTGAAATTTCTCACAGATAACTATCCCTAACCAGTCTACAATGTGCCCAAGTTTCATCCTTCTATCTTTAAAAATGAAAAAGTTATAGGCGTTTTTGTAAAACAATACTTGGCTATGGGAAAAAGCATTCAAAATGGCGTCCGATCCGGATCGGACATCTGGTCCGATCCGATCCGACCAGCCTCCGATCCGATCCGATCCGATCCGACCCCCCAGGTCCGATTCCGATCCGCTATCCGATCCGATCCGGGGGGTCAGTGCACATCCCTAATTTTTAGCTATGGAAGCAAACCTTAGTCCTTCATACGGAATCCTAAAACCAGCAGTAAAACCAGCATCTAAGTACCCTGCATCCTCCTTAACCGGGTAACGTGCCAACAATCGCCTAAGGGGTTCAAGCCTAATTGGACTGGGGCCCTTTGGGAGGCTGCTGTTGTCCCCCGGCACCCCCCGGTTTTTTTAAATTGGAGCCACCTCAAAAGGTGCCCCTTCCCCTCTTGCCAGACGGGCAGCTATGCGCAGGGTGGATGCCCCCACAAACAAGGCACTCATGCCTGTATCTGCAGGGGGATCTTGTGCAGAAGCCATGGGAGCTAAATTCCCAACAGGGCGGGCGGAGTTGAACCCCCCGTCCCGCTGACCCACTCAGAGTGGTGGCGGGTTGAGGCTTTTCCAAAAGGTGACCGCTATCCGCCCGGTTTGGCTGGCATCATAAATTGCAGCCATAGGTCGTTATCCTTAACATCCCACTGCAAGGTGCGGTCGAAGGCGGCCCTTCTACGGAAGGATTCATCATAGGCCAACCAGGCCCTGCCCTAGTATTCCCTATAAGCCCGATAAATTATATCGAGGTATTTTGTGAGGATGTAACCTTTGGTAGGGAAGCGTTGTTGCACAACGCCCATATATATTAAGAAACCCGGTAACCAATTGTTCCAGGTCCTGGCTACCCTTTTCTTCCGTAGCTTCTCCGCTTCCCTCTCTGCCATCCTATCTTTATCGACATTATCTGGTTCCCGGAATAATAAGGAAAAAACATCTATGAATTCCCCTTTTAAGATCTTGTCCCTCGTAGCCGGTAAGAGGTGATAACCCAGAGGAACCGCGGTGCTCCCTGTGGGAATGGCCGACCTCTCCACGCCTGCTAAGGGGTCCCTGTATGCCATGTTTGACGTGGCAGCCAAACCGACAGGACCCTGCCACACCTCCGCACAAGCCGCCATGACAGCTGGCACCTGCGAAGTTGAGGCCCCCCCAACTGGGACAGCCCCTGTTTCTGAAATTGGATTAACCTGTGTTTGAACAGAAGCGTCTCTCAGTGCCTCAGATGTCGCCCTAATGTCACTTACCGTACTACTGTGACTGACCACCGATGGACCCAGGTTATTAAGCTGAGATGGTGCTGTGTCCGAGCTACCCCTGTCACTTCTGCCCAGCGTCGGTCCGCACTCCCCCGTAGAGGATGGAGGCTGAACGTTCACCTGCGGTGTCCCCACTAAAGTACCGCCCAAGTGTGGTGTCGAATATGCCATCCCAGGCATCCATGGGTACCATCCCCAAGGAGGGAAGGCACCCATAGCCTGCACTGGGGAATTTTAGGTGTTCACTAGCTGCTCACCTGGTCCCTGTGATGAAATGCTCGGGGCTGCAGACTGAGGTAGCATCAAAGGTCATGCTTGCTGACCATCTGTCGCCTGGGCGTCCTGTGAGACCACTGCGGAATGAACCTGCCTGTCAGTCGACTGGCTGGAGGAAGCTTTGATAGCATCCAATCTGGAATTGATAGATGACAACAAACTGTCTAACTTTTGGTGCCTGGTCTGCCACTGTGGGGTGAGCAATGAAACCGTCTGAACCTGATTTGACACGCTAGAGGGTATGCCCCTCTCCTCCTCCAGCGATTGCAGCCGTGCCAAAATTACAGCCAAGTCAGGGTTAACTTCCTAGTCGGAGGATTAATTGCTCCGAACACTAAGCCGTTTCGCCGGTGGTAGCGTGGCTTTTCCTTTGCCTTTCTTTCCCCCAAGGCCCTTTCGTGATGACATGTTGCCTATTAATGACTAAACTAGAGTAAACACTTATGAATGACCATAAAACAGTGCAATGGCACCACCCAATGGCTAAACTGGGGAATTACTTGTGAATACAGGAATAAAGCAGTACAATGGCACCACCTGGCGGCTAAACTAGGGAATTACTTGTGAGTACAGAATAAAGCAGTGCAATGGCACCACCCAGTGGTTAAACTAGGGAATTACTTGTGTAGAAAAGAATAAGAGCACTGGCACCACCCAGTGGCTCAACTAGGAATAACCTAAGAAGCTGTCATAATTCAACAGTCTACTGTCTGGGAATCCAGCCAACCAAACCCCTTATCAAGGAATGTCCGGGAAGGACGCCAGCCAACTTAATTGTCTGAAGTTTTTATTTATATTCAAGAGATTAACCCCCAGTCTGCATGGAGTGCCGGACATACAAAGCAAGGCAGATAAATCCCCAGTTCCGTTCCAGAATCCAAAATCACACTAGAAAGTCCACAAAGTCCAGTTACCAAAACCAGGGGTCACGCCAGAGATTCAGTTAGTCCAATTGTCGAAGCCGAAGGTCAAACCAGGTATTAGGGAAGTCCAGGGTCCAGAGTCAACAGTCAAGCCGGGTGTTCAGTCCACAGGTTACAAGCCAGAAGTACGCAGGGGTGCCATGAGCTGATTACGTCGATGGTTCCCAACGAATCCTTGCTTCCTCATTCAAACCTTTTATTCTCACCTGAGCCTGTCCTCGCCCCTTCCCAGCTGTTTCCTATTCCTTCCGCAATCTTATTTAAGGCTTGCGTCTGCTGTGCTATGTTTTTGCAATCTCATGCGGCGTCTTGTGGGACGAGCTTGCTCCGCACGCTTCAGACGCCGCCTCTGCTGGGGAGTTAAAGGACAAACCTCTTCAGGCCCAGAATCTTTCTTGTTGGAGACAGGGGGTGGAAGAGGGTGGCTTTCCTGGGGCTCTTCTGAGGAACCTCCCTGCCCTTCCTCCTCCTCTGGTAAGTCCTGGGGAATGGGTGAAGCTGCAGTCTCTGCAACTTCTTCCTCCTCAGAGGAAGATTCTTCAGACGGAATCATGACGGAAGCCCCCCCCCGAAAACTCAAAAAAGGCACGAGGCCCTGGCGAACTCCCCTTGGCCTCTGCAGGAGGTGTATGCCCCTAGAAAAACGGCTGCTCAGGCCAGTCGGGAGCCCGAGGTGTCACTGTGGGCCCCGCCTAACTGCGAGGGCACAGCCCGTCGCCACCCGTCCCCGTGAGGAGGATTAAACCCAGGCCTGTTGAAGGAAAATAAATCCCCCTACACACCGCGCGAAGGCGCACGGGGACAAACCACCGGCCCTGGACCCTCAGAAGCTAGATGCAGGGTGACCGCATTGAGATTCCTCCCCCAACCAGCCTCCGTTATGCTCCCGTCTGCCTCCCCGAGAGCCGTTCAGGTCAGCTCTCTGAAGTGGTTCAAACTGCGCTGAAGCCGGCTGGGTGGCAGACCCTGCAGAGGCTTGCTGCCAGTTGCAGCTCACGCCGGGGGAGGGGGTGGGCGGGAGATGTGGCATGTGCACCCCCAGTCCAAGCCCAGACCAACAGCGGCAAAGCCCTCGCTAGCTGGGGTGTCAGGAGCGGCGTGGCCGAGCGCATCCTGCCCGCTCCCTCGGGAGGGGACGATCCCGCCAATCGGCAGCCACCGCCGGGCCAATTAACCAGGGGGTTAATCCCCCTTAATTGGGCGTGTCCGCGCCTGTCCCTTGCTAGGAAGATGGGAGGGGGGGCCAGCCAGCCCACCCCTCCAACCTGGGGGCAAAATGCCCCGAAGAAATTCCGCTGGCCGGGTGATGGAGCTCCGGCTCCCTGTCAACGCCGCCTCAGCCCTCTCCTCCGAAAGGTAGGCTCGAAAACTGTCTGTGCGCCTCGTCAAGGCCGAAAAGGTGCTCGGCTCGCGCTTCTCCCGGCCGCTGTCCTGGGAGCCGAGCTGTGCCAAGACGAAGAGGGCGGGCGGGACCGTTAGCCGGTAATTTAAGCCGCCCGTCCCTGCCCCGCCCGGTGGCACCATCCGGATGCTCCAATCAGGAGCATCCCCCTCGGCTCTTTGCCCCCCCAACTGCAAATATCATCCTCCGCCCAACTGGGCTGGGGATTTCACTTATGTTAGTATAAACAAAATGTTTGGACATATTTTTCAGGTGGTGGGTGGTGGAGGGGAACAGACCCCCCCCATTGCTATAGCATTCAGAATTTCTCAGACAAGGATCTACTTTTAACAAGAGCTCTGGAGAACTGTTGGAGTTACATCAGTACTGATGAATGCTCACTTTTTTCATTTATGGCAAGAGAACTCTTATTCCACCTAAACAGATAATAAATATTCTGCTCACTCCCTCTTCTTGACACAACACACCCTGAGATTCACCCATAACTGGTGGGGAGGAGCAGAGGGCTGGCCAACACATTGTGTCCAGAGGACAAATGGTTAGTACATGAGGCTTTGGTGAGGCAGTAATTTCTTATACATCTAGAAGGAAAGGGGGGATTCTGATGTCAAAAAACATTAAGTAATCAAACAAAGCAAGTTTGAAGCATTTATTCTAAAAGGGGGAGGAAAAACCATAAGGCAATTTTCAAGAATGCATTGAACCGTGGTGGTGGGGGGAATCAAAACATAGGTACATAAAGATTGTTGCATCACTGCCCATGCTGAAAAAGACTGCTCCCAGACTGCTTGCGATCACTTCAAGGAAGTGTGGGTGGGCAACATTCAAACCTCTTCCCCGTGCCGATCTGGGGCTTTTCTTGGCCTGCGTGGCCTGCGTTGTTGCACTGGCCAAGAACAAGGCCTGGATGGTGTGGGGGAGGGGCTGGATGACACATACCTGGAAATGTGGGTGTGTATCATTCCAGCTGCTTCCCTGGACCGTTCCGGGGATTTTCTTGGCCTGTGTAGTCGTGCCTGCCAAAAGCAAGCCGCAGATGGCGCTGGGAGTGGCAAGATTTTCCCGGACATTTGAAGATATTCTGAACTTTCTCCTAAGACTCCAGTTTGGCCCCCCGTTTCTGGACCTGTCCAGGGGAAACCTGATGTATGGTCACTCTACCCTAGTAGCTCTCCCACAACCATGCACCCTTTGAAGAACAGTCATGTGCATGGTCTGCCTGCTGGTCAATTTTCTTCTCCCGTCTGTGAAGTGATCCTGATGGCAGGTTGTAATCCTTCAAGGCTACAGAACTCATTACACTCTCCTCCTTGGGTAGTTCAAAAATGACAGGATTGCTTTGCTTGCTATCCGTATCCTGGGGTGTGGAGGTAGCATCTGTGAGAATGATGGCATGAAGAAACACAGCCTTACAGTGACCTGCTAGCAGATTTCCCCACAAAGTCCATGAGTGTTATTGGAGACCATTGTTGTTTCAGGTCTATTGGATGCCACAATGTCTCTTGAGCAATGATGTGTCAAACTCAGCTAACTGTTGGAGGTGTCATCCAACTAATATTTCTTTTAAACATATGTTTTGGAATTGCCCAATAATAACCTTTTTAGGGGAGGGCATTATTATACCGATAAACGTAGCATTGGAACACTCTTTAAAGTTTACGATGTACATGTGGGCTCAAGTTACAAGAAGCCAGATTCAAGGAAATAGAAGAGCATGCTCATATTTGCAGAAAGTACCACCGCCATTTTAAAAATATCTGAAATCGACACACTGGGTCGATGCCAGGAGGGGGAAAGGGAACAAAATTCTCAAGGCAATGCAGAAAATTTTGAGCAATTCTTTTTTTCTACCTCACTTCATGACTTTGGATGCAGTATCCAAGGCTCTGCCTTCATGATTCTCTCTGTTCTAATTCCTCCACCAGGGACACTCAGTAGCAGAAGTTCTACCCAGGATGTGTGAGTAGGCATCTCTTTATTGCACACTTTGTTATTTTGGCAGCAATGAGCACATTCTGTTCTAGCTCTTCAGCGCCACCCAGCTACGCACCCAGCTATGCAAAGACAGATTCTCTCTTCAAAACTATGATGAGAAAGAATATAGGTATCACAGTTCCATTCTGTGGAAATATAAATTCATTCATTTGAAGTACCTGGTAATCTGGGTTATCTGGTGAGGTGTCAACATCATGGAACTGCGGAGTAGAAGATCCAAGCTGATTGATCAACCTCTTAGGTATTAGATAGATGTTAAGAACTGTCTTTCTAAGAACTAAGGAGACTCAACAGAGGCAGGACAGTAGATTATTTAGTTTGTGTCAGAAGAGGTTACATCTAGGGATGTGCACTGACCCCCCGGATCGGATCGGATAGCGGATCGGAATCGGACCTGGGGGGTCGGATCGGATCGGATCGGATCGGAGGCTGGTCGGATCGGATCGGACCAGATGTCCGATCCGGATCGGACGCCATTTTGAATGCTTTTTCCCATAGCCAAGTATTGTTTTACAAAAACGCCTATAACTTTTTCATTTTTAAAGATAGAAGGATGAAACTTGGGCACATTGTAGACTGGTTAGGGGTAGTTATCTGTGAGAAATTTCAGAAAGATTGGTGCATGCATTTTGTGGCAATTAATTTTTTAATAAATACCCAGGAATGCCTATAACTTTGTCATTTTTAAAGTTACACACATGAAACTTTGCCACATTGTAGGGGGTACCTTGGGACCTATGTGTGTGAAATTTCAGAAACGTAGGTGCTTGTCTTGTGTGGCAATTAATTTTTAGAAAAATGGGTAGTAGTGGGGTAAATACAGTTACGCCTCCCATTTTTTTATTTTTGAAGATACAAACAGGAAACTTGGGCACATTACAGGTACCACTTGCCTTGATATGTGTGTGAAATTTCAGAAACATTGGAGCTTTCCTTGTGTGGCAATTAATTTTTGAAACAATGAGGAAAGAAACACCTATAACTTTGTCATTTTTAAAGTTACACACATGAAACTTTGCCACATTGTAGGTGGTACCTTGGGACCCATGTGTGTGAAATTTCGGAAACGTAGGTGCTTGCCTTGTGTGGCAATTAATTTTTTAATAAATACCCAGGAATGCCTATAACTTTGTCATTTTTAAAGTTACACACATGAAACTTTGCCACATTGTAGGCGGTACCTTGGGACCTATGTGTGTGAAATTTCGGAAACGTAGGTGCTTGCCTTGTGTGGCAATTAATTTTAGAAAAATGGGTAGTGGTGGGGTAAATACAGTTACGCCTCCCACTTTTTTATTTTTGAAGATACAAACAGGAAACATGGGCACATTACAGGTACCACTTGGCTTGATATGTGTGTAAAATTTCAGACAGCTGGGTCCAGGCATGTGGTGGCAAGGTATTTTTGAAACAATGAGGAAAGAAACGCCTATAACTTTTTTATTTTAAAAGTTAGAAGTCTGAACATTGCTCACTTTGTAGATGGGTTAGGGGTAGATATGTGTCAGAAATTTCAGAATGATAGGTCCAGGCATTTGATGGCTATGGAATTTTTAAATTACATGTTTCAAAAAAATTTCTACAGAGGCCAGGTCTTCCCCTCCCGCTTCCCGCGAAGAAAAGGAAACACTCTCTCGTCTCGATCCCTTTGATCCTTGGTAGTATCGATTACAGGGCTCGTGTCTGCTTGAGTACAAAGTGAATGCAGACACGAGCCCTGTAATGGATACTACCAAGGATCAAAGGGATCGAGACCAGAGTGATCCTTCCTTGCACGCATGGCTGCAAAACTCAGCTAGGCTCAGCCGTTCTGCTTGAAAAGTGAAAGGAGGAAAGGAAACACGAGCCCTGTAATGGATACTACTAGCAACTTCAAAGGGATCGAGACGAGAGAGTGTTTCCTTTTCTTCGCGGGAAGCGGGAGGGGAAGACCTGGCCTCTGTAGAAATTTTTTTGAAACATGTAATTTAAAAATTCCATAGCCATCAAATGCCTGGACCTATCATTCTGAAATTTCTGACACATATCTACCCCTAACCCATCTACAAAGTGAGCAATGTTCAGACTTCTAACTTTTAAAATAAAAAAGTTATAGGCGTTTCTTTCCTCATTGTTTCAAAAATACCTTGCCACCACATGCCTGGACCCAGCTGTCTGAAATTTTACACACATATCAAGCCAAGTGGTACCTGTAATGTGCCCATGTTTCCTGTTTGTATCTTCAAAAATAAAAAAGTGGGAGGCGTAACTGTATTTACCCCACCACTACCCATTTTTCTAAAATTAATTGCCACACAAGGCAAGCACCTACGTTTCCGAAATTTCACACACATAGGTCCCAAGGTACCGCCTACAATGTGGCAAAGTTTCATGTGTGTAACTTTAAAAATGACAAAGTTATAGGCATTCCTGGGTATTTATTAAAAAATTAATTGCCACACAAGGCAAGCACCTACGTTTCCGAAATTTCACACACATGGGTCCCAAGGTACCACCTACAATGTGGCAAAGTTTCATGTGTGTAACTTTAAAAATGACAAAGTTATAGGTGTTTCTTTCCTCATTGTTTCAAAAATTAATTGCCACACAAGGAAAGCTCCAATGTTTCTGAAATTTCACACACATATCAAGGCAAGTGGTACCTGTAATGTGCCCAAGTTTCCTGTTTGTATCTTCAAAAATAAAAAAATGGGAGGCGTAACTGTATTTACCCCACTACTACCCATTTTTCTAAAAATTAATTGCCACACAAGACAAGCACCTACGTTTCTGAAATTTCACACACATAGGTCCCAAGGTACCCCCTACAATGTGGCAAAGTTTCATGTGTGTAACTTTAAAAATGACAAAGTTATAGGCATTCCTGGGTATTTATTAAAAAATTAATTGCCACAAAATGCATGCACCAATCTTTCTGAAATTTCTCACAGATAACTACCCCTAACCAGTCTACAATGTGCCCAAGTTTCATCCTTCTATCTTTAAAAATGAAAAAGTTATAGGCATTTTTGTAAAACAATACTTGGCTATGGGAAAAAGCATTCAAAATGGCGTCCGATCCGGATCGGACCTCATCGGATCGGATCGGATCGGATCGGAGGTTGTCCGGATCGGATCGGATCGGATCGGATTTTCCCGATTTTGGGTCGGATCGGATTCGGATCGTGGATCGGATCCGATCCGATGCACACCCCTAGTTACATCTCAATTTCTATTCCTCTTTTCAATGGATATGGAATTTGGCCAAATGCTTTGGATTTTGGCATTCTTTATATTTATTTATTTATTTATTTATTACATTTGTATACCGCCCCATAGCCAAAGCTCCCTGGGCGGTTTACATAGGATTAAAAAAATTAAAAACATTATACAAAAATTAAAACAGCAAAAACATACAACATACACACAATACATTTAAAACTGCTACAACAGCCCAAAAAAGCTACAAAAACAAAAACAAACCAAGGCTCCTCAGATATTGCCAAATGCCTGAAAGAAGAGGAAAGTCTTGATCTGGTGCCAAAAAGATAACAACGTTGGCGCCAGGCAGGCCTAGTCAGGGAGATCGTTCCACAATTGGGGGGCCACCACAGAGAAGGCCCTCTCCCTTGTTGCTGACCTCCGAGCTTCCCTTGGAGTAGGCACTTGGAGGAGGGCCTTAGATGTTGAACGTAGTGTTCGGGTAGGTTCATGTTGGGAAAGGCGTTCCATCAGGTATTGTGGTCCCAAGCCATGTAAGGCTTTATAGGTTAAAACCAGCACCTTGAACCGGGCTCGGAAACATACAGGCAGCCAATGCAAGCGGGCCAGAGTAGGTCTTATATGTTTGAACCTTCTGGTTCCAGTTATCAATCTGGCCACTGCATTTTGCACAAGCTGCAGCTTCCAAACCACCTTCAAAGGCAGCCCCAGGTAGAGTGCATTGCAGTAATCTAACTTGGAGGTTACCAGAGCATGGGCAACTGAAGCCAGGTTATCCCTGTCCAGATAGGGATGTAGCTGGGCCACCAACCGAAGTTGGTAGAAGGCACTCCGTGCCGCTGAGGCCACTAGGGGTGTGCACGGACCCCCCGGATTGGATCAGGACCCAGTTTGGGACCTCCAATTTTGTCCCGGATCAGATCAGACAAAATTGGAGGCCCCCCAGACCAGATCGGGCCAGATCCCGATCCAAAACTCGGAAATCCAATTTTTGGATTGGCCACCATTTTTGTTTTCCCCATAGACTTGCATTGGGGGAAAGAAAGCTTTTCCCCAATGCAAGTCTATGGGGAAAAAATGGCAGTGGGTGGGTGGGGGGGCTAACTTCTTCCTCCCCCTCATGGTTCTTACCTCCCGGGGCTGTCCGCTGTGGACGGCTTTGGCAGGTTAGCCCCCCCCACGCTCCTTACCTCCCAGGGCCGTCCACTTCCATCTGCTGGCATCCGCAGGTGCCAGCGGATGGAAGCAGATGGCCCTGGGGGGTAAGCCCCCTCCCCCTCCCCCTGCTTACCTGCCGGGGCCGTTCGCTCCCCTCCGCCGCTGGCTGCTACTGCGAGCAGGCTTCGTGGCCTGCCCCTGAGTAGCGCACCAGGTGATGACATCACCTGGCGCGCTACCTAGGGACAGGCCGCTCAGCCTGCTTGCAGTAGCGGTCAGTGGCAAAGGGGAGCGGACGGCCCCGGCAGGTAAGCGGGCTGTGAACCCCCTCCCCCTCCCCCCTCCCCCCTTCCCCCTCCCCCCTCCCCCCTGCTTACCTTTCGGGGACGTCTGCTCTCCTCCACCGCTGGCCGCTCTGGCAAGTAAGCGGGCTGTGGGCCCCCCTCCCCCTGCTTACCTGCCGGGGCAGCTGCTTCCCTCCAGTGACGCCACCGGAGGGAAGCGGCCACCCCAGCAGGTAAGCCCACTGCCCCTGTTTTTCCCTTTCCATTGGCGGGTGCCCACTTGTGCCCGCCAATGGAAGCGGATAGCCCCACCAGGGAAGCCCCCCCCCGCTGTCCGCTTCCATCGGTGGGCGCCCTCTGGTGCCCGCCAATGGAAGTGGTGGCGGGTGCCAGCGGGCACCCGCCGATCCTCCGATCCATTCTAATCTGAATCAGGTCCTTTCCAGATCAGATTGGATTGGATCGGATGATCCAGTGGGTTGATTGGAAATCGGATAATTGTATCTGATTTCCCCTGGATCGGATCTGGATCATGGATCGGGTCCAATCCAGTGCACACCCCTAGAGGCCCCCTGAGCCTCAAGTGACAGAGATTGTTCTAGGAGAACCCCCAAGCTATGGACCCACTCCTTCAAGGGGAGTGCAACCCCATCCTGAACAAGTTGAAGACCTTCCATCCGGTCAGCAGAATCACCCACTAACAGCGACTCAGTCTTGTCTGGATTGAGTTTCAGTTTATTAGCCCTCATCTAGTCCATTGTCACAGCCAAGCACTAGTTCAGCACATCCACAGCATCACCTGATGAAGATGAAAAGGAGAAATGGAACTGCTTGTCATCAGCGTACTGATGACAACGCACTCCAAAACTCCGAATGACTGCACTCAACGGTTTCATGTAGAAATTGAACAGCATGGGGACAAGACTGACCCCTGCAGAACCCCATACTGGAGAATCCATGGGGCCGAGCAATGTTCCCCAAGCACCACCTTCTGGAGCCGACCCGCCAAGTAGGAGCGGAACCACTGCAGTGCAGTGCCTCCCACTCCCAACTCAGCCAGTCATCCCAGAAGGATACCATGGTATCGAAAGCCGCTGAGAGATCAAGGAGAATCAACAGAGTCACACTCCCCCTGTCTTTCTCCCAACATAGGTCATCAGACAGGTTGACCAAAGCTGTTTCCATACCAAAACCAGGCCTGAAACATGACTAAAATGGATCCAGATAATTGGTCTCATCCCAGAGTGTCTGGAGCTGGTTCACAACCACCCGCTCCAGGACCTTGCCCAGGAATGGAACATTTGCTACTGGCCTGTAGTTATTTAGATTTTCAGGGTCCAAGGAAGATTTCTTTAGGAGTGGTCTCACTGCCACCTCTTTCAGGAGGTCTGGGACCACTCCCTCTTGCAAAAAGGCATTAATCACTTCCCTGGCCCAGCCAGTTGTTCCATCCCTGCTAGCTTTTATTAGCCAAGAGGGGCAAGGATCCAATATGGAAGTGGTTGTATGAACCTGTCTAAGCACCTTGTCCACGTCCTCGAGCTGTACCAAATGAAACTCATCCAAGAAAACAGGACATGCCTGTGCTCTGGATACCTCAGTTGATTCACCTGCTATGACACTGGAGTCTAAGTCCTGATGGATGTCAAAGATTTTATTCTGGAAGTGCACAGCAAATGTATTACAGCGGGCCTCAGATGGTTCTACCATGTCCTTGGGGCTGGCATGTAAAAGCCCCTGGACAACTCTGAAAAGCTCCACTGGGCAGCAGGTTGAGGACTTAATAGTGGCAGCAAAGTATTGTTTTTTTGCTGCCCTCACTGCCCCTGAATACAGCTTACCATAGGCAATTACCAGTGTTTGATTGCATCCATCAGGAGTTCATCTCCATCTGCACTCAAGCCATCTCCTGTTTTGTTTCATGACTCTCAGCTCCAGGGTATACCATGGAGCCATACGACCTCTACACAGGAGAGGGCGCTCAGGAGCAATAGTGTCAACCGCCCGGGTCATTTCTGCATTCCACAGATCAACCAGGGTTTCGACAGGAGAGTCAGCCCTATCAGCCGGAAAACTCCCCAGAGCCCTCTGGAAACCATCCGGATCCATTAGCCTCCGGGGGTGGACCATTTTAATGGGTCCCCCACCCTTACAGAAGGGAAAAGCTGCAGTAAATCTGAATCTCAGCAGGTGATGATCTGACCATGACACAGGGGTTGATGTAAAATCCCCCACTTTCAGATCCTCATCTCCATGTCCAGTTGAAAAAAACATTACCATTCTCTCTTTGGTGTTTGCATGGGCAATTTATTATGATATTACCAGGACACACACTCCCCCAGGAATCCAACACCATTTAAAACTACGGCTTGTTAATTTCTTCATGAATATTTTCTTTGGACTGGTAAGTTTATGTTTTAATAAGATTTTTCTTTGGATTTGTTTGCTTGGCATGCAGAATCTATGAAGGGCTTATTTATGTATGCAACTGGGAGAGAGAAACTTCCTGATCAGCTGGATTCATTTGCAAGCTGAAGACATAATTGTTTGGAACAGTCATAACATTTGTCCATCCATTTGTCTGGTAGGAGAGTTTTTATTGTGAATCTCCAACCCATTAGTTGTGGGGGCATTGGGGGGGGGGCTCTACTATTGCAAAAAGATTGCTGGATACACTATTACTAGGGGTGTGCACGCCAAAAAATATCGTCATTGATCGTTATTGTCATTTCGGACCAAAAAAAATTATCATCTTCATTCATATCGTAGGTGAACCATATCGTCTTCACGATAATTATCGTGAAAATATATTTTTTGCAGACCTATTTTTTAAGAAAAAAATGCCAATAACTTCTGTATTTTAAAAGTTAGAGGCTCGAAACTTGGTCACAGTGCTTATGGAGTACGCCTACGTATGTGTATGAAATTTGAGATCGATCCCTCCAACCCTCGATTTTATATTAACTTCTTAAAGATCGTTTCTCAAATTTGGCACATATATGTAGCACATGTTGCTACACATATTTTATAGAATCATCTTATAGAATCATGAAGAGGAATTCCTCCAGTGGTATGGATTACCATACAGCTAAGATACAACTTAGACAACAATTATTGGACAGACACTACCCCGCTTCAGTTATTCACCGAGCAGAGATCAGAGCTGAACAGATCCAACGTGCTCAGTTATTAAGGGAGAATATTATTCACAAGGAGAACAGACTCAGGTGTGCCTTCAGGTATTCGCATCTTGCTTTTTGAATTAAGAGTATTATTAAAAAAACATTGGCATTTAATACAGCACATCCCAGGATGTGTTGAATTACCAGAAATAGGTTGGAAAAGAACAAATAACTTGTGTGACAGTTTAATACATACAGATTTAGTTAAACCTACTTTGTCTGCTGTGGATGCACAGTATGTTCCCTAGCCTTTGTGACTAGGGAGTTTGAGGATCCTATCAGTCACCAGACCTACCAATTAAGACACTTTTCCAATTGTGCCACTAAATTGGCAGTATATGTGATTATCTGTCCATGTGGATTACTATAAGTGGGCAAGACCAATCGTCGCAATCGTCGCATTCGTACTTGGGTAGGAGAACATGGGTCCAAACTTAAATACCAGGTTCAGGAAGCACCGCTAGTTGAACACTTTATGTCTAAACAACATCAGCATGATGACTTTAGATTTTGTGTTATTGACATGGTACGTCCGCATAAATATAATTAGGTTGATTACGATAAGCAGCTTTTACAACTTGAAGCAAGATGGATCCATAAACTTAACCCTGTGACACTCACAGGGTTAAATCAGACTCTTGACTTAGCCTCCTTTCTTTGATCTGATGGCTACATGAAACAATAGCATGGTATTCAGTTCTCATTGCTATCTTGAGGCTGGACAATCTGCATTTAAGGATTGCAGCTGCTTCTGATAACTGCCAACACCCAGGAGCAGTTTAAGTATTTCTCTTTGGGAGCCAGGTCAGTAGGCATATTTCAAGTAGCCAACAGTGTTACTGTGTAGGGGCTTCATATTCTAAGGTTGATTATTATTATTTTTTATGCTAGGAATCTGGAAAGTAAATACGTATACTGTATGAGGAACCTTGAACGTGATTTATACCTGTGGAAATGTATGCCTAAGTGGGTGTGAGTGTCTTAAAGCAATTAATCTATCTACTAATGGGGAGGATTGTGGTCCTTTGGCTCTATGTAGAAAATTAAATGTTTTGGTTATGTTTACAGAATGTGCAATACATGTGTATACACCTGAATAAGATATACGAAACGAGGAAAAGTACCGGAAACTCGTCTGTGTTTTCCATGTATTAGTTGCATCAACAACCAGAAAAGTTATCTTTGTTTATGTGACTGACATAGATTGTCAAGCATTTGTCTACAGTAAAACCTAAATTCTAATTATTGTTTTCTATGTATTAGTTATATTAACAACCAGAAAAGTTATCTTTGTGTATGTGACTGATTTAGGTTGTTAAGCATTTGTGTATAGTAAAATCTAAATGCCAATTACAGTACATGTGATTAAGTTTGGGAACATTAACCATATGAATAATGAAATGTGACTGAATGTATTATGGTTATATGGTGTAATAATTAATTAAAAAGACAGTTCTTCTGTATGGTTAACAAGTAAATTGAATACCATAATGATTATATTGGGGGTTATTTAATTTTCTTCAGTTGCGTGCAACAGCAATCTTGTCAGTACTTTTGGGCAACTGTAGCCTTTGTTTATTCTAACTTTTAAAATACAGAAGTTATAGGTATATTTATTAGGGGTGTGCATCGGATCGGATCCGATCCACGATCCGAATCCGATCCGCCCCAAAATCGGGAAAATCCGATCCGATCCGATCAACCTCCGATCCGATCCAATCCGACGAGGTCCGATCTGGATCGGACGCCATTTTGAATGCTTTTCCCCATAGCCAAGTATTGTTTTACAAAAATGCCTATAACTTTTTCATTTTTAAAGATAAAAGGATGAAACTTGGGCACATTATACACTGGTTAGGGACAGTTATCTGTGAGAAATTTCAGAAAGATTGGTGCATGCGTTTTGTGGCAATTAATTTTTTAATAAATACCCAGGAATGCCTATAACTTTGTCATTTTTAAAGTTACACACATGACACTTTGCCACATTGTAGGTGGTGCCTTGTGACCTATGTGTGTGAAATTTCAGAAACGTAGGTGCTTGTCTTGTGTGGCAATTAATTTTTAGAAAAATGGGTAGTAGTGGGATAAATACATTTACACCTCCCATTTTTTTATTTTTGAAGATACAAACAGGAAACTTGGGCACATTACAGGTACCACTTGCCTTGATAAGTGTGTGAAATTTCAGAAACATTGGAGCTTGCCTTGTGTGGCAATTAATTTTTGAAACAATGAGGAAAGAAACACCTATAACTTTGTCATTTTTAAAGTTACACACATGACACTTTGCCACATTGTAGGTGGTACCTTGGGACCTATGTGTGTGAAATTTCAGAAAGATTGGTGCATGCATTTTGTAGCAATTAATTTTTTAATAAATACCCAGGAATGCCTATAACATTGTCATTTGTAAAGTTACACACATGAAACATTGCCACATTGTAGGCGGTACCTTGGGACCTATGTGTGTGGAATTTCAGAAACGTAGGTGCTTGTATTGTGTGGCAATTAATTTTTGAAACAATGAGGGATTCATTGGACAGCACTTGCCCATAGGGATTCATTGGACAGTACTTTTCCATAGGGAATCATTGGACAGTACTTGCCCATAGGAAATCATTGGAAAGCACTTGCCCATAGGAAATCATTGGAAAGCACTTTCCCAGTGAGAAATACAGTTATGCCTCCCACTTTTTTATTTTTGAAGATATTTTTGGGCACATTGAACACATTGAACACTTCACTTGATATGTGTGTAAAATTTCAGAATGATAGGTCCAGGCATGTGGTGGCAAGGTGTCTGCACACACCACTTTGAAGACTGTAGAAAATTTCTCCTGTAACGATCCTAGCGAGAGAGAGTGATCCTAGGCTCAGCTGTTCTGCTTGAGTAAAAAGTGAAAGTATCAAAGCAGACATGAGCCAAGTGCTACTTTGTTTCTCCTTTTGTAATGGATACTAGCTCAGTTGCAGCCAAGCGTGCAAGGATCAAAGAGATGAGAGAAAGTGTTTCCTTCTTCTTCCCGGGAGGCGGGAGGGTGCAATTGACAGCCCCAGCCTCTGTGTAAAAAAGGTTAATAACTTTTAATCTAAAAAATTCGTAGCCACCAAATGCCTGTGCACGGATCCCCTGATCCAATCTGGATCCTGGTCTGGGAGGTCTGGATCTGCCTGATCTGATCCACCTTGGATCTGGATCCAGATCTGAATCCATGCACAGCCCTACAACACATGCCTTTCCACAACGTTGTATATCACCAGCCCAGTGACAGCAAGACCAGATTCAATAATCTTGGACCAAAACCCATGGACCTGAATACTCATTTACACTGCTTTTGTTCTACCCAAAGCATTCTCACTCGGGTGCACCAACAGCACTTGTCAAACAGGGTGAGATGGAAACTAATAGGAGTGGGCTGGGATAGAGAGGGTGAAAACCTAACCATCTCATTATAAGCACCCATTTAAAATCGTTACAGAGGAAAATTAGGGGACCTCCAGAAGAAATCATCCCAAAACAATGGTGCCAATGAAATAAATTAACATTGTGAATGTTATTCTAACATGAGTCGAATGTCACATCTTGAGAATGCATTAGAATCATTTCATCACAGCAACCCAAACATTTTGAAGAGGAATCCTAGATGTTTCTCTACCTGGCAAATCTCACTGAAGCACACAGAAGAAAAATGCACAGGGCAACTACAATGATCAAGGGGCTGGAGGATCTTCCCTATAAGGGAAGATCAGAAGAACGGGATCTTTTAAGGATTGTTCATCACCTTGTATCTGAATCCTGAATCTGAAGCAAGGTGGGGTGATTCAAGGAGCCTCATGACAGATCTGAAGCTTGTCCCCAGAGTTCTGAATTGCTCCGAGGTACGTTGTTGTGCTCTGATCTGACTCGGTGTGACTGGCGTTCTGGAGCTTTTTTTGAGCACAGACAGCCTGTCTGTGCTTGTAGCTTTTTTCTCTTAGAGTACAGGGGGGGGGGAGGAGTTTGTCGGGAGGAATTGAGTCTTGGCCCAGTGAGGCTGCAGTTCTCTCTTAAACCTCCAATCACAACATGGGAGGAGCGGTTCTGAAGATCAAGCGATTCTGCTTCCTTCTCCTTTCCCAGTGTGGATTATCGTTGGCTAGGGTCAGGACATGGAATTGTTTGCTCAGGCAGGTGGCGTATTTTGCTGTGAGTGATCTGATCTTCCTGAAACCCTTCCCTCCTTTCTGGGCAATCTTAGCTTTCACTCCTATGTGTAATAATAATAATAATTATAATAATAATAATAATAATAATAATAAACAACGTTGTAGTTATAGGTTTTAGCTTGTTAAAAAAACTACTAGCATTTTTTTTTGTAGGCTTTAAGTGTGCCAGTGACATGGCATCATGTTAAGGATGGATTCCATGGACCTGTCCCTCTAGTGGATCTGGACCCATTAGAATTTTCAAGTACACAGAGCGGTTTGCAACATGCAATCCAATTTTTAGAGTGTTTATAGAAATCAATCGTCTACTGCAGTGCTACATCACTCCTTCTTTTGAGGAACATCCCTCCTTTTAGGGATCCACTGATCTGTCAATCTCACTTTCACCCATGATTGCCAAATATTTACAGTGATGATCGTTCCATTCATTTCCTACACACATTTGTGATTTCTTAAAACATAACTCCATATGGAAATCCATGCATGTTGGTGTTGTGTCAGTTTTCATTCCTGTGTTCTTTGCGTGTTCTTTGCATGTGCGTGTGCTTTTCAAGTCATCTGTTGCTGGTTTGAATTAGTGTTGTGTGCCAGCACATCATGGCCATTACCCACCCCAGTGATCAGTTTTCATCCTGTCTTATTTTTTCCTTTCAAAAGCAACGGTTTTGCTTATCTGAAAATGCCTTCTGCTGTGGGGTGGGTGGAGTATTATCTTTTTGAAAAAACTATTAGGCGTGCCTCATGGTCATAGAAATTTGTTATCTTTTTGGCCAGTCACTCCTCACAGAGTATACCACCCTTGGCTCCTGGGTGGGGGGGGCATGTTTATCCCTCTACTCTGCAATATCAAAAGGGTTAATTTTATTAATTTTCCATCTTATTTTAACGCAGAAAATCAATCTAAGTGGGAAAAAATGGAGCATATTCAAAACAGCACTACACGAGGAAAACAGCATGATGAAGACCTGAGTAAGTTGTTTTTAATAAAAAGCATTAAGTTAAAACTTG
The DNA here is from genome assembly GCA_029215795.1 of Anniella stebbinsi. NCBI lineage: Eukaryota > Metazoa > Chordata > Lepidosauria > Squamata > Anniellidae > Anniella > Anniella stebbinsi. Next base: position 410,814,157 of record JARDYH010000001.1, on the reverse strand, counting down.
TTGTTTTTATGAAAATACTTAATATATGCGTTATTATTTACAGAACATTTCAAAAAAATATATACTTTTAAGAAAACAGCTGCCATTACAGTAGATGCGGACCGTCAGGGTAAAGTATTGTTATATGTAGTATTGTCTAATATTTTGTAAAGCATTCCTACAAAATGAATTTTTATTTTTTGTTTTTAGAAAAACAACACCAGAAAGCTACAACAGATGCAGGACCTCTTGAGAGTAAAGCAATTTATATGTAGTAATTGTCTAATATTTTGTAAAAGCATGCCTACAAATTGATTTTTAAAGAAAACTACAGGAAAAACTGAAACATGTTAATAATGATTATAATGGAACAGGTTACCTCCGGCTGTTTATTTTATTTTAACAGGGGAGAACAGATATGATAGAATGCCTTTTAAAAATCACAGGCCAGAGCTGTACCATAATGGAAAAACCTTGGTAAAACATTGTTATATTGTGTGTGTGTAGGGTAATTTGTATTTTTGTAATCCATTTTAAAAATGTTTTTTCTTTTATAATTTTGAAACAGGTCTTGATGCTCAGGAACCAGTAGTGATTAATCTTGATGATGAAAATGAATCAGGTAAAGTAGCTTTGGAAGGGGTTTTTGTATATGCTGTTGATGAAAAAATAGAAATAATGGGTGTGGTATAATGAGATCTGCTGATATTCTGTTTATTTTTACAGAGCCCCTTGAGAAACCACCAATGAAAAAAGTAAGCATCTCAATGCAGCCTGAAATCAATAAAGCTGGTAAGGCTGCATCACGGATTTGTGAAAGAGTGTGGCAGTTTGTAATTAACTAACAAGGGTGTATGTTTACCCTTTGGTTCTGTCTATTTTTGTTTTAGATAAAAGATCCGTACCAATGAAAAGAGACTGTGCAGAGGCACAGGGTGTCATGGGACAAAAAACTAAGAAGCAGAGAATGGAGGACGTCCTATTGTCTGCAAACAATGAACCAGAGTCAATATGCTATGAAGAAATGTCATATGTTCAGCTGGCGTCCTGTCTAGAACAAAGTCTTAATATTGCAGAAAAATGCGGTATGGTTCTGAAAACTAGAATTGAGGCTACCATGTCCAGGATTAATAGTTCTGTAATTGTGGGTACATTGCCAGAGCATTCTCAGAATATTAAAAAACATCAAAAGTGTTCTGTTCGTGGCCACACTTCATTTAAATATGTTCAAGTAGGGGGTGGTGGTCAAGGTTTTTTTTAAAAAGGGCGTCTTAAAAATAGACGCAACAAACATTTCCCATATTGGAAGAGGAGGATGGCTAAAATAGTAAATAGAGCTAAAAAAAACACTCTCTGTCAGTAAAAAGAAAAGGCATACAGCCACTCCCCTTTCTGAAACAGTCCAGGATGCTGTGGCTCCAGAGGTACCCTCTCAAGAGGACTCACAGCAATCTGTAGCATCCAGCAATTCAAACACTATGAGCCAACGCCCCCATAACTCAGATTCCTCAGAGGAAAAGGATAGTGAACCTTTGCAGGTCTATGCGGAGCGCGTAAGACACTGGGAATGGAGACAGGGCGCGTTCAACACACTGCATATCGCGGAAGAATTCAGATTTGTTAATTTAGAATGTATACCATCATTCTCACAGGTGGTTTTAGCCCTCTATAGCACAATACAAAACATACTTGATGATGTGAATCGTAGAATTTCACCAGAAGACTTTGTGCAGTTATGCCTCAATGGTGGTGGATTAAACTTTCCACTCTTTTCAATTAAAAGGCACAGAGATGTTTTAAATATAGATGACTTTCTATCTCATATTAGTAACCTTTTACAAAGCAATGCTGAAATATGTGGAAATACTAGCCTATGTTTGATTGTAACGATTGTGACAGCCCCCGGGGGGGGGTAGCAAAAGGCGGAAAATTAGTTCTATTGCTAGTAGCAAAATCATAGTTAGAAAAAGAAAACACCTAGTAGATTTAAATTACACAGACAACAATCTCTGTTTTGCTGGGGTCTCTTAGCAGTCATGGCTGAACCCCCCCCCCCCCACAGATGCAGAGTTATTGGCTGCTGCTGCACAGTTACACAGGGATCTTGGCTGGCCGGAGCAGAAGCAAGTGGCACTCAGTGATGTTTCACTGATTGAAAACCATTTGAGAGTCAACATACAAGTAATAAGACACACCAAGAAAGGTTGGGGAATATTTAAACCAACAGGGCTAAGGTACAATAAAACCTATACAATGTTACTTCTTGATGAACATTATTATGGAGTGCATAGTGTGAGGGCTGTTTTTGGGTCAGAGAATGTCTGCGAAACATGCGCAACTTTATTTTCTCATTCACACAGTTGCATTTACTATTGCAGATTATGTTTGAGTGCAGATTGTGCCACCAAGGTTGTTAAAATACAGAGATGTAACAGATGCAAGAGAACTTGTAGATCCGAGACCTGTTTAAGTATGCATCAAGAACTAGTGCTTGCAGATAAAGTAAAATGTGTTCCTAGACAGTATTGTAAAAACTGTGAATCATACCAGAAATTGAATCATGATATTTATCGTTGTCTAGGAAAACGTTGCAAAATATGCTGTGGATTTAGTACGGGTGATGAAAGGCATCAGTGTTACATGACCAGTCTTAAGAAACCTGAGGTATCTGTAAAATATGTGTTCTATGATTTTGAAGCCCACCAATCAACAGGTTTTCACGTTCCTAATTACTGTTTTGCAAAAGCTTTTGCAGGTGAAACATTACAAAGCTTTAAAGTTGAATCATCTTCTGGTAAGAATAAAAAACGTAGCGTGAAACCGCACAGAAATGTAATCCCTTGGGATTTGGCAGGCAAAACATGGGAATTTAAGGGCGAAGAGTGTCTGTCTGAATTTATTTAGATGCAGTTTGAAGATAGTACGCAGTTTGAAGACTGCACATTTATAGCACATAACTCAAAGGGTTATGATGGTTACTTTATTCTTAGTGGCCTTATACATCAAAAACTGGATGTAGATCTTCTTACTAGGGGTGTGCACGGACCCCCCGGATCGGATTGGGACCCGGATCGGGACCTCCAATTTTGTCATGGATCGGTTCGGACAAAATCGGAGGCCCCCCGGACCAGCGTGCCACCCTGGAGCAGGCCGCGGAGCCCGCTGGTAGTAGCCGCCAGTGCCAGATGGGAGCGGATGGGCCGGAAAGGTAAGGGCCCCCCTCCTCCCCTCCGCGTGCCCCCTCCTCCCCTTCGCGCGCCCCCTGCTTACCTTCCTGGCCCGTCCGCTCCTGTCCGGCGCCAGTGGCTACTACCAGCAGGCTCCGCGGCCTGCTCTCGAGTAGCGCACCGGGTGATGACATCACCCGGCGCGCCACCCTGGAGTAGGCCGCGGAGCCTGCTGGTAGAAGCTGCCGGCGCCGGACGGGAGCGGATGGGCCGGAAAGGTAAGCGCCCCCCTCCTCCCCCCCGCTGTCCACTTTCATCGGCGGGTGCCCGCTGGCGCCCACCAATGGAAGCGGCAGTGGGCGCCAGTGGGCGCCCGCCGATCCGCCGATCCGCCGAACCGGTTCGGAGCCTTTTCGGATCTGTTCGGACTGGATCGGCGGAGCCAGCTGTTGGATCGGAAATCGGATATTTTATCCGATTTCCCACTGGTCCGGACTCGGATCGTGGATCGGGTCCAATCCAGTGCACATCCCTACTTCTTACCCAAGGAGGGAAATTGATCTGTATCACTGTTGAGGGTTTAAAAATCAAATTTATAGATTCCCTTTCTCATCTCCCCATGGCCCTCTCTAAACTACCAAAGGCTTTGGGATTTGAAGGTGCAAAAGGGCACTTTCCTCATTATTTTAACAAACCTGATAACTGGAATTATGTGGGGCCTATGCCTAAAGTAGACGACTATGGTGTGAATCATATGATGCCGGCAGAAAGAGAGTCTTTTTAGCATGGTATGAAGAGCAGGTCTGAAACCTTTGACCTGCAGAAGGAGTTAGCCCTTTATTGCACACAATATGTTGATATTTTGGAGCAAGCCTGTACAGACATGAAATCATGGAGATGACTCAGACAGTGAGAATGATATGCAAGGGTAGGAAATCTGTGTGGAAGAGGCTAGCTATAGTCCCTTTTCAAAATCCCACACTTGCTAGTACATGTTTTGCTATGTACAAGTTTAAGTTTCTCAAAGAATATTGCATAGCTATCCCACCACCAGATAATTACCATAGCATTCGTAAACGCTTCTCTACCCCATCAATTCAATGGTTGTGCTACATGGAGCATAAATACAAAATTCAGATTAGGCACGCCTTAAAGGGTGGAGAATTCAAAGCTGGTAATTATTTTCTAGATGGTTATGCAATAATAGACAATAAGAAAACAGCTTTTAAATTTCACGGTTGTTTTTTGGCATGGTTGTGTACTCTGTTAATCTCCAGATGCTCAGAACCCTTTGCTGGGTAAGCCATATGAATACCTGTACAACAGTACAGAAAAAAGGACTGCTGAGCTGAAACTTATGGGGTTTGAAGTCAAAGCCATCTGGGAACACGAGTGGCGCCAAATGCTAAAAACAGATGTGGAACTCCAAAATTTTCTTGTTGATGCTAATTTTCCAGAACCTCTCAATCCTAGAGATGCACTCTTTGGAGGGCGTACTAATGCGATCTCTCTGTATTGTAAACCTGAAGAGGGGGAGAAGATTCATTACTATGATTTTACAAGTTTGTCTCCTTATGTAAATAAAAACAAGGCATACCCTCTTGGCCACCCTGAAATAATTTTTGAAAATTTTAAGCCTCTGTCCGCTTACTTTGGCCTTGCAAAAGTTAAAATTTACCCACCGTGGGGTCTTTTCTTTCCTGTTCTCCCTACTAAGGTTAGTGGCAAGCTCATGTTTGTCCTGTGTAAAACTTGTGCACAAACTCATCAGCAGGGAACATGTGAACATTCAGATGAGGAGCGTGCTCTGTTAGGAACATGGTGCACTATTGAATTGAATGTCGCTATAGAAAAGGGGTACAAGGTTGTGGAAGTTTACAAAGTCTGGCATTTTGAAAACAAGTCCAGTCGCTTGTTTTCAGATTATATTGATATGCATCTTCGCCAGAAACAAGAGGCTTCAGGGTACCCCCGGTGGTGTGTCAGTGCAGAAGATAAAAAGCAATATATTGATACTTATCTCCAGCATGAAGGGATTGCATTGTGACCCAATCAGATTGAGGTGAATCCAGCAAAGAGGCAAATTGCAAAATTATTCTTAAATTCTCTGTGGGGAAAATTTGGTCAGAGAACAAATCTGCCTAACACACAGTTGGTGAGAGACCCTGATGAGTTATTTCAGCTTCTGTTTTCTGATGCTTATGATGTTTCAATGTGTGAATTTATTGATGATGAGGCTGTCTGTGTGTCCTGGAAGCATTCTGAAGATCGGGTAATGGCTATAGGTAGGAAAAATGTGTTCATAGCAGCCTTTACAATGGCATATGCGCATCTGCAGCTCTACAATTTGCTAGACAAATTGAAAGAGCGTTGTCTCTACCACGATACTGATTCTGTGATATTTGTGAGCCAGGAGGGGCAATGGATGCCCCCTCTTGGGGATTACTTAGGAGACCTCACAAGTGAACTACCCGCAGATTAATTTATCACAGAGTACGTGTCAGCAGGTCCAAAATCTTATGGCTATAAAACTGTTTCGGGGAATGTTGCTATCAAGGTCAAAGGGATCACACTGAACACTGCTAATTGTGAAAAAAATTATTTCAACAGTCTCAAAGATCTGGTTTTCGACTACGTCTCAGACAGGGACCAGGGGCCAGCTCGTGAGATTGAAGTACAACAGCCAGGTATTGTAAGGAACAAACGCAGGTGGACTCTTGAATCAAAGCCTGTCAGAAAAACTCAAAAAGTGGTCTATGACAAAAAAGTTATTCATCAAAGATTTAAAACATTGCCTTATGGTTTTTGAATATGGATACACATTGGAAACATCCATTTTCAGCTATTCTAGCAGGACCTAGCAACTGCGGGAAAAGTTTTTTTTATTAAGAAAATGTTGGACAATGCTAATTCTGTTTTTTCAGCAGTACCTGAAAATATTGTGTGGTGTTATGGTTGTTGGCAGCCTTTGTACAAAGAACTACTGTGTAAATATCCATTTATTCATTTTGTGTAAGGTCTGCCTGAAAAAAATTGATGGTACAGTTTTGTTACCTCTTGTGACGCCCTGCCTGTACCTGTGCCACTCACCAGGCTACACCACAGGGCTGTCCACACCACTCGCACTCAGGACTTACTTCAAACCCCCCCTGTGCTTATGACGTGATTGAGAATTTAGGGCTACTGCTGCTGCTCCCATCCCGCCTTTATTCTTCTAGGCCCCATGGCTCCACAGCCCCGTACCCTAGCCCTCAAATCCCCCTTCTTATGTCCGCTGCCACCAGTACCTTACGCAGGTACAATTCCAGTGATCACACCAGATGTAATTAAACAAGATTTATTAACAGAAGCATATGTAGGTCAATAAGCGTAATGGTTTCCTCAGGTATTTACTCGTATTGGTTACTGTTACAATGCTTTATAGTTTCCTTACTTTCTTCTAATATATTGACAATAGAAACTCTAACGTTCTAATTATCCTGCCTACTCTACCCACTATATACTACTCTTCACTCTCTCCCACACACTAGTTCTCCCAAAATAACAAAACACGTTGATCCTTCCTATCTGCTAATCACTCTCTCCCTCACACTCTCTTTCTCCTACTAACTGTCAGCTCTTGTCAGCTCCCTCAATATATACACAGACACTCTCACACAGCCAGCCAATCCAGGCACTTCCCCGCCACCATCCAATCAGCACTCACACATGAACTCCCCTCACCCTTATTCTTACCTAGTTACAACATAACTGTTCTTATATTTACCTTCTTTTATGGTCTTTTATAGACAACTACTTACACTTGTTGATATAAACAGTTCTCCCCAGCAGCTGAACATCACACCTCTCAATAAAGTAAAATGACTTGTGATAGACGATTTAATGCAGTCTGTATGTGATAATAGTGAAGTTGAAAAGGTCTTTACTCAATATGTACATCACCAGAATTTGAGTGTTTTTTTCATAACTCAGAATATATTCTGCAAGGGATGCTAAATATTTGGTCTTGTTCAAAAACCTGAGAGATCAATTGCAGATCATGACTTTAGCTCGCCAGATGTACCCACAAAACAGCCAATTCTTATTGGAGGCCTTTGCAGATTCTACAAGCAAACCTTATGGTTATCTGGTGGTGGATTTACATGCCACAACCCCCGATAATTACAGGCTGAGAACTGGGCTGTTCCCTCCAGACCTGCCTGCAGTGTACATCATGAAAAAAACAGGTGGTAACAAAAGGCGGCACCTTTAGTGTTGTACTATGTATTACTGCACAGTTCCCAGAGAGGTAACATGTCTCTCCATGTAAAAAGAAACCTTCCGCTCTTAAAGCATCTTATTAAGACGCCTCCTCAACAGAGAAAAGCTATTTTATGCTCAGCATCTGATGACCTGATTGCTGCCATCTCAGAAATAGCACTCAATACTTTAAAAGGCAACATTCCTCTATCTCCTCAACAGGTATGCATATTAAGAAAGAAGTGGGGTATTATTAAAAAATTGAGTAACAAGAAAATCACTCTGAAAAGAAAGAAATTTTTGGTGAAGCAATCTGGTGGTTTTCTGGCTTCATTACTAAGTTTTGCAATTCCTCTACTCACAGGCCTTTTAACCAACCGATAATGGAGTATGCTGAAAAGATGTATTTGGTCCCAAGCCAACAACTAGAACAACTAAAGGCGTCAACTCCGAAGGAGGAGAACATCAGAACTGCAACCATGAGTTCATTAGATATTGAAATGCAAGGGATTCTCAGCAGGACTGACTTAACTGAATATGAAAAAGCCAAACGTTTTGATTCTTTGCTTCAAAAATATCTAACACATGTAAGGCAAAGGGAAGCAGAGAAAGAAAACCTAACTTTATTTCTGCCTCAGACACCACAGAACGCTGTGGAACCTTCAGTAGTTTCTGATCCTGTCTACCAAGAAGTAATAGACAACCTGCCTGATAGATATAAAAATAATGCAAGAATCCTATTAAACAAAATGAAGGTAAACAAAGATATTTCTTCATGGGATGAGAAGGGTAATTTTGTGTACAAGGGGAGTGTTATATCGGGCTCCAATATGACAGATTTGATTAAGGGTGCCATGCAGACACATACCCTGACAACCAGACGTACACCTAAAGGCTGGGATGTTTTTATGAGGTCTCTGGCTGAATTGAATATTCCAACATCTGTAGTGGGTAGTCTTGCTAATAGAGAAGCCTTGGATGACCTAAAGGCAGCCAAGGGCTTTTCAACAACAACAACAGCAATGGATTGCTCACCTAACCTTTCTCACAAGCGTACTAAAAAGCAAAGAATACATGACACCCCTGCCTGGCTCAACTTATAATATTATCAGCGCATTTTTCTTTTTATGTTTTTAGACCTTAAAATAAAAATGTAAAAATATGTTGATTTGCGATATGATTATCTACTTTAAGGGTAAATGGGGGACACATACACACATACTGGCAGCAAAGGCTCTTTTTAATCCCCTATTAGAGGGTCCTTTATTGTGAATTAAAAGCTATGAAAGTCACGGTACGATATACAGCCTTGGCAAGGTTGAAACATGTTTAACACTGGTCTGGGCATGTATTTCTTGTTGTTTACAAAACGCTCCACCATCCAATCGTTTCTTTCCAAATTGTGAGAATACAAATTTTGAATTTGTTTATATGTTAAACCCTTACAACGCTGCTGCAGAAAAAATACACAATGGTAGCCACAAACTGAAGATTCTGAGGCTTGCAGTTGTCTGGGTTGAAATACAGTCTTGCAGGCATTTCTTCTTAAAAAATTCATATTGGTTTTATGGAACCGTGGGTGGCTAGGAGGGTGCCCATAGGAATCAAAACATTCGCCAACCTCATTGGCAGTCAGGTAGATGGCCAACCAATGTTCTCCTGGTAGTTTGTGGGGGTGGGTATTGAACACCAAACAGGCCGGCAGCTGTTGTATCCTCGCCTTGGGTAGCATGTCACAGGGAAACACCCTGTAGAAAGACGGTCTAGTGAAGGGGTTTGAAGATAGGATGCGCGTTAACTCTGTACTGTCCATTCTACATTTATTTATTTATTTATTTATTTATTACATTTGTATACCACACCATAGCCGAAGCTCTCTGGGCGGTTTACATGGGATTAAAAACAATTAAAAACAATATACAAAAATTAAAACAGCAAAAACATACAACATACACACAATCTGTACATTTAAAAACCACTTCAACACTTCAAAAAACTACAAAAACAAAACAAAACAAACCAAACCCAGGCTCCTCAGATATTGTCAAATGCCTGAGAGAAGTCAAACAGGACATTTCTTCTGTGATTTATCTCTATCACATTGTCAAAACCCCCATACACAATCATGTTGATTGTGTCAGCCAGGGCTCTACTAAATCAAAATTCTGCCCTAAGGTTTCCAGTTTTTATCAAAGAGTAGTGGCCTCCACCTTCTTGGTCTGGAGTCCGGTCAAAGGCAAAAAGTGTGTAGCCTCGAACATAGTCCTCACGGTTAATTAAAAGAGACCTGTCTTTCATATGTTTGCCCGCTGTTTGTACGAGACTCATGTATTCTCTTACACAGTTTCCCTCTTCAAAGACGGGCTGGAACGATTTCATGGGGATCTGTTCTCCATTCCGGTAAAGGGCTGCGAAATGAATATTAAAATGTTTAAAATTAAAAGGAATTTTAAGATAAGATCCGCTGTAAGAATCATTATCAACCATGCCTATAATAACCTGCTTTGGTAATGGCCCCAAAAATAGGTTTTCCTGATTGGCGACATGGCTCCCCCTTAGAATGCTAAACACCTTCAAAGTCACACGATCCACAGGATACTTGGCATTAGCAGTCAACAGAGCCTCGGCATGGCCTAAACGCATGCTTGGGGCGACTCTTACTTTCTTAACAAAAAGTGACGCTGACAAAATTTGTAGTTTGTAATGCTTAGCTGCGTTGTCTGACATTAAGCAGAATGTATCTTTGCTACGAGTAAGTTTGATCTTCAGATCAACCCCGTTTAACAACAGTTTTTCTTGAAAAAAAAGATCAGCATGGAGATGTCCCAGCAGGTCTATTTTCTGGCTTTCAGCAGTCAGGTTTGCTCTTCTATTAAAACCAAGATTATTCCCACCCCTATTGCCAGATTCAAGTTCCCCCGGTGTATCTTTGTAAAATAGTCCTGCAGAGAATTGCGTTGCCAATGCATCCTCGCTGTAGTTCAGCACAGATTCAAAATAGGCTCTATATGGATATGAATTATTACTCTGACTTATTAATCTATCACCCAGCGTCACATCCAGCTGGCTAAACATGGATGCAATTGGATAATTCACCAGACCTACATTAGCGTCTGCTGCAAGGTTGGTTCCATCAGGATTGACAATTTTGCAACACACATAGAGCAAGATGTTATTTAAGTCCATATAATCCTCACCATTTCCTGCAATGAAGAAATCCAGGGGTGCTGTGTCTGTAAGGGCTGACAAGGGGGGTACCTCAATACACAGACTTCTCTCAATGCTGCTCTGCGTGGGTCCAATGTTGAATAGGTCAAGTTCAGATTTAATGCATTCTTCAGAGCCACAGTGGATAAAAGCCATAGCTATGGCTTAAAATATGTCTCTTTTAGCTGGAAAAGGCTGACGCCTGTTTGTTACAACTCTTCTCCTGTGGCTTTTCTTCCCTCTCTGCGCTTTTCTTTTAAAGGGGCGTGGTGGACCAATCAATCTTACCCGTGATGCTTTTCTTTTTAGAGCCCTCCTCCTTTTAATATACATTAGCCCTGACCCATCTTGTGGTGGTGGTGGTGTGTTCACTCTGTTCAACACTTCTTTTGTAACGTGACCGATTACATCTTTAGCAATATTACGAGCAGCAGTTTTTGCGTGGGGTTTAATGATGTCTATGCCTCTTCTCAAAAGGGGAATAGCTATTCGGAAAGGCTCCTGAAAACCCCACTAAGCCCTGCTCCATACATAACAGGGGTCCCATGGTATCCTGTCAGTGCATACCCCACCTGCGCTTTATAATAATTACGATAAATGGCCGGGTCACCATCTGTTTTCAGAATAGCCATTTCTTAAAATACAAAGGTTCTCCGAGGGCGAAAGTGTAGCTTCACCGTCACCTTACCAAAACGAAATGGTACGTTTTTGTTCTGATCATTCTTTATTTCAATAGTGATCGTGTCAATATGGTTCTTGCTTACAGGGATATAGTGAGGCTTATCGTAAACAATGTTGACTCGCTCATTGTTCTGACTGCGTACAGGTACACAACACAGTAAACGTACATAGAAGTCCTCCACTATCTGATGATCCACAATGTCTGTGTAAATGAATAAACTGTTGGATCCCCCTGTAATATCTGCTGAATATGGCATTTCTTTGACAGCCTTATTAGGAGGCATGCCTAATAGGTGGGCCAGTTCTACACTTGCTAGAAAGGTATACGTTTCAGTTGATTTAATGCTAATTTTTCTAGACACAGCATCGTAGGCCAGGGTCGCTTCCGGACCACCATTAATAAGGCTGTTAATTTTTTCCACTAGTTCAGGAATGCTAGCATAATAGCCGCGCCGCAGAAAAAACCGAGACTTACGTTTCACGTTAACTATTTCAAATCTGGCATCGTGGTTTAGAGTGTTCCAGCTGTGTGGATATTGGATTTCCACTAATCCAACTTCCCAGTTCCCTGAAAGATCAAGAGTTCTTGCTAATTGAATAGTAAAACCTGAACTGGTGTTCTGCAGAAAAACCTCCGCAGAAGCATTGCTAGGTAAGGTAACGTAAAATCCATTGTCATCCATTCTTCTCTGTACTTCTATACAGGTTCACGAAGATCAGAAGCGTACACCCAACTGTTGAACTTGCTAGGCCAACCTAACCATTTCACTAGATGTTGCTTTCTCCTGCCCCTTCCTTTTGTTGCTAAGATTTCTTCAATCCTGTATGTCCTATCCTCCTTGGCATTCACTTTTTGTAATTCCTCAGCATAGAAGTTTCCCACCACCACCTCACCTTCATAATCTTTTAACTGGTATACAGGCCTCTTTGCTCTTTTGATGTCTTGATCCACTATAAATAACTCGGTGGTAAAGTTTTGTTCGTAACCCTTAGCAAAGACACTCTTGCATTTAGAAATGCGTACATGATCCCCTTTTTTAAAATACGCCAACTCTGGCTTTCTTTTTATACCGTCAAAATAAACGGTTCTCCAAACGGCCAAGGAGTTCGACTGATTAACGTCAACAGGTCTAGTTTTTATAGTTCTGTGAAAGCTATGGTTATAACTTTTTAGAAATTGGGGTAACACACCTATATATGTGAATGTATTGTTGGCGGTGAAATACCTCCACATTTTCGTTTTTCAAGTTCTGTTGAAGCGTTCCACAACCGTTGCTTTGACTTCATTGCTGGTAACAAAATGGTGTATTCCTTGTTTTTTGAATAGTTTCTTCACTGTCCTTTTTAGAAACTCCTTGTCTTTGTCTGTCTGTATTTTGACAGGGACTCTTCCATCTTGTGTGAAAATAACTTTAAAAGCAGCGGCCACCTGGCCGCCTGTCTTGTCTTTTAGAACTCTTGCCCATGCATATTTAGACAAAATGTCTATAACGGTTAAAATGTACTTGTAACCCTTGTTATATTGAGAAAACTGTTGCATATCAACTAGATCGGCCTGCCATTGCGAATCCACTTCAGACACAATTGTCTTATTTCTTTTAAAATGGATCCTGGCTGGTTTATGCGGCATATAAGCATCCTGATCTGACAACATTTGGTAACCTCTCTTTTGCAGAGAGTTTTGCTCTGTTTTTTGGCCTCCTGAAATAGGGGGTTCACTCCACCCAAACTTCCAACATGTCCAGGGGTATAATAAATATTCCTTAGGATCTCTTCATGAGTTGCCATATTTGTAAGTTAACACACAGGAATGGAGGCATAAGTTTTACAACAAAGCGTTTTTATTGCTGCAAATCACCAAAGAAAAATCATTCTTCTATTTCCATGTCTGGGGAAACACACGAAATGCAGGTAATGTTGACAGCCTGTGAAGTGTCAATGTTCAAGTTCTCAAAAGCACCACACACACCACGCATCTGTGTAAAAAAAAAATGAAGTTTTTAGTCATCCACAATCAAGACCCTATACAAACAATTAAGAACATTTTACTAAAAACATAAAAACACTCACCAGTATGTCATCTTTCTCACGCATAAACTCTGTCTCTGCTTCAAGAGTCTCCAGGGGTGGCTGGTAGGTAGAACATGATGTGGTAGGATCTCCCTGCTCCATTTTCACTTTGGCCCATGGGGCTATTTTCGTAAGACCACAGCCATTAACGGTTTTAGCAGGCTCCATTTTCTCTTCGGGCTGTGGGACTATTTTCATAAGACCACAGCCATTAACGGTTTCAACAGGATCACACCCCTGATCGGTACAAGCCATGTGCCAAGCAACAAAGGATGGGGTTTCAGGATCCGGATCCTGCTCTGATGTCAGTTGGTAAGAAACCAGTTTTCTGGGTTGAAGCTTCACGGGTGCCAGTGGAGAAGAAAAGCCCGCAGGTCCCACGTATGAGGGTATGCTCTCGGTTAAAGCAGAGGTATTCTGAGGCACTGGTGGCGTATACACAGTTTCCACCCTTCTAGGCTGAAGCTTCAAGGGTGCCCGCTGTTTAGAAAAAGCCCAGAGCCCTCTAGGATCTGCCATGCTCTCCTCGCAGATAAAACTTGTCTGGGCATGCCAAGAACAACTTCTTTGCTCCTGTGCCAAAGGGGGTGGAGTTACAGGGGACCCCGTGACAGCTCTACAACTGCTTCCTATTGGTCCGCAGTAGCCTGGGGAGTTGTTAGAGGGGTCACATGACCCCTCTGGACCAATCCGGGAGCAGTTTGAAATTCCCACCTAAAATGGTGTTTTGGGTCATGTGTATGGAACAAAGAGGGAAGGAAGCATCAACAAGTTGGAGACAAAAGGAGAGCAAAGCTCTGGTGCTATGTAAAAATATATTTTTCTTTATTTCTTATATCTTATCTTCTGTATGCTCAACGTGTTTCGGTTGTGAAACCTTTGTCAGGAGCTACACACAAACTAAAATACAAACATAAAATCATTAAAAATTGTCTTAAGCTAGCATGAAAACACACCCATTCACAAACTAAAGCATATATTGTATACATTCTTTTGCTATCCAAGAAAAACACCAGAAATATTCCACATTTGCACATGCATGTAAGAGATTTTTTTAGAAAACACTGACCTGGAGCACTTCTTTACAATTTGTTGTTATTATTCTAACAGAAAACAGTTTAAAGTTCTTGCTCATATATCGTCCTGATAGGCTCATTTGTCTCGAGATTCTGAGCTAAGGGTCAGTTGGGAAGCAATTTTAAATCATTCAGTTCTACAGCTGGCAGCCTTAATTGCCTTGTTAATTGCTGGCTGCCGGTCAGTTTCCGGGCGAAGTATAAAGTGTTGGTTATTACCTTTAAAGCCCTACATGGTTTGGGCCCAGGCTACCTATGGGATCGCCTTCTCCCATACAATCCGCCCTGCACTCTTAGGTCCTCTGGGAAGAACGTACTCAAGCCAGCCAGAACTAGGCTGGTGAGTGTTACCCAGAGGACCTTCTCTTCTATGGCTTCTAGGCTATGGAATGGTCTGCCGGAGGAGGTTAGACAAACTGACAGTCTTCATGAATTCAAGAGAGTCGTGAAGACTGTTCTTTTCCGGCAGGCCTATCCGGATGAATTTTAAATGTTTTAATGATGTGTTTCTCTTGTTTTAATTTTTTTAATTTTTTTTAATTTTTTAATTTTTTTAACTCTGTTATGCTTGTATGTGTATTGTGTTCCCCGTCTCGATCCGTAGGGAGAGGCAGGTTATAAATAATAATAATAATAATAATAATAATAATAATAATAATAATTATTATTATTATTATTATTATTGTGACTCAGTGATCCTGTCAACACTCTGTTAGCAGTTTGGGAAAGTTTTTATCGACCTGCTAATTTTTCTGCTTAAACCTTACTACAAAGCCTCACTATTGTTTATAAGAAGATAAATCTAATGAGTCATTTAACCCACTGGGTTCCAGGCTTTTTAAGGATAGAATCCAGAAAAGTTCTCTTTTACTGAGTGCTGTCTCACCCCCTCTTACCTTTTCTATCCCCCAAAAAACCAAAGAATCTGGCCCATGTTTTTGATGTCTTTGATGTCTTAAACTAGACAGATGCTCACCTATCCTGATCTTCAGTGGTTTTGTTGTCTTTCCTACATACACCTTATTGCATAGACAGATAATCATATAAACCACCCCTGCAGTGTTGTAGTTCAAAAAGTCTACAATCTGTATTGCTTTTCCACTGATGGGATGGCTAAAAGAGTGCATTTTTTTAGTCATTCTGCAATACACACAACGTCCACATGGGTGGTGTCCTTGAGGTCTGGGTTTAATACAGTCTGCTGGACCATGGTTTTTTTAGGATCATATTTGGTATGATCAGTGTGGATTAGCCAATCCTTCAAATTTCTTGTTCTTTTAAATGTCACCATTGGTTTTATAGACAGACCTGGCAGATCCTGAAGCAGATGCCAATTTGAGCGAATATGCTTTTGTAGATCTTTTGTGACAGGGTCAAAAGGTAAAATACATGAGATCTTATTATTGGCCATCCTTTCTTTTGGTTGCAGTAGATGTTCTCGGTTAGATTGGCTCGCCTTGAATCTAGCTGCTTCGATTATTTTCTTTCGGGTATCCTCTAATCTGGAAGCGTTGCATCATGATCTGAGACTCATGACAAAAGTTCCGAGCAGTTGTGTTTTATTCTCAAGAATTGACTATAATGTAAATTGTTTTTGAGGGTCACTGGATGATGGCTGTCATACTTCAGCAATGTGTTCCTGTCTGTAGGTTTTTTGAACATTGTTGTAACTAAAGTGTGATCTTGTTTTTTAACAGTAATATCAAGAACATTTATCTGTTGTATATCACACATGCTCTCAAAACTTAAATTAGGATCCCTGATGTTGACCCATTCGATGAGCTCATTCAACCTTTCCTTCATCCCTCTCCACACAAAAAATATGTCATCTATGAAGCTCAACCATATGATCATATGGTGGTTGTAGTCATTTCTGGAAAAGATATATTTTTGTTCTAAGTTCTGCATATACAAATTGGCAATTTCTGGTGCCATGGGGCATCCCATTGCTACCCCTTTGGTTTGCCAAAAGAATTTCTTGTTAAACATGAAATAATTTTTCTGCAGTGCTATTTCTGCTAACGCAACTAAAAAGTGTGAAAGTGGATGCCTTACTTCACGTTTTTGTAAAATATCGAATATAATATCCAATGCCTCGTCCTGTGGTATACTGGTATAGAGTGATTTGACATCCATGGTGACTAACAAATCCTCTGGTTGCATCTAGATCTTACTTATCCTCTGCAAGAAGTGTGAGGAGTCACGAATGTATGATTGCATGCCAGCTTAAGACAATTTTTAATGATTTTATGTTTGTATTTTAGTTTTTGTGTAGCTCCTGATGAAGGTTTCACAACTGAAATGCGTCGAGCATACAGAAGATAAGATATAAGAAATAAAGAAAAAGATATTTTTACATAGCACCAGAGCTTTGCTCTCCTTTTGTCTCTGTTTTGGGTCATGTGACCACAAGGGGAGGGGAGGGGAGAGGGGGTCACGTGATCACCTGGGGGAGGGGTGGTCACATGACACTCGGTTCCATGATCTTACTTCTGGCTGAGGGGAATTCCCGCTAGGGCGGAACTTCCGGTCCAAAAGGGGGCGGGGCACCTGTCACTTTTTCAAAAGGGGCATGGTTTTGAGTTTGATGGGAGGTCCTATTCTCTACTACTCAGGTCTATTGGATGCTACAATGTCTCTTGACCACAGATGTGTTGAATTTGGCTAACTGTTGGAAATGTCATCCAGCTAAAACTTATTTTAGCCACAGATTTTGGTTACAAAGTCACTTCATGACTTTGGATGCAGTACTCAAGGCTCTGCCTTTGTGATTATCTCTGTTCTAATCCCTCTGCCAGGGACACTCAGCAGAAGAAGTTCTACCCATGTGCAAGTAGGTATCTCTTTATCTCTTTATCGTACATTTTGTTCTTTCAGCAGGAGTGATTGCATTCTGTTCTAGCTTTTCAGCAACACCCAACTCTGCATCTTGGCAAAAAGCCCAAGAAAGTTAGATTCAAAATGAAGATGATGTTCCTTGAGCAACCTTCTGAAAGGAGAAAGCTGTATTAGAGTGGGAAAGGAAAAGGTTAAATCAGAGTTTGCAATGGTAATACTCAAAGGAGGTTCAGATGGCTGGGGGTGGTTACAGAGTTATTGACAGCAGCATAACAAAGCACAGAACTCACCACCAGAATGAAAAATACCTACTGCATCATTTTTGGTGGTGATTTTACTGATGGCGTCAGTAAAGCCATGTATTTTTCGGGGTTAGGAGTGGAGGCCTGTGGTCTTTCGGGGTAACCTGTGGGTTGGAAGTTGTGCATCCCCGTTACAAAAAAATAACTCATTTCTAAGAGTATTGTTGGGTAAAGCCAACCCTATCCTCAGAAGCATATGCCTGATTAACTAACTGGAATATTAAAACATGTTTCATGAGAAAGGACATAGGTATCACAGCTCCAATCTGTGGAAATGTAAATTTATTAATTTTAATAACATGGTGACCTGGATTATCTGGTGAGGTGTCAACATCATGGAACTGCAAATTAGATGATCCTCACACAATAATTTTCTAAGCTGACTGATCAACTTCTTAGGTAGCTATTACATAGATGGTAAAAAGTGTTCAGAACTATCTTCCTAATATTTAAGGATACTCAACTGAGGCAAGACAGTAGCTTATCTGGGTGGTGTCTGAAGACTTTACATCTCCATTTCTATTCCTCTTTTTAATGGATATGGAATTTGGTCAAATGCTTTGGATCCAGGCATCTTATATAAGCATTACCATTCTCTCTTTGGTGTTTGCATGGGCAATTTCTTATGATATTACCAGGACACACATTCCCCCAGGAATCAAGCAATGTATCAAACTACGATTTGGTAATTTCTTACTGAATATTTTCTTAGGACTGGTAAGTTTACATTTTAATAAGATATTTCTGTGGATTTGTTTGCTTGACATGCAGAATCTATGAAGGGCTTATTTATGTATGCAACTGGGAGAGAGAAACTTCCTGATCAGCTGGATTCATTTCCAAACGGCAGACATAATTGCTTGGAATGAACATAACATTTGTCCATCCATTTGTCTGGTAGGAGTGTTTTTATTGTGAATCTCCCACCCATTAGTTGTGGGGCATTGTGGGGGGCTCTGCTGTTGTGAAAAGATTGCTGTCTACACCATTACCTCTGTCTTTCAAGGAAAGAGCCATCACTCCCCATCTTTCAAAGACATCTGGGCAATCTCATAAGGAGTGAACGTATTGGAATGCCCATGAATGGACATCAAGTCCTTTTATGGACATTGAAAGAAGTGCAGCAATCCCTATTCACCATGTCCTCCAAATCTTTTAAAGAACTTTCATCTCTCCTCCTAAACATCTTTATTGACAAATACTGGAAAATAAAAATACAAGAACTGGATAGGGAAGTGATGGAACAACCGGTAACAGAGGAAAAAATTGAAGGAGTAATAGATGGATTAAAAATGGGGAAATCCCTGGGAATGGATGGATTGGGTCCGGAATATTACAAAAATTTTAAGAATATGTTGGTGCCTAAATTAAAAATGTTATATAATCAAATAATAAATGGGGAGAAGGCCCCACCATCGTGGAAGCAGTCTTTAATTGTCTTAATTCTAAAACCAGATAAAGAACTAACAGATCCGGGATCTTATAGACCTATATCATTGCTAAATCAGGATGCTAAGATATTGACAGCGATAATGGCAAAAAGATTGAATAAATTTCTGCATAAATATATTAATAAGGATCAATGTGGATTTGTAGCAGGTAGACAGATGTCAAGTTTAATAAGTAGGGTATTGAATACGATACATATTATAAGGAATGATAAATTACAAGCGGGTATAATAGCCCTAGACATCTTTAAGGCCTTTGACTGTGTGGAGTGGCCAACATTAAAAATATTAATAGACACTATGGGATTTGGAGGGAAATTTAAGGGATTAATAGATCAGTTATATTCGGAAAATGTAGCGGAGGTAATGGTCAATGGTGGTATTACAGAACAATTGTTGCTAGCCTGAGGAACTAGGCAAGGTTGTCCCCTTTCCCCAATTTTATTTGCAATGGTTATAGAGCTTTTGGCAAATGCAATTAGAGAAGATATGACTATAAAGGGGATAGGGAAAAAAGAAGAAATTAAAATAAGTTTATTTGCAGATGATACATTACTTTCAATTCAAGAACCGATTGAGAAGATGGGGAGACTACGGCATTATCTGGAGGAGTTTGGAGAGATGACGAGATTACAAATAAACTGGCCCAAATCAGAGATGATGATGTTTAATTACAAAGAAGAAGGGAAGCAAGAACTAGTTAAAAGGAAAATGAATATTAAATTAAAAGGAAAAATAAAATATTTAGGAATATATATAACAGAGAATTTGGATAAATTGGAAGAGGAAAACTATAATAGATTAAGGCAGGAGGTTAACAAGAAATTGGAGGAATACCAGAAGATAAAACTTTCATGGTTTGGTAGAATAGCACTATTAAAAATAAAGATATTACCTAAAATTAATTTCTTATTTAGGATGTTGCCAATTAAAATATCAGAAATAGAGTTGAAGAAATGACAAACAATGTTTAACAATTTTAATAATGGAGATAAGAAAGCTAGAATAAATAAGAAAATGTGGTATAAACAACAGGGAACAGGAGGGTTAGGCCTTCCTAATTTGAAGGGATATTATTTGGCTAACCAATTAAGATATGTAGTGGAAGGTATTCTAGGTTTGGGAGAAAAGTGTTGGTTAGAATTGGAATCCAAAGAAGTAGAAATGGAAATGGAAAATATATACTTTAATAAAATTAATACAAAGAGTTAGGAATCCAATATTGAAGAATATTTTGGAGATTTGGGCTAAGAATAAGATTAAATTAATATCCGCCGTCTCCCCATTAACTCCGGTAGAGATGATGGAGAGCTTCCCAGAAAATCTAAAAGAAGTAATGGGGAAAATATTAAGAAAACAAAACATAAATAGATTAGAAGGAGTGATAAAGATGGTCGGCAACAAGAGAGAGGGCCTTCTCTGTGGTGGCTCCCCAATTGTGGAACGATCTCCCCGACGAGGCCCACCTGGTGCCAACATTGTTATCTTTTCGGTGCCAGGTCAAGACTTTCCTCTTCTCTCAGGCATTTGGCAATATCTAAGGAGCCTGGGTTTGTTTTGTTTTGTTTTTGTAGTTTTTTGAAGTGTTGAAGTGGTTTTTAAATGTACAGATTGTGTGTATGTTGTATGTTTTTGCTGTTTTAATTTTTAATTAAACAGAGGCGGGTAAGAAATAAATTGTTATTATTATTATTATTATTATTATTATTATTTTAATTGTTTTTAATCCTATGTAAACTGCCCAGAGAGCTTCGGCTATGAGGCGGTATACAAATGTAATAAATAAATAAATAAATAAATATATAAATAAATAAAGATGGACAATTTAAATCAAATAAAAGAAACATTAAGGGAAGAGAAAGTTTCATGGATTAATTGTATGCAGTTGGAACAGTGGATAAAGAAGTGGGTAAAAGAAAATAAAAAATGTAGAGAATATACGATATTTGAAAAAATGATAACACAAAGATGAGAGAAGGAACAAAATATGGCATTAAAAGGTATAACAAGTGAAATTTATAAAATATTGATGGTAAAAGAAGAACAAGGGGATGGTTGCAAACTGGTGTGGGAAAATGACATGAAAATTTTAATAACTAATCAGAATTGGGCGACGTTATGGGGAGCAAGGAATTTAAAAACTATATCAGTAAGGATAAAAGAAAATTATTACAAAATAATATGGCGATGGTATTTAACACCAATTAGATTGAATCAAATATATAAAAATATTCGGTATTATGTTGGAGAAGATGTCAACAAACTGGCACGTATGTTCATATGTGGTGGTCATGTAAATATGTACAAATGTTTTGACAAATGGTATATAAAGAGATAAAAGAGATAATGGGAATTGATTTGGAGTCATCCCCAAAGATTGCGTTATTATCAATATATGAGGGGATGAAATGTAATCAGAATACTAAGGATTTAATTACTATGTTACTAACTACAGCAAGATTAATAATAGCAAGGAAATGGAAGATGAAGGATAACTATAAAATGGTTGAGTGGTATAAAGAGGTATGGGATATTGCTATTAATGACAAACTAACATGTAATATTAAAGTAGAAAAGCATGTATTGTTGAGAAGGAAAGGACACAAACCTGTGCAAGAAGTATCACAATTTTGGAAAATGTAATGAAGAAGAATTGGTCCTGGTGAGGGGTGCACTTGGTGTATAAAGAATGGAAAAGAATGGTATAATTGTAGTTAAGAGCTGAAATAAAATTATTTTTTTAAAAATTGTTCTCTCAAAATTTAATTCCGAAGAGTTGTTGGATGAAATGGTGAAGAAGGGTTTTGCTTAGCCCTGATATTGCAAACAGATCATACACAATACGTGCCTTTCCACAACATTGTGTCTGACAAACCCTGCGATAGCAAGACCCGATTCAATAATCTAGATCCAAAGCCCTTGGATTTGAATTCTCATTTACACTGCTGTTGTTCTATCCAAAGCATTCTCACTCAGGTGCACCAACAGCACTTGTCAAACAGGGTGAGGGAGTGAAAACCTACCTATCACATTATAAGCACCCATTTAAAATCATTACAGAAGAAATTAGGGGACTTCCAGAAGAAATCATCCCAAAATGATGGTGCCAATGAAATAAATTAAAATTGTGAATGTTATTCTAACATGAGTCGAATGTCACATATTGAGAATGCATTAGAATCATTTCATCACAGCAACCCAAACATTTTGAAGAGTAATCCTAGACGTTTCTCTACCTGATAAATCTCACTGAAGCACATAGAAGAAAAATGCACAGGACAACTAAAATGATCTAGGGGCTGGAGGATCTTCCCTATAAGGGAAGATCAGAAGAGCTGGACCTTCTAAGGGCCATCCATCACCTTGGATCTGAATTCTGAATCTGAAGCCAGGTGGGGTGATTCAAGGAGCCTCAGGACAGATCTGAGGCTTCTCCCCAGCACTCTGAATTGCTCCGAGGCACCTTGTCACGCTCCAATCTGACTTGGTGTGACTGGCGTTCCTGAGCTTTTTTCAAGCACAGACAGCCTGTCTGTGCTTGTAACTTTTTTTCTCTTAGAGTACAGAGGGGGGAGGAGGAGTTTGGCAGTAGGAATTAAGTCTTGGGCCCAGTGAGGCTGCAGGAAATTGCAATGCCCTCAAAAAGTTTTCTTTGAGCCAGGAAGGTTTCCTCTTCCTCTTCTTCTATATTGTTATTATTATTATTATTGTTATTATTATTATTTGTTCTTCTTACAGTTCAGTAAGTCCATTCTGAAGGAACTTGAAAGGATCCTCCTCCTCTTTGATTCAATGGGTGCTGAAGCATCTCACACTGTCTATGTCTTGTGCCAATGTGCAAGACAGATAAAAAGAAGTACTTCTTCACAAAGTGCAGAGTCAAACATTGGAATTTCTTACCACAAGACATAACGATGACCACTAATTTAGATGGCTTAGGGTGTTAGGTTTGAACAATAAAGAGAAAAGAAAAATAAAACCAAGAGAGAGAGAGAGAGAGAGAGAGAGAGAGAGAGAAGCAGACAAAAGTATAAGGAGAGGAAATACAGGATTGGGTCAGGGTGGCATGGAAAGTGTGTAGCTTCCTAATAAAAAAAAATAGAGGCTGTTATATGATTCAGGTACCCAAAGAGAAATATGCCTTTCCTTGGGCTGAAGCCCTTTCCGGCAGATTGGATGTAGCAAACATTGCAACTCTGGGTTCAATGTGAAGGGGAAAATACCTATTTTACCATTTAAGATGAGGACTGTGTTTGCAAAGTGGCAGTAAACAGACCTCCTCCGCCAGGCTAATAACTAGCAAGGTGGGCAAAAATGAGTAGGGTTAGAGGTGGACGGAACGGCAGCATCCCCTACCTGGGTAGGCCTCAGAAGCTGGGCTTGACCTGAGTTTGCCTTTCTCACTGGACTCCTTCAATTCTATACAGAGTTCTGTGTGGCCACTCCAATGTAGTTCAAAGCAGTCATGGTCTTACCTTTTTTATACTATTTACACAAGAATAATGACAAAACAAGCTGTATGGTAATTCTGCTTACAACTTGCAAAGCTGGCAACATTGATGTCTTGCAAAGCCTCTGATGTCTCTTCCTTCCTCGTGACAAATGAGGGTGCTTGGGGAAGATGGCTGTCTCAACTGCACATGCAGTTGCAAGTCGCTGACAAGGCAGCTCATGTACAGGTACTGCTCTTCACATTTACTGTATTCATGCGTGACGTTCCTGCCTATTCCCAGTGAGAATTCCCCATACATGTACAGTACTTACACACAACACACCAAGTGTTAAAACCAGCTAAGGGCACAATCCTATGTATTGCTCACTGGGGAATGCTGGGAGGTGTGGGACTTTTTCTTTCTAAATATTCATAGAATTGGATGCTAAACCAGTTCAGGATACAATCCTATGGGCCTTTGTGACCTCTGCCTTAATGAGCAATTATGGAAATATAGTTTCTTTCATTGGGAGAGTTATTAATAACTTCTGGTTCCCAGGGCCTGTGGGCATTTTCCCACTTCTGATCTCCACCTCTCTGCACCAGGGGAGAGTAGTAATTTTGACACTGTCTCTCAAGTGCAACTTTCTCTAAGGCTGCCACTGGCAAGAAACAAACCAAACCAAACAGGACCAGAGGGTAATAGCAATTCCTCAAATGTAACACACTACTCATGGTAGAAATATTTCATACAAATATCAATGTTTTATTGGCTCATCTGAGCTTAACAATGAGCAAAAAACTACTCCTTAAGACTGTACATCGACAGTGATGAATATTTTAACATACAAGAATTAATAAAATCTCATGTACAAATATATATGTTTGCTCAATTGGCTCTCCAATAACAACAAGCAATGGACAAATAACAAACGGTGACTCTCTGTTTATTTAGAGTTGTGAATATGACAGGTTTTTTTGGAGCTACAGATTCAGATATTGACCCCTTTGGGTCTTTATGAAAAATTCAGACCTATCACTGTATCTACTAATGTTTTTTACACAATTTTATTGGTAATATATTAGCTCATTATGTTTCATGGCAAATGCCTAAATACTTCTGTAATCATTTCAGCTTCACAATGATATTTAGCTCTCACATGGACCTTGTAAAGCTTAGGTAGTGATTAGTAGGATCACACCCATTCAACGTTCCCATTAAATTTCTGATACATTGGCAAATTGGACACACCTGATATCCATAATAATTCAAGCCTGATAATCATGTTACTGTCCTTGTAAGGACTTAGTTAACTTCAATGAGGTAGTGATTCTGATATCACACCTATTTAATTGTTCTCGCTAAGACTCCCTCTACAAGAATTTGGTTTGACGCCTGGTTCTCCGATTATGCACATCTTCTCAGAAGCTCTTTATGGTAAATGACTGTACGTGGGAGGTAATTAAGCGCACATCTGGTGGCCTTACTGGTTGTTTGAAATGCACTTTAGAAGTAGTTAATGCAGAGAATCGCTTGTTTACATAGTCAAAATGCGCAGCAAAATAAAACTCGCTATTTAACGTGCATTCGATAATGCGCATAATCAGATAGATAATGCGCCTCAACTCCCGATTTGCGCTCCGCTCATGTAGAGGTAAAAATTTTAATGAGACTTGAAAGAGCTTTAAACCTCTCATGTAGAGGCAGCCAGAATCACTATATAATGGCAATCTGGTACTGTCATGAGTCAGTCTGAAGAATCTTCCTCTGAGGAGGAAGAAGTGGCAGAGACTGCAGCTTCACCCAGTCTCCAGGACTTACCGGAGGAGGAGGAACGGCAGGGAGGTTCCTCAGAAGAGCTCCAGGAAAGCCACCTTCTCCCACCCCCTGTCTCTAACAAGGAAGATTCTGGGCCTGAAGGGGTTTGTCCGGTAACTCCCCAGCAGAGGCGGCGGCTCAAGCGTGCGGAGCAAGCGCTTCCCACAAGACGCAGCATGAGATTACAAAAACAGCACAGCTGATGCAAGCATTAAATAAGATTGCGATGGAATAAGACACAGCTGTGGGCAGATGCAAACGAGGATAAAAGGGTGGAGGAGTGAGCAGGGATTTCGTTGGGAACAACCGACGTATTCGGCTCCTGAAACCCCCATGTACTTCTGTGTTGCAACCTGTGGACTGAACACCCGGCTTGACTGTTGACTCTGGACCCTGGACTTCGCTCATACCTGGTTTGACCTTCGGCTTCGACATTTGGACTGACTGAATCTCTGGCGTGACCCTGGCTTTGGTAAATGGACCTTGTGAACTTCTTAAAGTGATTTTGGATCCTAGAACAGAACTGTGGATTTCTCTGCCTGGCAGTGTAAGTTCGGCACTTTACGCAGACCAGGGGGTTAATCTCTGGAGTATAAATAAAAACCTTCAAACAAATAAGTCCTGGCATCCTTCCCGGACATTCTTTGATAAGGGGGTTGGCTGGAGTCCCAGACCATAGACTATTGAAATACGACATCTTGTTCCCAACCCGTAAAAGGAAAACAATTTTTTTTTTCCTCAGTAAGGATGGAAAATGCAATGGCTCAGGAAAATCAAGTGCTCAGGGAGCAGGGAGCTCAGCTGACTGAGGCCATGAAAGCATTTCAGACTCAATTAAATCAGCTCACCAGCCAGCCACAACAACCTTCCCTGCCTCTCATGCCACATAAATGGAAGTGCCCTGTAGCAGTGCCGGAGAAATTTGATGGATCCCCTGACAAGTTCGCAACATTCCTGGCTCAATGTGAGTTGTATATGCAGCTGCGTTCTTAGGATTTCCCCACGGAGCAGATGCAGGTGGGATTTCTGATAAGCCTGCTCGCTGGATCTGCTGCCAAATGGGTGACACCTTATCTGTTGGACCGCAGCCCGCTTCTGCACAATTATGCCAATTTTGTGGCTGAGTTCCAGGCTGCCTATGAGGACCCTCAAAAAGCTGCTACTGCCAACAGGAAAATATGGTGCCTTCGGCAAGGAAAGGATCCCATGTCCGTTTATGCCAGCTCTTTCTGGTTGGTGGCTCAAGACCTGAACTGGAATGACGCCGCACAGATGGATCAGTTCCAGGAAGGGTTGGCGGATGAAATTTTGGACGAGCTGGCAAGAGTGGAACAGCCAAAATCCCTGAAGGATCTGATCCAGCTCTGCCTATGGATCAATGGACGATTAGAGAATTGCAGGTCGGCACGTCATGCAAACCCTGCCAGTGGGGGCCTAACCTCTACTGTTAACCAATCTACTCCAAGTTTTCAGGATGGGAGGCCCCAAGAGAGTTCCATGACTACGGGGGAAGACCCAATGCAGTTAGGAGGGGTTAGACCTTGCTTGACTGCACAAGAAAAAGACCATAGACGGCAAGGGGGATTGTGCCTGTATTGTGGGAAGGCAGGGCATTTTGCCGCCACCTGTCCTGCCAAATGACCTCGCCCTGCGGTGTCGGGAAATGGGCAGCCCCAGTCATAAATGGAGTTGTAGGACTGGGGGGGGGGGATCCTGTGTACTACCCAAGACTCCCACCAGAGTTTCTTGCCATCCACTCACCGTGACCGTGACGTTGCAATGGGCAGGGCGTAACCCCATCCAAACTACCGCCATGATTGACTCGGGAGCTTCTAGCACCTTTATGGACTTGACCTTTGCTAGGAAATATGGGGTAAGATAGAATCCTTTGGCTTCTCCCCTGGCCATTGAAACAATCGATGGGAGGCCTTTGGTCTCAGGACTGGTGACACATGAGACTGAGCCCGTGAATGTAGAAATCCAGAGTCATGTGGAATCCCTCCAATTTCTGCAGGCAGACATTCCTCACTTTTCCATTGTACTGGGGATGACCTGGCTGAGTCTCCATGACCCCTGCATCACATGGCCTCGGGGGGAAGTGTTTTTTTCCTCAGAGTATTGTCGCTCACATTGTTGGCCCGAAAGGGTAAATGCCGCCATACCCCATCTCCAAGACTCCAGTCCAGTCTCACTCCCTGTCAAGTATCAGGAATTTCAAGATGTCTTCGATAAGGGAGAGGCGGATCAGTTGCCACCCCACAGGCCATATGATTGTGCCATCGACCTGCTTCCAGGGTCGAGGGTCCCAGTAGGGCGCATTTATACATTGTCCGAACCTGAGCTGGCAGCCTTGCGGGACTTCTTAGAAAAGAATTTAAAACGGGGATTCATTCGGCCCTCCACGTCACCTGCCGCAGCACCAGTGCTTTTTGTAAAAAAGAAATGTGGGGAGTTGCGTCTGTGTAACGATTACCGGGCCCTGAACCAAGTCACCCGTCGCAACCGCTACCCCTTACCTCTCATCCCGGAACTACTGGAGCGCCTCCGAAGTGTGGTCATATACACCAAGCTAGATCTGTGAGGAGCTTATAATTTGGTGTGCATCAAGGCAGGGGATGAGTGGAAAACGGCGTTCCGGACTCGATACGGCCATTTTGAGTACATGGTAATGCCTTTCGGGCTTTCAAACGCTCCCGCCGTGTTCCAGCACTTCATGAACGACATTTTTAGAGACTATCTCGATCACTTTGTCATCATTTACCTGGACGACATTCTGATCTACTCCTCCACATGACAGGCGCATGAATCGCATGTGCGAGCAGTACTGCATCGGCTACGGGAACACCATCTGTACGCCAAACTAGAGAAGTGCGCTTTCGACCTGGAGACCGTGGAATTCCTGGGACATTGGATATCCCCCAAAGGTGTGAGCATGGATTCTGCAAAAGTGGCAGCAGTGGTCTCCTGGCAGGCCCCAAGGACTGTGAAAGAGGTGCAACAGTTTTTGGGCTTTGCCAACTACTATCGCCGCTTCATCTCAAACTTTGCTCAGATTACTGCACCTCTGACCGATTTATTACGTTCACGCAAAACATTTCAGTGGGGATCTGCAGTGCAGCAAGCCTTTCAAAAATTGAAAGGACAGTTTGTATCGGAACCCATTCTGCAACACACTGATCCACAGACTCCTTTTGTGGTCGAGACCGATGCCTCAGATGTGGCCATTGGGGCGGTGTTGCTTCAGCCCACTGCTGAGGGGGGATTCTCGTTACCCTGTGCCTTTTACTCCCGCAAGCTCAACTCTGCTGAACGAAGCTACACTATTTGGGAGAAAGAGCTACTGGCGATCAAAGCAGCTTTTGAGACTTGGCGACATCTGTTGGAAGGGGCCCGTCATCCCATAGTTGTTCGCACTGACCATCGGAATCTGGAATTCCTACAGACCGCTCGGAAGCTCAATCAGTGACAGATCTGGTGGGCCTTGTTTTTCTCTCGCTTCCATTTTGTTATTACTTATATTCCTCGTTCCCAGAACCGGCAGGCAGATGCGCTCTCTCGAAAGCCGGAATATGCTTCTCCTCAAGTGGAGGAGTCCATCTCGACTGTCCTACGCCCTGAGAATTTTGCGGCAGCTCGGACGGTACCCAACCAGTGGGCCCAGCTGCGACAGCAACAGGGCCAAGATTCATTTGCACGGGCTCGGCTACAGGAGCTTGCAGAGTCTGGGGGAACCGGGTCTTCTCCTTTTTCCATAGAGGATGGTGTCCTCTACCACCATAACCGTCTTTATGTACCCCCAGGGTCTGTTCGCATGGAGATACTCCAACAATGCCATGATAGCCGGCTGGCGGGACATTTTGGGCTGTACAAAACACTGCATCTGGTGACTCGTGAGTTCTGGTGGCCCAGGGTTCATGCGGATGTAGAACATTATGTAGGGTTTTGTACAACTTGCCGCAGAGCTAAACACCCTGCAGGGAAGCCCACAGGGCTCTTGCATCCTTTGCCCACACCTTCTGGTCACTGGAAAGTCATCTCAATGGACTTTATCACAGACCTCCCTCCTTCAAGGGGATGCACTTCCATACTGGTCGTGGTGGATTTGTTTTCCAAAATGAGCCATTTCATACCATGTTTGGGAACCCCCTCAGCAAAGGAGACTGCTGATCTTTTCCTTCAGCATATCTTCTGGTTGCATGGGCTGCTGGAGGGTATAGTCTCGGACCGTGGATCTCAGTTTACTTCACGGTTTTGGTGAAATCTGTTCTGGCTTTTGGAAGTCAAACTACACCTCTCTACAGCATACCACCCTCAGTCCGATGGCCAGACGGAGCGAACAAATGCTACGTTGGAGCAATACCTCTGCTGTTATGTGAATTTTCAACAGGATAACTGGGGGGACTTGTTGGCTCAGGCTGAGTTTGCTTATAATAACTCTGTTCATTCTTCCACTCAACAGACACCCTTCTTTACCAATTATGGTTACCACCCTCAATTCTTTCCATCTCCAACGATCTCCTCTCCTATCCCTGCCACAGATCACTTGACTCAGGAACTTCATGCCATACAATCCATTCTCAAGGAGCAGTTGGACCTGGCTAAGCAGGCCTACAAATCAGATGCGAACATCAAACGACAGCCAGGCCCAGGGTTGAAAGTGTTTTCTAGTGCACCAGCAAAAGAGGGGAAAAGGCTTTGTGCTTTGCACATAAACCATTCAATCCCAATTCACCATGTAGGATTTGGTCCGGTTAAGAGAAAATGGAGAAAAGAGAGACACCCCATTGTACTGGCGCAGTGATCTTTTGCAAATTCTAGCTTCATTGCTAATGACTAATCTTTAACTAGGGATGTCGGCAGAATCCAGTTTGGGCATTTGAAGGCATTCTCAGACATGCTGAAAAATCATGCGAAATGAACCCATAATTTGAGCTTTGGTTTGGAGCAACTCCGTTTCCCACCCACTAACTGATCTGATATGGATATAACAAAATTCACAGCCTTGTATCAGCCTGGATGCCAGTTGTGCCCCCCTCCCCACAAGTACCCAGTCTCCCAGATGCTCCCCTTCCCCCTGTGCCACTGGTGCAGCTACTGCCATAGTTGTGCTAGAGAACAAGGTATTGCTTTACATGCTTACAGAATCGGGAGGGGAGGAGGGACGATCTCAGGGTGCAGGTGGTGGGTTTAGAAGTGTTCTAATGTGTGGATGAGTGAGCTAGAGGTCTGTGGTGTGTGCATTCACGGGAGTGTGCATCTGTAGTGTGCATGTGTGAATATTAGCACAGATGTTCCCTCCACCCACCTTGTTTTGCCTTGTGTCACCATCACAGTCACCCATCCTTAGGGATGGCGAACTCCCTCAAGTCCTGTCCAGGGAGAGGGCCCACTCTAGAGAAAACTGGTCCACTTGGGGCTCACCAGTTGTCCCTGGAATTTCCACTGGTGCGTCCTTCAGAGTTTGCAAGGTGATTTTCCAGCGTTTCAAAAGGGAATATCTGCTCATGGCAGCGCCCATAGGTGTATCTTAGGGAAATGACAGCTATAAAGGGCATAATATATTCTATTTGTGGCCATGAAGCTCTTGCATCTATGTAAATTGTGGCCATAAAGTGCTCAATAGGGCAGTAATTTCCCTCAAAGAAGCGAACAGCAGCCACTGTGAACTACCTTGTCTTTTTAAACATTGGAAAACTATCATGAGTGAAATTTGGAGGATGCGCATGTAAGGGAAGCCAGCCTGTTGTGGACTCAACCGGTGGGATTCTTGAGATTTTGAAATCAATGGAGTACACGGCAGATTTCTCCATCATCCCTACCCATCCCTAGCTTTAAAATGACTATAAGGGGCCCACCCTAAATTCCTCTCATTCCCCAAGGATTTTTCCCTCAATGGAATTTTTCAAGTAGTCATGGAAATTCTTCAGAAAGTATATGTGATTTTTAATATGGCATGTGAAGTGCTTGGAGATTTTTTAATAGTAAGCAGTATAGAAATGTAATGAATGCATAAATGCACTCCCTTCAAACCTATAGATCTCTTTTCCAGGATCTTATCAAAGGTTGTGCAACTACATCGCTGGGAAGAGTGGTTCTGTGGTTGTGTGTGTCAAGTAAGTGGTCCATTCTTCTGTCCGTGAGTAATAGTGATGACTACATCCAATGGTGTACTTCCTCAGTTGTGGTCCATGATCTATGTCCCCTTGCCTCCGGGAATGCTTTGGTTGCCCATGAGAGTAAGTCTTCCTCAGCCAGCACTCTCTTCACCTGAGAAACCAACTCCTGTAACTAGAACAGAGAGGAAAGCCTGTGAAAATGAAGGGAAGAGTTCACAACTGCCTGGCACATTTTCTTTCCTTTGAAACTTTCACATTCTACTGCTCCCAATGGGAGCAAACTAGACTTTGCCAGCTCCACAGCTTGAGTAGTTTTTTCCCAATTCTGAAAGCTCATCAGGGGACTGGGAGGACTTTGGACTAGACTACGGATGGCCTTGAAGTGGAAATCTGACCCTTCGGAGGCTCAACAGATTTCCCAGAGTTCCTGGCTTGGCTGGCGTTTTCTTACTATAGAGGGTGTAAAGGAGAAAACGCCCTGGGGCCAATCTCCTGGCAGAAGTGTGCAGAATGCAGAGAATCAAAACCAAGACTCAACTTAATTGAGATATAAGACTTTATTAGATTAAGAGCAGGTTACGTAGTCTGAAATTCCAAAATCTACAACAAGACCCAGCATGCTAATAATAAGAGACAATATAATTCAGTTACCCAGCCAGACCTGGCCCCTTGGCCACTTTTCGTCAACCAAAGACACACCAAGCTGTTTCAAATTCCTGGCTTTATTCCTCCTCTGGCAATCCCCCCTCCCTTCTTGGTGCCAGATTCCTTCGCGTTTCACACCTCCCTCATTCAGCCTTGAAGTTTATGGCTTGAGATAAGCCAGCTCTTCCTGGCCTGGATTCTGTCCTTGGACGATCAATCTCTCCCCAGGTGGCCGAGCCAAGGCCCTTTGTCATTTTAATTTCCCTGTTCCCAAGCTAAAATAAACCCTTACTAAACTCATGCTTGCTCTATGCACTATGGTACCACAAAACCCACTATTCACTCAGCGCAGTCTATCTGATCTCCTTTACACCTTCCCCCTTAAGATGGAAGTCTAGGGAAGTCACTTTTCTTGCTTTGCTTTTTTTTTTGTATCTTCCCTCAGTTCCATCTCTCTTTTTGTTCTTCCTGGGGATAGAAGTCTTTGGTTTGCCTGGGGTCACTTTCTCTGGGCCGATTTCTGCGGCCCCTCCCTCGGGTTGGCTGTGAGATAACCCATCAGCCACAGCATTTTCCTTCCCCTTGATATGAGAGACGGTAAAATTGTAATCCTGTAATGCCAGACTCCACCGCAGCAGCTTTTGGTTAGTATTTTTCACCCGGGCCAGCCAACAAAGAGGAGAGTGATCAGTCTGCAGTTTAAAGGGGCGACCCCATAGATATGGTCTCAATTTCTTTATTGCCCACACTATAGCTAAACATTCTTTCTCTATAGTGGCCAACGCCTTCTCCCGGGGTAGCAGTTTCTTGCTGCTAAACACACTGGGGTGCATCTGTCCCTCCACCCCTTCCTGCAACAACACTGCCCCCAACACCCTCTCTGAGGCATCGGTTTGAAGCGTGAAAGGCTTATCGAAATCAGGGGCCTGCAGGACAGGGCGCTGCCTTAGACAACTCTTCAGGCTCTCAAACGCTTGTTGGCACTGCTCGGTCCACTGGACTCAGATGGGTTGGCATTTTTTACACAAATCAGTCAGAGGGGCCACCCGGGCGCTGAACCCCGGGACAAAGCGCCTATAGTACCCTGCCAGCCCCAGAAACGATTGTACTTGCTTTTTGGTCTGGGGGACCGGCCAGTTTTGAATAGCCTCTACCTTAGCCTCCAGAGGTTTCACACTCCCCCCGCCCACCTGGTGCCCCAGATATGTAACTTCCCCCAAGCCAAATTGGCACTTGGAGGCATTCACTGTCAACCCAGCCTGTTTCAGCCGCTCCAACACCTGGGCCAAATGACTCAAATGCTGGTCCCACGTCTGGCTGTAAACCGCGATGTCATCTAGGTAAACGCACGAAAATGCCCCCAAGCCTCTTAGTACTAGGGGTGTGCACGGACCCCCCGGATCGGATCGGGACCCGGATCGGGACCTCCAATTTTGTCCCGGACCGGTTTGGACAAAATCGGAGGGCCCCCGGACCGGATCGAGTCCGATCCCGACCCAAAAATCGTAAATTTTTGGATCGGCCGCCATTTTTTTCCCCATAGACTTGCATTGCAATGCAAGTCTATGAGGAAAAAATGGCGGTGGGTGGCTGAGGGGGGGCCTAACTCCCTCCCCCCCCGGGGCCGTCCGCTGTGGACGGCCCCGGCAGGTAAGCCCCCTCCCCTGCGCTCCCTACCCCCCCTGGGGCCGCCCGCTTCCATCCGCTGGTGCCCGCGGGCGCCAGCGGATAGAAGCGGACGGCTCCGGGGGGGGTAAGCCCCCATCCCCGCCACTGCTTACCTTCTCGGCCCGTCCGCTCCCGTCCGGCGCCGGCGGCTACTACCAGCGGGCTCCGCGGCCTACTCTCGAGTAGCGCGCCGGGTGATGACATCACCCGGCGCGCCACCCTGGAGTAGGCCGCGGAGCCTGCTGGTAGTAGTAGGCGCCGGCGCCGGGACGGGAGCTGCCGGGACGGGAAGGTAAGGGCCCCCCTCCCCCCTCCGCGCGCCCCCTCCTCCCCTCCACGCACCCCCTGCTTACCTTCCCGTCCCGGCGGCTCCCATCCGGCGCCGGCGCCTACTACTACCAGCAGGCTCCGCGGCCTGCTCTAGAGTAGCGCGCCGGGTGATGACATCACCCGGCGCGCCACCCTAGAGCAGGCCGCGGAGCCCGCTGGTAGTAGCTGCTAGTGCCGGACAGGAGCGGACGGGCCGAGAAGGTAAGCGCCCCCCTCCTCCCCCCCCGCTGTCCACTTTCATCGGCGGGCGCCCGCTGGCGCCCGCCAATGGAAGCGGCGGTGGGCGCCAGTGGGCGCCCGCCGATCCGCCGATCCGCCGAACCGGTTCGGAGCCTTTTCGGACCGGTTCGGATTGGATCGGCCGATCCAGCTGCGGGATCGGAAATCGGATAATTTATCCGATTTCCCACTGGACCGGACTCGGATCGTGGATCGGGTCCGATCCAGTGCACATCCCTACTTAGTACCCCATCCATTAGCCTCTGGAAGGTATTCGGAGCTGAATGTAGGCCGAACGGCATTACATTAAATTGATACAGGCCTTGGGGCGTGGCAAAAGCAGTCTTTAGGGCGGCCTCCTTATCCAGGGGCACTTGCCAATATCCCTTGGTTAGATCTAGCGTAGAAATGTATTTGGCCCGCCCCAACGTCTCGATGAGCTCCTCGGTGCGAGGCATTGGATACGAATCGCCTATGGCGATTTTATTGAGGGGGCGGTAATCAAGGCAAAATCTCACCCCCCATCTTTTTTAGCTATCAACACAATAGGGGAAGACCATGGGCTATGGCTTTCTTTTATTACGCCCATGGCCAGCATTTCTTCAATCTCTCATTGAATCACTTCTGCATGTTTCCCTGTAATCCTATAGTTGGGGGATCGAATAGGGGGGTGGTTTCCTGTATGAATCGAATGGGAGACTAAGTTGGTCCTACCTGGCAACCCGGAAAACAACTCTTTAAAATTTTTCAACTGCTGTTCCAGCTGTGACCGCTGGAGGGCAGTCAAGGCCTCTGAAAAAACCACTTGCTCCAAACCGCCCTTGTGTCGGTATTCTCTCAATAGATCTGATGTAAGCTTCCCTTCTTCCACCTTCTGTACTATCACCGCCCGCTCCCTGAAGGGTTTCATCATGTTTACATGAAATACCTTAGAACGACCCCTGCCCTGAGGCGGCTTCAGCAAGTAGTTTACTTCATTCAGCCTTTTCTCCACCACCAAAGGACCCTCCCAACGTACAGCCAGCTTTTCCGGCTTCACGGGTTTCAACCCCAATACCTTGTCCCCCGCCTTGAACTCCCTCTGCCTGGCTTTCAGATCGTACCATTTCTTTTGGTTTTGTTGGGCTTGAGCCAAGTGGGTTTGGACTTCCTCCCCCACCTCCTGTAGAATGTTCTGTAGCTGTTGCATGTAATCCACCACCGAGGTAGGTGTGCTCGTCGACTTTCCCTCCCACCTTTCTCTCAATAACACTAGGGGCCCCCGCAATTCCCTCCCAAACAACAATTCATTAGGCGAAAACCCCATGCTATCTTGCGGTGAGTCTCTATAGGCAAACATCAAATAAGGCAGAGCCAAATCCCAGTCGGTTTTATGGGAGACTGCGTAAGCTTTTAACATTTTCCCCAAAGTCTGATTAAACTGTTCCACCAGTCCATTCCCCTCATGATGGTAAGCGGCCGAGGTGCACTGCTGAACGCTGGCTAGTTTCCAAAGTTCTTTCAACAGTTGGGACATGAAACTGCCTCCCAAATCATGCACCAAGAGGCGCGGCATTCCTAAGCGAGTAAACACAGACATTAACGCTTTAGCGATCTGCTCGGCAGTAATGGCGGTAAGCGGTACAGCCTCCGCATACCTGGTGGCATAATCTACCAGGGTGAGGATATATTTCTTCCCTGCCCGGGTAGCTGGGGCAAAGGGCCCTAGAATGTCTACCCCCACTTTCTCGAAAGGGGTTTCCGAAATAGATGAGGGGCGTAGGGGGGCCCGGGGATGGTCTCTTGGGAACCCCACCCTCTGGCAAGGTTCACAGGAGTTGCAGAAGTCTCAGATGTCTGCTGCAACTAAGGGCCAATAAAACCCTCTGCTCACCCTAGCCAGTGTGTGACAGATTCCCAAGTG
Organism: Anniella stebbinsi; assembly: GCA_029215795.1. Lineage (NCBI taxonomy): Eukaryota > Metazoa > Chordata > Lepidosauria > Squamata > Anniellidae > Anniella > Anniella stebbinsi. The sequence goes on along the minus strand of JARDYH010000001.1, from coordinate 410,778,018 downwards.
CCCCCCCCCGAGTGTCTCATGCACCGCTTCCATCACCCTTTGTCAGAATTCTTGGGGCACCACCAGTTGACTCCTCTCTGTCCCTCCCCCCTTCTTTGGGCGAAACACACGGTACAACAGCCCTTTTTCCCATTTAAAATCAGCCAACCGTTTCCCCACCTCCCCCGGCTCCTTTCCCGTCACCCCATCTCTACACGGCTGTAAGGAGGGATCGTTCTGCTGGCCTTCTCGGAACCTAGGATCTTCTGTCTCTTCCAGGGCAATGTCCTCGCTGGTATCTTCTACGGGAGGGACACTCAAGGGGGCCTGTTCTTTCGCGTTTTCTTCTACCCCTCTCGCCAACTGTCCCCGCGTAGTCACTTGCAGTTGTGAGGTTTTAAAACATATGTCATTGCCCAGAAGGAAAAGGGGGCCTGACTTATGCACTAATACAGTCAACTCTCCTTGCCACCCCCCATACTCCACAGCTATATGCGCCAGCGGGGCTTCAAAGGGAGAAGCCCCATAGGGAGTGACCCTTAAGGTCTGGTTTTTAAGTTGTTATCCTTTTTTCAGCAGACTATGGTGGATTGAAGATAAATCTGCCCCGGTGTCTCTTTGAGCCCGTGTCAGCCTCCCATTCACCCGTAATAACTCACAGAATTGCCGTCGGCTCCATTGCAGCTGCGCTGGGGAGACCAGTCTCATCGAGAGATCTTTGGTGGCTTGTTGGGCTACTCCCACCGGCGGTTTGCTGTTTCCCTCTAGGAAGCTCCGTCCTTTGGCCCCGGCTCCTGCGTCTGCATCCTCCCACTCCAGATCTCGGGTTTCTCCATCGCTGTCGTCGCTCCAGTTGGAAGAGAGCGATGCTGGTGGAGGGGCCGCTGCTGCTCGCACCAAAGCTCTTGTCAGGGGAGTCTTCTCCGCTCCTGCTGGTTGTTTTGCTGCTAATTTCGGACAATCTCGTTTGAGATGCCCTATTTCTTTGCAGTAGAAACACCCCCCATTTTGCAGCTTGGCTCCTGGGCATTGATTTTCTCGCTCTGCTCGCTCTCCTGCCAGCCACGCTGCCTTCCTCCCCGAAGCTGGCCCAGCGGGGCGTCGACTCTCTGCCTCTCTCTCCGCTCCTCAGCTTCCGACTTGCTCCCTCTTACCGAAAGCACTCAAATGGTCTGCCATCTGCGTCGCTTCTGCGGCCGTGCCGGGGTTCTTGTCTCCCATCCAGGCATCGTATTTCTCTGGAAATTGCCTGGAGAGTTGTTCCTTGACCATTAAGTCTCTCAGCTTCTCCCGGCTGTCTGCTCTGGCGGTCTCCGTCCAGGCATCAAAGATGGTCATCAGCCAGGCCGTGAAAGCGGGAAAGGTCTCCGTAGGCTTCATCGTCAACTGCCGGAATTTCTTCCTACAGTGCTCTGCTGAGAGTGTGTATTGGGTCCTCACCAGCTTCTTGAAGTAGTCATAGTCGGACCATGATTCTTGTGGGAGCGTCGCCATCAGCTCCAGCAGACCCCCGACACTTGCGTCCGGAGGAGAGTCATCCTTTGATTCCCAGACACTCCCGCTTCCTCACACGCCACCTCGAACACTGTGAAGAATGACACCACATCGTCTCCCTCTTTGTATGCAGGAAACATTCACCAATCTAGGCGCGGTACTTGGGGCATCATGGGCGAAGTCATGGCCCGCTGCAGTGCCTCCTCTCTTTCCTCCTTCATTTTTGCCCACCGCATCTGCTGTGTCACCAGCTCTAGATAGTCAGCATACATTTGCCGGATCCGCTGTTCTCATGGGTCAATTTCCTCACTCGGGAGGCGTCTTCCTGACTCCCCGCTTCCCAAACCCTGGGTAAGCGGAACTTTGGGACGTGTCCCACTCAGATTCCCACCAGCCGCTGTTGCCAGTGGGGACTGTTTACTTGCTGATTTCTTTTTCAGCTCAGTCACCTCTCCGGAGACGTCACTCATGACCCATTCGATCGTCGGGTGGTCGGGCCCTGCGGCACCTCCATCCCCCCCTGGCTATTGGCAGTAACTGCTCCACTGTCTCTATATTTTGCATTTTTTTTGTTCTGTCTTTTCCCAGGTCTTGCTGTCACTACTTCTCAACCTCCTAATAGAATTTGATCTCTCCGGTTCTGCACAACATCCCACCGCTAAGCCACCATGTAAAGGGGAAAATGCCCTGGGGCCAATCTCCTGGCAGAAGTGTGCAGAATGCAGAGAATCAAAACCAAGACTCAATTGAGATATAAGACTTTATTAGATTAAGAGCAGGTTAAGTAGTCTGAAATTCCAAAATCTACAACAAGACACAGCATGCTAATAATAAGAGACAATATAATTCAGTTACTCAGCCGGACCTGGCCCCTTGGCCACCTCTCGTCAACCAAAGACACACCAAGCTCTTCCAAACTTCTGGCTTTATCCCTCCTCTGGCAATCCCCCCTCCCTTCTTGGCGCCAGATTCCTTCGCATTTCACACCTCCCTCATACAGCCTTGAAGTTTATGGCTTGAGATAAGCCAGCTCTTCCTGGCCTGGATTCTGTCCTTGGACGATCAATCTCTCCCCAGGTGGCTGAGCCAAGGCCCTTTGTCATTTTAATTTCCCTGTTCCCAAGCTAAAATAAACCCTTACTAAACTCATGCTTGCTCTATGCACTATGGTACCACAAAACCCACTATTCACTCAGCGCAGTCTATCTGATCTCCTTTACAGAGGGATCTGAATATAATCTAGTTAAACAGGTAGCTGAGGGAAACTGACCAATGGAAAGCATATTTTGAGGGGGAGGGGACTCTGAGGGGGAATCATATGTCACATCCTCCATCTCCAAGATGACATAACACAACTTGTGGAAGATGGAATGAGTTGGCAGAAGAAAGAGTAGGTGAGAGATGGCAGCTGGAAAGATATGGGCTGAAGATGGCAGGGCTGTAAATAGAACATGAAAGTGGAGACTGAGCAGGCAAGGACAGAGGGAGAAGGGGGGTTGATCAGGAGTAGGATGAAATTGCCATCAAGGGAATGAACTGGAAATCATTGCTTTAGGGGCTGGTCTGTGGCAAGAGTGATTTATATTTCTCCAAATGGCCTTCCAGGCAAGAAGTCAGTGGTGAACTGCTCATATTCGGGAAACCAAAATAGAGGACACCCACGGGGTGGGGTGGGGTTGGCAAGAAAGCAGCTTTCCGGGTCCTCTGGAAAGCACAGCACTTCCCCCCTGCCACCTTAAAGGCCCCAATTGGAGCGGAGGAGGGGAAAGTGTGTTGTTCCTGCCCCCCAACTGCTCCAATTGGGGCAGTGAGAAAGCACACCTGTCATTAGCGTGGCAAGGGGGAATGATACACTTTCCAGAGGCCCTGGAAAGCGTGCTTCCCCCTGCTGTGCTCCAATTAACCCCCCCTTTTCCAATCAGGGCCATTTCTATAATGTCCAGGAGTGACACACTTTTCCCTTTAAGGCCCTAATTGGAGCAGTGGAGGGGAATGATGTGTACTCCATTCCCCCTGCCATGCCTTAAAGGGGAAAGTGTGTCATTCCAGGACAGAAAATGCCCCCTGACACCCAGGATACAGCAAAAGCCAGGACACATCCAGAGAAATCCTGACAGTCGGTCACCCTAGATGGGGCAGTGAGAAGAATCATTGTCTCCATGTGGGTCCTCAAGGCCTAGAGGATGCATGCTTGGCTAGCTGAATCAGGAGGCTCTACGTGGTAGTGGGTAGCATAGAACAGCTAGGATGTCTTTGTTTTTTGTCTTGGTGAATGGCTCTCTGTTTTACCCTGCATTCTTTTTCATTGTTTTTTTTTTTTTATGGCAACACTGTTATTTACCTTGTTATTCCTTTTAAACCCAGTTTTATCCCCTTTAACTTTCCTCCCTTTTCCCCTTTAATACACGGCTTTAAAGGCTTAAGCTGGAGTGGTTTACTTCGGGGTAACTTCTGGTGCAAAGTCCAGTGTTTGGCGGGTTGCAGGTGGGCCACTGGGGTGGGTTGGACTTTACCTGGCCTACCTGGCAGGGAGAGCATATTGACTATGCACGTCCTTCACAGAACCCTCCCAAGCAACAGATGAGGAGAGCCAGTGCCCTTCCTCATCTGTTGCTTCCTTCCAGCTGGCCCAGGCCCCTTACCTTGGGGGAAATAGAAGTGGGTTTACCATCAAAATGGGTTTCAATGAACAGCAGTGTCTGGATTTGGGCCAAGGTCATGTATGAGTGTATGGCTTGGCCTGGCTTCCTTCTTGGTTCTGCAATCATCTTTCTGGTGTGCATCTGCTTTTGACATGGTGTAAGCGGCCATGTTCTGGTGGCTGTGTGCCCCCCTTGACATGAGGGGTTTCTACCAGGCTAGAGAAAGGTGAATAAATCAGAAGCTGATTTGGGGCATCATGAAAAGCAGCAAATAACTCATTGTTTAATTTCTTTTCATTGTCTTTTCACTGCTGGGGAAGGGGAGAGGCGCTTGATTGGTTTTGGGTTGGGTGGGAGGAGGCATCACATCAGAGGCAAATGTAATTTTAGATTGCATCAATAGAAATATAGCTCATAAAGTGAGAGAAGTCATGGATCCACTCTACTTTGTGTTGGTCATATCTCGCCTGGAATAACTGTGTCCAGTTATGTGTCCACACTCAGAGAAATTGGACAGAGTAGGGCAACAAAGATAATCAGGGGAGTAGAAATTAAGTCCTGTGAGGAAGATGGAAGGAACTAGTTATGTTTAGGGATGTGCACGCCTGAAAATATCATATCGTATCATTATTGGAAATTCGGAACCAAAAAATTATCGTCTCCGATAATATCATAGGTTAATCGTATCGTATTTCCAATAATTATCGGAAATCCAGTATTTATATTGTTTCTACATTTTTCCCTATAGAGTTGATTTTTGAGTCAACTTTATTTTCCAAGTTACAAGTTTGAAACTTGGTCACAGTGCAGACTGATTGTTGCAAGTCATGAGTGCCAAATTACAGGACAATTGGTGCCAACGTTACTTGGAAGTAAGTTTTCAAAATACACTGTTTCAGGTGGCATAAGTGGTCCTTTTTCAAGAGACGTCGTCCAGTACTCATGGGCATCTCACAGCTTGTTCAACGAATTGATGAGTGAGTTTGCCTCTCCTCCAAGGAAAGCTAGATGTTTAAACCACACATAAGGCAGTACTACAAGCAGCCCTGCAAGGCGGGCCCAGTATGACTTACCATACAGGAATCAGCCAGACGTCCAGCCAGACGATTCCCGGGCACAGGCAGCAGGCAGGTAGGAAGATGCAGGCAGGCAGGTTGGCAGAGGTGGGAAGATGCAGGCATATGCAGGCAGGCTCAGGTGGGCAGATGCAGGCAGCAGGCACAGGTGGGCAGATGCAGGCAGATGCAGGCATGCTCAGATGGGCAGATGCAGGCAGCAGACTCAGGTGGGCACAGATGCAGGAAGGAAGGTTCTTCTTCAGGCAGGCAGGAAGGCAGGCTGAAGGCCCAAGGCCCAAGGAAGGCAGGCTTAGGCTGCTCCTGAAATAGATGAAAACCAAATCAATGAGTGAGTAGTTACCTGGAGAAATCCAGAGGAAGCCCATCCCTGCCAGTGCAGCCTGCTTCACTTTCAGGCAGCACATCCTTGATTTTAAAGGCTACCAACAGCTCTGCAAGGCAGGTCCAGTAGTCTGATTTACCATGAATCAGCCAGATGTCAAGCCAACACACACTTCCCACGCACAGATGGCAGGCAGGCAGATGCAAGCAGGCAGGCAGGCAGGCAGGCTCAGGTGGGCAGATGCAGGCAAGTGGAGATGGACAGATGCAGGCAGAGTGCCAGTTGCTAGCTCTTTGCACAAGTATGCCATAGAACTCAGGGCCTTGACCCAGAGATCCAGCTACTTCACAAAGGTGGCAAACTGGCTGGCAGATGCAGGCTCAGGTGGGCAGATGCAGGCAGATGCAGGCAGCAGGCTCAGGTGGGCAGATGCAGGCTGTATCAGAAGCCCCAGGGAAGGCAGGATGGTTCTGAAAGTCAGGACATTAAATCCTCAAATCCATGAGGAATCCAGAAACTCACCCCACTAAAGAAACCCATCCCCATGCTGCCTGCTTCTGTCAGGCAGCCTGTCCTCAAAGTTGTTGTAAGGCTACAACAACCAGGCCTGCAAGGTGGGCCCAGTAGTCCGACTCACCATAAAATGAATCAGCTATACATCGAGCCAGACACTTCCTGGGTATAGACAGCAGGCAGGCAGGCAGGCAGGCACGCACAGGTGGGCAGATGCAGACAGATGCAGGCAAAGAAGGGCAGATGCAGATGGAGTGCCAGTTGCTAGCTCTTTGCACAAGTATGCCATAGAACTCAGGCCCTTGACCCAGAGATCCAGCTACCTTACAAAGGTGGCAAACTGGCTGGCAGGCAGACAGATGAAGGCAGGACTAAACTGTAGTCAGAGTGAGATGCTTAGCATCCCCTCAATAGGTTATAGTAGGAGAAACAGGATCCCTTGGAATCCTGCCATCAGAGTTGAGTTACTGAGCTGTAAAAACAGCAAATAAAAAAAAAATTATGAACACAAAAGTCGAGCCTACCCGACTTAACGAAAGGTGGGTCTTTCACTCCCCAGAGGGCTTGAGGGTGGGGTAGGGGCAGGTTCACTTTGAGAAAAACAAGCTGCTCTACCAACTCAGCATCCAAGCAAAAGTGGTGGGGTGTCACGACGTCGCCCACCATTGAGAACACCCGCTCACTTGGAACAGTGGTCAGCGGGCAGCTCAGTCTATCTCGGGCCACCCGAGCCAGATCTGGCCACATCTGTCTCCACAATGACCATTTTATTTATTTATTTATTTATTTATTTATTACACTTATATACCACCCCATATCTGAAGCCAGGGGTTCTACGGAGATGTTTTCTTCATATGGAGATGCCTGGCCACAGGGATCACCTGGCTGAGGAGGGTGGTGCTGCTGCTGAGGGTCTCTGTGGCCTCAAGGAAGGACTTGAGGACCATCACCAGATGAGACATGGTATTCCACTGCTGCCTGGCCAGTGGTGCCTGGATACCGATGTCCCCGACCCTGCACATTTCATGCACAGCACACTGTTGCTCCACCATATGCTCAAGCATGAGGTAGAAGGAGTTCCAGTGTGTCGCAACGTCCTGAAGGAGCTGGTGCTGCTGGAGTTCCAACTCCGCCTGCTTCTCCTGCAGCAACCGACTTCCTTTGACACTATGGTGGAAGTGTCCAGCCACCCTCCGACAGCTGTCCTGGATGTTGCGCTCAGCTGGCATAGGAGGGGGAAGGCATGCCAAGCCTACTCCTCACTATGAGGTTTAATATGTGAGTGCCCTCACACACCACCCTGACCATATTGGCTCCACTGTCTGTGACCATGTAACTGCTGGTGTGCTGATGCCCAGACAGCCACCCCTCCACCATGCGGTTCATGGCCTCGGTGATTTCCGCTACCGTGTGGGACCAATCCATGATTTCGATATGAAGGAGTGCCCAGCAGTAGTCCTCCTTCCCAGTCCCACAAGTGATGGGTGCTTCCTTCCCTGTGGCTCCCCACCAGTGAGCCATCTTGGACAGGTAAGCATGCGCTCCACCCTCGCTGGACCAAATGTCCGAGGTGAAGTGCACCTTCTGTGCCTCTGCCTGGCACAGTCGACCCATCACCAACTCCCTGCATGCCCAGTACAGGGAGGGCACCACGCACCTGCTAAGGGTGGTGTGAGATGGCAGCTTGTAGTATGGGAACACCATAGCCATCAGCCTCTTGAGCCCTGCATTTTCCACAAGGCTGAATGGCTGGTCATCCAATGCCACCATCTCACCAGTGCAGTTGGTGAGCTGGTTGGGCATTGGAAACCTCCAACGCATGGTCCCATACTTCCTCCATCCCAGGTCTTCCATGGTGGCCTGCCGAAGATGCTTGGGGATGGGAGATGGAGAAACAGCAGCCTCCTGATTGCCCTTAGTGCCACCACTCAACTGGGAGGTGCCCGCCTCTCTCCCAAGCAGCAGTGCATGGTGGTTCCTCCTCAGGTGGTAGTGCATGTTGGAGGTGGTGAGATGCACCAGATTTTTCCCTCTGCTGATGGCAGCCTTGCAATGCCTACATACAGCAAAGAGGGGCTCTGCAGCCACCTCAAAGTGGTCCCACACCATGCTGCTCTGCTCGTGGGGTGAGCCTGTCTGCTCGCCAGTGCCTGGACCCTGGGGTGCCACCACAGGAGCCGGGGTAGAAGGCCTCGAAGAAGAAGTTTGGGAGCGTGGCGAGTGAGCCACTTATGCCTGCTGCTCCTCCTGAACCTCAACTGGCTGCTCGACCTCAGTGATCTCAGTGAAAAGATCCCTGAGCGGGCTCCCCGCCTCAACCACTGGAGCAGGAGATGGTGGTACTCCTACTCCAAGGCCAGTGCTGCTGCCACCGGCCTCTGGAATTGGCTCTTCAAAGAGGGCCCTGTGGGCAGACCTTTCAGGAAGCACTTCTGGTGCCTCTGCTTAAGTGCAAAAAAGGCAGACTTGCGCTTAATTTTAACGGGGGGAGAGATAGCCACCCCAGAACTGGTCCCAGCAGCAACAGCATCTCTCCTTGATCCAGAGGCAGAGCCACCTTGGCCAAGGCGCACCTTAGAGCCTCGTTTCATTTTGTGCTTGCAAAGGATCAAAATTATTGATATTAATAACAATCCTTTGCAAACACAGGTGGTTGAGTGTATTCACCTGTGTTCTTGTATAATATTGTCAACCACTGCCTCCTGTTTGTTTAGTTGCATGCAAATGACACCTGCTGAAATTCCCTTTTCTTCACCACTGTTAAAGATACAGGAGCCCTGTCCTTCCTGTGATGCAACTTCCTTCTGAATAAATATGCATAGGTTTGTGCTGCTTGTATCAAAGCTTCTTCCTTTTGTGTTCAAAATAGAGGCAACAAGAAAAAAAAATGCACAGTTTGTATTATTAAAGGTAAATTAATTTAATGAGAAGGAATAGAGGAGGCCTGAGTCTCAAGCTTGCTTATGGATCCAAATGCTCCAGTATAGGCATGGAATATTCTTACCTACAAGAACATACTGATTCATTTCAAAGGAGGGACTAGATCCATATACACCTTCCTTTGAACGCCCCAATTGGATCCCTTCATTGAAATGAAAAATGACCCCATGTGCATAGTTGCTTCATGTAAGCATCTGAGCATACATGAAGTACTGGACTGTGGGTTGTGTTTTTATATGCTTACCAGGAGTTTAAATCAAACTAGTATTTGTCATTGTCATGAAATCTTTATTGGTTGATTTTTTTTTTAAAAAAAAAGTAGGGATGCAATGTTTAGGCGTTCAATAGATCTAAAACTTTTAAAATCTATCAAAAACTTAAGCCAAGGTGCCTTGGCTTAAGCAGGCAGCTGATTTTTTAAATAAAAAACTTAGCATTTAGACAGAACTTTAGGATGTTCATAGCACATCATATGCATGACATTATTAGCATATAATCATTACAACAACCCTGTATGGCAGGCCAGTATTGCAGGGTGGAGGCTGAAAAAATAGTGGTTTGCCTAAGGCCATGCTATGAGTTCATACAAGTTGTGAGAGCTTATCTAGGGGCATTCTGGTTTGCTGCTCAGGCATTACACTGCACCAGCTGTGAACTTTTTCTTTTTTGAAAAAATACTGCTACTTACAAAACCCATGGATGGCAGGAACCATTTTAATGGAATACCACCTTCCTCATGGTAGAGGGAATGCATCTTTTAAGAAGGCACACTGTTGCAACAACTGTGTGCACTACCTAAAATCAAAGAAAGAATATTCTTCATCAGAACAATTGTTTTATCTAGGCATTGGAGCATTTCCTTATGTGCCAGATCTTTTGGGGGGAACTCCTTTGTCTGGCTGGGCAATTCTGGAAGTTGTAGGACTTTTTTCTGTCTAAACACGCATATAATTGTTTCCAAAGTTTGTTAGCCAATTGAAGTATGCCCAATTGAGCTCAATGCAGTTGTTTCTGAGTAGACATGTATAGGATTGCACTGTATCTGGTCACTCTAGCTTTGCCATAGTATCTCACTGGCAAGTATCCCAAGAAGGTATTTCCATTGGAGTTCTACTGATGAAAATTCTGACCAGCAAAATATCTCGATCTATGCCAGTACGAGCAAGATTTCCTAAAACCTTTGCTGGGTTATCAGGAATTTTGAGTCATGAAGGAAATTCTTACCCAACATAGATAGTTGTTTTTAGCCATCCTCTGTGGTATGTGGTTTGGCTCGCTTGCTTGAGCTATTTATGTACCTACTTGCTCCGTAGCTCAAAAGAAGAAGTGGGTCTCTAGCTGGTGCTAGAAGATAGTAATTCACCTTCCTCTTCAATTTGTTTGATATAATTGGCATGATGTATATTTTGTAACAATTGCTGATAATTTTTCATCCTTCAAAAAAAACTTTTAAAAAATTAACAAGGTTATTATCTCTCTTTTCTTGCTTGTGGTCATTTTTCTAGATGAACATGACAGGCTTTGTGAAGTCATTTTGTCTTTTACTGATTCAGAAATTTCCTGACTATTGAACATGTTTTAAGTATGACTGCTTTCTGGATGTTGGTGTGGATATATTTTGGTAGGCCTAGTTTCTGAAGGTTTTCTGTATTTTTGTAAAAAAAAAAAATTGATGTAACTGATGTGACTAACGGAATAATTGTAACTTTTTCCTGTTGCCATAGTTCTTTAACTTCCATAGCCAGGGGTGTATATTTCCCTCTCTTTTCCTCTTTCTTTTCTGCAACATTTTTTTCACTAGGTATTGATATGTCAATGAGGTAGGTGTGCTTTTCTTTTTTTACTTATGACTGTTATATCTGGTTGGTTGCAAAGTATTGTCTTGTCCCAGAATTGTTCTCTCCGAGCAAAATAATATGAGTGCATAACGTGGCTTGGCTTGATTTGTTTGAGTGTGTCTGGATTTCCTAGGCTCTGAAAGCATCTTTTTGGAGAGTACCTGCTGGTTGCATGATCCACGAGACCAAGTTCTGGTGAGTGCATAGTTGACCTTGACAGGAGGGGCTTGCATTTGCTAGACTAAGGTGAGCAGATGTGAAGAGGCTGCACTCCTATATTCATTTATCCCGGAGAAAGCTTTATTGAAATCAATGAGACGTATTTCTGAGGTTTCTTTGGGCAGTTTACTTTGGGTCCCTGATTGGGATTTCTGTTCTCTGCACACTGAGATACTTGGATAATACAGGAGATACCTGAATAAAATGAGGGAACGATCCTTGTCTAGCATGGTGATAATGGGCATCCATTTTGGCCTTTCCTTGTATTGCAACTGACCATGGTCTTGATGCTGATGATAATGCTAATGATGATTTATTACATTTATATACTGCCCCACAGCCGAAGCTCTCTGGGCGGTTTACAAAAATTAAAAGGTTGAACATTAAAAAGTCAATATACAAAATTTAAAACCATAAAACATAACATAAAACATAAAAACAGCTAATGAACAGCTACATGGCTAATGAACCAGAGGTATGATACATTTTTAGATTTGTTTCTCATTGATAAACCAGAAGTTGAAACAAGCTAAGAGGTGCTAGTGAGAAGTGACTGCAACAAGCCTTTAGTCCATTTTGTTCCATGGCTAATGTTTTCAGGGTAATAGTATTTTAATGCTAGGTTGCTAGTTTGTTGTACTAGATTTTTCTGCACTTGCCAACTGCTTCATTTGTTCAGTGGTAGCAGTATGCTGAATCTGTGAGTATGGATATGAGAAAGGTGATGGGGAAAAGGTGTTAAATGTTAGGAAAGGTGAGACTATGGTCATCCAATGAAGGATTTGCAGTCAGAAAATATATTTGAGGGAAAGGGAGACTGTATCACACAGGGTATGGCAAAAGCTTCAAAGTACAGCAAAAGTTACAAAAGTAGGAGTGAGTAAAGTTAATTTCAGATACATTGAATGTCTCACGTGTTCTTTATTTCAGTGATTTTAACATTAAGCTGTTGTGTAGAACAGGTTTGTCTGAATTGTGCACTGTAAAATCAGACATGTGACCAAGGCTTATTTCAGTGATTTTAACATTAAGCTGTTGTGTAGAACAGGTTTGTCTGAATTGTGCACTGTAAAATCAGACATGTGACCAAGGCTGTGTTTGGGTGGGCACACCCCCTTGGGGCTGGACATGCCCCCCTGGAGGGTTGGACATGTTTGTGGGCATGCCACTTTGGGGGCTGGCCATGATGTCCTCCTTTTTGGTTTCCAAAATATGGTCACCCTACTCCAGATACCATCATCTCCAAGGATGATGGAGATTGTAGTCCAACACCAACTGGGGTGGTTTGAGGTTGCTGGGGATGATGGGACTTGAAGTCCCAACACAATCTCATGGGCGCTGCACACCCCCTTTGGGCGGCCATTTTGGACCTGGATTTTGGTTTCCAAAATCTGGTCACCCTAGTATAAATGCTACTGACAAACATAAGAGGATCTAAAAATTAAAGCTGCAATCCTGTACCCCCTTATCTGGAAGAAAGCCTCATTGTATTCAATGGGACTTCCTTCTGTGTAGACACGTGTAGGATTGTGCTTTAAATATATGTGAATGCACTGAGTAAAAGGAAGGATTTTGTGGGGAAGAGAAGAAAATATTAATTGTCAGTGTTGTTGATTAAGTTGCTTTACTTTGCCTGGATTATGCTCTACTTCAGAATGCAAACCAGCATAAATTTTACCCGAGTCAGCACCTGTCTACAAAAGATATGTACTGACAGGTTTCCTCTAAAGTCCCTGAAAGCAGCACGAAAGTTCTAAGAATTATCAACAGGTTGATCCTCGCTTACAACTACATAGAAATAAAAAATGTTGGGTCCACTCCCACCACAAGTGATACTGAGAGTGGTATATGAATTTCTCACATCTATAAATTAAAGTATCATATTGATAATTTATCACTGGGTGCATATGAAGTTTCTTTCCTTATTTTAAGATAACATTTTTAAAGCCCTGAAATGAAAAGGTTTAGAGGAATACGTTATCACTCCATAGAGTTTGCTTTATCTGCAGAAGAGTGTGCTTATGGCTCCATTTCTTATGGCTCCTCGAAGTGCAAATAATATTATTTACCCAATCAATTCCTTTCCAATTTACATCTATATTTTTAAACCTTTCCATTTTCTGTGGTAAGCCACTCATCTTGGCAGAAGTCATGTAAGTTCTGCATAAAAACAAAAAGACAAGAGTAGCCCCCACCAAATTGTGCTGCTGGTAAACTGCAAGTATATGACTTCAGAATTAAATGGTGAGACTCCCACACTCTCACTCCATTTTCCACTGAAGTAGTTTATAATAAGCAGATGGAGACATTGCAATACCATGCATTGCAAGAGTGATGAATTTAAAAGCAGTCTTATACTTAAGATCAATCTGGTTCCTGTCCCAACTGAATATCAGGCAGTAACATTACACCAGGTACAAAGAGGCTCAGGTCTAGGGACCCTTTCCCATTTACTCTCCTTTCCTGGCCTCTCTTAACTGTTTGATGTCCATTTATTTATTTTATTTTATTTTATTACATTTAGCTCCTGCATTTTTTCTTCCAAGGAATCCAAGGTGGTATAAATAATCCTCCTCCTCCATTTTATCCTCACAATAACAACCCTGTGAGGAAGGTTTGACTAAAAGTCTGTGACTGGCCCAAAGTCACCCAGTGAGCTTCCATGTATGTCACCTTGGGCTCCTTGGAGGAAAGGCAGGATGGAAAAGTAATAAATAAATTATGTATATGAGCAAACATTACTAAAGTCAACATTTTAAAAGGAGAAGGAAAACCTTGCTTGGTAGTAATTTTTTTTAAAAAAGAACTAGAGAAATTATTTTTCTATGTAGCGTCCAACCACAAAGTAATTGCTGGTTAGCAAGCTATAAGGGTTGGCTCTACTGACATAGATCTCACAAACAGTGTTGGGGCTATTGTCTTATATTACACAACCATATATATATATATATATATATATTGCAAAAACTTCTAAAAGTTCAGGTGGCTATAGTTGGCACCAAGTGCATCAAACCTTATACAACTTGCCTCTCAAACCCCTTAGGATTGAAGGGTGACCATATGGAAAGGAGAACAGGGCTCCTGTATCTTTAACAGTTGTATAGAACAGTGAATTTCAGCTGGTGTCATTTGTATGTATGCAGCACATGGTGAAATTCCATCATTATCACAACAGTTAAAGTTGCAGGAGCCCTGCCTTCTTTTGATGGTTTTTCTAGATGAATATGACTGGCTTTGCAAAGTCATGCTGTCTTTTACTGATTCAGACATTTCCTGACTTGAGCATGTTTTAAGTATGACTGCTTTCTGGATGTTGGTGTGGATATGTTTTGGTAGGCCTAGTTTCTGAAGGTTTTCTGTAAAAAATAATAATTATCTGATGCTGGTGACTGCTGTGACTAACGGAATATTTGTAACTTTTTCCTCCTGCCACAGTTTTTTAATTTTCATAGCCTGTGGTGTATATTTTCCTCTCTTTTCCTCTTCCTTTTCTGCAACATTTTTGTGATTAGGTATTGTTATGTCAATGAGATAATTGTGTTTTTTTCTTTTTTTGTTCATGAATGTTATGTCTAGTCGATTGCAAAGTATTGTCTTGTCCCAGAATTGTTCTGTCCCAGCATAGCATAGCTTGGCTTAACTAGTTTGAATGTGTCTGGATTTCCTAGGCTCTGAAAGCATCTTTCTGGAGAGCACCTGTTGGTTGCATGATCCACGATGCCAGGTTCTGGTGAGTGCATAGTTCTCCTTGACAGGAAGGGCTTGCGCTTGCTAGAGTAGATGTGAAGAGGCTACAATCCTATATTCATTTATCTGGGAGTAAACTTTATTGAAATCAATGAGACTTATTTCTGAGGTTTCTTTGGGCAGTTTTCCTTAGTCCCTGATTGTGATTTGTGTTCTCTGTACACAGAAGCAGTGTAAATTTAGGAGATAATTGGATAAAAGGAGGGAAAGAGCCTTGTCTAGCATTGTGATAATGGGCATCTGTTCTGGCCTTTCTTTGAATTGCTACTGGCCATGGTCTTGTTTACATGACTAATGAACCAGAGATATAATGACACATTTTTAGAGTAGTTTCTCACCTATAAACGAGAAGTTGAAACAAGCTAAGAGGTGCTAGTGAGAAGTGATTTCAACAAGCCTTTGATCCAGTTTGTTCCAGGTGATGGGGAAAGAGTGTTAAATGTTAGGAAAGGTGAGACTATGGTCATTCAGTGAAGGATTTGCAGTCAGAAAAGATATTTGAGAGAAAGGGAGACTGTATTGCACAGAGTATAGCAAAAGCTTTAAAGTACAGCAAAAGCTACAAAAATAGGAGCGAGTGAAGTTAATTTCAGATACATTGTTTTTTATTTCAGTGATTTTAACATTAAGTTGTTATGTAGAACAGGTTTGTCTTAATTGTGTGTTGTGAAATCAGACATATGACCAACACCATGTTTGGGTGAGCATGCCCCCTTGGGGGCTGGCCATGTTGGTGGGCACACCCCCTTGGGGGCGGCCATGTTGGTTTTATGTATTTTATATGTATTTTACATTGTTTTTACTCATGTTGTTCCCTGCCTCAATCCAGAGGGAGAGGCAGGTAATTAATAATAATAATAATAATAATAATAATAATAATAATTCTGGGTTTACCTCCTTGTGTGGGTATTCGATCAGTTGAATGTCAAGCTTGGATAAAGGCCTTGAAATGGTGGCTACACAAGCATTTTTCTGCAGCTTTTACTAGTTATATTCACCTACTTTTTTTTTACTCCTTTGTTATTCAGTGGATGAGGGAGAGTGAGGCCAAATCATTACAAATGTGGAATAAAAAATGGGCAATAACCCTATGAAAGCAGTATATGGAACGTGTCATATTCCTCAACAGTTACCAGTGCAATTCAATACTGCTATAAAGCAGTAGTGTAGATCTAGCTTGAAAAGAGGATTTTTAACCTGGGTTTATATCCTGAGGTTTTGGGAAATTGTGGTTTAAAGAAGGCGTAACTCCCTGTTATGCAGAGATTAGTAGATTTTGACAGTCGCAGCTGACAAAACCTGTTCTGCCTTACCTCTACATAATTCTCTAAACTATGGAATTATTAAAGCTTTGTATCTGCATACACTGACTGTCTCTAAAGCTAGGAGAGCATTCATGTTCACTTGTTTCAACATGCTTCCCTCTGCACTATTACAAGGATGATTCAATAAAATCCCAATTCACAAACGTCTGTGAGTGCAATAGAAACTGTTGATCATATACTCCTGTACTATAATCTGTATACAGACTGCAGAGAATAGCTGATTCTCCCTGTATTAAGAACTCTCCCAGGATTCCCTTCTGAAGAGCTGGTGATGTTTTGTTGGAAAGATGACTCATCCTATGACTCATCCTATGGCACTTTGGCTCCAGATCCTAATTCCAAGCCAAAGTGGGCTGATTTGGCCTGAATCGGTCCAGATCTGAAGCAGGTCAGCTGTGGGCAATCTGGTCCAAGTCAGGTCAGATTGAGTCCAAAGCACTTCAGCGTGCTTTGGATGCACTGCCCCCCATGCACTGTCAGGAGTGTCCTGACTTCTAGCTGAGCAGAGCAGAGAAGAGGAAGCTGCCCTAGCTGGACTAGAACGAATATAAGGAAGAGAGCTCCCAGAGACAAAGAGAGAGAGAGAGATCAAAGTGAGTGAACAGAGAGAGCAAACAGGAGTTTGGCAGGGGGAGTTTGGCAGGGGAGGTTAAGGGGGAGGTCCTTAACAAAATTCCAACACAATCAGAAGGTAGAAACAAAACAGAAATGGAGACTATGGACGGAAAGGAGTCTCTAGTGGTGGTGACCTGCAAAGTGTGTGCAATGTTCGTGTTCCTGCCTGAGATCAACATGACATGCACCTGCAACAAGTGCAAGCTGGTTGCACTATTGGAAGAAAAAGTGAGTGTACTTGAGTGGCGAGTGTCCACCCTCCAGGGAATGAGAGATGGTGATGAGTTCTTAGACAGAACGGTGGAACTGCAACAGCAAAAAGAAGCACAAGAGACTGAAGAGCAACAGCAGGCTGAAACAAAAGTGGAGAATGCTGAGATGAGGAAAGCCAACAAAGAAAAAACTCCTTGGGAAAGGGTGACAGGAGCAGAAGAACTAGAAGACCCTCTGCACCAGTGGAACCATTAGAGTTATGCAACCGCTTTCAGCTACTGGAGGATGAGATTGGAGGACAGAATGCAGAGGAAGAATTACAAGGGACTCCATGCAACAGTGAACAAGAAGAGAAGGGTAGTCATTGTGGGAGTCTCCCTGCTGTGTGGGATTGAAACCCAAGTATGTCATGAAGACTAGGGATGTGCACACTCGAAAATATCATATTTTATCGTTATCAGAATTTCGGACAAAAAAATATCGTCTCCTATATTATCATAGGTTAATCGTATAGTCTTCACGATAATTATCGGAAATCCGATACTTAATTTGCAGCCCCATTGTGCCCTATAGAGCTGATTTTTTTAGAAAAAATGCCTATAACTTCTGTATTTTCAAAGTTACAGGCTTGAAACTTGGTCACAATGCTTATGGGGTATGCCTAAGTATGTGTATGAAATTTGAGATCGATCCCTCCAACACTCAATTTTCTGTGAATTTATTAAAGATCGTTTAAGTTCTGACAGGTCAAAAGTTGCACAATCTTTAAAAAGTTCATATAAAATACAGGGGTGGAGGGATTGATCTGAAATTTGGTACATATGTGTAGTAACATGTGCTAGATATGTATATGAAATTTGAGATCGATCCCTCCAACCCTCAATTTTATATGAATTTTAAAAGATCCTGCAACTTTTTGACCGGTCTGAATGAACGCACGTGGCGAGCTGGTCGTGCCTCTCCTCCGTTACTCCAAGAGCTGCTGGGGCCTCCCTTGGAGCTTGCCATCTGTCTCTTGCTGCCTGCTGCCACTGCTGCTCCACCCACGCTCCTCTGGTTGCTGCAGCTGCCAAGCGTGTCCACTCCCTTGGCAGCCGAAAATCTGAAGAGGGAGAGAGGAGGGGTAAGCCCCATTAAATAGGCACTCCTTCCCCTCCCCTCTCCTGGTGGCCTGAAATCGGAGGCAGCCAATGGCTCGCCTCCATGCCTCACCCTTGCTCCCCCCCCCGCAACGGCCTCCCCATGCCCAGGCTGTAGCCGGGCGTGGCAGTTAGGCATTTCTAAGTCTAAGAACATGGAAAGCTCCTGGGGAAGATATGCTCCCACCAGAGATCTTCCTGGATAACATACATTGGTGGGCCCCCATATTGGCTAAGTTATTTACCTATATCAGTGCAAACGGCAAACTTCTTAGTGGATGGGAGCAAAGCATTGTGGTCCCTATTTTCAAGCAAGGGGACAAATCCATACCAGCAAACTATTGACCCATTAGTTTGTTGGACATATCCTCAAAACTATATACAAGGTTCTTGTTAACCAAAGTCGAGGATTGGGTAGATCAACATAACATCATTGGAGAAAAACAAGCAGGCTTCTGCCAGGGTAAATCAACCATAGACCAGTGTTTTGTATTATACCACCTGAGAGAGAAATATGTCTGCTCTCCGAAGAAGGATTTATATGCAAGTTTTGTGGACTTAACTGCAGCTTTCGACAGAATAAACATGGAGAGGCTGTGGCACAAACTATGGCGTCTCCTCATTCCAATTAAGAAATTATATTCCGACGCGTCAATTCAAGTCAGAGTAGGAAAGGGGGGACAACTCTCAAAGAAGGTTAAAACATCTATAAGTGTTAGACAGGGATGCTTGCTAGCTCCAATCTTGTTCAATATATATGTAAATGATAAAATTGAACAGCTATCAAGCGATTCTAACTTCCCTGTGTCCGTGGGCCCTAGGAAACTGAACATACTGCTATATGCCAATGATATGGTCTTGTTATCCCAGAACCTTTTAGGTATGAGGAGATTGTTAAGAGCCTTTGGGGAGGTTTGCAAAAGAGAACTACATGTAAACTACTCCAAAACTAAAGTTATGATTTTCGGTGCTCGCCCCCCTAAACATAAATGGATGCTAAATGAGCATCATCTGGAGCAAACCAATCAATTCACTTATTTGGGTATTTGTTTTAGGCAGAATGGAGCATGGGCTGGTCATCTATCAGCTATCAAACTGAAAGCCCAAAAACCTATGCAAACTGTAAAAATTCACTAAAGTTAAGGGAGGCCAGCTAATTATCCTGGCCATTAGAGTTTTTGTAGCAAAGATTATCCCAAAGGTTACATATGGTGCTGAGATATGGGGTTGCTCAGCACCACGTTCACTTGAGATCATACAAGACATGTTTCTAAGGATATTGCTGGCCCTTCCTCCAGGTATGCCCACTAATTATATAAGGGCAGAACTTGGGGTAATGCCAATAATATATTCTATCTGGTGAACTATGTTCTTTTATTATGTTAAAACGAACTATACATCCAACAGACTGATAACCCTTTGCGTAACGGAGCAGAGAAACCCCTACTTTAAAAATCGCTGGCTGAGTCATTGCGAAACAAGTTTAAAGAACCTTGGGTTTGACCCTAAAGCTGTAGTGGCAACTGATATACAACACAGCCATAAATCTATTAAAGATAGGCTGCAGGAACACTATGCTAAGCTGGATATGGAAGCAATTCAAATATCGAGATTCTCCTCTAGCTTCCCTTTCCTAAAAATCTCTCATGGGGAAGAGAAATATCTCTCTGAGATCACATCCCCCCCTCTTCGCAAAGCTGTTATTGATTTGCATTTCCAGACAATGAAACAAACTTTAGAGATGGGAGATACAAGAACATCCCCAGAGAACAATGCTTATGCATTTGTGGCAGTCAGGAGGTGGAGGACACAATACATTATGTATTATATTGTAAACTGTATAAAATCTCTAGAGACAAATACCTAAAGGGATACCTAGCACTGGTAGTTAATCTTAAAGATATGGATAACATTATATATCTACTTACAAACACATCTAAGTCCACTATGTTAAATATAGCTAGGTTTGCAGTAGGGATGTGTATCATATCATTAAAATGTCCAATAATTATACAATAAGGTTGTTATCGGACATCCGATTAACGATAACAATATGATAGAAAAAACTCTGACAAATATCCGATCCAAAAATTTTCAGCCTGATTATATTGGATTATCGGACTGCCATATAAATAAACCTATAACTTCTGTATTTTAAAAGTTAGAGGCTTGAAACTTGGTCACAGTGCTCATGGGGTATGCCTAAGTATGTGTATGAAATTTGAGATCGATCCCTCCAACCCTCGATTTTATATGAGTTTATTAAAGATCGTTTACAGGTCAGAATGACAGCTCGCCACGTGTGTTCATTCAGACATGTCAAAAAGTTGCAGGATCTTTAATAAATTAATATAAAATCAAGGGTTGGAGGGATCACTCTCAAATTTCAAACACATACTTAGGCATAACCCATAAGCATTGTGACCAAGTTTCAAGCCTGTAACTTTGAACATACAGAAGTTATAGGCATTTTTTCTAAAAAATTCAGCTCTATAGGGCACAATGGGGCTGCAAATTAAATATCAGTTTTCCGATAATCGTGAAGATGATACGATTAACCTATGATATTATCGAGACGATAATTTTTTGGGTCCGAAATTCCAATAATGATAAAATACTAGGGATGTGCAAGCCTCCGTCAATCTCTCATACACTAGCCGCCGTTCCACATAAACTCCAGCCTGATCTACCACACAGCCATTACTATTAAGCTGTCTTTTATACATATCTGAACCCTGGCTCAGCATAGTCAATTATCTTATCTTAGTAGAAACATTCTCACTATCAGATTGACCTTCTCTGCAGCATAGAAAAAACTTGCTCTCTCTGCTCATTGACTTTAGCTGGCTTGTTCAGTCCTTCTGGACACTCAAATTTTTGTCCATTCAACTTTAGACAACTTAAACTTAAATTTTCCCTGACACTCCCATCCCCCAAATATGGCAAACAAGTCCCTGTCAGTACTTTTGTATGCCGATGCTGCTGCATTAAAAACATTGAACATTAAAAACTTGATATACAAAATTTAAAACCATAAAACATAAAAACAACAAATATTTTAAACATTTTAAACTTTAAGCCTGGCCAGAAATTCAGTGAAAAACCTTTAAGCTGTTAAAATGCCTGGGAGAAAAGAAAAGTTTTGACCTGGTGCCAAAAAGATAACAGTGAGGCCATGCTGCTGAAATCACTAGGTGCCTTACCCCCCACCCCAGGGTAAGGTGCCACCATGCTGCAGAAATTGCTGAGTTTCTCCTCCCAGAGGAAAACCCCCTGCTCCTTCCTTCCTCTCCACTGAGACCAGGAGCTGCAGCGCATGCTAGTTGCTATCTTCAGGGAAGGGCTTCAGCTCAGGGAAAGGTATATTGCTTTTAGAGATTCCCTCCCCTCTTTCCCCTGCTGTGTGTGTGTGTATACTTTAAGTCTCAAGAAGACTCCTTCTCACAGTCTTGAAAATACCTTTAAGCCTCCATTTGCTCAGCTAATTTCCCCAAAACTAGTTTGTGAATTTGAATTTGTTTAAACCTCAATAAATGTGCCATTCTTCAATAGTGTGGATTTCTTTGGGTAAGAATCACCTTATTTAGCCACATGTGCTCTATTGCCAATGTCTAAAGATTCCTTATAAGCAGGTGTGTAGGTCTCATTAGAATGTGGGCAAGTTTGTACACAGCTCTAATGAAAGAACATGATATAACAAAATACACAGCCAATCCTAGAGATAGCAGATTGTTGTGTAACTCTGCATATAAAATGAGTATCCTTTTCCACGTAATTATGAAGTGGGTGTAACATAGTGCCTTACGTCTAATTAATTAACTAGGAAGATTGAACTGAGGTTGGACGCCAAAGATCTTGGTGCCATGAGAAAGAACTTACATAGAATGGCATTTCATCTGATTCTGTGGATTCTGGCATCATATATGAGCATTTTCATTGCTTCCTTGCTGTTTGCATGGACAGTTTATTATAATATTAGGAGGACAGACATTCCTGCAGAGATAACTCAGTGTGCAAAACTTGGATGTGGTAATTTTATTATAGGATGCTTTATTGGAATGGTAAGTTTTCCTGATTTTAATATATTTATTTATTTATTTATTTTGATTTCTGTGAACAGCATGGCTTGTTTGGATGGCTTATTTAAAGATGTGACACAGAGTGAGAATATCTTTGCTAGCTGAATTTACTTGCACATTGATGGAATGGGACTATTCCATCCAGCTTTAAAATTGCTCCACTGGCTGCCAATTAGTTTCCGGGAGAAGTATAAAGTGTTGGTTATTACCTTTAAAGCCCTACATGGTTTGGGTCCAGGTTACCTGCGGGATCGCCTTCTCCCATACAATCCGCCCCGCACGCTCAGGTCCTCTGGGAAGAACTTACTGCAGTCAGCCAAGACTAGGCTGACAACCGTTACCCAGAGGACCTTCTCTTCTGCAGCTCCCAGACTGTGGAATGACCTGCCGGAGGAGACTCGTCAACTTAACAGTCTTTTAGAATTTAGGAAAGCCATAAAGACTGTTCTCTTCCGGCAGGCATATCCAGTGGAATTTTAGAATGTTTTAAGGATGTTTTTAGGATGTTTTAGGGTTTTTATGCAGTTTTAATAATATGTGTCATGTTTTAATCAGTTTTATGTATTTTATCATGTTGTTGTTCCCCGCCTTGATCCAGATGGAGAGGCGGGTAAGAAATAAATTATTATTATTATTATTATTATTATTATTATTATTATTATCTTAGATAGCTAGAAATATGCTTAACCTTTGTGTGGTCATACCTTGTAAAATTGCCTTTTGCAGATACATATTTTCATGGAACAACACCACTTCTCACACTTAGAAAATGGAAAGCCTTATGCATGTATTGATCATCCCAGTTAGTAGAAAAGTGTATGTAGAATGAATCTATAATTTGCTTTTTGGGTAGGAGCACTTTTGTGTTGACAGACATTGAAGAAAAAGAGTTTTATGTTTAAACATGCATGTGACATAAACGGTGGTGTTGATTTACATCCAGTAGAAGTAGTTCTAGTAATACAGGTCTGTCTGTCTCTTTGTCAGAATATTTATCGGTGTGTTTGCAACTTATTAAAATTTGCAGCCATAGCCAGAAATACAGCAGAGTAAACTGGGGTCATAACTTGATCAGCTTAAAAAAGAAGATCTACAACAAAATTTGCTATGTAACTATTATTAATTCAAGCTATTACGGGTGAGGCTGTCCTGACTATCATTTTGGAGGCAGTAAAATAATGTCAAAACAATTGGGCTGGGTACACTGATGACAATGTACTGCAATAATAATATAATAATAATGTTAATGCTGGTGCTTTTGAAATGATTTAATATAGTGAATTGCCTAAAAACGATTGTTAAAAACAATTCCCTATATAAGTCAAACTATAGAACACTATAATGAACCATACAAATTCCATACGCGTTTCGACCAATGGTCATCAGTGGAATAATTAGTGTTCAAAAAAATCCAGATATTAACTCTAAAATACAGAAATACAAAAAGATCAATGTTCATATCAATGGGTGCAACTGCAGTAATTTTTTAAAATATTTTTATTATTATTTTCAAACATAATACAACATAAACAACAAAAAATACAATACATAACCACATACCCCCCCCCCGTGCTTCCCTCCCCCCAGGAGACCTTCAATTATTCATTATTCTTCTTTTCAAAATTGTAAAGACTCTTTTGAAGGTATTTGCCCCTTCCCTGTTCTTAATACATATTCCAAAAATAGGCTCCATATATCTCCAAAATCATTCTTACTGGACATTCCCCTCTTTATTTTCATTTTACACATTAGCTTATCATTAAGTGCCATGTCCCATATTTCTTTATACCATTCTTCTATAGTATATATCCCTTGCCCTTTCCAGTTTTTAGCAATCATTATTCTGACGGGAGCCAGGAGGTTGTTTATCAATTCTCTCTTGTTTATATTCTTATTTCCTTTATCCCATATTGCTAGTAGAGCCAGCTTTGGGCTTAATTCCAATTTACTTCCAATTATTTCACTTATTTCTTTAAACACCTTTTCCCAATTTTTTTGTACATGTTCACAGCTCCACCACATATGAAAATAAGTTCCAACCTCCTGACACCCCCTCCAACAATTCTTGGACACTTTTCTGTCTATCTGATGAAATCTTACCAGCGTTAAATACCATCTCCATACTGTCTTATAATAATTCTCCTTAATTCTAATCGACAAAAGCTTTAACATTCTTGCATCGCATATCCTCCCCCAGTCATATTCATTAATTTGTTCCTTTAAATCGTATTCCCAAATCATTTTAAGAGAGTCTCGATATTCATCGTCCTCTATCAGAATTCTGTATATTTCACTAGTCAAACCTTTTCTAGTTTTAATTACTTCCTTCTTTCCTCTTGATTCAATTAAATCTTCAAATCTTGTATTATTTCTACATTTCTTATTTATCTTTTTCCATTCCTGTGTCCATTTTTCCAATTGTAAGCATTTGAACCAAGCTATCTTTTGTCCTTTTAACAACTCTCTAATTTGCACCTTATCTATCATTCTTTCCATCCAATTCCTTAACTTAATAATTTCCTGATCCTTCAGACTCCCTTCCAACTCTACTTTTAAATTCCTTGTGAAGTTTCCCACTACTACCACTGGGGAGAGTGGAGAGTCTCCTGGTACTAACTTTCCGTTTACTTTCTCCCAGATCTCTAGAATATTTTTCAGCAATGGGTTGTCCAGTCCCCTCAAGTCTTTCTTTTGAATTTTAAGAAAAAAATATTTTGCAATTTGAAATCTAGTTCCCCTGTTTGCGTTTCTAACCATTCTAAGTCTTCCTCCTCTAATATACTATTTATAACATATCTTAACTGATTAGCAATATAATAACTCTTTATATTTGGAAGTCCCAAACCACCTTTCTTTTGTGTCTTATACCATAACCCTTTATTAATCCTAGCTCTCTTATCTCCATTGCAATAAGCATTAATCATATTTTGCCAGCTCTTTAACTCTACTTCCGATATTTTAATCGGCAGCATTCTAAACAAAAAATTAATCTTAGGTAATATCTTCATTTTAATAACCGCTATTCTACCAAACCAAGAATGTTTTAATTTTCTATATACCTCTAACTTTTCCCCTACCTATTTTTTCAAACTTGCAAAATTAATTTCCTCTAACCTGTCTAAATCTTTTGCAATATTAACTCCTAAATAACGTACTATATTTTTAAGCCTAAGACCTAACTTAACTTTACCTTCCTCCATCTCCTCTTTGTTATAATTGAATAACATCATTTCTGACTTCCCCCAATTAACTTGTAGACCAGTAATCTCCCCAAATTCTCTCAAATGCTTCTTAATCAACTCCCCAGTCTCCAGGGGATCTTCTAATGTCAATAATGTGTCATCCGCAAACATATTCATTTTAATCTTCTCCTTTCCTCTTATCCCCTTCAATCTTACATCCTCCCTTATAACATTTGCCAAAATTTCTATCACTATAATAATAATAATAATAATAATAATAATAATAATAATAATTTATTTCTTACCCGCCTCTCCGTCTGGATCGAGGCAGTGAACAACAACATGATAAAATACATAAAACTGATTAAAACATAACACATATTATTAAAACTGCATAAAAAATCCCAAAACATCCTAAAAACACCCTTAAAACATTCTAAAATTCCACTGGATATGCCTGCCGGAAGAGAACAGTCTTTATAGCTTTCTTAAATTCTAAAAGACTGTTAAGTTGATGAGTCTCCTCCGGCAGGTCATTCCACAGTCTGGGATGACCTGCCGGAGTCTAGACAACCTTGTCTAGTTCCTCGAGCTAGTGTAATCTGTTGCGTTAACCCATCATTAACCATTATTTCTGCTTTATTATTTTTATACAACTGATCCATCACTCCCATAAATTTATCTCCAAGCCCAAATGTTTTCAAAATTGTTTTAAGTGCTGGCCATTCCATGCAATCAAAGGCTTTGAATATATCCAATGCAAACAAACCTGCTTTTAAATTCCTTTTTTAAATAATATTAATTATATTTAAAACTCTTCCAATTAGATTACGCATTTGCCTTCCTGAGATAAATCCACATTGATCTTTTCTAATATATTTATATATAAACGTACCCATTCTTTTTGCCATTATTGCCATAAAAATTTTTGCATCTTGATTTATTAACGGTATTGGTCTGTAAGATGCTGGATCCGTCAAATCCTTTCCTGGTTTTGGGATTAATATAATCAAGGAATGATCCCACGATGGCGGGGTCTTTCCTCCTTCTATTATACTATTAAATAATTTTTTCAATCTTGGTATTAAAATTCCTCTAAATGTCTTATAATATTCCGGCCCCAAACCATCCATTCCCGGAGATTTTCCTCCTTTTAACTTATCAATAATTCCTTCTATTTCTTTCTCAGTAACTAATCCTTCCATATAATCCCTATCTTGCCCCTGTAATCTTATTTTCCAATTCCTCTCTACATATTCCAATACCTTAACCTGTGAACCCATATCTGATGTATATAATTCTCTATAAAATTCCTGAAATATATTTAATTTATCCTTCATTAAATTACAACTTTTCCCTGTCTTATCTCTAATTGTCCCTATCATATTCTTAGCCTTTTTTGACTGAGTGGACCTAGCCAGCATCTTCGAATTTTTATTACTATATTAAAAAAAAATCCCTCCTTAAATATAGCAAATCCCTTTGGACCTGTTCTAACTCTTCTTTCTCTAATTCCTTTTTCTTAGCTTGAATTTGGGCAAATAGGCGTTTATCTTTTGTCTCTCTTAGCTTCTCCTCTAAATCCCTTACCTCCTTTTTAATCTTTTTATTTTGTGCTTCCTGTTGTTTTCTTAGGGTACACATTTCCCTAATACAAATCCCTCTTACCACAGCCTTCATAGTGTCCCATATTAACCCATGCGAGTTTGAGTCCTTTTCATTAATTTCCCATATTTCCTGCATTTCTTTTTTTATTTTCCCCGTTATATTTTTATTATTTAATAACCTTGTATCCATTCTCCATCTCTTAGCTTGTTTATAATCCTTCTTCATTTTAATATCCATCGTCATTAATGCGTGATCAGTGACTTTAATTACCCCAATATCACAATCTATAAGTTTAGACATCATATTCTTTGACACAAAAATATAATCAATCCTAGAATAACTCTTAAACCTTGGTGAGTAGAAGGTATATTTCCTTTCTTCCCCTTTTAATACCCTCCAAACATCCATTAGTTCTTTTCCCTCCATTAATTTGCTTAACCCCGTCCTCCCACCACTCTTAAGATCTCTTAAAATGTTATCCCTGTCTTTCCCTTTGTCTAATACCATATTAAAATCACCTGCCATCACAATGTTCTTTTTACCCACTTCTCCCACCACATTCAAAACTTCCTCGAAGAATTCCATTTGTTTCCCATTTGGAGCATATACATTAATCAATATATATTCCTCCTCCCCCACCATGCAAGAAATTATCAGAAATCTTCCCACTTCATCCTTCTTCACCCTTTGTATTGTAATACCACATTTTTTTGAAATTATTATCGCTACACCTCTCACTTTAGAAGTACCAAAAGACTTTTCATAAACGCCCACTTCCCTCATCCGAAGCTCATTTACGCCCTCCTTTGTTTGATGAGTTTCCTGCAAAAAAAATTACATCTGCTTTCTCTTTTTTTAATAACATTTCTATTCTCTTCCTTTTTATAACAGTTCCTAGCCCCTTAACATTTAAAGTTGCAACCCTTAATTTATTTTCCATCTATCTCTTTCACACAAATCTCTAGATTGGTCTCCCTCTGTGACACACATACCCCCCTCCCTCCCCCTCCCCCCACACTTACCCCCCCATCTTCACCCCCCTCCTCACCAGACTTTTCTGGGCAATGGCCCCAAATATTATTAGAACTCTTCGGGGGGGGAGAAGCAACCCAACATTCCCGGAGCAGAAATCTGACCCTACCCTCCCTTAATCTCTTCTTATCCCTATTACAATAATATTTCTTCATTGACTGCTTCCTCCTGCAGCGCCTTCCTCCTGCTTTTGACTGCTTCCTCCTGCAGCGGCTTCATCCTGCTTTGTTTCTCCAACATCCGTGGGATCAACTAAACCCAGCTTTTCCAAAAGATCCATCCCTTGCTCACTTGATGTTATTCTATGTTGTTTCCCTTTCCACATAAATCTCAAAAAGACTGGATACCCCCAACTATATGTTATTGATCTCTTCTGCAAAGCCACTGTACACAGTCTAACACTCTTCTGCCACTGCACGGTTTGAGGGCATAGATCCTGGTAAACCTTGATTGGTGTTGCTTGTAGCATCAGCTGGCCTTGATGTCTAATTGCTTGCATCAACTTTTCTTTCTTGTAATAATTGGCAAATTTAACAATTATATCCCTTGGGAGCATCCCCTTCTTCTTATAACCTACTCTGTGGATCCTCTCAATATCCGCCATCTCCCAAGTTTCCTGAGGTTCCACTTCCTTAATCCATGCCAGAATTGTATCTCTTAAAGCCTTAGGGTTCTCCCCCTCTCTCTCTCCAAAAGATCTAATTCGAATGTTAACTCTCCTGTCTCTA
This sequence comes from Anniella stebbinsi, assembly GCA_029215795.1. Classification (NCBI taxonomy): domain Eukaryota; kingdom Metazoa; phylum Chordata; class Lepidosauria; order Squamata; family Anniellidae; genus Anniella; species Anniella stebbinsi. The sequence goes on along the minus strand of JARDYH010000001.1, from coordinate 410,749,324 downwards.
TCTTCCAAGGCAATTAAACGCAAGTCCATCTCCTTCAAATGCTCCCCTTGCTGCTTGCTATCTTCCTGCAGCTTCCCAGTCTCCCTCTCCAATTTCTCCACACTTTCCACCACAGTTTGAATGTCCAACATAAATTCAATCTGTGAGTCCTTAATTCTTTACATTAATCTTTCCTCCTGCTTCAGCAAGGCCGCCTCTAACACTTTCTGAAATTTGTCCATTAAATCATCTGATGTCTCTGCTTGACTCTCTTTGGGCACTTTAGGAACTGCACCTGCCACTTTAAGAACTACGCCAGATTTAGTGCTTCTGGAGTGACTTGGAGATGTTTTTCCGGCCTTGTCTGAATGCTGCGTTTTGTCCGGCATTTTGTCTGGCAAGATTCCAGAAACTCTCGCGAGCCGATGCCAATTCCTATCTGAAGGATGATCTTTCAACAGCCTGCTCCACCTTTTTGCTTTCTTTTCATAAAGCTAAACTCGTAAATCCGCACCCCTCACCTAAATCTTCGCTGTCCGCCTCAGATATCCTCTCGGCTCTTATCAAACAAGTACATTTCGGCTTCTAACACTTTCGGCTGGAGGTTAAATGTCTCTTTTCCCACTTAAATCACTTCCGTCTCTCCCTCCAGTCTTATCAGTCAGTCTTACTTCTCCCAATTAAAATCCATTAATTACCGTTACTGATCGCCTGCCAGAGTTCTCTCTCTGCTGATATCACAGCAATCCAGCAGTTTCGTTCTCCACAGATACAGCAAAGCTTCCGGACCCGAAATCAGATCTTTGATTAACAATCCATTCTCTCCAGATAGGTATTTTATAGTTATTTAGATCGCTTCTTAATGAGAGTGAGAGAGTTCCGACCTCACTCCATGCCCGTTAGGCCACATCCAGATATGATAGTGTTGGAGATACATTTTTATGGATAGGTACCTGCCCTTCACTTTCCAACAGGTAGGCATGTGTATTCTTATCAATATATCCCATAAATAGTGCTTTATCTACTAATGTGGATATTTCCCTCTGTACTTGTATAGTTGGGTCATGCTGACATTGCCTATAGTGGTTAGCCTTATTCAGATGGCGGTATGCTTCCTGAAGGTAGTCATCTTCATTCATAACCACTATGGCTCCCCCTTTGTCGGCTGGCTTAAATATTACATCTTTGTAGCTCTTTAAATCCATCAATGCCATGTTCTCTTCTCTTGTGAGGTTGTACTATGTTTGTACCTCCGTCTTTTCTAAGTCCTCAACTTTCCTAGTTACTAGTTCCTCATCCTACAATTACTCATTCTTTACAAAATAAGTTTCTGTTTATGGATAGGCAAAAGTCTTAAATGGTTAAGTTTTAATATATGATATATTTTTTGATTTTTTAAATATAAAATACAGTGTTGGTAGGAATTTTTAACTTACAATATTTTAAATATCACTTTGGTGTATTATAGGTTTTATTACTGCAGTGGCACCCATTGACATGAACATAGATTTTTTTTGTATTTCTGTATTTTAGAGTTAATATCTGGAATAATTTGAACACCAATTATTCCACGGAGGAAGGCCATTGGTCGAAACGCATATGGAGTTTGTATGGTTCATTACAGTGTTCTATAAACTCCAGCCTGACACTCAAACTTTTGTCCAATCAACTTTAGACAACTTAAACTTAAATTTTCCCTGACAGTCCACCAGGGAGGTTACCTGATTGAACAATAAAAAGGCTTTCCTGTCCTGCTTGTGAGTCCCTAGGTGACAGCTGGTTGGCTGCTGTGTGAACAGAAGGCTGGACTGGATGGACCCTTGGTCTGGTCCTGCACAGCTCTTTTTATGTTCTTATGTTCTTTAGAGCTTTTTCATTATGACCCTAGAATCAGAGCTCTGGATTATTTGCAGGAGATTAGCAAGGGAATATGCCTCACATCTCTTTAACAATAACAACAGCATCAACAATAATAGCAACAACAACATAATATTTCTCCCCCCCCCCAAATTAGGTTGCTGAAATGAAGGACACTTGGGGTAACCCAGGACCTTTTCTACACAGGGGATTTACTGTGGCGCTACTGCACTTTACTCATGGGTGTGACACATAACATCTCCATCTCTCTGTAGCAACCACAGGCTGTCATACTGTAAACCTGTGTTTTTGCAAAGTTGTTTTGTGATAGATTTTCCTGTCATGACAGCTTCAGTGCTGTTAGAGAGCCTGTGCCTAAGGCTGGAATTGATAGGGGCACAAATGCTAAATGCAGTTTATATGCATTCATTCCCTATGTCTTTCTCTAAACAGGGGCTTCTTCTGGAAAAGGTTGGCATTTGCCACAGGTATAGAGTCTGGAGGATCGCAATGAATGGAATCCCACCAATGAATGACTCAAGACTAATTATCAAGGATCTGATTTTTGATGAAGTGCCAGTGAGGGTATACTGTCCGAAAACTTTGCCTGTTGGGAACAGAAGAGGAGTGTTGTACCTTCATGGCGGAATAGGCTTGATAGGGAGCTTCCGTAAGTTCTTTGAAGTGAGCCTACAATTTTTCATTATATTGCTTTGGAAGAATTTGGATTGGCACTTCAACATCAAGGGTTGTACTTCTCCAATATTCACTTCAATTTAAAGTGCAGGATGGGGCCCTGTTGTAAGGGTGAAGGGTTCCATTGCAATTTCTAGGTTGTGGTTGCCTACATTGCCCCTTTAAGGCTGCCATTTGAGCAAATGGGGCATTTTAGGATGAAAAAGAGCTGTCATTTCTATGGAAAATGGTAGCTTGCTGAGGAAGCGGTTGCCTGTGCCCTGCTGCTGAGGGCCCACAGTCTGCCCAACATGTTGCCCTATGCCGTTCACTGGGTTTGGGTAAGTGGAGGGGGTTCAGTACATCGGGCATGCATAGGATGGTCCGTCTATCCCTGGTTTCGTTGCAATTTCTAGCTTCATGGCCAATGAACTATTCTTAAATTTTGGAGAATATGTATCTGCCTCTCACCCCAAAGAGCTTTTGATAGAACTTTCAGAAATGCTGAGAAATATTTGAAAATGAACACACCCACCACAATGGCTTGGATCTATTCACTTGTCAACTGCTAGCCCCATTCGATGTTTATTATTATTTTCTTTATTTATATATTCATTAGATTTTTATACTGCCCATTAGCCAAAGCTCTTCAGGCAGTGCACAATTGAAACCATAAGATACAACAGTGCCAGACAAAGTTAAAACATTAAGCATTAAAAGAAAAAGGCAATATAGGATATGTAAGTAATTAGGATATAACAAAATGTACCTGATCGTATCAGCCCTGATATCTCATGTACATCACGACTTCTTTTGCAATGAAACATCACCAGAGAGGCTTATTTTTTTTCTTTAAGTAAATAATTGAGGAAGTTATTAAGTAACCTCCCTTTAAAGAAATGTCTGTTTTTCAGAAGCGTATGAAAGGACAAGTCGCTTCATTTCACGAGAAAGTGATTCTGTGGTAGTGACCGTTGGGTAAGTGGATTCACCTGGTTGTAACAGAAAGAAAGGATAGCTTGTTCTACTGCCAGAGAGGCACCACTAGCTGCTTTCTTTACCCAAAACTAGACACACGGTCCCAAGGTAGTAACACCTCCCTTAGCATTGACTCTCCCCACCTGAGAAACCCATAGCTGCCTCTGGAATAGAAACAGGAGCCTGGAGGCACCATGTGAAGATCCAGGGCTTTTAAAACATGTATCCAGATGTAAAAGCTGCAGTTTTTATCAGAAAAGAAATGCAATTCTCAAAGAACTGCAATTTTGCACAGTTCAAAAAAGTCCAAGTCCTGAAAAAAGTTGAATTGTGTTAGCTGATGGAAAGAGTGATTGATAACAATGTGGAGAGTAAAGTGAATAGTCCAGGCTCCTCTAGAACCTCCTTTGAAGTGCCTCGGCTATTGGGTGGTATAGAAATGCAATAAATAAATGAACAAACAAACCTCTGGCTCTTGTCAAACATAACAGTTTCCCATCCTCCTGCCTCTCTCCCTGCAACTTCCAGCATATTGTGTTTCATGAAGGAAATCAATCTAAATCTAGAACATAGGAATTCCTTTCCTGGAAAAGTTGTCAGATGCTATGAATCATGATAAGGTGGTGTCATGCCAAAAGAAGATCCATAGAATCATAGAATAGTAGAGTTGGAAGGGTCCTATGAGGTCATCAAGTCCAACCCCCTGCTCAATGCAGGGATCCACCTTAAAGCATCCCTGACAGATGGCTGTCCAGCTGCTTCTTGAAGGCCTCTAGTGTGGGAGAGCCCACCACCTCCCTAGGTCATTGCTTCCATTGTTGTACTGCTCTAACAGTCAAGGAAATTTTTCCTGATGTCCATCCGGAATCTGACTTCCTGTAACTTGAGCTCATTATTCCGCATCTTGCTGCACTCTGGGATGACGGAGAAGAAGTATGGCATTTGAAGCAGGGACCTTAATAGGGTAAAGTTACATAAAGCATTTGTGTCTGAAAGTATCAGCCCAGCCGAGCAGTCCCTAATGGAAACAACGAGAAAAACCATCCTTAAAACTATTGAGAGATTTTGCCAAATATAATGAGACAACTGATGGGGACAAAATTGTTAGGCTTCAAGAAGAGGAACGTCATCTGTCTAGATTTATCATTGTAATGAGTGGACAGCCACATATTCACCTTGATAAGGCACCTGGGAGGAGGAGGAACAACAACAACAACAACAAACAATAAATGGAGTGGTGAACCATGTTTGCCACAATCATTCTTCATAGCAAGAAATGTGTCGCAGCAAAGCTGAGCTGCGCAAGAGTCAGAATATAACTGAAGCAAGTACCAATCCCATGGCAACCTTCCTAGCTCCTCTCTAGGATGAAAAACCAAGGCGAGAAGAGCATCCACTCAAATCAGAAAAAAGGGGGGAGAAGCAAGTTCTCAGAATGCTGAAATATTTTATTAATTCACACCCAACTTTTTTCGGCCTGTGTGGTTTTGGAAAAGGCCTTCTTCAGGGGGCTGCAACATTAAGAATACAATACATTATGCTTATAGGGATAACACATAAGAAAAATATAACTGTACAAAGGTAATTGGGAACATTTCCTCAAAAGGCCTATACCCATGTATAGGTTTCTTAAAAACTGTTTCAATATTATATCTTACATTATGAAGGCTCTGGGGCCTATATATGTTGTTCATTATAAAACATTTAAAAAATTTCTTAGTATAAAAACATGTATCAAAGGTTTAATATATAAGTTCTTCCTTGGTTGGAGAAGTCTGCAGAAAACTCTAAACAAAAGGATAGTCACTATTGTATTCACTGGCGACTAAGGAAAAGAAATCAATCTTGAACCCTGTTTTTTATACTCCTACTTTTTTCTATTGTTGCATCATTTTCTATGTATTTTAAGAGCGCTTTTTTGCAGGTGTTTATGTGTGGAGATGAGATGTGCAAGTTCTCAAATTGCATCATTATTGCTGTTATGTGGGGGGTCACTATGGTGGTTGCTGAGTCACAGCAGAGGCAAAAATTCTAAATCTAAATTTAAGCCATTGGGATGTAAAGTTCGTAGCTTCAGGATCCACTCTATTTTCTTTCTCAATATCAAATTGTTGTTAACCATGTAGTGTGGCTTCTTAACCACCCTGAACAACTCAACAGCAAACCATAGGTTCTTAAGATGGCTTGTTCACAAAAAATAAACCACATTGCACCATTAACAAGCCACGCTGCAGGAAATTGCCTGTTATGTGAATCCAGTTTTTGAGTTGGCCATCCTGAGAAAGACTGACAAGTTTCTGTTCCCATACACTGAGGGAGCCTGAGGGAGCCTGTTACTGACCATATAGTGATGATTTTCTATGTAGAAAAAGAAAGCCGGTCTGCTTAGAAAAAGTACAATATATATCATATAGGGGGGAAAGGTCCCTATTTCATGAAATGTAGAGTGATGAATTGAGACAACTTCTTGCTTTTTCTGTAGATTCCGTTTAGCTCCAGAGCATCTATACCCAGTCCCAGTTCTGGACTGTTGCACTGCTACTATACACCTCTTGAAGAATGCAGAGCGATATGGAGTGGACCCCAACCGCATCATCATTGGTGGGGACAGTAGTGGAGGCAGCGTTGCTGCTGCAGTTTGTCAAGAACTGGTGACAAGGAAGGGTCTCCCAAGGCTACGTGCCCAGTTCTTGTTCTACCCATTTCTCCAGGCAGTGGACTTCAGTTTGCCTTCCTACCAGCAAAACCATTCAGTTCCTGTCCTGTTCAAAAAACGGGCTATCAAACATGGCTTCTTTTATCTCACTGGGAAATATGTTGACCTGGATAAAATTATGAAGAGTGCCCACGTTCCTGAGGATATGAGGGTGAAGTGCAGAAAATGGATCAGTGCAGATCACATTCCAGAAGAATTTAAGGTCAGGGGTTATGTGCCTCAAGCATTTGCTCCATTTTCAGAAAAACATTATGAAATTGGCAAAGAAGCCCTTGAGCCCATGTTTTCCCCACTTTTAGCTGAAGATATTGTCATCTGCCAGCTCCCTGATACGTTCATTTTAACCTGTGAATATGATATTCTCAGGGATGATGGACTGTTGTACAAGAAGCGCCTGGAGGACAACGGTGTGCCAGTGACATGGCATCATGTTAAGGATGGATTCCATGGAATATCATTTGGAATTGATAATGGATTATATGAATTTCCAAGCACACGGGACATTTTTCAACATTTAATAGACTTCTTAAAAGATTTATAGAACTATATAATCCATTTTCTTCTGTGTTGCTGTTGAGAGTACATGGATGGAGGAAATAACAAGACTATGTGGGGTTTAAAATTGGGCCATATGTCATTGAATGATCTGCAAAGGGGGAAGAACCTAAGCTGGCATCCTGTCCAGACTGTTACCCTGCTGTTACCTTGCTGTGCCATGAACTGGGCGAGACATTGAATGCCTGTTGAATGGTGTCTGTGAGATTGCCACCCCCCAGGCTTGCCCCTGTTGTGGAAGGGAAGCCTTCCCCTGCCACCTCCCCAAGATTATAAAACTCTGAGTGAGTGAGGTGAGTTGGCCTCATAGGTAACCCTTATCACCCAACTGGGGTCGAAAAAGCCTTTAGCTGGGAGCCTTAGGCATTTCCTGTCAACATGTATCAAATTTTACTCAGTGGTGTTATTCTTCTGTGTCTATGGTGGAATATTTCTTTAGTCTTCAATAACCTGAACTCTTTGGAGACATGACCTTGACATCCCTCTAGTGGTTTTAAACAGGATGTTGATATGGAGTTATAAAGAGCTTGTCTAACGCCTCATCTACACCTGCAGCCCTTTGGAGAGTGGGGAGGGATAGTCATGGAGTTTTCCACTTCTGGGATCATCCCACAGGGGCCACATGCCAGCGAGTTGTCCCAGAACTAAAGAGGGACATTCCAGGATGCCATTTTTTTTAAAAAAAACAACAACAACTGCGCAAAGGTACATTTTTGAACATACACACACACACACAACAAACCTGGCACTGGAAGATGCTCAGTGCCATCCCAAAGATGGCAAAAATGCTCTCCCTATCACCCCTGATGCCCACAGACTCCCATCTCAGAGCTCCGTGCCCATTTCCTGAGCCCCAGCATGGAGAGCCACACCACCTGTGTAGCTTGGGATAGTCCCAAGACAGTGGGAAAAACCAGGAAAAAAAGCAGTCCCAGCTATCCCGGGAGAATTCAGTGCTCGTTCCCAGTTCACCTCAGGATCAGCTGTACATCGTGTACATGTACGACCTCGTGACCACCCTGGGATAGATGGCAGGTGTATACAATTTGTAATCTATTCCTATTTTGTTACATCAACTAATATAATAAATGATATACTGACAACACAAATGTGCCTCATATGTAGTCAAGTTAATAGCCATGTCACATCAGGCAAGAGCACCCCATGAGTGGAAATTACCCCTCCCCACCCCCATAAAGCTGGATCTGGAGATCTGTCTTGAAACATTGCATCCAGGTTCAATTCTATTAAAGGAAGGCAACAGCGGTGGGTGGGTGGATAGCTTCTGTTGCAATTGCATACCTGCTAAGTCCCTGCCCACCAAAATGTCTAGATCATCTTACCACTCACCTCCAAAATGCCTCCATTCTCTCATTTGCCTTTCTCTTGAAAAACAACACACACACACACACATCTCGAATGTATGAAACTCACCATGCTGCAGTTCCTTTTCCCTCCAAGCCTGTTATTCGACCAATCCACTATTAATTGGTCGAGTAAAACACAGGAGAGTCCCTCACAGTTAAACAACCTGCAAACCTCCATGGCCTCATCTATACCAAGCAGGATATTGCACTATGAAAGCAGTATATAAAAGTCAGGAGCCATACCAAGCAGGCTATAGCAGTATGAAAGTAGTATATGGGATGTGTCAATGGGCTCCAACACTTGTCAGTGCACTTCAATACCGCTACAAAGCAGTAGTGTCGCTCCTGCCTTTTATATACCACTTCCATATCACTTTCATAGTACTATAACCTGCTTGGTGTAGGCTGACCAGATAAAATCCAGGTCAGGGCTCATATAACTTTCACAGTTGTAAAGAAAAGGGAATTTCAGCCAGTGTCATTTGTATGCAATTAGTTCCTGGTGAAATTCCTTCTTCATCACAATAGTTAAAGTTGCAGGCACTATACTAGAGTGACCCCATACAAAAGAATGCAGGCCCCCTGCAACTTTAACTTTTGTGATGAAGAGGGAATATTACCAGGAACTAATTGCATACAAATGACACTGGCTGAAATTCCCTTTTCTCTACAACTGTTAAAGTTACATGAGCCCTGACCTGGATTTTATCTGGTCACCCTAGCGTGGTGTAGATGAGGCCCATGAGTGACCAATTCAAAACATACGATTAAAGCCTCATGTAGAGAAGCCCTGCATGGTGACAGGTAATAGCAAGTAGGGATGTGCACGCCCGAAATTATCATATCGTATCGTTATCGAGATTTCGGACCAAAAAAATTATCATCTCCGATAATATCATAGGTGGTCCATAACGTATCGTATCAGATTTCTGATAAATATTGGAAATACGATATTATATCGTTTCTACATCTTGCCCTAGAGAGAGTTGCTTTTGAGTCTGAAAGGCCTAAACCTTCTTAATTTTCCAAATTACAGGTTTGAAATTTCGTCACAGAGCAGACTGAGTGTTGCTAATCATGTGTGCCAAATTACAGAACAATAGGTGCAAGCGTTACTTGGAAGTAAGCTTTCAAATACACTGTTTCAGGTGGCTGAAACGTGGTCCTTTTTCAAGAGATGTTGTCATCCAGTACTCATGGGATGGCCTTGAGGGGATTCATCTGTGCCCAATTTCAAATGCACAGCTGCAGGCGTTACTCGGACGTAAGCTCTCAACAACATGCACTGTTTCTAGTAATGCACTACATGTACATGCTGCTGCTGCTGAGACTTATAGGTATTATATGAATAATACATACAATGAATGAACTTTCCAAACCTGTGGATAAAGCTACCTAGTAGGCAAGCAGTGCCTTCCATATGCATAAAAGTAAAACGTGTTAATCAGAAGATGGTGAACTGCTGCTGCCTTGTCTCATTGATTAGGCCACGTATGTCAAATGAAATAATGAAAGGATTGGGGGTAGGGAAATAGCACGGGTGTTAGTTATTTTAGCCAGCCATAGCCTGGCAGGGCCTCATTGGGCCAGGAGAGATACCCCTGCAGTGGGCAACCTGGAGGATCCCAGCAGAAGCATATAATGTGCTGCTTTTACAACTGTGAGAATGCCATCAAAACAACCATCACGCACCGCCTTGACCTCATCGTGCTTCAAATGACCCAGTCTGCCCGACATCCCCATGCAGGCAGGTTGGCATTTCTTCATGCCAGAGCTGCGCACATTGGCTGGAGCAGAGGCAAATAAAAGTCACGTTTGGAATAGAGGTAGGCACATTGGCCAATTGATAATATAATATGAGTCCCCGGCAGGCACATTGATAAGAGTCCCCTTCTGGGTAGGCACATTGGCCAATTGATAATATAATATGAGTCCCCGGTAGGCACATTGGCCAACTGATAATATAATATGAGTCCCCGGCAGGCACATTGATAAGAGTCCCCTTCTGGGTAGGCACATTGGCCAATTGATAATATAATATGAGTCCCCGGCAGGCACATTGGCCAATTGATAATATAATATGAGTCCCCGGCAGGCACATTGATAAGAGTCCCCTTCTGGGTAGGCACATTGGCCAATTGATAATATAATATGAGTCCCCAGCAGGCACATTGGCCAATTGATAATATAATATGAGTCCCCGGCAGGCACATTGATAAGAGTCCCCTTCTGGGTAGGCACATTGGCCAATTGATAATATAATATGAGTCCCCAGCAGGCACATTGGCCAATTGATATGTGTGTCCGGCAGGCACATTGGCAAATTAATAAGAGACCCTTCTGGGCAGGCGTAGCCAGGCATATTGCCTGGACCAAATTCTAAAAAACAACAACAACAACAACAAATGTGTGAGGGGGATGCTTCTGCAGTCCCTCACTAACGGACTCCATGAGGAGCAGACCCAGGGGACATAGTGACGAAAAATAAAAATACAGGACTCTCTCTCTAGGCTCCCTAAAGCAATCCTTCCAGTCCAGACTGGAACCATTGGCTGGAGCAGTGTCTTTCAAAAGAAAGAAAGAAAGAATAAAATGTGTGAGAGAGGGATGCTGCTTCTGCTTTGCACAGTCCCCCTCCCTAAAGCAGTCCCTCCAGTCCAGACTGGAACCATTGGCTGCAGCAGTATATTTCAAAAAGAAATAAAAAATGTATGAGAGGGAGAGACAGGCACCCCAGAACTGCCCCCAGCAGCAACAGCATCTCTCCTAGACCCAGAGCCACGTCGCTCAAGGTGCGTCTTAGAGCCGCGTTTCATACTGCTACAATGTAGAAAATGATTGCAACAAAAAAGTATGCTTTGCCCACAGTTTGTGACTTCATATGCTGCTTTAACCACACAGATCCTGTGTAGCAGGCTAGACACAGCAGCAGCACACTCACAGTCAATCAAGCAAACGCACACACCCAGAGAGAGAGAGGGAGATAAATACAATTTTTAAAAATATAATATTTTTTTTTAAGAAAGTTCAACAGGGCAGAGGACAAACAAACTCCCCCTCAGTCACAGCACCCCCACTAAGTACCTAACCCCAACCAGAAAACATACTATAAAAATAAAAATTATAACTCAAAGTCTTAAACACACAGGCAGCAACGCACAGGCAAACGAACCTGAGACACAAAGATGCAAGAGATTACAATGAATCTCCAGCAATTCACCACCAAGACCCAGGAGCCAGGACAGAGCTCCTACAAACCCACCCTTCTCCCCTCAACGCCTAACTCCCAACAGAGCCTGGAACACCAAGTGTGGGGGTTCCTCCAACATTGTGATTGGCTCCTGCTGGAATCCTTGCTGCACGATTGGTCACTGAAACTGTCAGTCTCATCAAGCACACCCCACCTTCTAGCTCCGTCCATGTAGCGGCAAAAGAGAAAGCGCCTTCCGATAACACGATAAAATACGATACTTATCGTTGCAATTTCTATCATTTCCGATAATTATCAATGGATTCCTTATGATTTCCTTCCATATCGTTATCATTCAATGGAGGCACAATAGAGAGCATATTGTATCGTTATCGGCGATTTTAACGATATGATACACATCTGTACTAGAAGGCAATTTCTTCCCTGCATGACAATCCTAGGCTTTGCATTCTTCTCTCTCCATCATACAGGAACCACATCTGCCCTGATTATTTTTGTCTCTAAGTAGCACACCTTCTGCAGCAGAGATGTCCCTCCTCAGACAAGTATGAGTACACTGTATAGAAGAGAGCTTGCAAAACGAACCCATCAATTCAAGGAGAAATCGTTTTGCAAAATGGCCCCTTCCACAACTGTGTTTCATTGAATCATGTCACTGATCCTGCAGACCTCAAAGTCCCAAAGGTTTAAAAAGTGTCCATGCTGGAATTGTGGGGTTTACTTCTGATTAGACATGTATAGGATTAAATTGTTTCCCACTGTTTTGGGTAACTCAGTGGAATTTATTTCTGATTAGACATGCATAGAATTGTGCTATTAATCTCCTCCCCCACCCTAAATTATAGCATGGAACTCATTTTTAAACTCTAGGTCTGCTTTTGAGTAAACTATGGGCCTTTCTACACCATAGGGGTGTAGAGGGAGGGGGTGATCCCAGAAGTACCTGCTTCCAGGATCGTTGCTGTAATGCAAACGAAAGTGCAACACCCCAGCTTCCTCCTGGGCCATTGCACATCACAACCAACATTATTTTTTTTACGGGTGGAGGAAGCACACAAGTGCATGTGCGGAAAAGGTAAGATTTTTTTTTAAAAAAACCCATGTGCAATAGGCCCCCTATCCTCCTCCCTGCCATCCCAGGGGTGGCGAAATTGCTGCCACCCCCTCCCCTGATGTGCACAGAGCCACACTGAGTGGCTCTGTGCCCATTTCTGCTGCTGTGCTTATTCACGAGTCAGCACGGCAGCAGCCGGGACGGGCGGCCATATCTCTCGCAGTCTCAAGGTGTTCCCCAGGACCACGAGAAGATTTGAGTTTCCCCAGGGATCCCTTATCCCGGGGGAAATTCGTGCCCTTCCCCGCTGCCCCCGGGAGTCCCTATGCATCATTTGGACTCACAGGGACCACCCAGGGGCTACCCCAGCTCAAAGGGATGGTGTAGAAATTAGGGATGTGCACTGACCCCCCGGATCGGATCGGATAGCGGATCGGAATCGGACCTGGGGGGTCGGATCGGATCGGATCGGATCGGAGGCTGGTCGGATCGGATCGGACCAGATGTCCGATCCGGATCGGACGCCATTTTGAATGCTTTTTCCCATAGCCAAGTATTGTTTTACAAAAACGCCTATAACTTTTTCATTTTTAAAGATAGAAGGATGAAACTTGGGGACATTGTAGACTGGTTAGGGATAGTTATCTGTGAGAAATTTCAGAAAGATTGGTGCATGAGTTTTGTGGCAATTAATTTTTTAATAAATACCCAGGAATGCTTATAACTTTGTCATTTTTAAAGTTACAAACATGAAACTTTGCCACATTGTAGGAGGTACCTTGGGACCTATGTGTGTGAAATTTCAGAAACATAGGTGCTTGCCTTGTGTGGCAATTAATTTTAGAAAAATGGGTAGTAGTGGGGTAAATACAGTTACGCCTCCCATTTTTTTATTTTTTAAGATACAAACAGGAAACTTGGGCACATTACAGATACCACTTGCCTTGATATGTGAGTGAAATTTCAGAAACATTGGAGCTTGCCTTGTGTGGCAATTAAGTTTTGAAACAATGAGGAAAGAAACACCTATAACTTTGTCATTTTTAAAGTTACACACATGAAACTTTGCCACATTGTAGGTGGTACCTTGGGACCTATGTGTGTGAAATTTCAGAAACATAGGTGCTTGCCTTGTGTGCCAATTAATTTTAGAAAAATGGGTAGTAGTGGGGTAAATACAGTTACGCCTCCCATTTTTTTAGTTTTGAAGATACAAACAGGAAACTTGGGCACATTACAGGGAACACTTCACTTGATATGTGTGTAAAATTTCAGAAACATTGGTGCTTGCCTGGTGTGGCAATTAATTTTTGAAACAATGAGGGATTCATTGGACAGCACTTGCCCATAGGGATTCATTGGACAGTACTTTCCCATAGGGAATCATTGCATTGCACTTTCCCATAGGGAATCATTGCATTGCACTTTCCCATAGGGAATCATTGCATTGCACTTTCCCACTGAGAAATACAGTTATGCCTCCCACATTTTTATTTTTGAAGATACAAACAGGAAACTTGGGCACATTGTAGACTGGTTAGGGATAGTTATCTGTGAGAAATTTCAGAAAGATTGGTGCATGCGTTTTGTGGCAATTAATTTTTTAATAAATACCCAGGAATGCCTATAACTTTGTCATTTTTAAAGTTACACACATGAAACTTTGCCACATTGTAGGTGGTACCTTGGGACCTATGTGTGTGAAATTTCAAAAACGTAGGTGCTTGCCTTGTATGGCAATTAATTTTAGAAAAATGGGTAGTAGTGGGGTAAATACAGTTACGCCTCCGATTTTTTTATTTTTTAAGATACAAACAGGAAACATGGGCACATTACAGGGAACACTTCACTTGATAGGTGTGTAAAATTTCCGAAAGCTGGGTCCAGGCATGTGGTGGCAATTAATTTTTGAAACAATGAGGAAAGAAACGCCTATAACTTTTTTATTTTAAAAGTTAGAAGTCTGAACATTGCTCACTTTGTAGATGGGTTAGGGGTAGATATGTGTCAGAAATTTCAGAATGATAGGTCCAGGCATTTGATGGCTATGGAATTTTTAGATTAAATGTTTCAAAAAATGTTCCACAGAGGCCAGGTCTTCCTTTCCTCCCCCTCCCGCTTCCCGCGAAGAAAAGGAAACACTGTCTCGTCTCGATCCCTTTGATCCTTGCTAGTATCCATTACAGGGCTCGTGTCTGCTTTCCTACTTTCACTTTTTACTCAAGCATGCCACAAAACGCATGCACCAATCTTTCTGAAATTTCTCACAGATAACTATCCCTAACCAGTCTACAATGTCCCCAAGTTTCATCCTTCTATCTTTAAAAATGAAAAAGTTATAGGCGTTTTTGTAAAACAATACTTGGCTATGGGAAAAAGCATTCAAAATGGCGTCCGATCCGGATCGGACCTCATCGGATCGGATCGGATCGGATCGGAGGTTGGCCGGATCGGATCGGATCGGATCGGATTTTCCCGATTTTGGGTCGGATCGGATTCGGATCGTGGATCGGATCCGATCCGATGCACACCCCTAGTAGAAATGGCCTATGAGCTTCTCCACATTCAGCAAAAGTCCCACAGACTTACCAGGGCTTTTTCTTCTGGGGCCTTCATAGGTTTAACAATCAGCACAATACACACTCCCCCACTTGTTTATGCCAGTTCCTTTCCATAGGTTTCAATTCTACCACCAGATGGTGCTGTTTTCCATTTATTACTACATTTTCAGTAGGGATGTGCACTGGATCGGACCCGATCCACGATCCGAGTCCGGTCCAGTGGGAAATCGGATAAATTATCCGATTTCCGATCCCGCAGCTGGATCGGCCGATCCAATCCGAAAAAGCTCCGAACCGGTTCGGCGGATCGGCGGATCGGCAGGCGCCCACTGGCGCCCACCACCGCTTCCATTGGTGGGCGCCAGCGGGCGCCCGCCGATGAAAGTGGACAGCGGGGGGGGGGAGGAGGGGGGCACTTACCTTCTCGGCCCGGTGGCTCCCGTCCGGCGCCGGCGCCTACTACTACTAGCAGGCTCCGCGGCCTGCTCTAGGGTGGCGCGCCGGGTGATGTCATCACCCGGCGCGCTACTCTAGAGCAGGCCGCGGAGCCTGCTGGTAGTAGTAGGCGCCGGCGCCGGACGGGAGCCACCGGGCCGGGAAGGTAAGGAGGGGGTGCGTGGAGGGGAGGAGGGGGCGCGCGGAGGGGGGAGGGGGCCCCTTACCTTTCCGGCCCGGCGGCTCCCGTCCGGCGCCGGCGCCTACTACTCCCAGCAGGCTCCGCGGCCTGCTCTAGGATGGCGCGCCGGGTGATGTCATCACCCGGCGCGCTACTCTAGAGCAGGCCGCGGAGCCTGCTGGAAGTAGTAGGCGCCGGCGCCGGACGGGAGCCGCCGGGCCGGAAAGGTAAGGAGGGGGTGCGTGGAGGGGAGGAGGGGGCGCGCGGAGGGGGGAGGGGGGCCCTTACCTTTCCGGCCCGGCGGCTCCCGTCCGGCGCCGGCGCCTACTACTCCCAGCAGGCTCCGCGGCCTGCTCTAGGATGGCGCGCCGGGTGATGTCATCACCCGGCGCGCTACTCTAGAGCAGGCCGCGGAGCCTGCTGGAAGTAGTAGGCGCCGGCGCCGGACGGGAGCCGCCGGGCCGGAAAGGTAAGGAGGGGGTGCGTGGAGGGGAGGAGGGGGCGCGCGGAGGGGGGAGGGGGGAGGGGGGCCCTTACCTGCCCGGCCCGGCGGCTCCCATCCGGCGCCGGCGCCTACTACTACCAGCAGGCTCCGCGGCCTGCTCCAGGGTGGCGCGCCGGGTGATGTCATCACCCGGCGCGGTACTCGAGAGTAGGCCACGGAGCCCGCTGGTAGTAGCCGCCGGCGCCGGACGGGCCGAGAAGGTAAGTGGCGGGGAAGGGGGCTTACCCCCCCCCCGGAGCCGTCCGCTTCTATCCGCTGGCGCCCGCGGGCGCCAGCGGATGGAAGCGGGCGGCCCCAGGGGGGGTAGGGAGCGCGGGGGAGGGGGTTTACCTGCCGGGGCCGTCCACAGCGGACGGCCCCAGGGGGGGGGAGGGAGTTAGGCCCCCCCTTACCCACCCGCCGCCATTTTTTCCTCATAGACTTGCATTGCAATGCAAGTCTATGGGGAAAAAAATGGCGGCCGATCCAAAAATTTACGATTTTTGGGTCGGGATCGGACTCGATCCGGTCCGGGGGGCCTCCGATTTTGTCCGAACCGGTCCGGGACAAAATTGGAGGTCCCGATCCGGGTCCCGATCCGATCCGGGGGGTCCGTGCACACCCCTAATTTTCAGGTTTTATACAATGATAGAATCCTGTTTGAAAACACCAGAGGCACCAGAGCATTGATGATGTCATGGAAAGGCCCCCACAAACTTCCGTGAGTGACCAATCATGACATGCTGGAAAGCCCAATTCTTTCAAACTGGACACTGGGGCAGATGTACTATGACAGAATATTGCAAAGAGAAGGGAGCCAAGTTCACCAGGTATCACCCTGATTGCATTGGTGGGACAGGAATTACACCCAGAGGGGTATTTAAAGCGCCTCACCCAAAAAAAGAGAGGCACATGTGAGGCAGAACTTATATTCTATATCAATGCCCAAGGAGATCCAGCCTGGACTGGCACATGCATGAAGTCTCACATCAATTGCCCATCACTAAAGGTGATCTCTCTGCTGCATACTCTGATGTTTTTGAAAGTCTGGGATGTTTTCCAGGCTGGATCACATTTATATGGACCTGTCAGTACCCCATGTGGTTCATGGGGGCAGGAAGTTTCCCCACACAATAGTGGACCAACTGAAGCCTGCCATAAGGCACCTTGAGTCAAAAGAGGTTATCTCTAAAGTGACTAAGTTCACAGCAAGGGGAGCAGCTTGGTCATCACGTAAAAGAAGAATGGGTCACTCAGATCCACACCAAGCAGGATATTGCACTATGAAAGTGATATGAAAGCGGTCTATAAAAGGCAGGAGCCACACTACTGCTTTATAGCAGTATTGAAGTGCACCGAGAACTGCTGGGGCCCATAAGACACGTAACACATACCACTTTCATAATGCTATATCCTGCTTAGTGTGGCTCCTGCCTTTTATATGCCTCTTTCATACTACTGTCATGGTGCTTGGTGTAGATCTGGCCTGTATCTAGTTCCCAGGGACTTTAACAAGGCATTCAAGAGGCAACTTTCCTCTATCCCCACAGTTGAAGTTGTCCAGAGAAACCTGGCAGGGAAGAAAATCTTCACCAGGTCTCCATTGGTGGGGTGGGTGGATGGGGTGGCGGAGAGCAGGTGGAATAGCTAACCATTGAAGCAGTGACTATGACAGCCTAGGGGCAGTACAGTTGTGGTCCTTTGCCATTTCTGGGACTTCCTCAATGCACCTGCTTCAGGAACTGGCCAGCAGTGCTTGGATCCAAGAGCTATTGCCCTTTGCAGAATGACAACAGGAGCAGGCAGAGCTGCCTCCTAAAGATCAGGGAGCTGAACTGATGGTTGTTAGCCAAGGACTGTGTGCTTCTTGTGCCCTATTTAAACCTGCCTTCGTTTTGGTTGGGGGGAGGTGATGGGATAAGGGTTCTCTGAACATCTGGTGGAAAACTGTAGAGTAGGAAAAACAAGCACTAAGGTTTGGTTCATTCGGTATCATGCCATGTACTTCCCTTGGGAAGTGGATCTGACATTGTGCAAGTGATTTCCTGAAGTGTAAGCATACACACACAGACACGCCCCTTTACAACAATTGAACCCATTAGCATGTGTAGAAGGGATGTCTGTGATGAAAGCTTCTTGAAGAGCTGCAGTAGGCAAGAAGTAGAAGGGTGGAGTACAAAAGTAATCACAATTAAGAAGAGATGAGAAGACCAGAGGACATGAATTTGTGCATTTCTGCAGACATGAATTTGTAAAGTGAATTTTCATGCAATTTTAAGAAAATCATACAATGGTGCAGAAATTGGGTGGCATGGTTTGAACACATGTGAAAGCAATACAGACTGGAAATAGGGTGGCTTGTTCATTCCTAACAGAAATAGAGATTTTTTAAACTATTTTTTTTTAGCTTGTGGGATGTACATCTTAAGGAACCTCTGAGTTATAGTATGCCCTGCCTAAGTTGAATCTCCCTAGTTATGAGCAAATACAGCTCTCTCAGTTGTAAAATGACACCCTTTGCCAGCCAAATAGTTCTGAACTCAAAATAAGGTCATTAAGACAAACAGGCTAGGAACTGTCCATCACCATCAATTTTTCATTTGTATGATTTGCCAAACAATAGCAGTTCATAACAGGTATTGTTCCTTCCTCATGGATTTATGAGGCCAGATCAACACGAAATGCACATAAGGAAATGGATCTTGCAATGAGGAGGACCAGTGATACATCTTAGCAACTTCTTTCTCAAGTATGCATTAAAATTCCACACATGATTAGAGATAGATTCTGATCTCTGATGAGAAGCGATGTGTAAGCCTCTTTGTGATGTCACGTGCTATGTAGAAATCCCTTTGCACAACTACAAATCCCTGATTCTTCCGAGGTATTTATATCTAGCTACTGACTCCAGGCTATGGCCATCCATTGACAAATAGTCGGTCTTCCTAGTTCTACCAAATTCCATAAACTTTGTTTTCTTGTAATTCACTGCCAATAATTCTTGTTGACAAAACTTGGAGAGAGAGCCACCAACAACCGTCTCATCTCTATCAGGGTATAGGACACAATGACAATGTTGTCAGCATATAGTAGTGCAGAAAACAGATGATGCCCCAGAATAGGTGGGAAAAACTGTGGACCAGACAAGGCATTTACCATATAATTCAGATTTATGTTAAATAACAGGGCCAGCAGACATCCCTGTCTCATACCCTT
The DNA here is from genome assembly GCA_029215795.1 of Anniella stebbinsi. Lineage (NCBI taxonomy): Eukaryota > Metazoa > Chordata > Lepidosauria > Squamata > Anniellidae > Anniella > Anniella stebbinsi. The sequence goes on along the minus strand of JARDYH010000001.1, from coordinate 410,730,055 downwards.
ATTGATCACGGAACTGATCTCGGAGCTGGTGTTGGATTCGCCCAGGCTTTTGGTCCTGGGTGACTTCAACATCCCATTTGGGACCAGTTTGTCAGGTGCAGCTCGGGAGTTCATGGCATCCATGACAAACATGGGCCTATCCCAATTGGTCTCTGGACCTACACATTCAACAGGTCACACTCTCGATGCTGTTTTCCGCTCCAAACAGACAGATCGGTGGGCGGAAGTGCTAAATACCTCCGTGTTGTCATGGACAGACCATTTTCTGGTCAGGGTTAGTATCACGGCTACCATCTGCCCCTGCAGGGCTGGCAGACTGATTAATATGGTCCGCCCTCGAAGGCTGATGGATCCTCTTGAATTCCAGAAAGCCTTAGAGGGTACTATGGCTGGTATTGTCGACGGTCCTGTAGAAGCCCTGGTTAACAGTTGGAATCAAGATCTAACTAGGGCTATCGACACGATCGCCCCCAAACCTCCTCTCTGACCTGCTCCTAATCAGGCACCTTGGCATACTGAAGATCTCAGGGAGTTGAAGCAGGAAGGACAACGACTGGAGCGCCGATGGTGGAAAACCCGACTTGTATCCAACAAGAGATGACATAGAGAACATCTTTGTTCCTATGGAGTGGCAATACGTGCAGTGAAGAAAGTTTTTTTCTCTGCACGCATTGCGTCTGTGAATTCGCATCCAACAGAACTGTTCAAGGTGGTGAGGGGTCTAACTCAGGAACCTTCCCCCTGTACCTGATTTTATAGCCTTCAGCAGTCACTGTGATGCCTTTAATAACCATTTCACAGATAAAATCTCTCGGATAAGAGCCGACTTAGACATCATCATTATAGCAGAAGATGACAATGGAGTGTCCAGTAACTCCGCAAGAAGAATTACACTGGATCAGTTTCAGTTGGTGAGTACTGAGGACGTGGACAAGCTGCTTGGACAAGTGAGGAGGACGACTTGCCCTCTCGACGCCTGTCCTTCTTGGTTTGTCATCCAAGGAGGAGATGCAGTTCGATCACATCTACAACATATTATTAATGCATCTTTCAGGGAGAGGAGTTTTCCAACATGTTTAAAAGAGGTGGTAGTATGGCCGCTTCTAAAAAAGCCCTCCCTGGACCCTCTGGACCTTAATAACTACAGGCCAGTATCAAATCTTCTGTTTTTGGGCAAGGTGATTGAGAGGGCAGTTGCCTTCCAACTCCAAGCAGTTTTGGATGATACAGATTTTCTAGATCCATTTCAAACCGGCTTCAGAGCAGGATACGGAGTTGAGACTGCTATAGTTGCCTTAATGGATGATCTATGCCTAAGTATTGACATGGGGAGTGTGTCCCTGTTTGTACTTCTGGACCTCTCAGCGGCTTTCGATACCATAAACCATGGTATCCTTCTGGAACGCCTGAGGGGATTGGGAATCGAGGGCACTGTGCTTCAGTGGTTCCAGTCCTATCTCTTGAGCAGGTTCCAGATGGTGATGCTTGGGGATAGCTGCTCTTCAAAGAAGGAGCTGCTATGTGGTGTAACACAAGGTTACACCACATAGCTGTTTAACATTTATATGAAATCGCTGGAAGAGATCATCCGGAGGCATGGGGCGGGGTGCTATCAGTATGCTGATGACACCCAAATATATTCCTCCATGCCTTCGACAACATCGTCAGCTAAGGATAGTGTGTCTCCCCTGAATGAATGTTTGGAGGCAGTAATAGGCTGAATGAGGAAAAACAAACTGAAGCTGAATCCAGACAAGACGGAGGTGCTTGCTGTCAAAGGCCCCAACCTGGGTTTGGAGGTGTGTCAACCAGTTCTGGACGGGGTTACACACCCTCTGAAAGACTGTGTTCGCAGCTTGGGGGTACTCCTGGATCCATCGCTCCAAATGACAGCCCAGGAGTGCCTACTATCAGCTTTGGCTGTTACGCCATCTGCTCCCCTTCCTAGAGTTGGAAGACCTAAAGATGGTAGCGCACATGCTGGTAACTTCAAGGCTCGACTTCTGCAATGCACTGTACATAGGGCTACCTTTGTGCCTAGTCCGGAAACTTCAATTAGTTCTGAATATGGCAGCCAAGTTGGTCACTGGTACACCTAGGGGTGACCACATAACACCAATCTTAAAATCACTCCACTGGCTGCCCATTACTTTCCGGGCGATGTATAAAGTGTTGGTTATTACCTTTAAAGTCCTACATGGCTTGGGTCCAGGTTACCTGCGGGATCACCTTCTCCTGTATAATCCACCCAGCACACTCAGGTTCTCTGGGAAAAATTTACTCCAGTCAGCCAGAAGTAGGCTGGTGAGTGTTACCCAGACAACCTTCTCTTCTGCCACTCCCAGACTGTGGAATGGCCTGCCGGAGGAGATTCGACAAATTAGCAGTCTTATGGAATTTAAGAGAGCCATGAAGACTGCTCTCTTCCGGCAGGCCTACCCAGTTGAATTTTAAGATGTTTTTAATAATGTATTTGTTTTTATCTGTTTTAATGGTTTTATCTGTTTTAATCTTAACCTGACCAGACTTCCTGTCCGGCAACTGAATCACTTCGAGTGTGTGTACCTGAGTCTGAAGGCCAGGGATAGACTAGGGATTCTGTTAGTGTACTGGCCACCCCGCTGCCTATCAGACTCCCTGGCCGAGCTCACGGAACTGGTCTTGGAGCTGGTGTTGGATTTGCCCAGGCTTTTGGTCCTGAGCAACTTCAACATCCCATTTGGGACCAGTTTGTCAGGTGCAGCTCGGGAGTTCATGGCATCCATGACAAGCATGGGCCTATCCCAACTGGTCTCTGGACCTACACATTTAGCAGGTCACGCTCTCGATGCTGTTTTCAGTTCCAAACAGACAGATCTGTAGGCGGAGGGGCTAAATACCTCCGTGTCGTCATGGACAGACCATTTTCTGGTCAGGGTTAGTATCACGACTACCACCCGCCCCTGCAGGGTTGGCGGACAGATTAAGATGGTCCGCCCTCGAAGGCAGATGGATCCTCTTGGATTCCAGAAAGCCTTAGAGGGTTCTTTGGCAGGTATCATCGATGATCCTGTAGAAGCCCTGGTTAACAGTTGGAATCAAGATCTAACTAGGGCTATCGACACGAACGCCCCCAAACGTCCTCTCCGACCTGCTCCTAATCGGGCACCTTGGTATATTGAAGATCTCAGGGAGTTGAAGCGGGAAGGATGACCACTGGAGCGACGATGGCGGAAAACTCGACCTGTATCCGACAAGACACGACATAGAGAACATCTTCGTTCCTATGGAGTGGCAATACATACAGCGTAGAAAGCTTTTTTCTCTGCACGCATTGCGTCTGCGAATTCGCGTCCAGCAGAACTGTTCAGGGTGGTGAGGGGTCTAACTCAGGAACCTTCCCCACTGAACCCGATTTTACAGCCTTCGGCAGTTTGCTGTGATGCCTTTAATGACCATTTCACAGATAAAATCTCTCGGATAAGAGCCGACTTAGACGCCATCATTATTGCAGAAGCTGACAATGGAGTGTCCAGTAACTCCGCGAGTGGAATTACACTGGATCAGTTTTAGTTGGTGAGTACTGAGGACGTGGACAAGCTGCTTGGACAAGTGAGGAGCACGACTTGCCCTCTCGATCCCTGTCCTCCTTGGCTTGTCGTCCAGGGAGGAGATGCAGTTCGATCATATCTACAACGTATTATTAATGCATCTCTCAGGGAGAGGAGTTTTCCAACATGTTTAAAAGAGGCAGTAGTAGGCCGCTTCTAAAAAAAGCCATCCCTGGACCCTCTGGACCTTAATAACTACAGGCCAGTATCAAATCTTCCGTTTTTGGGCAAGGTGATTGAGAGGGCAGTTGCCTTCCAACTCCAAGCAGTTTTGGATGATACAGATTTTCTAGACCCATTTCAAACTGGCTTCAGGGCAGGATACGGAGTTGAGACTGCTATGGTCGCCTTACTGGATGATCTACGCCTATGTATTGACAGGGGGAGTGTGTCCCTGTTGGTACTCCTGGACCTCTCAGCGGCTTTTGATACCATCAACCATGGTATTCTTCTGGGATGCCTGAGGGGATTGGGAATTGGGGGGCACTGTGCTTCAGTGGTTCCAGTCCTATCTCTTGGGCAGGATCCAGATGGTAATGCTTGAGGATAGCTGCTCTTCAAAGAAGGAGCTGCTATGTGGTGTACCACAAGGTGCCATCCTTTCTCCAATGCTGTTTAACATTTATATGAAACCACTGGAAGAGATCATCCGGAGGCATGGGGCGGGGTGCTATCAGTACACTGATGACACCAAAATATATTTCTGTATGCCTTCGACAACATCGTCAGCTAAGGATAGTGTGTCTCCTCTGAATGAATGTTTGGAGGCAGTAATGGGCTGGATGAGGAAAAACAAACTGAAGCTGAATCCAGACAAGACAGAGGTGCTTGCTGTCAAAGGCCCCAGCCTGGGTTTGGAGGTGTGTCAACCAGTTCTGGATGGGGTTACACCCCCCCCTGAAAGACTGTGTTCGCAGCTTGGGGGTACTCCTGGATCCGTCGCTCCAAATGACAGCCCAGATAGATGCGACGACCAGGAGTGCCTACTATCAGCTTCGGCTGATACGCCAGCTGCGCCCCTTCCTAGAGTTGGAAGACCTAAAGACGGTAGTGCACTCACTGGTAACTTCGAGGCTCGACTTCTGCAATGCGCTGTACATAGGGCTACCTTTGTGCCTAGTCCGGAAACTTCAGTTAGTTCTGAATATGGCAGCCAGGTTGATCACCGGTACACCTAGGGGTGACCACATAACACCAATCTTAAAATCACTCCACTGGCTGCCCATTAGTTTCTGGGCGATGTATAAAGTGTTGGTTATTACCTTTAAAGCCCTACATGGTTTGGGTCCAGGTTACCTGCGGGATCGCCTTCTCCTGTATAATCCGCCCCACACACTCAGGTCCTCTGGGAAGAATTTACTCCAGTCAGCCAGAACCAGGCTGATGAGTGTCACCTGGAGGACCTTCTATTCCGCTGCTCCCAGGCTGTGGAATGGCCTGCCGGAGGAGATTCGACCAATTAGCAGTCTTCCAATTAGCAGTCTTCTGGAATTTAAGAAAGCCGTGAAGACTGCTCTCTTCTGGCAGGCTTACCCAGTTTAATTTTAAGATGTTTTTAATAATGTATTTGTTTTTATCTGTTTTAATGGTTTATCTATTTTATTGTTTTTATATTTATATTTATTGTTGTTCCCCGCCTCGATTTGGATGGAGAGGCGGGTTAGAAATGAAATAAATAAATAAAATAAAATAATTAAATAATTACCAGCCAGGGGTCAATCTGAAGATCTCTAAGTTTATAACGGAAGTGTGGTATTGAGACTGAATCAAATGCAGCTTTCAAATCCACAAACTTTGCAAACAGCACTATCTGCAGTAGATAAGTATATTTCTCAATCAGGTGGTGTGAATGGTAGAGCATTCTCTCCGAAAACCCACAGAGGATGGCCAGGATCTCTTTTTGATCATCCCAGAGTGCAAGACACTGAATAATGGGCTCAAGTTACAGAAAACCAGATTCCAGCTGGACATCAGAAAAAAACTTCCTGATTGTTAGAGCAGTACGCCAATGGAGCCAATGACATAGGAAGATTGTGGGATCTTTCACACTAGAGGCATTCAAGAGGCAACTGGGCAGTCATCTGTCAGGTACGCTTTACGGTGGATTCCTGCATTGAGCAAGGGGTTGGACTCAAAGGCCTTATAGGCCCCTTCCAACTCTACTATTCCATGATTCCATGATATTGTGGGCTTGTTAAAATTCTTTTGTAGACTGTACATGGTTTTGAAGAAGTTTTAGGGTTCTTTAGTGGCTGTAGGGAATGGAATAACACGTCTGTAATTATATCCCGGAATCGTAGCTTCTACAGTATTGCCATCCGTTATTATATCAAAATGTCTCATTTTGCTGGAAACAACTATTTGTCCTAATTCCTGTTGATCCATGTTTTCCCATTGAATCCTGAAAAGGGCCAGCAATACCAGTCCTGACTTTTCCTATCCTCACTGGTTTGTGGTCTAACGCCGGGTAGGATCCATTTGAGAGGTTCCTGACCTTGTCTAAGCAGTTCCTCATAATCAAGGTGTAGTCAAGCATGCTTTCTTCTCAGTGGTTAAGAAAAGTAAAATCATCCTCATGATTTTTGGAAGTTGAGCCATTTAAGGGAAGCTGTCTCCGTTTTCAGCAAGCAAAATTGATGTCCATGATTCTTTGATCAGGCTGGGACAGCTTGGAATTTATGAGGAGTCAGGAAACACAACCAGTTTGTCTAGCTACAGACTTAGTTTCCCAATATTACAAATATTTTCAAAGAGTCATACGCACTCTCTGTGCTACAGACTTAGTTTCCCAACATTACAAAGTTCAGAGGGTTACACACACCCTTTGAAAACAAGAATTCCTACTTAGCCACTGTTTGGATTACAGAATTCCCACCAACCAAGTCTTGGGAAATGGAGCTCCTTGGCTCGCACCTGCACAGTGGCAAGCACAATACACACCAAAGAGACACCTTCCCCCACCCATTAGTTTAGGGCGACCAGATAAAATCCAGGTCAGGGCTCATGTAATTTTACCAGTTGTAGAGAAAAGGGAATTTCAGCCAGAGTCATTTGTATTCAGTTAGTTCCTGGTGAAATTCCCTCTTCATCACAACAGTTAAAGGTGCATGCACTATACTAGAGTGACCAGATACAAAAGAAGACAGGGCCCCTGCACCTTTAACTGTTGTGATGAAGAGGAAATTTCACCAGGAACTAATTGCATACAAATGACACTGGCTGAAATTCCCTTTTCTCTACAACTGTTAAAGTTACATGAGCCCTGACCTGGATTTTATCTGGTCACCCTACATTAGTTAGTTGTACAACCTAACAATTCTTACTCCCTTAGGAAGCTGTTTGCCTCCTAGTTACAAGCTGAGTTTCCCAAACTGTGGTGTTTTGTTGACTAATTATACAATTTCCCTCTGTTTGGAATATACATGTCATGCCAACTAAGTCTTGGGAAACAGAACTCTTTGGGTTGCATTTGTCCCGTGGCAAGTGTGAGGCACACCAAAAAGGCACCTTCCCTCACCCCTCAGTTGGTTGTATAACCTGAAAACCAATACATTTCAGGTTATACATTGTATAACCTGAAAACCAATACTATCAATGCCCTGGATGATGGATCTCACCCACGAGATTCACCTAAACCATGCTCACATTCACACATCTGTGATCTGGCCTGGAAATCAGTGTGCGTATGAAGAGTGGAGGGAGGTTAACTGTCCATATGTGCACATGCGACCATCTGAACACCATGAACCCCCCTCCCTAAAGCTGGCAGTCCAAGGGGTTTTATACACTCTGACTCTCATTGGGGGCCTATGGCGGCAAAGGAGGTATTTGAGGTGCTCTTTGATTATAATGCATCATGTCCAGTTCTAGAACAAATTGCTTATTTATTGAAAGATCAACAGCACCTCTGACAACATCTCCCAACTGCTCAGTAGTTCCCATGGTTGTTCCTCTGGTCATGCAGGGCCTGTTCCTTGCTGTAAAAACATCTGGTACTGACACCCCCTTTGCAGGCTCATCTCCTCCTTGTTGCTTCAGAGATCTTGGAGTTCTTGGCACATACCTTCCTACCCTCCATCCATCTGACTCTCCTAAGAATCCCAAAGCCATTAATATCCCTTCACACTTCTCTACTCACACCTGAGCCAGGGCATTCCACATTAAATTGTTGTCTTTGCTTCCTTCCCACCTCCCTCTCTTGATATTACCCATTGACACTTGCACATTTTGAAAACACCAGCACATTCAAGATATTTACATTTCACATTGTTATCCGAGGTCATGGTGGCATACATTTCTTTGTAAAGTTAGTAACATTTCAAACAGAGGTTTAAAGTTCACTGTGGCACCTAGGTTTACATCTGAAGGGGAAAGCATGGAAGTTTCCCCTCACAGAGCCATAAAGCAGGCAACTTTTGTTGATAGGAAGGAGGAATAGCAGGCTGAAGGAAAAGGAAAGAAAACAGTTTTTATTGACAGGAGGGGGGCATAGCAGGCTACGTGCATGAAGGCCCACTAAAAGGAGAGATAGCAAATCCTAAAACTAGGCAGCTAAACTCATTTATAAGGTAACATGTTCTTTAGGGTGACCAGATAAAATCCAGGTCAGGGCTCATGTAACTTTAACCATTGTAGAGAAAAGGGAATTTCACCAGGAACTAATTGCATACAAATGACACTGGCTGCAATTCCCTTTGCTCTACAACGGTTAAAGTTACGTGAGCCCTGACCTGGATTTTATTTGGTCAGCCTAATGTTCTTGTTCCATGTATGCTCTGTCCACACACAATATAGGGCCCCATGTGTGTCACAATCCCCCCATCCGCACTCTGACAAATTATTCTCTCCAGTTCTTCTCTTCTCTAACATCCACATTATTACTTAAGCTGATGACTCTTGGGTGTTAAAGATTGCACATCCCATAGGACCAAGCAGGTGATCCAAGGATTTTTCCATTAGCAATTATGCATGCCCACAAAAACAAGGATAGGCATGCTGGCTTTAAACATTGCTCTGTTAATACCATTCACCCAGTAATGTTGATAGAGACAGCAAGCTTTGGGTTGAGTGTGGGTTAGCAAGACAAAGAGAGGATTTATTTATGTATGACATTTTCATACTGCCCACTAGCCAAGGATCTCTGGCCAATACAACAGACAGCGAGAGCACAGTGAAAGAGGAGAGAGAAAAGGGAGGAAAAGGGAAGAAAAGGGAGAGATCCAAAGTCAGGATGAAGAAGCCAGCCCAGTCACGCAAGAGTAAATTTTGAAACACAGGTGCTGCTCATGACAGTTGCCAAACACCCAAGGCAAGGCCAGAAATGGAGGCAGCTGTGCTGACACACATTAAAACACAATTTCAATCCCTACGGATTTTTTTTTTAAAAAAAGCGCTGGCACTGTGAGTCCCAGCAACACTGCATACAAGTCTGAGTATATGGGGTGGGATGAAGCAGGACTGACAGAGACTCAATGGCCCTGTTCAGACAACTCGCTAAACCATGACGGTTAGGCATTTTGAGCTAAACATTAAGCCGATCTACACTACTGCGTTAAAACAGTTTAAAACAGTTTATAACAGTTTTGAGAACTGTTGGGGCCCAGGACACACTCCATATACAGCTTTCAAAACATTTGCAAAGTGTTTTATCCTGCGTGTGTAGATAGGCTCATTATGGTGGCTGCCATTAATGTGGAAGGGGCAAATGAGTGATTTCCCCAACTTTGGGAAATCATGTGTTTCCCTCCCCCTTCTTCAATGAGGGACTTAATGGCCCTATTAACACAATCCCCCCTTGTATTAATAAGGCCTTTAAGGCCCCCATTGGCTAGGCTGACCAGATAAAATCCAGGTCAGGGTTCATGTAACTTTAACAGTTGTAGAGAAAAGGGAATTTCAGCCGGTGTCATTTGTATGCAATTAGTTCCTGGTGAAATTCCCTCTTCATTGCAACAGTTAAAGGTGCAGGCACTAAACTAGAGTGACCATATACAAAAGAAGGCAGGGCCCCTGCAACTTGAACTGTTGTGATGAAGAGGGAATATCACCAGGAACTATTTGCATACAAATGGCACTGGCTGAAATTCCCTTTTCTCTACAACTGTTAAAGTTACATGAGCCCTGACCTGGATTTTATCTGGTCACCCTACCATTGGCACAGAGGGAGGAATGCACAATATCCAGAGGCTTGGGAAATTGTGTTCCCCCCCACACACACACATACACACCAGTGGGGTCATTAAAAGGTGTATCAATGCAACAGTGCCCTTGCAGTCACCATTAACACAACAAAGGGAAAGGGCATGACGATGCAGAAAGCAAGGCAGTGAAAAAGGGATTTAAATAACCCTTAAGCCACCCAATTGGTCAGGTTGGGACAGCTTGGATCTCATGAGGAGGAGTCAGGAAATGCAACCAGTTTGTGAAGCAAGCAAAGGATTTATTTATTTATTGCATTTTTATACCGCCCTATAGCCGAAGCTCTCTGGGCGGTTCACAAAAATTAAAACCATGAAATCATTTTAAGAAATATAAAACAAACAACTACCTAAAACCACAAAATAACATACAATATAGAAAACACAACCAGGATAAAACCAAGCAGCAGAGATTAATTCAGAATCAAATACAAATTTAAAACAGCAAGAGTTAAATTTGGGTTAATTTAGCTGTTAAAATGCTGGGAGAATAAAAAGGTCTTCACCTGGCGATGAAAGGAGTGCAAAGTAGGCACCAGGCAAACCTCTCTGGGGAGCTCATTCCACAGCCGGGGTGCCACAGCGGAGAAAGCCCTCCTCCTAGTGGCCACCTGCCTCACTTCCTTTGGCAGGGGCTCACGGAGAAGGACCCCTGTAGATGATCTTAGGGTCCGGGCAGGTACATATGGGAGGAGGCGTTCCTTTAGATAACCTGGCCCCAAGCCGTTTAGGGCTTTGAATGTTAATACCAGCACTTTGAATTGGGCCCGGACCTGGACTGGCAGCCGGTGAAGCTGGAAAAGGACTGGCGTGATGTGGTCTCACTGGCTAGTCCCAGGCCTCCTCCACACGGGGCGTTTAATGAGCCTTGAAGGCTCATTATAAATTTTACCTACACACGAGCGGAGCGCAAAACGGGCGTACAGGCGCGTTATCTCCCCGATAATGCGCATTTTCGAACGCGCGTTAAATAGCGACTTTTATTTTGCTCCGGCCGTTAAAGCGCATTTTCGCTGTGTGAACAAGCGATTATGCGCATTAACTACCTGTAAAGTGCTTTTTGGGCATCTTTTAATGCGCTTCGCCGCTTCTCGCCGCCTCCCGTGCAGAGGGATTAGGCGTAAATGCGCCTCCGCGAAAATGCGCATAATCCCCGAACCGGGCGCAAAAGCGCATCCTTGTGGAGGGGGCCCCAGTTAGCAAACATGCTGCCCTGGTTTGTACCAGCTGAAGTTTCCGGACCGTTTTCAAAGGCCGCCCCACATATAATGCATTGCAGTAATCCAAACGAGAGGTTATGAGAGAATGCTAACTGTAGCTAGGCTATCTCTGTCCAGATAAGGGCGCAGTTGGTATATCAGCCTAAGCTGGTAAAAGGTGCTCTTTGCCACCGAGTTCAGCTGTGCCTCAAGGGAAATGGTGAAGGAAACTAGCTAAAATAAAGCAGAGAAAACATTTACAAATATTCTCAGAGAGCCTCACACATTCTCTGGGCTACAGACTTAGGCCAGATCTACACCAAGCAGGATCTAACGGTATGAAAGCAGTATGAAAGCGGCATATAAAAGGCAGGAGCCACAACAAGCAGGATATAGCGGCAAATGGTATGTGTCAATGGGCCCCAACAGTTGTCAGTGCACTTCAATACCACTATAAAGCAGTAATGTGGCTCCTGCCTTTTATATATACTGCTTTCATACTTTCACCCACTTTCATACCGCTTTCCTACCACTATATCTTGCTTGATGTAGATCTGGCCTTAGTTTCCAAATGTTCTCAAAGAGTCGCATGCTCTCTGAAACAAGAACTCTTTCTGCCCTTTGGAGGGTACTCGCCTCCTAACTTGGCTTACTCAGCCATGGTACTTCATTTGACTGAATATACAGTTAGTTTCTGCTGGATTATACAATTCTCACCAGCCAAGTCTTGGGATGGAGAGCTCCGCTGGATCACACCTGCCAAATTTTGGGGCAGTGCACGTCAACAAAACCCTCTCCCTCACCCCTCAGCTGGTTGTATAACCCAAAAAACAATTTGTGTAGTATGCCAAAGCAAAGGCAGCGCTCCCTTATCTATGCCCAGGATGATGGATTCCACCCACAAAATTCACCCAAAATATACTCAAATTCACACAACTGAATCTGGCCAGGAAGTCAGTATATGTGTATGATGGATGAGGGTACTGTCGCTATGTGCACATAGGACCATCCGAGATACCATGCCCTTCCTTCCAAGGGGTTTTATACACTTTGGCCTTTTCCACACCAGGCATTTTGCCTGGGATGGCCCCCAGCTGGTCCCTGTGTGCCGATGGTGTGTATTAGGTATTTCCAGGATCGCCCTCCCTCACTCCCTGTGTGCTGATGGTGTGTATTAGGTACTTCCAGGATCGCCCTGCCTCCCTCCCATACACCCCTGTGGTGTAGAAAAGGCCTTTGTCTCTCATTGGGGCCTATCGACACAAAGGAGGTGTTTTACTTATTTACTTATTGCATTTCTATACTGCCCAATAGATGAAGCTCTCTGGGCGGTTCACAAAAATTAAAACCATCAAGTACAATTCAAGGTATAAAACAAACCACAATATAAAAAGATAACATAAAAAGCACAATGTGCAATGTAAAGGCACAAAAAAGCTGCATTCAGACAACACTTCAGTCAATGCTGGATTAATTATTGGTTATTTTGTGGGTACTCCCCACACAACATGTTCCTACACAACTGTGGAGTGGTTGGGGCTGACATTGAATGGACTAATAGTCAAACCTGTGTTTGACTGACACAGTCCCTGCCCCTCTCACTGACCTCCCTCCTCCCTCAGTCCTCCCAGTTCTATCCCAACATTCCCTGTGAATTGTGCTGACTGTAGCAGAGCGGCCGGCATGGTTTGGCCACTCTTGCCCAAGAACTCTGTAGCCAGTCAAAATAGTCCACTGAGCCCGACAGACAACACACTAACCAACGGTTGTGCAGACAGTCAACTCTGCAGAGCGCTGGTTATCTCAGTTGGTTATTTTGGGGAAACAGTCAATCATAGGGTGGTTTTTGCCCAACAGACAACACAATAACCGTTGACCACTCAACTGATGGTTGACTACTTAAACCACTGTTGGTTAATGCATTGTATGAACCTAGCCAATGTGTTCGAGCACACATTGCTTATTTATTGAAAGATTGATAGCACCTCTGACAACATCTCCTGACTCCCCAACTTTCACAAGGTTTTTTTCTGTGGTCATGAAGTACTTGTCCTTTGTTATTGTTGTTTTGTTGTGTGCAGGTTCATCTCCTCTCTGCCCACTTCAGAGATCTTGGAGTTCCTGGCGCATACCTTAGTCCCCTCCCTCCATCTGCCTTTCCTAGACTCTGGTCAATGTTTATATACCTCCCTGCTTAAAAAACATTTACTGAGAATACTATTTGGGCAGAATTAGAGAATTATATGGAATCTTTGGAGCTGTTATATCCTAATACAGTATCTGTTATTGCAGGGGATTTTAATGCATGTATGGGAGCTGACGATGCAAATGAATATACTCACAACAATCAGATATTAGAGCCACATAATTATTCAGATTGTAGGAGCAATCATTCATCTAAAGATTCTAGACTATACTACACAGGGTTTTGTATAGCCTAATTCATAAGGGGGAGGGATTTGTTATTATTAAAAAGTATGAGAAAAATCCCACTAAAAAATCATGTATGCACATGCTGAGCCAGCAGTATTGAAGCAGCAGCTCAATACTGCCAGCTCAACAAGGACAGATGTGATTACTCCAGTACTGTTATTGATTTCAGGGCAGTAAGTTAATATTTCTGTGTGTTTTCTGCTCACAGAACAAGATAAGCTTTTGACAGCAAAGACAGTAAAACTTTTAGTGGGTGGTAATACAATAAGATCTATAATTCTATGTCAGTCTTAATTTTACACAGTCACTTTGATTGATTGATTGATTGATTGTTTATCTGATTAATTCTTTTATGTGAAAAGGATTGTGCATTAATATTGGCATTTGTGTTTGATATACATTTTTAGACTCCATCTTGAGTAACTTCACCGAGTTGCAATCCTGCCTTTATTCCTTGTACATTATATTTTAAATCCAAAGACCTGTGGCTGATGCAAATAAAGGAATCTAATACCATAAGAACATAAGAAGAGACATGCTGGATCAAACCAAGTGTCCATCTAGTCCAGCACTCTGTTCCCGCAGTGGTCAACCAGGTATTGATCAGGGACCTGCAAGCAGGAAACCCTCCCCCCATGTTCCCCAGCAACTGGTGTACACAGGCTTACTGCCTCTGATATTGGAGGTAGCACATAGCCATCAGGTAGCTAGATATTGGAGGTAGCTAATAGCCATTAATAGCCTTCTCCTGAAGGAATTTATCCAACCCCCTTTTAAAACCATCCAAATTGATGGCCATCGCAATGTCTTGTGGCAGTGAATTCCATTGGTATATCTCAGGATGATATTGAAATCATGTCTGAGTCTGTAAACAGTCCTACTTCTCTATACAAATCATTAATCAGTGGCAGCTAATTATTTCAGACAATTAAGTACTTTTGAACTTAGTGGATCAGTTGGGGGCCCACAGATATGTTGCAAGTATGCTTAACCCAAAACCAAGTTCCATATTATTATTACTACGAGGCGGGGCAGCAGTTATACTGTAGACATAATTTTAGCAGAGGCTGAAACACTGTGATGAATATCTTGGAAAGATTAGGACAATGGGTGGAAACTGAGGGTGTTGTTGTTATGAAATCCCCTCCCACAGACACTTAGAAAGAACACAACCTGTTTTTCAGGGAAACATGTCTTGCTAACCATCTGAAGAATTGTACAACATATTTGACAAAAAAGAGAATAAGGTCCTATACTGAACCTACCCTGGGTAATCTGGGGAAGAATTCCTCATGCAACTCCTGATAATCTGGATCACTAAACCCATGATGGAAGAAAGAGAGATGTAAGTTGTTTTTCAGAGTGTTTATCTCTTGGAAACAAAATAACAATTGCCCTCAACATCAAAGATGGTATCTTGCACCCAGTTTCTAAGCCAATCAGTATCCTTCTGAGGCAATATGAGTTGCAGGAGGTTATTACCACTAACTAACTCACTGATATTAGAGAGATGGAACTGACCTAAGACATCAGAAGGCACTAGTTCCATGAGAAGTAACATCCCTAGCTCTGAAATGGAATTTGGTCAAACACTGTGGGTGCTAGCATCATATACAAGCATTTGCATTCCATCATTGTGGTTTGCATGGGTATTTTATTATAACTTTACAAGGACACATGTTCCTGCACCAATTGAGAAACCTGCAGTGATACGACTTGGTACTTTCCTTCTCACCATTTTTTTGGGACTGGTAAGTTTCCCTGATTTTCTGTTGTCTTTTGTACATGACATGCAAGTCGTACAGGTGGCTTTCCAAATCTGTCATTCTCATTCTCACTGTGTTTCTCATTTTCCTACTGGTACTATGATTGCAGCTTCAATTTCTGGTCCCCCTCTTCCCCATGGAAACACATTTGCATTTTCATACATATTTTCCCAAAGTGTATGCATTTTCAGTTGGATGCATTTTGTATGCGTTTTTCATTGATTGAAGCTGTTTATGTTCACTTTTCGAAGGGTATGCAGTTTTAGACATGCAGTTTTTTTCAGATGTACATGTAGCTTCCTGCACATTTCTCACTCTGAAATGTATAGATTTCCGTGGCAAGGTGTACCCTGTTCTGTTAGCAGTCTCAGGAGATGTGAAATTGGTATTTATTTATTTATAGAGATGTGTATCGTTAAAATGTATGATAATGATACGATAAGGTCATTATCGTGCATTTGTTTAACAATGACGATACGATAGAAAAACCTACAATAATCATTGGAGACTATAGTTTTTGGGCAATTTTATCATTTTATCGGACAGCCATATAAATATACCTATAACTTCTGTATTGTAAAAGTTAGAGGCTTGAAACTTGATCACAGTGCTTATGGGGTATGCCTAAGTATGTGTATGAAATTTGAGATCGATCCCTCCAACCCTCGATTTTATATGAATTTATTAAAGAACGTTTTAGTTCTGACAGGTCTGAATGAAAGCATGTGGCACATGTTGCTACAGATGTGTAGCAACATGTGCTACACATATGTGCCAAATTTGAGATCAATCCCTCCAACCCTTAATTTTATATGAATTTATTAAAGATCATTTCAGTTCTGACAGATCAGAATGACAGCTCTCTATGTGTGTTCATTCAGGCCTGTCAGAACGGAAACGATCAATAAAAAAATCATATAAAATCGAGGGTTGGATGGATCGATCTCAAATTTCATACACATACTTAGGCATACCCCATAAGCACTGTAACAAAGTTTCAAGCCTCTAACTTTTAAAATTCAGAAGTTATAGGCATTTTTCTTTAAAAATAGGGCTGCAAAAATATAGTTTTTTAATGATAATTATCATGAAGACGATACGGTTCACCTATGATATGAATGAAGACGATAAGTTTTTTGGTCCAAAATGACGATAACGATAAACGACGATTTTTTTTGGCGTGCACACTCCTATTTATTTATTTATTTTTGACATCGGAATGCAAATAACAAACATCTCACCCATCCCTAGTTTAAAATATATGACACAGAGGGAGAAAATCCCCATGTGCTGAATGTACATACCATGTGATGTCATATCTTCTACAGTTCCTATTTTGCTAGCATAAGGGCTCCTCTCAGGCATGGCAATGAGAAAGATATAGCCTTGGATTTTTCATCCCAGTTTATAGCAAAATGTGTTGGTTACCATGTAATGGCATCTGTAAATTTCTTTTTGCGATGGTAAATGTGTGTTGACAGGTGCAAAGGCATTGGAAGAGAATTCAAATTGATGCATTTCCTGTTTTATCCTGCATGCAGAGCCAGCCTTAAACATGAGCATGTTGGGATGGTCACCCAGGGTCATGTCTATAGCCTTCCCCCTTGCCCAGGTATTACAGGTGGTTTGAGTACCAATTGAAAAAGTTTGTTTCCTCCAATTAGCTTGAAAGTCTCTTTCTTTCTCAATTTCTACTTTGATGTAATTTGTGCTAGGTAAAAATGAGTGGAATACCACTTTACTTTGAGCCAACATTACCAGAGACTTAGCACTTCAAATACTGAAAATGCTATAAGCACTATATAAATGATAATAAATAAAGCTGCAAGAGGTCAGCTGGGTAACATTTTTACTTATAATTTAACGATTAAAAAAATTGATATTCTAAACTCTGTTATTTATTTTTTATCAGCAAGGTGTGCTTTATGCCAGGGACATAAAACACACCTTGCTAATGGGTTTAAGTTTGGGTTATATAATGGAGGGGGGGGAATAATTTTTTATGTAACACCAACACCAGAATACCTGTGTTCTATACCCTTCCCAAGATCCACAAAGGAGACACGCACACCCTGGGCCATGCCAAAGTTTCTGGTATAATTCTGGGCTGGAACTCCTCTCCAAGTTTGTTGATCATTTTCTAAAACCATTGGTATTCCTGTCTCCCTCCTTTGTATGCGATTCCTCTGATTTTATTAACAGATTAGCATCCATTCATGTAGAAGAGACAAAGACATTTAAATGACTATGGATGTTTGTTTGCTTTGCATTAGTATACCTCAGGAAGATGCTCAAAGGCATCACAGGCATGGACCACATTGGCCTTGTTCAGAAGACATCTTAAACCACAGCTTTAAGCATGGTGCTTAAGGCTTTTTGGCTTAAGCATCATGGTTGAAGCTGTGGCTTAAAGTGTCTTTCAAACAGGGCCATTGTGAGTAAATGCAGACCTCAAAGGAAGTAACTCTCTTTTCAGAGCCTGGTTTTCTTTTACAAGAGTCAGGATACAGAAGCAATTTTTCTTCGTCATTAGGAATTATATGTAGGACTTCAGGAAACCCTTTTTGCAATGCATGATGAATGTTTTTCTTGGTTGAATCTTTTACAACTTGCTTGACTCGTACAAACCATCCACACTAGTACTGTATCTTACTTTTCCTACTTTTCCACAGGTGCCCAGAAAGGTGGGCAGAAAGGTGTCTGGGAGTTCATTGGTCTCCCCTTTCCCAAGCACTCTTCTCCCTTTCTATCCTGGCTGCCCCCACCCCGACTCCCAGCTGCATTTATGTATCCTCTTGCTTAGCCACAGAAAGTTATTTTCAAAACTTGGAAACTCCAGCGTATCCTAGCTCAGAACTTTCATGCCATGCATTGCCATGCATTGCCTAAGCATTTTATATGGAGAAACATTAATAAGTGTTCATGGATGCAATCAGTCTGGAGGTCAGATCAGTCATACACATCACTTGAGGCCTCTTGAACAGTTCATTCCTTACGAATTAAAAATAGTTCTTTCTATGCCTCATTAGCTACTGCATCATACAGAAGTTCATAATTATTTCTGGTACCATCACAACAGGCTGAACTGTTGCAAGCACACTATTCCTTTGTGGAGATATGGTAAAAGGATCGATGGTAGTGAGCTAAAATATCTCTGTGGACAATAGCTATTGCCCTTGTATATAGGGACATTGCAAGTGCTGCTACCATCCTCCGCGTCTACCTCCCTGGATCCTGCTCACTGAGTGTCAGGTTTTGCCAGCTGACCAAGGCTGAATTACGAGGACAACTGTAAATCTCATGCAGATAAACCTCGCAATAAACCCATCAAGGCCAGGGGAGGAGGGAGGGTGAGGCAAAACAAAGCTCTATGCAGGCTTGAGAGTTAATGGTTCCACGAAGCAAATTCACTGAGGCAGAGAAGAGTCCTTTTCCGATCCAGGTTCCAAAATCCAAGAAAGTCAAGGTGTACAAGTGAGTGCAAGGCTCAAGGTCTAGGAACAGGCTGAGGAGGGCCAGCATGTCAATCCGACATTGCAACTTCAGCACTGGCCTGTGAATTCCAGCTGCTTTTAACTCCAGCGTCCTGGAGCAGCTGCTGGCAATTTGTCCCCAGTCTTCTGGAAGGCTTTTTGTCTTAAACGGTCCGACACTCATCTCCATTGCTCTTTTACATTAAGCCTTCTTCGCTCTGCAAGAGTCAACAGAACTTGGTCTTCTGAATCTGGCAGATGGGCTATGGCAGGACATTGATGATTACCTGGCAGTGAGGGCTCTGGAGCTGTTTCTGTGCTAGACCCCTCGCCTGGATCTGCAACTTGCCACTCCTCTTCATCCTTGGAAGAATCCAAGGAAGGCGTGACACTGAGCCACAGGGCACAGATGGACCCGGTCAGCAAATGCCTGGGAAAAGCCCACCTTCATTGCTTGCTCCCAATGACTATCACGCCCGTATGATCTCCTTCCTTGCAAGGCAGGAGACCATGAGGTCTTAACAGACCAGCACATATGTGGCACGTGACAAAGGGTAGGAGCCCACTGGGATGCACATATGACTGTTGGACCACAGGCCTCTGGGATATAACAGTCAGCAGCCTGAGTGCTCAGACCTGTGAGATATTATGCATGCTAAGACAGAGTTGCCATCTCATTTCATGTTGATTAAGCACTTCTGGTTGTCTGCACCTGTAGCCTTCTCTGTACTTGAAGATCAAGCTGCCTATAGTTCAGAAACAGTGAATGGGTTATCAGCTTGAGTGCTGACTAGCAGAGAGAAAGTTGGGATAGAGAAAGTCAGTGACCAGTAGTTCAAGGCTTAACAATTTGGCCTCCATTGGGCTGCACCACCACTGTGGTGTTTAATGGCCCTTATAGCCTATACCTCTTGTCCCTCTCTCTTGTTTTTGCCAGCTCTCCCAATCTTGTTACATCATCAGAAGCTGCTAGCAGCTAAGGACAGATGGACTCACTGAGGGCCGGGAGTCATGGATGCCCGTGGCCTTGCTGCAGCTTCTCACCTGCAGCAAAGATACCTGTTTTTGCCAAACCCCAGACATAAATGGTCTATGTAGACCATTTATACCTGTAGTGTGGCATAAATGGACACCTTTACAGTTGCCATTACATCGAATCAGCCTCTATGAAAATGTCTGAGCCACCATTTTGTGCACAAAATGCTGCCCTCACTTGACTCGATGCTCACTGAATCTGGCAAGTGCTGCAGTCAAACAAGGGAGAGCTTAGCCCCGTCCCAAAACTGATTCCTTTTTTGCCCCTATGGTGTTCCAACCATAGCTATCAGTGGCCCAAGTAGCCAACCACCATAAATATCTACCCCCAAGGCCCCTTCCTCATTATTTTTCCCTTCCAGCCTTCCCTTCTTAACTTTTTTCCTTCCTCACTTTCGCTATCTTTTCCACCCCACTCTCCAGACCTAACTCTTGCTGCCACCCACCATGGAAATGGGCACAACTTTATTTCATTTTGAATGTAATCTATGGAAGTAATGTTGATTGCTAAGTAGGGTAATTAACTAGAGGAAATTCATTATAGTTTGCAGCAGAATCTGGATGGGAATTTGGAACTTAATTGAAGCCTGATACCTTCACTTGCCCTTTACTTGCCTTTGAGTTAGCACTCTTGTCAAATATGAAACATAATTCTGGTGCAAAACTAGGCTGACCAGATAAAATCCAGGTCAGGGCTCATGTAACTTTAACAGTTGTAGAGAAAAGGGAATTTCAGCCAGTGTCATTTGTGTGCAATTAGTTCCTGGTGAAATTCCCTCTTCATCACAACAGTTAAAGGTGTAGGCACTATACTAGAGTGACCCTATACAAAAGAAGGCAGGGCCCCTGCAACTTTAACTGTTGTGATGAAGAGGGAATTTCACCAGGAACTCATTGCATACAAATGACACTGGCTGAAATTCCCTTTTCTCTACAATTGTTAAAGTTACATGAGCCCTGACCTGGATTTTATCTGGTCAGCCTATTTTGGATGCAAAATGACTGGCTAGCTTTGCCTTCTATTTTTTTAAAAAAAACAATAATTATTTCCATTTCTATGTTTGCATATGTAGATCTATGTTAGCATATGCAATTACATGCAGATTTAATCCTATCAACCAATGCCCCAAAACTCATAAGTGCCTAGCAATGCCCCCTGTTGGTATGTATGGGATATAAATGTAAAATGCATCTTATACTGATTTCTTCTCCATGTCTTTCTCTAAACAGGCAGTTTTTCTTGAGAAACTTGGCATTTGCCATAGATATAGAATCTGGAGGGTTCTCATAGATGGAATACCACCAATGAACAACCCAAATCTCATAATCAAGGATCTGGTTTTTGATGAGGTGCCAGTGAGGATTTACTGCCCCAAAAAACCAACTACTAGTAAAAGAAGAGCAATGATCTATATTCATGGAGGAGTCTGTGTGTTTGGAAGTATCAGTAAGTTACTTTAAGCATACAATTTAAAAATTACCCTCTTTAGACAAATTTAGCGTATTTGTTTAACATTAAGATCCCTCAGATCTTTGCTAGCAACTAGAGATGGTTGACTCTTTCAATTTCAGTTTCTCTCCATTTCTTTTTTTTTTCTTTCCAATCTTAAGTTTGGCTCCTCACAAACTTTCAAAACTTCTCCCTGGCTTAAGATCATCCCTAACTTTGTTTTTTGTTTTCTTAATGTTTGCATCAAAGTTCATAAACATTTGCATGCATGTTTCTTCCAATACGTGCATTTGGCCTAATATACAAATTTCTGCAATCAAACCTCCTAATATAATGGATTTTTAATGTTATTTCCACAACCCATTTTTATGCATTGTTTTAACTGAATAATTCCACTGCAAAATTCAGAAATAAGCAAGTTTCAAAGGATAACTGAGTTTCAGTTCTGATAAAGCTTCAAAAGTGTGAAATAATTTCACTCCAATCCCTGCCAGAGAGCCTCCAAAGGATTGTCCAGTTAACAGAAAATGAGAAAGAAGACATCCTGCTGCAATGCTACACTGTTATACTGCAATTCTTAATGTCCATTCCAATAAACATTAAACAATCTTTAGAATGCTATTGGATGAGTTTCTGCCTCACACAGCTCAAGGAACATCTCTCTATGCTTTTAGTAAATTTTAGAAATGTATCTATGTGCTACCTCCAGTGGCAGAAGGCAGTAAGCCTATGTGCAGCAGTTGCTGGGGAACATGGGTGGGAGGGTGCTGTTGTGTCTTGCTTGTCGGTTCCTGGTCAACAACTGGTTTGCAACTGTGTGAACAGCATTGAGGATGGATCCTTGGCCTGATCCAGATTTCTCTCCATGTGTTCTTAAAATGAACCCCAAAATGTGGGCTTAGGTTTGGATCTAGACCAGATCTACACTAAGCAGGATATAACACTTTGAAAATGGTTTGAAAACTGTCTATGGAGTGTGTCCTGGACCCCAACAGTTCTCACTACTGTTATAAACCATTTTAAAGCAGTCGTGTTGATCCTGCCCTAGTCTGCTTTTCAACCAATAACCCTGTTTGATGTTAGTAATTAGGGAATTCCCCAAAATTTCCATTATTAAGGGAGGCACGGCAGTGCCTCCCTTGTTAAGGGCAGTCAGTAAAAAACACGTTCCACCATGTTAAAGTGATAATTGGGGAGGGGTCATTCTAACAGCCATAAAATCAAAAATGTTTCACCAATCTCTCTGAAATTTACAGGTGCCAGAAAGAAATGTTTGTTTTACATTACCTGAAAATTTCAAGAAGATTGGTGAAAGACTGAGGGAAGGAGAGCAGTTTAAAGTAAAAAGATTAAAGAATCCCCTGAATCAGAAACTGAAAATTGAACTCAGGGGTTGCAACCATTTTTGCGCAGCTGTCCTTACCTTCAAGGAGCCTTATTCATTAATCCAATGGCAGGGTCTACTTCCTCCCGTTCTAGTGTAGGTGGAACTGCTTTTCTTTTTTAAAAATTCGCTTAAGTGGATTTTATTAAATTTAAACTGTGCCTCTTTAAAAAATCTGGCGGCCATTTTGATTCTGGCACACGTTCAGTAGAGTCTCTCTCCCCCCCTCCCTCCTGCGTCAGCTACAATGGCTGCTTCCTCTAGCAAAGACAGTGCTGTAGTCTCTTTTCAGAAGTAAGTTCCATTGACTCCCAGGTAAGTGTGTAGAAGATTGTAACTTATTTAAAAAAAACAGTCTGGAACCTTGGAAGGCGGAGAGGGAGATATGTGAGTGAGAATTCCATCTCCTTTACAGCACTATAACTCTACAATTAACAACTTGCTTGCATGCTTTGCATGTGTGTATGTTCATTTGATTATGGCTGCTGATCATTAATTTTCATAGCAATTCAATCCAAGGCATGTCTACTCAGAAGTTAGTTCCACTGAGTGCAATGAGTGTCATTCCCATTGCACTAGCTTGAAGGTGTGTGTGGATTTGGCTGTACTTCTCTTTGAGAGCTCTGTATATTTAGGGACCAAGGCTTTTTGTAAGAGAAGAGGTTAAGCTCCCCCCTCTTTTTCTTTTTTTTTTAAAAAAAATCCATGAATTTGATTTTTAAAGATTTTTTATTCCTTCATTGTTATTATGATTAATAATAATAATAATTAGTAGAAGTAGTAATACGTTTATTAATGTTACATTTATATCCTGCCTTTTTTTCCTCTTGCAAGGAACCTAAGGTGGTTTACATAATCCTCCTCCATTTTATCAGCACAACAACCCTGTAGGGTAGAAGAGTCAGTGACATTCTGAATTCTCTTAGCTTTTCTAATATTTTTTGATCAGGTTGAACAAAACTATTGTGTATTGTTATCTCCAGTACCAACATCTTTGACAGGCTTAATATAGGATTCATTGACCACAGGCTATTTTTAGAGCAAAAAAATAAAAATAAAAATCCAAACTTGGATAGATTGAAATTAAATTGAGCAATATTTCTAAATACCCACATGGCTATTCTTGGTACTGGGTCAGATGTAGTGATATAAGAGGATGTTCAGACTCCATTTAGTTGATCAGTTGCAAAGAAGCTTCTCTAGTAAGGAGGAAGGGGAAAGCCCTAGACTGATCATTCTTTCAAGTGCCATATCTCCCCCCACAAAAATCCATGAGGTAGGTTAGGCTAAGAGACTATGACTGACTCAAAACTATCTAGTGAGTTTCTTCTGCTGCTCACTTTCACAGAAATGTAAAACAAATGTTTGGTAATGTTTGGGTGTATGGCATGTGCTACTTTTACCCTCACAACAACCCTGTAAGATAGATTAGGCTGGAAATTTAGGCCTGGCCCACTATCTATGTCTGTGTGCCTGCCTCTTTCATAATGACACACAGAAAGGCATCCTTAGGTTTGTACTTTCTTACTACATACCATAAACTATGTATGAATAGAGCTGTCACAACTGATGCAACACACTCACTTTTTGCACTTCCTAATACATTTGTTTCCCAACTAACTTACTGCTAATACAGTCATGAATCTAAAACTGAAATATGTTATTTTTACTATAGTAAGATTAAAGAATCCACATACATCAAGTGCAAATCAGAGAACCTACTATTTTTATATTAGTCTTCAAGAATTAGGATTATTTTCCTAATTATGCCTTACACGGAGGTTGCCTTTTTCACAGCAGCCGGATCAACATTTTCATCAAGCTGTCCACCTCCCCTGCTCCAAACTCTTTCTTGGTCAGTCACCGCTAATTAGCTCAGATCCTGTTAGTGTATATGTGAAATTGTGATCCCCCAATGTGCATCACTTTACACTTGCTTACATTGAACAGCATTTGCCCTTTTCATGGCCATTCTCTCGGTATGCAGAGATCTTCATTGAGCTCCTCACAATCCTCCATTGTTTTAGCAGGACTAAATAATTTGGTATCATCACCAAATATGGCTACGTCACTGCTCACTTCCACCCTCATTCTAATATTATGAGAAAGGGAGAAACTGCCTCCCTATCCACTTTCTTCACAACATGCATATAGGAGCGAGCAGTGAGATGGCCAAATTTGCTGCTGACCTCAAAATATTTAGGGTTTTTAAAATGAAGTGAGATTACCAAGAGCTCCAAAAGAATCTCTCCATAGTGTGAAAATGGGCATCAAAATGGCAACAACAGTTCTACATAAGCATTTGTAAAGTGATGCACACTGGAGCAAAGCATCCCAACATCACATATACACTGATGGGATCTGAGCCTGCAGTGACTAAACAAGAAAAAAAAACTTGGGAATGTGGTTGACAGCTCAGTGAAAATGTCAACCCAGTGTGTGGCAGCTGTAAAGACAGCAAACTCCATGTTAGGCATTATAAGAAAAGTAATTGAGAATAAAACTGTCAGTCTCATACTGCCTTTATACAAATCTATGGTGTGACCACACTTAGAATACTGTGTACAGTTCTGGTTAACTATAAAATTTAGTATCACAAGATGTTGTGCTGGCCACCATTTTGGATGGCTTGTCCTCCTTTCCATGTGGTCACCCTATAACATAACACTATTCCACCTTCTGAAGAGGTCTGGACCTCAGACTACTAAAGACAAAGTGGCAGACCATAACAACAGTGTTCATATGCCCATTGCTTTATGAGGCTTCTGCAGGCTACCAAACAGAGAACTATCAGGCCACAAAGATGCTTAAATGGGTCTGCCAGAAACCTGACCTCACCGTTCCTGTTAGGTCCATGTCCTACAGCAAATGCTCTCAGCTGAACTTGATGGAATTCCATCCTTCATCCCTTGGTTTAATTTACTGACCTCCCCTGGCTGGACCTTGCAGGGAACAATAGGGTAGACAGAGCAGGCATACATAGCACGCGCAAAGTACTGAGAGTGGCAATTCTAAAAGCAAATACGTTGCTTTTAAAGAACCAAGGAAATTCAATGGGTCTTTTAAGTAAATATCTATGGATGGAAATGCAGCCCATGCAGGCTTGAAACTTGACCACAAACATGATCACAATCTGCTACTTTAAGATGCAAACAGGAAGAAAAAGCATGTAGCATACAATGAGCTAAAATAATTAATATAGTAAACTGTAACTTATTCTAATTTAGGATATTTTCCTGTATCATCTTGTGTGCTTCCAGAATTAATCAGGGAGTTTTTAGTCCAGTAGAATTTTTTTTCAGGTTCTCTCCAAATACAGACACAAAACATGAAATGCTTCTTTTCATGAGTCAGTCATAGAAAGCTTTTATTTCTGGACATTGGCTATTGAAAAATTCAAATGAGACCCCTCAGATTTCAAGTGAGAGAGCATAACTTCTGGGGTTCATTTATTATTTTGAAAAGTGGGTGCAACACATATCACTAGCTTTGATTTTATATTGGATGTCAAAATGGTGTAACATCCTAGCTGATGCTGGCTGCTTGTCAACTGTATAATATCCAGTCATCCATTACACAAAGCCATGAAATTCATTAAACAAAAAACCTACGGTTTACAAAAACAACGTTAAGGCTCCACAGTTTCCAACCAAGCACCAAAAAGCAAGGAAATTGGGAGTTAAGGCTCCCAAGCCTTAACGCCACATCCTCCCTAAGGAGGCAGAAAGTGCAAGTGAAATTCTCATTCTCCCAAAGCAGATAAACTATGAGGACAGGATGCAGAGGTGACTGTGGGGTTGTGGAAAACTGATAACGAACAACTTAGGGCCACCTACTTCTCTTTTTTTGTTTAGAGCAGCCCTTCCCCAACCTGGTGCCCTCCAAAGGTGTTGGACTACAACTCCCATCATTGCAAGTCAGTATGTCCCATGGTCAGGAATGCTGGGACTTGTCATCTCAAAAATCTAGATATGCAATTTGATATGCAGAGGTGACTGTGGAGTTGTGGGAAATGTTGATGAACAACTTAGGACCAGCTACTTCTCATTTCTTAGAGCATCTCCTTATGTTGAGAGTTGCAACCCAACACATCTGACAGGCACCAGGTTGGCGGTTGTTGTTCAAGAAGAAGGGAAGGCAGAATGTAGATCTCCAGATGTTTTAGAATTCAACTTGTAAAAGCCCCTATCAGCATGGGCAGTTGTCAGGAATGCCGCGAGTTGATGTTCAAAACATCAGGTTAGATCTATTTTCTGCCCACATCTGTACTAAAGTATGATGTTTTCCAGCATTGTGATCAATCAAGGAACTGCAAAAGAGCTGCATCATTTTAAATAAACTGTATAAACCAAATGAAACAACAATGAATAAATCTTGAATACCTATGGTAATCCGGATAGCCCTTCAGACGTCAACATTAGTTTTCAACACATGGCATAGGGTGTATATTTCTTGAATATCAGATAAAGGATTTCTCTTACTTGTTCAGCAGTGTGAAATCAAAGGCAGAGCTACCACCTAATACTTTCATGCATCAGTATTATTTTAAAATTAAGTATGAAATTATTTTTGTCTTCCCCATAACACATAACATGAGAGTTAAAGTGCAACACATCTGGAGAGCACCAAGCTGGAGAAGGTTGACGCCTATACTTGTCTTCTCAGAAGCCAGTGCCACTGAATTCACTAGGACTTACTCCCAAGAGGTATAGGATTGCAAACTAATCTCATCTGAAAGGTGTTCAAGACAGCCAAACTAAACCTCTTCTGCTCCTCTGTCGCTTTGATGAGATGATGTATTGTGGAGGGATTGTGGGGAATGAACAGTATATTTTGTTTAAATACATTTTAAAGAAAAAAAAAACATTGGTTCTTTGAAAGGCAGGATATTGATCAATAGTTGGAAGTGCCTGGAACATGCTCTGGTTCTAGATCTGTAATGAATAGTTCCCCTTTTGTTATCAAGCGTGCTGCTATATGCGAGATGTGTTTGAGAGATGTGTTTGAGACCCTGTATTTGGTAAGGGTATGGAACAGCATTCCCCATCTTGTTGCCCTCCAGGTGTTTGAGATGACAAGTCCCAGCATTCCTGACCATGGGACATACTGACTTGCAATGATGGGAGTTGTAGTCCAACACCTTTGGAGGGCACCAGGTTGGAGAAGGGCTGCTCTAAACAAAAAAAGAGAAGTAGGTGGTCCTAAGTTGTTCATTATCAGTTTTCCACAACCCCACAGTCACCTCTGCATATCATATTCTCCATCCTGTCCTCATGGTTTATCTGCTTTGGGAGAATGAGAATTTCATTTGCACTTTCTACCTCCTTAGGGAGGATGTGGCGTTAAGGCTTGGGAGCCTTAACTCCCAATTTCCCTGCTTTTTGATGCTTGGTTGGAAACTGTGGAGCCTTAACGTTGTTTTTGTAAACCGTAGGTTTTTTGTTGAATGAATATGGTTATGGTTTGTGTGTTATTTCAATTTTGGATTGTGTTGATCTTCCCCTAGCACTTTGTCTAATATGCTGTCCATATGGTCATGGAACTCCCAGCATTCATGACCATTGACTCTGTTGGCAAAGGACTTATGAGAGTTGAAGTCCAAAATATCTGAAGAGCTACCTACTCTCTAGTCTCTCCCAATGTCCTAGGCTGCCGCTTTCAGTTAAACGAAGTCCAATAACTTGTTTGTCCTCTACTGCACCTTAATAAAACACATTGTTCTTAAGCACTATGCAAAGGATACTAACTTTTGGCTAAAGCTGTGCACCAGGGCCTCTCAAAATTCTCCACCTTGTTTGTAAGCAGAGGAATCGGTTGAATCATTTTACTAAATTTCTCTAAGGGGAAGATGAATTCTCCACACTTTTTCACAGGTAGGGCTCACTTTTGGCAAGCACGGTCACTGCAAGTTAGCGATGGGGCAAAAATGCACCTGGGCCGGTGAGGGCAGTGGACACTCCCACGTCCAGCCCTCATGGGCCCAGGTGGTTGCACCTGGTGGATTTTTGCCTCAAGGCTGGCAAAAGACAAAGGGGGCACAAGTCTGGTTGGAACTCAGTCCGCCCTGACCTGCTTGTGCCCTTTCTCCTTCCTCCGCACTGCATTAATGGCAGCCACCATTAAAGCAGCGGGGCAAATACACAATTTCCCAAGCCTTCAGGAAATTGCAATTCTCTCCCACCCATCCCTGCAGCTTTAAGGCCCCCATGAGCAGGGGGGGCAGCCACCATTAATGCAGCAATAAAGGGCACTTGCAGGTCTTTGTCACTGGAGGCCCAGATGGCCTCAGTAGCCTGAAGCACCCATTGCCAATTTTGGTTGGTACACCAACTATGTGAATTCCTGGATAGGGATCTCCTAGCCACCGGCATTCATGCACTTGTAACCTCACGATTAGACTACTCCATCACACTGTATGTGGAGTTACCCATGTGTGTGTTTTGGAAGCTGCAGCTAGTACAGAATGCAGCAGCTAGGGTGCTCACCAGGACACCTAGCTATGCTCATGTAACACCCGGGTTAAAAGAACTGCACTGGCTGCCTATTAGCTACCGAGGCATGCACAACATTGTGGAACAACATTGTGTTGTCGAAGGCATATTTCTCTATGCCTTCAACGACAGCGTCAGCTAAGGATACTGTGTCTCCTCTGAATGAATGCTTGGAGGCGGTAATGGGCTGGATGAGGAAAAACAAACTGAAGCTGAATCCAGACAAAACGGAGGTGCTTGCTGTCAAAGGCCCCAACCTGGGTTTGGAGGTGTGTCAACCAATTCTGGATGGGGTTACACCCACTCTGAAAGACTGTGTTCACAGCTTGGGGGTGCTC
Organism: Anniella stebbinsi; assembly: GCA_029215795.1. NCBI lineage: Eukaryota > Metazoa > Chordata > Lepidosauria > Squamata > Anniellidae > Anniella > Anniella stebbinsi. Next base: position 410,700,699 of record JARDYH010000001.1, on the reverse strand, counting down.
CTGGATCCGTCGCTCCAAATGACAGCCCAGATAGATGCGACGGCCAGGAGTGCCTTACTATCAGCTTCGGCTGATACGCCAGCTGCGCCCCTTCCTAGAGTTGGAAGACCTAAAGATGGTGGTGCACGCACTGGTAACTTTGAGGCTTGACTTCTGCAATGTGCTGTACATAGGGCTACCTTTGTGCCTAGTCCAGAAACTTCAACTAGTTCTGAATATGGCAGCCAGGTTGGTCACCGGTACACCTAGGGGTGACCACATAACACCAGTCTTAAAATCACTCCACTGGCTGTCAATTAGTTCCTGGGAGAAGTATAAAGTGTTGGTTATTACCTTTAAAGCCCTAAATGGTTTGGGACCAGGTGACCTGCGGGATCATCTTCTCCTGTATAATCCGCCCCGCACACTCAGGTCCTCTGGGAATAATTTACTTTAATCAGCCAGAACTAGGCTGACGAGTGTGACCCAGAGGATCTTCTCTTCTGTTGCTCCCAGACTGTTGAATGGCCTGCTGGGAGAGATTCGACAACTTAGTAGTCTTCTTGAATTTAAGAGAGTCATGAAGACTGCTCTCTTCCGGCAGGCCTATCCAGTTGAATTTTAAGATGTTTTTTAACGATGTATTGGTTTTTGTTTTTAATATCTCAACTATTTTGTGGTTTTTGTGTTTTATATTTGTTGTTGTTCCCCGCCTCGATCCAGAGGGAGAGGCGGGTTAGAAATAATAATAATAATAATAATAATAATAATAATAATAATGTGGAAGGTGAAATAATGAGATGAGACAACATATTTGGATTTAAACGTGGGCCACATTTTATTAAAAAGCTCTGCATCTACATTATGGCCTCATCGAGAGCCATTCTAGGATCGGGCGAGCAATTCTGGTCCCGTGTAGTGGCGCCTCCCATCTCGCCACTGCATGGGCTCCTGCCATGTGGGTAGGGAGGCCTTCTGGTGTCACCACGCTCGTGCCGCATGGCTCTGAGTGGGTGAGGAGGGTTGGCCTCAAAGGTAAGCCTTAACCTGTCAGCTGGTGCTGCAAGGCTCCCCGCCATGGGCTTCAGGCATTACCTATCACCCGAACGGTGCCTGAGAATGGTCACCAATAATTCTCCACTCTAGATGCCCGCACCTAACTGCCCTTGTAATGTGACCAATTCAAACAAATTAACTTATTTAATACACCCAATCTTGTCTTGCAGTGTGGAGTAGGCGAAAAAACTCACAACCAAGTTAGATAGTGAGCAAAACATTCCTCCTCAGCCTCCAAAGGGACAACCAGCAAGCCCACACTGCCTACAAGGGAGGGAGGGAGCCAAAAATTCCCAATTGGGAGTGGCGAGGTCTGCAGCCTATATATACTGTATAGCTGCAGCCTCCCATCACTGTATAACTGCAGCCTCCCATCACGTGGCACCATTCAAAGCAGCCAATGGGCTGCCTCCACGCCTCGTCTCTTCACCCCCACCTGCAGATTGGCCTCCCCCCGCCCAGGCTTGGCTGGGCATGGGTCTGAGACATTTATGTTATTCTCATATAAAGCCCTAAACAACTTGGGACCAGGAGAGGCTTTGCTGGTCATTCTAAAATGAAAGGAACATCTCCATGAAGAACTCTAATGGCAGGCCTTCTCTATAGCAGCCCATGCCCTCTGGAAAGCCCTCACCCCTACAGTTCAGGAGGCAGGAAATGTGGCATCTGTCAAATGCTTCCTGAAAATGCAGCTTTTCACCAAGGTTTTCACTGGGCTGTAAATGCTGCTGGGTTTTATTTTGGTTTTGCATGCTACTTTTAAACTTTTAAAGTTCTATGTTATGTTTTATCTTGTAGCATTTTCTGTTTTAATGTTTGTGAACTGCTTAGAGAGCTTCAACTATCAGGCAGTATAGAAATGTAATGAACAAATGAATGGAAATGCAATTAAAAATAATCTCCTTTGGAATCATTTCTATTTTTCAGAAGCGTATGAAAGGATCTGCCGTGCTTTTGCTGAACAAAGTGATTCTGTGGTTCTGAGTGTAGGGTAAGGTATTCACCCTTGTCACTAGGGATGGATGGACTCACCTCTGTCCAGTTCTTGCAGCACCCATTCAGCCACCCTTGCTATGCACCCATGCAAGATGAACTGCATGAGCAGCCGGATGGCTCAAAGTGTGCACAGGAAGCACAGCTGGCCGGACTGTTCCTTTAGGCCCTTCATACACTGCCATTTTAGGGTAGTCATTTACTCAACTTGGAAATTATGGAAGTAACTGAGCTGCCAATACATACATATTAGTGGCTCAGTTAGGGGAGGGGGCAGTCACTGGGGGAGGCCCCTTTCATCTCCCTCCTGCCTCCCCCAGCACCGTGGTAGCCAGGATGGGAAGAGAAGAAAGTGCGAGCAGTTGTGAAGGATAAGAAGCAAAATAGAAGGCCATTCTTAGATGAAAGACTAGTACAGAGAAGAAGCCAAGTCCAATATGGGGGACAGTCCCAAAATCACCACAGAGGCATGTTAATTCATTCAAATGTAATGTTTTGCTTTTATTTTCAAAGCATTTCTCCTTCCTGGGTATATGACTGTGTTCAGATTTCACTAAGGCCCTTTCCACACCAGCCATTTTCCCCATGGCTGCCCCTGCCAGCTCGCGGAGAGTCCACATGATGCACAGGGCATCTCGCAAGCAGGCAGGGGTCAGCCCTCCATATTCCCGGGAGTTCAGAGAACGCTACTATCCCGATTTGTTCTCAGCTCCTGGGAGGGAAGCGAGATGGGCGGCTGGTGTGACTGCCCATCCCGGGTGCAGCTGCGCTTACCCGCGAGTAAGCACGGCTGCAGTGATGGCCACGAAGCTGCACCGGGCGGCTCCGAGGCCATCGAGGGGGGGCACAGCAAAATCGCCATCCCCAGGATGGCAGGGGGGAGGGGTGCCGATTGCACACCACAGTTTTTTTAAAAACTTACTTTTGCGGAGGAGCGCTCGTGCGCTGCTCTGCGGTTTGTAAAAAAAAAATGGCGGCCGCGAGTTGCGATGGCCCAAGAGAAGCCTGAGCCATCACATCCTGGTGTGGCCTCAGCGTGGCAGGCCCAGAAGTGCTCACTTCCAGGTTTCTCTACTTTCCACCCTCTCCGCACCTATGTTGCGGAAATGTCCTAAATATCATCAGACCTGACCAATACCCTTCCCAGCTGTCTCCCAGGCTAAATTCTTATTTATAAGTCATACTGTCACTTCCAGCTTAGCTAGCATAAGCTGTTGATAGGCAGTAAGTGTGTTCCATGCCATGTCTTTTCATCAGACATATGCTAACGTAGGTTGAAAATTTCCATTTTTACTAATAAAAATGAACATGTTAGAAAGCAGATAGTAGGGGCGAAGTTTGTAGTAGACATTCTGCTAAGAAAAGGACACACGCACATAATGTTTCTCAAAAGATGCTGTATAAATTAAGGAAACGGGTGATCAAATCCAACCGCTACAAAGTCTAAAAACAGCTAGGTACTGTACAAATAGTTACTGCAACACAGGCCCTGTCATCAATCCCACACATTTGAGGTAAAGCAATCACAAGTAGGGTGGAAGGGGAATGAAAGTAGGAGAGTAAGAGATGAATCAGGACAATTCAGGGATAATAGGTGTGTTTTCATGGTATAAAAGTCAGATTTGGTGTATGGGCTTTTTTGTCCCTGCAAGGAGAAATGCACGTCCATGGGTAAGAGACAGCATTGTCTCGAGGGCCTGACTGGGTTCAAGAGCCAGTCGGGTGCTCTTGGTGTGAGCATGGACCCTGCTTGAGCACCCACTAGGCCTGTAGAGTGCTCGGCCCATTGTGCTGAAATTGTGCGCTTGCCACATGTGTCAATGGCAGCCACCATTGACACAACAGGGGGAGTTGTTCAGTTTCTGGCGCCCCCGTAAATCATGTGCTTCCCCCTGCTGTGTCAATGGCGACTGTAAATACTAGGGGTGTGCATCGGATCGGATCCGATCCATGATCCGAATCCGATCCGCCCCAAAATCAGGAAAATCTGATCCGATCCGATCCGACCAACCTCCGATCTGATCCGATCCGCCGAGGTCCGATACGGATCGGACGCCATTTTGAATGCTTTTTCCCATAGCCAAGTATTGTTTTACAAAAACACCTATAACTTTTTCATTTTTAAAGATAGAAGGATGAAACTTGGGCACATCGTAGACTGGTTAGGGATAGTTATCTGTGAGAAATTTCAGAATGATTGGTGCAGGCATTTTGTGGCAATTAATTTTTTAATACATACCCAGGAATGCCTATAACTTTGTCATTTTTAAAGTTACACACATGAAAATTTGCCACATTGTAGGTGGTACCTTGGGACCTATGTGTGTGAAATTTCAGAAACATAGGTGCTTGCCTTGTGTGGCAATTAATTTTAGAAAAATGGGTAGTAGTGGGGTAAATACAGTTACACCTCCCACTTTTTTATTTTTGAAGATACAAACAGGAACCTTGGGCACATTACAGGTAACACTTGGCTTGATATGTGTGTGAAATTTCAGAAATATTGGTGCTTGCCTGGTGTGGCAATTAATTTTTGAAACAATGAGGAAAGAAACACCTATAACGTTTTTATTTTAAAAGTTAGAAATCTGAAAGTTGCTCACTTTGTAGATGGGTTAGGGGTAGATATCTGTCAGAAATTTCAGAATGATAGGTCCAGGCATTTGATGGCTATGGAATTTTTCGATTAAAAGTTACAAAAGTTTTTTCACAGAGGCTTGGGCTGTCAATTGCACCCTCCCGCCTCCCGGGAAGAAAAAGGAAACACTCTCTCTCGATCTCTTTGATCCTTGCATGCATGGCTGCAAACTGAGCTGGTATCCATTACAGAAGGAGATACAAAGTAACTACATTAAAGAACCTGGCTCACTTTCACTTTTTCAAGCAGAACGGCTGAGCCTAGCTCATTGTTTCAAAAATTAATTGCCACACCAGGCAAGCACCAATGTTTCTGAAATTTCACACACATATCAAGCCAAGTGTTACCTGTAATGTGCCCAAGGTTCCTGTTTGTATCTTCAAAAATAAAAAAGTGGGAGGTGTAACTGTATTTACCCCACTACTACCCATTTTTCTAAAATTAATTGCCACACAAGGCAAGCACCTATGTTTCTGAAATTTCACACACATAAGTCCCAAGGTACCACCTACAATGTGGCAAAGTTTCATGTGTGTAACTTTAAAAATGACAAAGTTATAGGTGTTTCTTTCCTCATTGTTTCAAAAATTAATTGCCACACAAGGCAAGCACCAATGTTTCTGAAATTTTACACACATATCAAGCCAAGTGTTTCCTGTAATGTGCCCAAGTTTCCTGTTTGTATCTTCAAACTGTATTTACCCCACTACTACCCATTTTTCTAAAATTAATTGCCACACAAGGCAAGCACCTATGTTTCTGAAATTTTACACACAAAGGTCCCAAGGTACCACCTACAATGTGGCAAAGTTTCATGTGTGTAACTTTAAAAATGACAAAGTTATAGGCATTCCTGGGTATTTATTAAAAAAATAATTGCCACAAAATGCCTGCACCAATCGTTCTGAAATTTCTCACAGATAACTATCCCTAACCAGTCTACAATGTGCCCAAGTTTCATCCTTCTATCTTTAAAAATGAAAAAGTTATAGGCGTTTTTGTAAAACAATACTTGGCTATGGGAAAAAGCATTCAAAATGGCGTCCGATCCGGATCGGACATCCGGTCCGATCCGATCCGACCATCCTCCGATCTGATCCGATCCGACCCCCCAGGTCCGATTCCGATCCGCTATCCGATCCGATCCAGGGGGTCAGTGCACATCCCTAGTAAATACCCCATTCATGCAAGGGTAAAGGCAGAACAGAGCCTTCGCGTCTTTTCCCTTGTGTATATGGGGCCTTCACGGCTGCCATTGATGCAACTGGGAGAAGTGTGCAATTTGGGCACAAAGGGGCAGCTGGCTGCCGAGAGCTCACTAGGGCACACTGAGCCTCAGAAGAGGCTCACATGGCCCAGTGCGCAGAGGCAGATGATGGCAGCAATGGGGTGAGCTCCCACTGAGGTGCACGTGGGGAAGTTCGCCTACCCCTAATAAGAGAGACAGAGGCTGAATTTGGACAACATGTTAGTCAATTGATTAACTTTTAATCAACTCGCAAGTGAGTTGTTTAACTCCGTTGTTTAAAACCGCGACTTAAACAACCGTGGGTTGGTTAACCATTGTGTGGCTGAATTCGGACGACACGTTGGTTAACTCAACATCCGTTAGTTAACGTGTCATCCGAATTGAGCCAGTGAGTAATATTTTTACTGAACTGGAAGTTAGTGGCCCTTTCTACAACTAAGGGTATAAAGGGAGGGAGGGAGCGGATCATGGACTTACCTGCTCCCCACCTTCTAAACAAAAGCGCGACATCCCAGAAGGGAAGAGGGATGTCTCATACGCCATTGTTTTTTAAAGCCACAGGAGCTGGGAGCGCAATTGCGCTCTTCCGAAAAAGTAAGTTTTTTTTTTTTTTTTTTAAAGGCCCAACTCTGCTCCCCCCACCCTGGATGCCCCTGGACTCCCCCTGGGCAGCTCCTTCCCTCTTACTGACCTGGGATGGGCACCCACACTGCCTGTGGTCCTCAGGATGGTCCCAGGACTGCGGGGAAAATTGGGATAACTGGGAAATCAGTTATCTCGGGAAAAGGGAAGGGTCGTCCCTGCCTGCTCCCGGGAACCCCTGTGCATCACTTGGGGATGACCCTGGGGAAAATCCCCCATGTGGACATGGACTATGACGTATCAGTGGAGGTTGGTACCTCTGATGTTGGTGGGGCAGTGGGGCTCAGCACCTTGATATCTGTTTTAGCGTTTTCACTGTCTCTGGCTAAAACCCAGTATGGATTCACAGCTCCACCAAAATCAGAGCCACCAACATCAACTGGGACCAGTAGAGTGGAAAAGTTGAAGGTGGAGAAAAAGTGAACATAGGTATAGAAGAGCAAGACTGCACTCTGTGTGTATGTGTGTGTGCATGCACATGGACGTGGGCACATGTGTCTTTCGTCAATAAAGGAAGCGTCACTCCTTTATCGACAATAAACATCTGACAACATCTGAGTAGAAAACAAGAACATAACATTATTCAGCTTGTTAAATGAAGAATTATACATCATGCAGAAAAATGTCCTTTTCCCATGAAATAAATCCAGAAATAGTTTTTTTTTGGCTTTTGCTTTAGATTCCGTTTAAGTCCAGAGCATCCAAAAGAAGACACAATATCGGACTGTCGCAGGATTACTGTACACTTTTTGAAGAATGCCAAAGAATATGGAGTGGACCCTGACCGCATTAGCATTGGTGGGGACAGTAGTGGAGCCACAATCTCTGTTTCAATGTGTCATTTTCTGCTGACAAGGCCAGATCTCCCAAGGCTACGGGCCCTAGTCTTGATATACCCATTCCTCCAGGCAGTGGACTTCAATTTGCCTTCCTATCAGCAAAACCATTCAATTCCCATTTTGTTCAAGAAACGGGCTATCATGCTTGGCTTCTTGTTTCTCACTGGGAAATATGTCGATAGCGAAGGAATTATGAAGAATGCTCATGTTCCTGAGGATTTAAGGGTGAAGTACAGAAAATGGATTAGTGCTGATCTCATTCCAGAAGAATTTAAGGTCAGGGGCTATGCGCCACTACAGTCTGCTCCATTTTCAGAAGAACTGTATGAAGAAGTCAAAGAAGCATTTGAGCCAATGTTAACCCCACTTTTAGCAGAAGATGCTGTTATCTGCCAGCTCCCCGAGACATTCATTTTAACCTGTGAGTTTGACGTTGTCAGGGATGATGGGCTATTGTATAAGAAACGGCTTGAGGACAATGGTGTGCCAGTGACGTGGCACCATCTTCACGATGGATTCCATGGAATACTGTTCTTAATGGGTCAAGGGCCACTTGAATTTAGAAGCACAAGGAGGTGTGTGCAGAAAATCACTAATTTCTTAAAAAGTTTATAAATTTTGGCTCTGCTGTATTATTCTTCCACGTCTATGGTGTAACGTTTCTTTTGAAGTCAATAACCTGAAACTGGAAACAAGTCCTTGATATCCCTCTAGTGGTGTAAACAGGACATTGGTCTTCAGTTATAAAGAGTTTGTCTAAGTTATTTTGAATAAACCAATGCTACAGTTGCCAATGCTGGTAAGCAAGGTGGATAATGGTGGTCAGTTTTGTATTTTGCACTGCCCTCAAACAAATGCAATTTGTAATCTGTTCCTATTTTGTTACATCATCTAATATAAGAGATGATATACTGACCACACAAATGTGCCCCAGCTGTAGTCAAGTTAATAGTCACATCAGTTCAGGCAACAAAAGGAAACAGTGAGTGGAAAAGTATTCCCCCCCCCCCCATAAAATGAGGTCTGGCTTGAAGCTTAACATCAAGGATCAATTCTTTTAAAAGAAAGCAGCGGAGGGATATCGTCTGTTGCTACTGCACACCTGCTAAGCTCCTGCCCTCCAAAATGTCTAGATCATCTTACTGCTCACCACCAAAATACCTACATCCTCTCTCTTGCCTTTCTCTTTGAACAAACAAACAAACACAATCTGAAAATGAATTTCCAGCATTAAACTCACTACGGTACAAGATTTCCCTTCCTACTTCTTTCTCCAGCTGTATTCATGGCCTCTGTCTAGGGATGTTGGAAGAATCTAGCTGTGGGATAGAACTCAGTGAGATGTCATTGACTAGGCCCCCTGGACTCTATTCCATCTTCCACAAGTCAGGACAGGTGGTGAATTTTAATTTTGCAGAAGTAGGCATTTGAGCAAATTTCATCTGCAACTTGAATCATTGTTTTTCTCAAATTCTGGTTGTGATTTGCACAAATTATCCAATTTGCAGCTGAAATTTGCACAAATGCCTATATAGCATTTGTCAAAATTTCAGCTGCAAATTGTCTGGAGTCTCTGGAGTTTGCAGAAATCGTGGCATTTGGCTCACACATGCAACCCAAGTTGGGCAAGCCCAGAGGTGCCACTAGCCCCAAATTGGCCAGAAATTCCTACCTCTGTCTGCAACTACACAAAATGGAATGGTACAACCAAAAATCATATGAGTGTAATGTATGTTCTCTGGGATGCTTTCTCTCTCTCTCTGTTTGATTATGATCTCCAATATTACAGATGCATCCCAAATGGTATGTATAATGCAGAATTTCTTCAGAAAAGGAAAAGGAAGCTTTCTAAAGGAGGATTTCTCCAGCAAAATGTTTGGTGTCAAAATAAACCCATTTGGATATAAATAGGGTTTTTTTTTAGGGGGGGGTTGGGTTATGCTGACATGGTATCGGATTATAGGCCAAACCACTTAGATAATAGGAACATCATCCAGATACTAGGAGGTGATAAAGAATGTCTTGTAGGTTGATCGTTTCCAATTTTCTGCTCCCTTTTTCCTTCTTTTTCCTCTGCCTTTGCAACAAGAAGCACCATTCAGCTCTCTCAAGCCTTCATTCACTTATTTATTAAAACATTTGTATCCCACCCTGTATCATTGGAATCTCAGGGCAGCGTACAGGTAAAATCAATTCAAATGGTATAAAATAATAAATACGTACACAGCTAGGGTTGCCATATTCTGGAACCACAAAACCGGGACATTTTTTTTTTTGGGGGGGGGTAGGATTTTTAAAAAACTGAGCAATATGTAAAGGTCTAGGGAAAGGAAGAAAGCTATCTAAGCTTTAGTTATCTAACAGCACAATCCTATGCGTGTCTACTCAGAAATAAATTCTATTGAGTTAAATAGGACTTATTCCCAGGTAAGTATGTATAGGATTGCAGCCTAAAGTACTTAAGCATCTGCAAATAAATAATAGGCAATGAACAATTTAAGCAATCAAACAGAAAAATGACACTAGATTACATTTCTCCACTAGTTCTCAAAAGCTAGAGGAGAATTCAATATGGAGACTTATCCCCACCCCAATTGCCCAAGTAGCTACTACAGCATATTAATATTAAAAGATATAATTTAACTAGGGTGACCAGATAAAATCCAGGTAAGGGCTCATGTAACTTTAACAGTTGTAGAGAAAAGGGAATTTCAGCCAATGTCATTTGTATGCAATGAGTTCCTGGTGAAATTCCCTCTTCATCACAACTGTAAAAGTCGCAGAGGCCCTGCCTTCTTTTGTATATGGTCACTCTAGTATAGTGCCTGCAACTTTAATTGTTGTGATAAAGAGGGAATATCACCAGGAACTAATTGCATACAAAATGACACTGGCTGAAATCCCCTTTTCTCTACAACTGTTAAAGTTACATGAGCCCTGACCTGGATTTTATCTGTTCACCCTAAATTTAACCCCATCTACTTCGTGTTCAAGTAGTGGCTCTAGCAGAATATGGACTGTTCGGTGCCACTGGCTGACAAGATCAAAATGAATTGTAAATAACAACAACGCTAATAATGTTGATTTTCTTAGACATATTTAAAAGGCGACACCCCCCACCTCTCACACACACAGCCCAAATTAAACTTAAGGCATAATCCAATGAAAGTTAAGTACTTTTAAGGTTGCAATTCCATGCATGCCTACTTGGGAGTAAAACTCATTGAACACAGTGGGGCTTATGTCTGAGCAAACATGCATAGGGTTCTACGATCTCATTGGCTTCAATGGGAGTATGTTAAATGCCTGCTTTTCCCTGCACATTTACCTAGGAGCAAGCCCCACTGCAGACAATGGGACTTACTGCATGTCAACTCAGAAGTAAGTTCCAGTGAGTTCTATGGAAATTATTTCTAATTAAATGTGCATAAGTTTAGGTAGCTAAAAGTGTTTATAGTAACTGGTAAGGGTGTGCACGGACCCCCCGGATCGGATCGGGACCTCCAATTTTGTCACGGACCGGTTCGGACAAAATCGGAGGCCCCCCAGACCGGATCGAGTCCGATCCCGACCCAAAAATCGTAAATTTTTGGATCGGCCGCCATTTTTTTCCCCATAGACTTGCATTGCAATGCAAGTCTATGAGGAAAAAATGGCGGCGGGTGGGTGAGGGGGGCCTAACTCCCTCCCCCCCCGGGGCCGTCCGCTGTGGATGGCCCCGGCAGGTAAGCCCCCTCCCCCGCGCTCCCTACCCCCCCTGGGGCCATCCGCTTCCATCCGCTGGCGCCCGCGGGCGCTAGCGGATAGAAGCGGACGGCTCCGGGGGGGTAAGCCCCCTTCCCCGCCACTGCTTACCTTCTCGGCCCGTCCGCTCCCGTCCGGCGCCGGCGGCTAATACCAGCGGGCTCCACGGCCTGCTCTAGAGTAGCGCGCCGGGTGATGACATCACCCGGCGCGCCACCCTGGAGCAGGCCGCGGAGCCCGCTGGTAGTAGCTGCTAGTGCCGGACGGGAGCGGACGGGCCGAGAAGGTAAGCGCCCCCCTCCTCCCCCCCCCGCTGTCCACTTTCATCGGCGGGCGCCCGCTGGCGCCCGCCAATGGAAGCGGCGGTGGGCGCCAGTGGGCGCCCGCCGATCCGCCGATCCGCTGAACCGGTTCGGAGCCTTTTCGGACCGGTTCGGATTGGATCGGCCGATCCAGCTGCGGGATCGGAAATCGGATAATTTATCCGATTTCCCACTGGACCGGACTCGGATCGTGGATCGGGTCCGATCCAGTGCACATCCCTAGTAACTGCATCCTGCTGTTACGTGTATATTTTTTGTTTTTGTTTTTAAAATGAAAGTTTGCTTTTGTGCTTTGTTGCAAAGTAATGTTTCTGTTGTTTTCTTTCTTTTTAATTGAGAAATATTTTTCTACACACATAACACAACTGTATACAAGGAAAGCTACTTCACGTTTTTGCGAAGCGGAATTTTAAATTAAAACATCAACAACTGTAAATCCAGACATCTTCAATTCACTGCAATTTACTTCCAAGTAACAGTTTTGAGGCTTGCAACCCAAATCCAAGGAAATGGATATTTGAAGGATGATTTTGGGGGGATGGACTTTTCTTTCTCCCCCTCCCACCCTCCTTCCTTTCCTTTCCTTCCCCCTCCCCCTCCCTCCCTCACAGACTCCACAAAACTCTCTTTCTTCCCCCACAAACAACCCAGCGGCTCCAGTGTTAACCCCAAAGCTCTGACCACAAATTCCTTCGCAGTGCTTGGGACTCATGCAGCCTGAGGTAGGGTGACCAGATAAAATCCAGGTCAGGGCTCCTGTAACTTTAACAGTTGTAGAGAAAAGGGAATTTCAGCCAGGGTCATTTGTATGCAATTAGTTCCTGGTGAAATTCCCTCTTCATCACAACAGTTAAAGGTGTATGCACTATACTAGAGTGACCATATGCAAAAGGCAGGCAGGGCCCCTGCAACTTTAATCTTGTTCCCTCCTCTCTATGGTAACGTTTGTGCTGCTCTTTTATATGTTAGATTTCCAGCTCTTTTTCAACTCAGAGATTTCCCGCTCTTTCTAATTTACAAACTTCCCGCTCTTTTTCCTTTAAACACAGAAACTCATTCTCTCCCTCTCCCCAAACAGATTTCCAGGCTTTTAGGCCTTAAATGACAAACAGTCCTAAAGTACTTAAGCATCTGTAAATAAATAATAGGCAAAGAACAATTTAAGCAATCAAACAGAAAAATGACACTCAATTTCATTTCTCCACTAGTTCTCAAAAGCTAGAGGAGAATTCAATATGTAGACTTACCCCCACCATAACTGCCCAATATTAATATTAAAAGATATTGTTTAACCCCAAAGCAGCCATCTACTTCGTGTTCAAGTGGTGACTCTAGCAGAATATGGACTGTTCTGTGCCACTAGCTGACAAGATCAAAATGAATTGTAAATAACAACAACGATGATAATAATGTTGATTTTCTTAGACATATTTAAAAGGCAACACACACCCCCACACACACAGCCCAAATTAAACTTAAGGCATGATCCAACCAAAGTTACGTACTTTTAAACCTGCAATGCCATGCATACCTACTTAGGAGTAAGACTCACTGAACACAATGGGACTTATGTCTGAGCAAACATGCATAGGGTTCTACGATCTCATTGGTTTCAATGGGAGAATGTTAAATGCCTGCTTTTTCCTGCACATTAGGTTTGCTATATTCTGCATTCACAAAACCAGGACAAATTTTATTTATTTATATTTGCATTTAAAATACATGTTTTTTCTATCTAAACATGCATAGGATTGTGCCCTAAAGAACAAAAACAAAGGCAGCCATGTTGACCATAAGGGGAAAAGATTGAAATCCATATAACATAATACTTTCATTAGGCCAACGCAAAAATCACAAAAATGTACAAGTTTTTGAGATCTTCAGATCTCTTCATCAGGCAAGATGTGACAAAAAGCAGGGTCGTGGTGGTAATATGAATGGTAGTGGGGGGGCTAACTGGATGTTATAGTCAGGATGTATGTGCTGTTAATCATAAAATGATATAGAATCATAAAATAGTAGAGTTGGAAGGGGCCTACAAGGCCATCGAGTCCAACCCCCTGCTCAGTGCATGGAAGAGGAGGGTGTGCAGACATTCAGCTTGGCCTCTGCCTGGTGATGTGATGGCTTCAGTGCCCACAGGACTACAGAGAACACGAAAATAGACAATTGTTGTCTCTCCATTTTTGAAAATATTAAATCCATCTACCTATTATCTCAAAACAGTTACCATACAGGCCCTTGGCACCCCTAACTTGGGTGTAAGCCCCACTGAATTAACAAGCAAACCTGCATAAAATCCGGCTACCTGAATGGCATTGTGGCATATGTTTTTGTGGACACTAGAATGCTTAAGTTCCCAAAAGCTTATACCAACATAAATCTATTAGGGCACAATCCTATGCATGTTTAGACAGAAAAAAGTCCTACAACTCCCAGTATGCCCTAGCCAGTCATGCTGGCTGGTGGAAGCTAGGAGATGTAGAGCTTTTTTTTATCTAAACATGCATAGGATTGCACCTTTTGTTTTTAGAAGTACAACCCTATGCACACCTATTCATAAATAAGTGCCTTTGAGTATAATGGGTTTTACTCCCAAGTATGTGTAGCCTAAGATGCCACAAGAGCCTTGTTATTGTGAAGATTAACAGGTTTATTTTTGTTGTTGTTTAGCTACGACAAACTACGGGAGGGCTAGCCATCTGGGAGGGGGGAAAGGGAAGAGGGAAATGCCTTTTAAACATGTTAGCTTGGTGGGTTAAAAAAGGAGGCGCACATTGTCCCAGAGCGAAGGAAGGAAGGGAAAAACTCAACAAACCTTAAGTCCTTGGCTGAACCGAGGGAGGAGGAGGCGGGAATCTCGTGCCAAACCTCTGGATGAGGCGCGCGGGAATCCAGCATGCACCTATTGCTTTGGAAAAAGGCGGGCTGTGGAAGAAGGCGTGCTGGTTGCGGCCATGGCTCCTCCTCATGAGTTGGGTGGCTGAGGAAGCCATGCACCGTCCCCGCCTCCATAGGGGGGAGGAGGAGGAGGAATAACTCAGGCACTTCTCTTTGTCTGGGTCCTAGTGCCCCAGTGCTTTCTGCTCTCCTCTCTCTCTCTCTGTCTTGCCCAGCCGGACCAGGAATCCGGGATTTGTGACTGACCAGCCAGGACATTTCAGAATGTCTTGGAATCCATGACATTCCTGGTTTTCTGGGTCGTATGGCAACCCTATACACAGCTAAAAACGTATAAAACTAATAACAAGTGAAAACCCAGTAGAAAATTTAATAGTAATAAAAACAATAAAAACTATGTGCAGCTATTAGGCAAATTTAGCATTCACTTAAACTCACACGACCAGCTTTAATGCATGCTTTAAACTGACTCTAGCCTGTGTTTAATGTCTCCAATACTAAATGCTGTCTTGCCATACTTTTCCTATATAAAGAAACTCTGATGTAAGTCACACCAGAGTTTCCAACAACACCCAAGTTATTACTTTACATAAACATGAGGCACAGTACTATTCTTTCCAGGTCAGTCCATGTCAGACCAACAGCAAGACTCAAGAAACTTTGGGGGGTGCCCGCCTCACCTCAGCACAGAAGTGAGATTTGGATTCCCCAAAGTGGATCAGTCTTGTATGTTCCTTGATGCCAGCTGTGTGGTCGGCACCCAGGAAAGCTGGGTGCAAGGCTGACCAGGAGTCCATGAGACTCCTGACTCCCTGCTCCCCACTCACAGTCCCTCATCCCCACACCCCACTCCTTCACTGCCTTACCCCCCAACCCAGAGTTGTTGCCAACAGCATTTACCTTTAAATCACACTCTCCTGAGACCTGAGCCACAGTTTAAAGTAGGGATGTGCATTATATCAGATCCGATATCCGATTCCGATTAAAATCAGAGAAAATCAGACATCCGATAACGATTCTGATTTGAAAATTTGGGAATCCATTTTCTTCCGATCTGATTTTTTAGTCTGTGATTTTAATAGGAAAAAATTGGAAAATCAGATGCCATTTTGAATGCTTTTTCCCATTGCCATTTTTTTGTGTTACAAAAACACCTATAACTTTTTTATTTTTAATGTTAGAAGGATGAAACTTGGCCACATTGCAGATGGGTTTGAGATACTTCTCTGTGGGAAATTTCAGAAAGATAGCTCCAGGAATTTTGTGGCTATTATTTTTTTTAGTAACTAACCAGGAATGCCTATAACTTTTTTATTTTTAAAGCTCCACACATGAAACTTTGCCACATTGCAGGTGGTATGTTGGGACTCATGTGTGTTACATTTCAGAAACATAGGTGCTTGCTTTGTGTGGCAATTTTTTTAAAAAAAAATGGGTAGCAGTGGGGTAAAGACAGTTATGGCTTCAACTTTTTTATTTTTAAAGATCCAAACATGAAACTTGTGCACATGAAAGGTACCACTTTGGTAGTGGCCATGCATTTTTTACTTTGAAAAGTTCCAAAAGCTGAAAAACAGAGACTTTGACAGCTAACAGAGGGGGTGGGGAGGCGGGGGATGGGGTTGCAGTCTGTCAAAGTCTCTGTTTTTTTTTTACTTTTGGAACTTAAAGTAAAAAAAATCATAGCCACAAAATGCCTGGAGCTATCTTTCTGAAATTTCTCACAAATAAGTACCTCAAACCCATCTTCCATGTGGGCAAGTTTCATCCTTCTATCTTCAAAAATAAAAAGTTAAATGGGTTTCACTCCTCATTTTTCCCAAAATACCTTGCCATTACATGCTTGAAGCTATTGTTCTGAAATTGCTCACACATGTCAACCAAAGTGGTACCTTTCATGTGGACAAGTTTCATGTTTGGATCTTTAAAAATAAAAACATTGAAAGCATAACTGTCTTTACCCCACTACTACCCATTTTTTAAAAAATAATTGCCACCCAAGGCAAGCATCTATGGTTCTGAACTTTCAGACACATGAGTCCCAACATACCTTCTGCAATATGGCAAAGTTTCGTGTGTGGATCTTTAAAAATAAAAAAGTTATAGGCATTCCTGGTTCGCTACTAAAAAATTCATAGCCACAAAATGCTTGGAGCTATCTTTCTGAAATTTCTCACAGAGAAGTACCTCAAACCCATCTGCAAAATGTCAAAGTTTCATCCTTCTATCTTTAAAAATAAAAAAGTTATAGGCATTCTTGTAACACAATACTAGTCTATGTGTAAAATCACTCAAAATGGTGTCCGATTCAAAAAGTGGACATCCGATTTTAATATCGGTATTGGATCTGATCCGATAAAGCAGACCTCTGATTTTTCCGATCCAATTTTTTTTTAATGTTAAGTTCCAATTCTGATCTGATTTTTTGGGTCCGTGCACATCCCTAGTTTAAAGTTACCATGGCAGTTCTCTGTTTTTAATATATCTATGGCTGCAAACTACAGAGGCCGTAAATGGGAATGGCCCTTTATGGCCACTGTAGTTTGTGGCCACAGATCTATTAAAAACAGAGAACCCCTGTAGTAACTTTAAATCACAGCTTGGCTCTCAGGGAGGAGGACACAATTTAAAGGTAAGTTGCAGCGGTGGCAGGAGGGTGGGAAGGGAGAGATAGGTGGGCCTGGTGAGTCAAATTAACTCATCTGGAATTATAGCTGGCCTTGTGCTGGTTTTCCTGGGTAGATGAGTGGGTAGATGGGAGCAGCCCAGCACTGCTTCAGCCTTGGGGCACCTTGGGCCAACCCAGTACCACCTTGCATTTTGGCCAAGGTGGGCTGAAACGGCCCACCTTGACTCAGATTCGGGGATCTGGCCTGAGGCGGTGCACATCCCTAACAAGCACAATCAAACATCTCTCTCTCTCTCTCTCTCTCTCTCTCTCTCTCTTTCATTCAGTTTTCTCAGCACCAGGCAGAACCTCTCTATTGCAATCATGCAACTCTTAAAATTAAAGAAAATTTTAGGAACATGGGAGACGGCCTTCTTTGTGGCTCCTCCAGGGCTCTGGAACTCACTTCCCAGGAAAGCTAGACTGGCTCCCTCCTTGCTAATTAAATATGTTTTTATTTTGTAAAGCCATATTGAGCCCCAGTATTGGGGAAAAGGTGGGATACAAATAATAATAATAATAATAATAATAATAATAATAATAACAACAACAACAACATGCAGAAGATAATAACAGCATCAGAGAACTTATACGGCATGAGTAGGATTAACCCCAACAATTATACTCCTGGGTGATATTAGAGTTCAGGTTCATATAGAGTTAAAATTGGTGGTGAATTATATGTTAATTGCTGCAAGGATCTTAGCAAATACTTGATGTTCAACATGGATGGTAAAACAGAACAAAGAAGAAGATCTGGACTGCCATAATGATGGATAAAATAAGGTGGGGAAAGCATGAACCCCATCCAGACTTTCCCAAAATGTTGAAAAACATTTATAAATTATTGGAATAGTTCTGGCCAAGAGACATAGCAACTAGACATCTGTTAAGTTGAAGTATTGTAGTTGTCTTGATTGTCCTATTGGGAAACACAATTTAAAAAATTGTATAATTAAAAACAGCCACATTTTCCTGGCATTTTGGAGCTCAAGTGAACATGGAAAGCCCTAAACACATGTTAAACAGAAATATGCTTTTTTTTTTGTTTATTGACTTTGATTATGTTTCGAAAAGGTTATGCCTAGAATACTAGATGCCTGGACCTATAAATGCCAAAAAATACTTCTGAGGAGGCTTTGAACAAGCAGAGACATGTAAATCAACAAAACATGAGCTCACCAAAATTCTCCAAGTTACATCTCAAAGCTCATTCTGATTTGAGTCCATAACAGATTGAGAACTTTGTTGTGTGTTTTCTTTTCACATGAAAATCTGTGCATACTTCTTTGCATATGATTCCACACGTATGCAACACTTCTGCACATCTTAGAAATGTTTGCATTCTTCTATCATTGATTCAAGTGTATTTGTCTGCATGTTTCAAAAGTACACATTTTTTCAAACACATTTTTCAAAAGTTTGCATGCTGTCAAATGCATGGGGGGCATGAATCACTTTGCAATGTATGGTCTTCAGCCACAGATTTTGTGTAAGTCTGTGTTCCATTCAGATGGTACAAACTGGGTACATCATGATAAAAAATGAACTGAAACACATATCTCATATATCTGTATTAGTAGAGAAAAGAAAACTGACTAAGTATAGTCAATTGCACTAAAGGAAAAACTGTCATTATGTGTTCATTCCATAGGGAATGATGTAGGACACAAGGGAGACACCTATGCAATCTGATATCTGTTTAATTCTCATGCTAATAGGAATACTGATGAATTCAGTATACCAACATCTCATGTAAACTGTTGTATTAACAATGATCTCCATCAATATTACTCAAACAACAACAACAACAACAACAACAACAGATCTTTATTGCAGTCAATAAACCATTCCATCTTAAAAAAAATACATACATAGGACAAAATGATCATTTAACTTTAGAAAGACAGTTGGTCAAAGTGGGTCTGATAGAAATAGCCAAATTCAAAAACTTGGCCACTTGCTTAGTAATTGACTTGTCTGAGCAATGAAGCAATAGGGTCATTAAGATTTCAGTGGAATGACCAAGGAAGAAGTGTAGAATGGGCTTTGGAAGATCATTCCTAGCCCCTTGATAAATACTGCAGAATGCATGCCATATGGTTTCCACTAGGGGTGTGCACGGACTCCCCCGGATCGGGACCCGGATCGGGATCTCCAATTTTGTCACGGATTGGATCGGACAAAATCGGAGGCCCCCCAGACCGGATCGGTCCAATCCTGATCCAAAAATTGGAACTTCCGATCTTTGGATCGGCCGCCATTTCCCCCCCCCCCTCCCATAGACTTGCATTGGGGGAAAGAAAGCTTTCCCGCAATGCAAGTCTATGAGGAAAAAATGGCGGTGGGTGGGTGAGGGGGGACCTAACTCTCTCCTCCCCAGGGTTGTCTGCTGTGGATGGCCCCGGGAGGTAAGCCCCCTCCCCCGCGGTCCTTACCCCCCCGGGGCCATCCGTTTTCATCCGCTGGCGCCCGCGGGCACCAGCAGATGAAAGCGGATGGCCTCGGGGGGGAAAACCTCCACCCCCTGCCCCCTGCTTACCTTTCCTAGCCGTCCGCTCCCATCCGCCGCTGGCCACTACTGCGAGCGGGCTTCGCAGCCTGCTCCTGAGTAGCACACCAGGTGATGTCATCACCTGGCGCGCTACCTAGGAGCAGGCCGCAAAGCCCACTTGCAGTAGCGGCCAGCGGCGGATGGGAGTGGATGGCCAGGAAAGGTAAGCGGGCCACGCGCCCCCTTCCCCCCTGCCCCCTACTTACTTTTCCTAGCCGTCCGCTCGTGTCCGCCGCTGGCTGCTACTGCAAGCGGGCTTCACGGCCTGCTCCTGAGTAGTGCGCCAGGTGATGTCATCACCTGGCGCATTACCTAGGCGCAGGCCGCAAAGCCTGTTTGCAGTAGCGGCCAGCGGCGGACGGGAGCGGACGGCCAGGAAAGGTAAGCGTGCCGCATGCCCCCCCTCCCCCCTGCCCCCTGCTTACCTTTCCTGGCCGTCTGTTCTCATCTGCCGCCCCCTGCCCCAGTTGTCCACTTCCATAAGCGGGCGCCCACTGGCACCCACCAATGGAACTAAGCAGCCCCGCTAGGGAAGCCCCCCCCCCACTGTCCACTTCCATCGGCGGGTGCCCACTGGTGCCTGCCAATGGAAGCGGCGGCGGGCGCCAACAGGCACCCGCCGATCTGCCGATCCATCCGATCTGGATTGGAACCTTTCCGGATTGGATCGGATTGGATCGGCTGACCCAGCGGTGATATCGGATAATTTATCCAATTTCCCCCTGGATCGGATTCGGATCGTGGATCAGATCAGATCCAGTGCACATCCCTAGTTTCCACTTTGGTATTATTACAAGGGCAGCATCTGTTGAGAAGTGGGATCTAGTTGGATCTGCCATATAGAAGTTTGGAGGAAAGCTAGTAAGAATGCTCTTCTTTATTTAGGAATTGTTAACCAGCGCAGATAGGGCACCCCATTTTTGTAGGCAGAGACTGGTAAACCTAGGGACTGAGGGGAGCATGGACCTTAGACAGCACCCCAGAGGTCTTGTAAATGTATAACCAACTGGTAAAGAAATGATGATGATGATGATGATGACGATGACGATGATGATAATAATAATAACAAGCATCACATCAAAAAAACTATACAGAAAACCTTCAGAAACTGGGCATACCAAAATACATCCACACCAACATCCAAAAAGCAGTCATACTTAAAACATGCTCAATTGCCAAGAAATTCCTGAGTCTGTAAAAGGCAGCATGACTTGGCAAAGCCCATCATATCAGACTAGAAAAAAACGCCATGAGTGAGAAAGAGATGAAATAATAATAATAATAATAATAATAATAATAATAATAATAATATAAAGCCCACTGGAAAGGGATGCAGTCAGCAAACACCGACTCTCCCATGGACATTGACACCTTTTTCTGAGCATCTTACTACCTCAACCACAAAGTGGCAGGGAAGAGATAAGGGGAAATTGGACCGGAAAGCATTGCATACTTATGAGTAAAGTAGGCTACAATCTTGTTACTTGAATGCCATACCTCAGGACAATTGATTATTGGTAGGGATGTGCACTGGATCGGACCCGATCCACGATCCGAGTCCGGTCCAGTGGGAAATCGGATAAATTATCCGATTTCCGATCCGACAGCTGGATCGGCCGATCCAATCCGAACCGGTCCGAAAAGGCTCCGAACCGGTTCGGCGGATCGGCGGATCGGCGGGCGCCCACTGCCGCTTCCATTGGCGGGCGCCAGCGGGCGCCCGCCGATGAAAGTAGACAGCGGGGGGGAGGAGGGGGGCGCTTACCTTCCCGGCCCGTCCGCTCCCGTCCGGCGCTGGCGGCTACTACCAGCAGGCTCCACGGCCTACTCCAGGGTGGCGCGCCGGGTGATGTCATCACCCGGCGCGCTACTCTAGAGCAGGCCGCGGAGCCCGCTGGTAGTAGCCGCCAGCGCCGGACAGGAGCGGACGGGCCGGGAAGGTAAGCAGGGGGCGCGTGGAGGGGAGGAGGGGGGCCCTTACCTTCCCGGCCCGTCCGCTCCCGTTCGGCGCCGGCGGCTACTACCAGCAGGCTCCGCGGCCTACTCCAGGGTGGCACGCTGGGTGATGTCATCACCCGGCGCGCTACTCGAGAGCAGGCCGCGGAGCCCGCTGGTAGTGGCCGCCGGCGCCGGACGGGAGCGGACGGGCCGGGAAGGTAAGCAGGGGTGCATGGAGGGGAGGAGGGGGCGCGCGGAGGGGGGGATGGGGGCCCTTACCTTTCCTGCCCGTCCGCTCCCGTCCGGCGCCGGCGGCTACTACCAGCGGGCTCCGCGGCCTGCTCCAGGGGGGTCCGCGGCCTGCTCCAGGGTGGCGCCCGGCGCGCTACTCGAGAGCAAGCCGCAAAGCCGGCTGGCGGTAGCCGCCGGCGCCGGACGGGAGCGAACGGCCCTAAAAGGTAAGCAGTGGCAGGTAAGGGGGCTTACCCCCCCCGGAGCCGTCCGCTTCTATCCGCTGGCGCCCACGGGCGCCAGCAGATGGAAGCAGACGGCCCCAGGGGGGGTAGGGAGCGCGGGGGAGGGGGCTTACCTGCCGGGGCCATCCACAGTGGACGGCCCTGGGGGGGGAGGGAGTTAGGCCCCCCTCACCCACCCGCCGCCATTTTTTCCTCATAGACTTGCATTGCAATGCAAGTCTATGGGGAAAAAAATGGCGGCCGATCCAAAAATTTCCGATTTTTGGATCGGGATCGTACTCGATCCGGTCCGGGGGGCCTCCGATTTTGTCCGAACCAATCCGTGACAAAATTGGAGGTCCCGATCCGGGTCCCGATCCGATCCGGGGGTCCGTGCACACCCCTAATTATTGGCTCAAATTATAGCTAATGAATAATAATAGGTTGCCTGGGCAATGCCTTTCAAAAGAAGTATTTTTTTAAAGGTGTGCAAAATATTCAATACAGATAATTGTGACGATCAATGAGGTACGCTTCTCAATTAAAGATTGAACTGATTAATTCTTTTAATGGTCAGGTTGATTACAGGATGTAAAGATGACAAAACACTTATTTCATCCACTACTGTTATTTCAGTATTATTATGCCAGCCACAATTGTGGTTGGTATGTTAAGGTTTGTCTGCTTAAGGCCGTCATCACACGTGGGGGTTGATGCACACCCGCCGTGACTTTGATCTCATTTATCAGCACTGGACTGGCATGAGGTCATGTCATGCTGTTATCTTGCCCTGAGCAAGTCCATTGCTGAAAAGTGATTCAAAGTCACGGAAGGTATGCATCAAACACCGTGTGTGATGACGGCCTAAGATATGTTTGACCATTGTAAAGGGTAATTGGGTAGTTAGTCATTCTAGCCTTAATTAAATCAAAAAAGTTTCACCTCTCTCTATGAAATGTAAATGTGGCATAATGTTATTTACATATGCTAGGTTTACATAATCTGAAAATTTGAGCAAGTTTGCTTAAAGAGCAACTAAAATGAAAGGGAAAAAAACCCTCTCTCACTCAGAAAGTGCTTTTGAGAAAGAGTGGTGATCTTTTGTGCTCATGATTTGTGAAGAAATTAGAGTCTGTTATCTTAAAATTTTGATGGTGTCTTGTTCTATTTTTATTGTAGTTAGTGGAATTGGATTTTTTTTCTTTTTAAAAACCTATTTATTCATTTCTATTTTTTTTTTTAGTTTTTTATAATGAGAGTCAATGGGACACTTGTAAGAACGTATAGCCTCACATAATGAGCCTATCTACACCAAGCAGGATACAACACTTTGAAAACATTTTGAAAACTGTATATGGATTGTGTCCTGGGCCCCAACAGTTGTCACTATTGTTATAAGCCATTTTAAACCATTATAAACTGTTTTAAAGCAGTAGTTTAGATATTAGGGGTGTGCACGGACTCCCCGGATCGGATCGGGACCCAAATCGGGACCTCCAATTTTGTCACGGATCGGATCGGACAAAATTGGAGCCCCCCGGACCGGATCGAGTCCAATCCCGATCCAAAAATCAACATTTTTTGGATCGGCCGCCATTTTTTCCCCATAGACTTGCATTGCAATGCAAGTGTATGAGGAAAAAATGGCGGTGGGTGGGTGAGGGGGGCCATACCCCCTTCCCCCCAGGGCCGTCCGCTGTGGACGGCCCCGGCAGGTAAGCCCCTTCCCGCGCGTTCCCTACCCCCCCGGGGCCGTCCGCTTCCATCCGCTGATGCCCGCGGGTGCCAGCGGATGGAAGCGGACAGCCCCGGGGGGGGGTAAGCCCCCACCCCCTGCCACTGCTTACCTTAAAGGGACATCCGCTCCCGTCCGGCGCTGCCTGCTACTGTGAGCGGGCTTCGCAGCCTGCTCCAGGGTGGCGCGCCGGGTGATGTCCCAGCGCGCCACCCTGGAGCAGGCTGTGAAGCCCGCTCGCAGTAGCAGCCGGCGCCGGACAGGAGCAGATGTCCCTGGAAGGTAAGCGTGCCACGGACAGCCCTGCTAGGGAAGCCCCCCCCCGCTGTCCACTTCCATCGGTGGGCGCCCACTGGCACCCGCCAATGGAAGCAGTGGCGGGCACGAGTGGGCACCCACCGATCTGCCGATCCATCCAAACCAGATCGGAACCTTTTTGGATTGGTTCGGATTGGAGCGGCCGATCCAGCGGTGAGATCGGAAATCGGATAATTTATCCGATTTCCCCCTGGATCGGATTTGGATCGTGGATCCGATCCGATCCAGTACACATCCCTAGTAGATATGCCATATGTTGCCTCACAGTTGATCAGAATGCTGTGATGATGGGGGAAGAGAGAAACTGCTACATTGAACAGATATCTATTTTCCTACCCTGCTAGACCCCCTCACATCCTGAGGCAGTCACACCACCTCCCCCATTCCAACCCTCCATGGGCATTGGTGGGACAAGGAATGATAGGTGGCCTAAGGCCTCCTCCTTTCCCAGTCACCCCTGCACCAAGAAAGGATTGTTGCTGCTATACCACCACTCATGGAGGTGCTGAAGCAGCATTATCCAGGAAAGGAGCACGCTTACACTAGGTCTCCTCCCTTCCCACCTGCCCACTCCTGAGTGATCCTAGTTGTTGCTCCAGAAGTGCTGAAACAGCAATCAGAATGGACAGGAAGTCCCTTCTCTGTCACCTTTGGGGGATGTGTCACAAGAGGTAGGGGGATATAGCATTCCCTCCTATCGCTAGAGTTTATAAAGAATACAAAACATACCATGTTAATTATCCGCAAGTAACTTAGCCCGAAACAAAGTATCTTGAGGTAGTCCAAATACAAATATTCTTACCATACATAACTGATGCATCCATATACCGAATCAAAATACAAATCAGTTTTTCAATAAAGCTCTGCACATGAAGAATCTGTACACAGCAGGCTTGGGTGCCGTAGTTACATTCTTTTGAGGTTGTGTCTATTAAGTACAAGTTATGTCCAAAGCCTTGTGCAGCTCTGTGTTAGCAACTCATTAGAGAGTAGATAATCACAGTAGACTGTGTCTAATTAAGCTACTTGCATGTAGCTTTGATTTAAAATCACGTGCAATCCGCTTAAGGGCACAAACAGGATTGTTACAATCTTGTGGAGTGGTGGGTGGACAGCTTGATGAAAATGTCAACCCAATGTGCAACTGTTCTGCAAAAGGAAGCTTCCATGTTAAGCATAATCAGGAAAGGAAAATACCTCTAAAGATCTTACTCCCTTCATACAAATATATGGTGTGACCTCACTTGGAAGACATCTAAAAAGGGATATTGTGCTGTTGGAAAAAGTGCAGAAAAGAACAACTAAAATGGTCAAAAGGTTGCAGCAACTTCTCTTCAAAGAAAGCTTACAACATCTGGGGTTGTTTGGCTTAGAGAAAACACGCTCTGTCATTTTTAAAGATAAAGAGTTGAACCTTGGCACCATGATAGCTCTTAAGTATGGCTTTAGCCATGCCAAGTTTGAAGCAGTTCTGTTCATGCCTTGATTTTTAGGAATTTTTAAAATTTGGAATAAACAGTCCATTGCAGTCTATGGAAATTTCCAAAAAAGCTTACATCTCCATCAATTTTAAAGATAAAGAGATGAAACTCCATACTTTGACAGCTATCTTTTTTAAAAAATCTAAAAGTCAAGGGATGAACGGATCTGCTTCAAACTTGGCATGGCTAAAGACCTGCATAAGATCTATCAGGTTGCCAAGCTTCAACTCTGTATCTTTACAAATAATGGAGCTGTAAGGATTTTTGTTAATTTCCATAGACCAGAATGGAACAGTTATCCAAAAGTGGAGTGTTTCTTTGATGGATAATCCGATGAAGTGGAGCAAGGGAGCTACTCCAAATATCATAGCAGAGAATATGGTCAAAGGAGCTCCTCTTCAAATTTCGGAGAGGAACAGACCTGCTCCTTGAACCCCTGGTAACTTCTCAGTTGCCTCTGGCTTGGTTGTAAAGCTGTCCATTTCACAGAGCCATGAAATTCATTAAACAATAAAAACTATGGTTTACAAAACAAAGTTAAGGCTATACATGGGATTTGCCATCCCCCTTTTTGGCTTTAATTAATTAATTAATTAATTGCATTCTATACCACCCAATAGCTGTCTGGGTGGTTCACAAAAATAAACCATGAAGACAATTCAAAGTATAAAACAAACAACAGTATAAAAACACAGTATAAAAGTATGATATAAAAGCACAACCAGGATAAAACCAAGCAGCAATGCAGAGATTAATATAGATTTAAAATACAGATTTAAAACAGCAAAGTTTAAAACAAACTAAGAATATAAACTGTAAAAATACTGTTAAAATTAGAAGGGATTCACCTTTTTTTTAACAGCAGAGGCACATTGGATTGACATCAAGAAGTCCACAAAAACATATCTTTCTTGCTTGATCATTGCTTGAACTGTATTAAAAATGTATCAAAAATATTTCTTCTTTACTAGGGATGTCCATCATTTGCAAATCTGCTCTGTTTTGGCCTTGATGGATTTCTATTGACTCCCCACTTTGACTTGTACTCATAAGCCCTGCCCTCTATTGTATTTGGTCCTGAAGCTTTAACTGTTATGATAAGAGGAAATTTCACCAGGTGCTGCATGCATACAAAGGACACCTGCTGAAATTCCCTTTTCTATACAACTGTTAAAGATACAGGAGCCCTATCCTCCTTTCCTATTGAAGGGACAGTTTGAAGTGCTGCCCAAGGAGGGTTATTTGTCTGCGTTTTGCAGAAGAAGGAAATGGAAAAGAGATTTCAATGGCTCAGTTCGGACGACATATTAAGCAATGGAGGGGAAAGGAGGAGCTCCACAGACGACATGCTGCAGCCGGCGTTGCTTGGAACCGGCAAACGCCCTGGTTGTTAATAACGTACGCGGCTCTGACTGACAGCTCGGCCGCCATGTTGTCTGCTTACCAACCTCCACTAGTCCTCCTGCAGGTATCCCAGAACACACTGTGACTGAAAATCCATGGACACCACCATTGCAGCCGATGCAGGACATGCCTCCAAAACCCCATTGGCCACCTCAGGCAATGGGCGGAACACAACAGCCTCGGGCAAAGAGGCAGCCAGGATGAACGGCCGCACCAATACAGCGGCCAAACCCCACACCCAGCACTGCGCCCCAAACGCTGGCACCCACACCCCAGGGAGTGACCCCCACCCACCATACACGGGAGACTCGGCAGCTGTGAGGGCGACCCATATCCCCCAGCCCCCAACCACAACCACCTCCCTCCCAGAGCATCCACCTGCACACACAGGAAAGAAGGCAAGAGTGGGGCTGTTTGGAAAACTTTATTCAGCAGGGAGCTCAGAAATGGGCAATAAGGCACATGGCCACTACAAAGCAAGGACAGAGCCTACGGAAAGGCGAGGTGCCCCCGGGAAGGGAGAAGGTAACTGGAAGGCACAGCGGTGAAGAGGGGACAGCTGAGCCAACACCCCCAGGGAGCCTGCCATGGAATGGGTGAAGGGGAAGAGGCGGAGAGGGGTGGAACGCCAGGGAGAGATGCCAGTTCACAGATGGAACCCCACAGCCGACACTCAAAGGAGGTGAGGATAGCGGAGCCAGATCCAGGCACTGATGCTCTCACGCATCTGGGAAGCCTCCAAACAGGCGTGGCGCTCCCCAACGAGATTCTCAGGGCCCGACAATGGCGCAATGTCCCACCGTCCACAGCGATGACGTCGGCATCCTCGCCCGCCCGGGGGAGCTCGGGGTGCTCAGCCAGTAGCATGTCCCCACGGGACTTGCAGATGTTGTGCAGGATGCAGCAGCACACCATCACATCTGGGATGATGTCAGCCTGCAAGTCCAGCAAGCTAAACAGGGAGCGACATCGCTCCTTCAGACGCCCAAAGGCACGCTCCATGGGCAGGCAGGCACGGCAATGGTAGTAGTTGTATTTACGCTGGATGTTGGTGCGGGGGTAGCGGTATGGGGCCATCAGCCACGGCTGTAGGGCAAAGGCCTGGTCGGCCAGGAGGAGCAGACCCACCACACAACCGCACATGGAAGCGGGCCCAGAAGTCAGGAAGTGCCCCGATATCAGCTTGGCAGCCAGGGGGAAGTTCCAGAAGACGGCCGTGTCGTGGCTCTGCCCGGACACGCCTGCATAGAGGTCCATGAAGTGGCCCTTGGCATCCACCACTGCCTGGAGAACCATGCTGTAGAAATGCTTGCAATTGTAGTACACCTTGCCACAGGAGGGGGTCCAGGATGCGCACGTGGGTCGAGTCCATCACCCCCACTGCCCCCGGGAAGCCCAGGGCACGGAAGCCATGCATGTTCTCCTTCTCGTCCCCCACCTGGATGACGTCGGCCAGGTACAGCTCGTTCAGCATGCTCACCGTCTCACGGAAGATCGTGCAGGCAGTGGACACACCCAACCCGAAGATGGTCAACAGCGGCAGGTAGCCCACGTTGAACGCCAGCTTGTACAGCATCAGGGCAAGACGGCGAGAAACAGGAATGCATGGGCGCATGTTGGTACACTCCCGCTGCAGGACTGGCTTCACCTCAGCCACCAGCACCTCGAACATCACGCGGGACATGCGGAAGCTCCCCCGGAATCGCTCATCGTCCCAGTCCTCCAAGTCCTGCATCTCCTTCCACACAGCATCCGTCTGGGGGAGCACCCAGCAGCAGACATTCTCGCGCTCAGCAAGAAGCTCGGCCGACGTCGACAGGGGGGGTGTGCGGTGCAGGGCTTCCTCGGCCGTGCCTGCAGCCAGCGTCTCCACCATCATTATGGCCGCCTCACAGCAGCAAATCACCAGCAGGATGGCAGCCTGGAGATAAGGCACGGTCTCCTCTGAGCCAAGGGGCCAGCGGAGGGCCTCCATTCCGAACACTGGATCCGCGGGCAAGGCCACACTTAGGCGCCTCAGCCGGGCACGTAACAAGTCCTCCTCGTCGCTGTCGCCGTGGTTCCGCGTGGCCACCTGGATCGCCCCCTGCAAGCAGGCTGTGGTGAGCCCCCTCCACTCCATAGTTGCCAGTGCCAGGGTGGACAGAGGGGAGGCGGGCAGGACAGGAGGAGCAGTGGGCGTGACGGAGCAGGAGGGAGTTGCAGCAAGGCTGGCAGCATGGGACTGCCAACTATGGTAGCGTGGGAATGGGAGGGAAGGCGGATTTGTTTTGGCTGAAGCGCACCTGCAAGAGAGTGGAGTGAAAGGAAGTGGCCAGAGTGGGGTGCGCGAAGGGTAATTGGCATAGCAGGACAAGGCTAAGCTATGACTGAGGGGGGATGGGCGTGGGCCTCCATGCCGGCGGAAGGGCCTACGTCCGGCTGTAGATCGGACGGCGGCAATGCTGGACACTTCGTTCCAGACGTCGAATGTGATGTATTACTTCTCCCAGGGCCAGCTCCAGAGCGTGGAGATGCTGTGCCTTTTGGGCCGTCAGCCTTCTGCGGATGGCATGGCGGAGGGAGCGCAGTTTCCCTGAGAGGTGAGAACAGAAGGGGGAGGGGAGGGGGGACAGCCATCAGTGACACAGAGGCCAGCGCAACACCCATGCACCCTGCCCGACTGCCCTGTAACGAACCTCCACGCTGCAGGGCCCTGCGGTGTCGGACAATGTGGCCTGCGTGGAGACCCTCAGACCTGTAGGGTGATGCCATCTCGACGGGAGTTGGCTGCAATGAGGGGAGATGGGGCCGTAAACAAGAGGCATCCAGGGTGTGCTACAATGTTGCAAAGGGAAGCTGATGGACATGGCCTTGAGCGTCCAGAACAGGCCGAGGGAGGCACCGGCCAGAGGGACGGGGATCTAAAGGGGCCTTAATCGAGAATAGGGCTGGGGGTGGATTGTCAACTGTATCAACCTATGGTCCCTTAGGGAATGGGCCTAGGGACCCATAGGATGATGGTGGCTTAGGCCATGTCGTCCTGGGAGGGTCTCTCTGCCCCTTCCTCGTCCTCCTTCTCTGCCTCCTCCACCTCCTCCTCTCCATCTTAGTCAGATTCTGGTGGGATGACGAGGCCCGTCTTCACCCGGTTGCCCACGCGCCGCTGCTCCTGTCCTCCGGCCACCCCCCTGCCTTCCCTGAGGCACCTGCTGCTACCGGCGCTGCACGTGGGTCCTGATATGCTGCGGTCATTGGCAGGGTCAGGTACTGCTGCTGCAGTGGCGGCATGTATCCGTATGGCACCATGTAGGGGGCGAGCTCCCTGAGCACCTCGGTTTGGCGGTCGATGGCTGCTGTGCATTCCCGCATGCTTTGGTCGATGATGGCATCAGTGGCCGCCATGGCCTCGATCATCCCATTGACATGGTTCTCTAGACCTTGATGCACGTCCCTCCCCGCCTCCAGTATGGCTTGGGCGCAATCTTCCATGGTTTGAGTGGCCGTGCACGTGGCCCACACGGTGAGGACACGCTCCTTGTTGCGCCTGACCTCCTCCTCGCCCGCCATGCATGTGAACAGCCCGTGGATGCATTCCCCTGTTGTCTCTGTGGCCGTGACCAAGTCCCTCACCACCTGCAGCCGGTCTGCCTTGCGCCTGTTGCGCATCCAGACACACCTCTGTGCGTTGGTCAGGAGACGGGCTTCTGCAGCCGGGGCCGCACCGTCCTCGCCTGTGGGCAGTGGCAGTGGCTCCTTCTCCAGGGGGGCCGTTTCCTCCATCGGTGCATCATCCAGCTGTGGGGGCCCCTCGATCTCCACGAGCATGGCCTCCCCGACCTCAAGCTTGGCTTCCAAAGGCGTGTCCTCTTCCATCGCCTGTAGTTCCATGAAGGTGTCATTGTTGGCCTGTGTATCAATGTCCTGCAGCTCTTCCTGGGACAGTGACAGTTCTGGCTCCATCACGTCGCCCACCTGTTGTTCCACGAGCTGTTCCATTTTGACCTGGTCCTCCTGTGACACTGGCCTCATCTCCATCACGGTATCCAAGATGCTGCAGGCGAATCCCTGCACCATTGTGCTGCGTCTCAATGACCCCAGCCGCATACGGGGTGCTGCCTCTGCCTGCGGTGCTCATCTTGCGGTGGCAGCCACATGTCCTTTCACGGGAGTCACCCTTGGGCGCGACAGCCCTGGCCCTTCGTCCTCCTGCTGCGTCTCTGGCACCAGCGGGTCGGGTGCGGGATCCTCTACCTGCATGTCCGCACTGATGAGCTGTAAGAAGGCAGTGGGGCTGTTGCTGCTGGAGGAGGCTCACGTGGGGGAGATGCTCCTTGAGATGCTGGCTGTCCTCGGCAGCATGGGTGGCGGCCTCTCAAGCACTGATGGGCTTTGGGATGCCGCGGGGCAGCTCCTCAGCTTCACCGTGGCTGGACATGCTTCGGCTGATGCCCTCACCACCTTCTTGCCAGTGGGTGTTGGGCGTGGGGCATCCCTCCATGCCGGCGGCTGTGGTTCCCGTGCGGTGAGGTCCTCCTCCCGGCACACCCCTTGGGCCAGTTGGGCTCGTTGTCATGTGCACGGCAGCTCATTGGTGGTGACCCCGCTGCCTGTCGTGTGTCCCGGGACGACGTCATGCCGCTTCACCAGCAGGCATGCCAGTTTGTCATAGAAGGGCATGGTGCCTGGCTGGACACCACTTCTTTTATTGTGGGTGACGATCTCCTTGAACTTCCTCTTGAGTCCGTGGTGCTTGTCCTTGCATTGCTTGCCATTGCGGTTGTGTCCCCATTCCTGCATCTGCTTGGCAAGCCAGGGGTAGAGGTGATCGTGCCTAGCTGTGGCCATGATCCTCCTGTCTTCCAGGCTGCCCCACAGCTCTATGAACTGCCCGATCTCTGTGTGGGACCAGTGCAGCGCTCTGCATCTTTCCGGGGGGTCCTGTCTGCTCCCCTCTCCTGGGGTTTGTGAGCCAGTGTCCTCAGCTGGGTCCCCCCAGTCCCCCTCTCCCTCTGGCTCCATGTTGCCGGCGGGTGTGTGTTTTGGTGGTGACGGTCATCGGTGCGCTGGGCTGGCGTTCCCCGTCCCATGTGCTTGTGTGATGGTGGGTTCTGGTGGGCTGTTGCGCTTGGTGGAAATGTGCCCTGTGTGTAGGCGTTGTTGTCGTTGCTGACCAGGGCCGCTTCGTGTCCTTGGGATTGTTGTGCATACCTCCGGCTGTTTCCCACAACATCCGCAGGTGGCTGACTGTCACCCACAGGTGCCCTTTGCCTTGGCGTTTCATACATCTTGGGGATGTGCATGGCCGTTGCCCGCTGTCCTGCCATGTTGGACGGATGAGGGGGGGGGCTTGGCGGTCGCCACTTCCCTGGCCCTTGTGCTTCTGGGTGAGGCAACAGTCGAGGTGGCAGGGCAGTGGGGGTCTGCTTCGGGTGGGTTGCTGTGCTCCCTGTTGGAGTGGGGGGGGGCTGCCCCTTGTTCCTTGGTGCCTGGGGGTGTTGCTTATTTTGTTTTCTCCCCCCCTTTGCCATGGTTATCTTCTTGCGTGCTTCCCTTTCCGTTTGGGTAGCTGACTGGGCACCCGGGGTGCGTGCTTGCAGGAGCTGGCCCTTTGTAGCACTCCATGCCGGTTGCCTGGTGGGGGAGGCAGGCATCCTTGGTTGCTATGGCGGCAAGGTCGGGGATCTGTTGTGGGTGTGGCTGAGCAGCCGCCTGTGTTCTGCCGCTCTTGCCGCTCACCTCTCTGGTCTTCCGTGCTAATGTACTCAACGCAGGGGTTTAACGCATGCGCCCCTCCAGATGACATATTACTCAATTGACTAATCCCTAAACAACATCCAAGCGTGTTGTTTCGCTCCATTGTTTAATTTTCCCGATTAGCGTACTGTGGGTTGTGTGTGCGTTGTGTGTTTCCCTCCAGACGACATGATAACCACCTCAACTGACGGTTGTTTAATTAACCCACCGTTGCTTAATATGTCATCCAAACTGAGCCTATTGCTCATTATCTGACTGGGTGGGCTGTTTGGTAGTAAAAAGGAAATTTCCACATTTGGTGAAAATGAAAATGGGCCAGGAGATGTGCCATCACAATTTTGCATTTCGTCTGCTTTAAGCTTAAATTAGTGAGGAGATCCACTGACCACATTGTGACATATGTCTGAGTATACACACAGGAATGAACTCCACAAGAAATGAATCCAGAACTGTCTTTAGTGATTGATGTAATGTTCGATTGTTTATGAAATATGGAGAAACATATGCACATTTACAGCACTGTGTTATTACTGTTAACAAGTTAATGACATGCCAGTTAATAGATGCTTCCTGTACTTCACAAATTAGGACATCATGTCATTTACGATAAAGCTATGATTAGATAAGGGATTCAGCACTGAACAATGAACAGGTTTTAGGGGTAATGTTCCTTGATCCTTTTATGATGATATATATTTGTGATGGCCCTGGGGATATTGCGAGGGTTGGATCATGTCAGATGACAAGTTTCCATCTGAAGAGTTTGTGCCTCTCCTCTCTGTCGACCCACACATCTGTCCCACCAGTGATGTCTGAGAATTTCGTTTCAGTGCAAAACACATTTCAACTTGCCTCACTTGCAATCCCAAATGTAAATACAATTGTATCCCCACCCCACCCCACTGGGGAAAAAGTGCTTCCAAAGTCCAAAACTTGTGACCATGTTTTTTTTTAAAAAAAACACCCCTGTAATTTTTATTTATTTATTTATTTATTTTAGAAATACACATTTTCACAGTTTAGTCAATTGGGGGAATGTGTGCACATATAGAAAATGTGCATGGAAATGTGCATTTCCCCATTTGAAATGCTTCCAAATTTGAATCAAAAGAAAAACATGTCACAATATTTCCAATGCCTAATGGCAACCTTGTTAATCTTTCAGCAAAGACAGCCTATTTATGCTGTTTGAAAAATTGAGACCTACTCTGTTCTCTAAAATGTTTGATATCACCTTCAGAAACCATGCCAATATTTATTTATTTATTTTAATTTTTTGCATTTAGATCCCACCTTTTCTCCTCCAAGGGACCCAAGGCAGCATACATAATCCTCCTTCTCTCCATTTTCTTCTCACAACAACTCTGTGAGGTAGGTTGGGCTGAGAATCCATGACTGGCCTAAAGTCACCCAGTGAGCTTCCATGGCCAAGTGGGTACTAGAACCCGGATCTCCCAACTTCCAGTCCAACACTCTAACCACTACACCACACTGTCTCTCATAAATGCTAATCAATAGTGTCTGCTGCCCACTGTGTTTGGTGGGGCAGAGAGAACAACAGTTAACAGAAAATGTCAGGGGTCACAGTAGGTGGAGCCAGTGGGACTCCTGCTGGCACAGAAAGAGCAAACTAGGACATGGAGTGTAAGTTTAAGATAATGAGTACAAAGAAGATGGCTGGTGAGGGATCACTCTCTCCTATAATGCAAGAACAAATTTGTACCTGCATTTGTCTGCTTTAATAGAGTACCTATTTCCTTAAATCACCTCTAAATCACTCTAAAATGTATTACCCCAAATAGAAAAATCAGTTTTCCAAAGTCAGATTTCCAAAATGTCCTGGCTGTTACAGCAGTACGACAATGGAACCAATGACCTAGGGAGGTGGTGGGCTCTCCCACACTAGAGGCATTCGAGAGGAAGCTGGAGAGCCATCTGTCAGGGATGCTTTAAGGTGGATTCCTGCATTGAGCAGGGGGTTGGACTCGATGGCCTTATAGGCCCCTTCTGACTCTACTATTCTATGCTAATAATAATAATAATAATAATAATAATTTATAACCCGCCTCTCCTTCCGGATCGAGGTGGGGAACAACAACAACATAAAACACAAGGATCACAAAACAGTTAAAAAAAATAAAAACAAGAAAAAATAAATCATTAAAAACATCTTAAAATTCAACTGGATAGGCCTGCTGGAAGAGAACAGTTTTCTTGACTCTCTTAAATTCATGAAGACTGCTAATTTGTCTAATCTCCTCCGGCAGACCATTCCACAGTCTGGGAGTGGTGGAAGAGAAGGTCCTCTGGGTAACACTCGTCAGCCTAGTTCTGGCTGATTTGAGTAAGTTCTTCCCAGAGGACCTAAGTGTGCGGGGTGGATTGTACAGGAGAAGGCGATCCCGCAGGTAACCTGGACCCAAACCATGTAGGGCTTTAAGGGTAATAATCAACACTTTATACTTCACCCGGAAACTGATTGGCAGCCAATGAAGTGATTTTAAAACTGGTGTAATGTGGTCACCCCTAGATGTACCGGTGACCAACCTGGCTGCCATATTTTGAACAAGTTGAAGTTTCCGGACTAGGCACAAAGGTAGCCCTATGTACAGCGCATTGCAGAAGTCGAGCTTTGAAATTACCAGCAGGCGTATCAGCCAAAGCTGATAGTAGGCACTCCTGGCCGTTGCATCTATCTGAGCTGTCATTTGGAGTGATGGATCCAGGAGTATCCCCAAGCTGTGAACACAGTCTTTCAGGGGGAGTGTAGCCCCATCCAGAACTGGTTGACACACCTCCAAACCCAGGTTGGGGCCTTTGACAGCGAGCACCTCCATCTTGTCTGGATTCAGCTTCAGTTTGTTTTTCCTCATCCAGCCCACTACTGCCTCCAAGCATTCATTCAGAGGAAACACACTATCCTTAGCTGACGATGTTGTCGAAGGCATAGAGAAATATATTTAGTAGGGGTGTGCACAGACCCCCCAAATCAGATCGGGACCCGGATCGGGACCTCCAATTTTGTCATGGATCAGTTCGGACAAAATCAAAGGCCCCCCGGACTGGATTGAGTCCGATCCCGATCCAAAAATCGGTAATTTTTGGATCGGCCGCCATTTTTTCCCCCATAGACTTGCATTGCAATGCAAGTCTATGAGGAAAAAATGGCAGCGGGTGGGTGAGGGGGGGCCTAACTCCCTCCCCTCCGGGGCCGTCCGCTGTGGATGGCCCCGGCAGGTAAGCCCCCTCCCCCGCGCTCCCTACCCCCCCTGGGGCCATCCGCTTCCATCCGCGGGCGCCCGCAGGCGCTCACGGATAGAAGCGGACGGCTCCGGGGGGGGTGAGCCCCTTTCCCCGCCACTGCTTACCGTTTAGGGACGCCCGCTCCCGTCCGGCACCGGTGGCTACCGCCAGCAGGCTTTGCGGCTTGCTCTAGAGTAACTTGCCGGGTGATAACCCGGCGCGCCACCCTGGAGCAGGCCGCGGAGCACACTGGTAGTAACCGCCGGTGCCAGACGGGCGTCCCTAAAAGGTAAGGGCCCCCCTCCTCCCCTCCGCACGCTCCCTCCTCCACTCCGCGCGCCCCCTGCTTACCTTTCCGGGCCGTCCGCTCCCGTCCGGCGCCTGTGGCCACTACCAGCAGGCTCCGTGGCCTGCTCCAGGGTGGCGCGCCGGGTGATGTCATCACCCGGCGCGCCACCCTGGAGCAGGCCGCAGAGCCCGCTGGTAGTAGCCGCCGGCGCCGGACGGGAGCGGACGTCCCTCAAAGGTAAGCGCCCACCTCCTCCCCCCCCTGCTGTCCACTTTCATCGGGGGGCGCCTGCTGGCGCCCGCCAATGGAAGCGGCGGTGGGCGCCAGTGGGCGCCCGCCGATCCGCCGAACCAGTTCAGAGCCTTTTCGGATCAGTTCGGACTGGATCAGCCGATCCAGCTGTTGGATCGGAAATTGGATAATTTATCCAATTTCCCACTGGACCGGACTCGGATCGTGGATCGGGTCCGATCCAGTGCACATCCCTAATATTTGGGTGTCATTAGCATATTGATAGCACCCCGCCCCATGCCTCCGGATGATCTCTCCCAGCGGTTTCATATAAATGTTAAACAGCATTGGGGAAAGGATGGCACCTTGTGGTACACCACATAGCAGCTCCTTCTTTGCAGAGCAGCTATCCCCAAGCATTACCATCTGGAACCTGCCCGAGAGATAGGACTGGAACCACTGAAGCACAGTGCCCCCGATTCCCAATCCCCTCAAGTGTTCCAGAAGAATACCATGGTTGATGGTATCAAAAGCCGCTGAGAGGTCCAGGAGTACCAACAGGGACACACTCCCCCTGTCAATTCACAGGCATAGATCATCCACTAAGGCAACCAAAGCGGTCTCAACTCCGTATCCTGCCCTGAAGCTGGTTTGAAATGGGTCTAGAAAATCAGTGTCATTCAAGACTGCCTGGAGTTGGAAGGCAACCGCCCTCTCGATCACCTTGCCCAAAAATGGAAGATTTGATACTGGCCTGTAGTTATTAAGGTCCAAGGGATCCAGGGAGGGCTTTTTTAGAAGCGGCCTTACCACCGCCTCTTTTAAACATGATGGAAAACTCCCCTCCCTGAGGGATGCATTAATGATATGTTGTAGATGTGATCTAACTGCATCTCCTCCCTGGACGACCAGCCAAGAAGGACAGGGCTCGAGAGGGCAAGTCGTCCTCCTCACACATCGAAGTACCTTGTCCACGTCCTCAGTACTCACCAACTGAAATTGATCAAGTGTAATCCTACTTGCGGTGTCGCTGGACACTCCACTGTCAGCCTCTGTTATAACAATGGCATCTAAGTCGGCTCTTATCCAAGAGATTTTATCTGTGAAATGATCATTAAAGGCATCACAGAGAACTATGCTTCTGTGATCCAGATCCTCTCCGAAGATCATCCTCAGAACAGTTTTCCACAAACTCCTTAACCACCCAGATCCTCACCCAAGAACACCTCTAGAATACATTAACCACCAAATCATCCTTCCCCAAATGCATTTGTCATACATATCCAGCACCAAATGAATTCCTCATCTATTCAATGAACTTCTCAATACCAGCCCCAAAAGGGGGGGGGGAACCCTCTAATCTCTATTGCTTTCCTATCGACACATAGAAAAATATCTGAGCAATTTCCACCTAAAGATGGATGAATAAACATTGTTCACGATTGCCCAGATTCTCTAAATTGAAGCTCACCTCTCCTTGTTTCCCAGGCTGCGCACGTTGGGGAAATTCTTATCAAAACTGAACTGAACTGAACTTCTCACTCATCCCTAAAATGTATTGAGGCCTCCAAAGAATCTGTTCTGTGACCAGTACTTTTTAACTTGTTTATAACTGATACAGAGTTACATGGCATCATCAGCCAAGCGTTTTATAGCATGCGCATTACTGGGCACTCATGGATTCATGCGGGTTGCATTCATGATGCTGTCCACCTCCCATGCATCTTCCGCTCTTCTGGCTTTCTTCCCATGACAAAAAAAGACCCCAGTATGATTTAATTTTAGAAATGGAACTTGCCGCGATCACTGGAGAAGCTGCGCAATAAAAACACCCATTGAATAGGTCACGTGGTTGTTGTTTACTTCCTCAGTTGAGAAAGAGGAAGTATTGTGCAACAGAAATGGTGGCGGAGGAGCATAGGTAGGGAACCGTGATTCCCACCACCCCATCTGATGAAGCTCAGAGTGAGAAGTGATGTGGTCATGTTTGCTGATGACACCATTTTTTATTATTATTATTTACAGTGGTTAAAGCAAACAGGCATTGTGAATAATAATAATAATAATAATGATAATAATATATTTATTTATTTCTTACCTGCCTCTCCCTCCAGCTCAAGGTGGGGAACAACATCAATACAGACAATATAAAATACATAAAACTGATTAAAACATATAAAATCAATACATTATTAAAATCAACCAAGTCTTAAAATTCGACTGGGTAGGTCTTCCGGAAGTAATCAGTCTTTATAGCTCTCTTGAATTCTAGAAGACTGGTAAGTTGGCGGATCTCTCCTGGCAGGTCGTTCCACAGTCTAGGAGCAGCAGAAGAGAAGGCCCTCTTCCAAAACTATCTTTCCACACTGGAAGGATGGCCATTAAAATGGCAAATGTAGTTCAATGTAAGTGAGTGTAAAGTGATCAACATGGGTGCAAAAAATCATCCTTAACTTTATGGATATGCAAGGTCTAAGTGAAGCTTTCAATCAAGTGCTCTGCATAATTTTATCTGTTTCGTTTTCACTTTTTTGCATATTGTAATTCACGATAGTCTTCCTAGACCCAGAGCCTATTTGCTTTTGCCACTGTGAGTTGCACTCAAGGTATTTTTTCTAAATATGTGCATCTATTTCTCTCTTTGATTGATGTAGATAGATAGTAATCTCTCTCTCTCTCTCCCTCCCCCTCCCTCCCTCCCTCTCCCCCCTCTCCCCCCTCTCTCTCTGTCTGTGTCTGTGTGATGAATTGTGCATGCTTTTCTTTTATTCTGTCTAAAATTATATTATCGATCAATGCTTTATATTAGTACCTGCTTTATTAATGTGTGAATAGAAATGGGAAGTTCTGCATATTTCACTTTCTCATAAGAACATCAGAAGAGCCCTGCTGGATCAGATCAAAGGTTCATCTAGTCCAGCACTCTGTTCACACAGTAGCCAACAGGGACCCACAAGCAAGAGACAGTGCAACAGCCCCCTCCCACCCATGTTTCCCAGCAACTGGTGTATATGAACTTTTCCCAAGTATTTTTTTTAAAAAAAATACCAAGTTCTTTCTCTCCTAAATATGAAGCACTTCAAAATTTTTGACTAATTCTTATCAAAACCAAACTGAAATGAAATCCTCACAAATACCAGACAAATTCAACAGGTACAGCTCTTCCCAGCATGGATAGGAGCATGATGCAGCTGCCCGTCATGTATTTGTTAAAGATGTGGAGGTAGCAACCCTAATGATTAAGCACTGGCCTGATTAAATGCACAGGGATTTCAATACAGACTTTTGTGAGCTAAGTACCCATTGCCCTGGGCAGGGATAGACATAACTGTCAATTTTGGTTTCTCCCTTATAAAGTTATTCTGGTCCTTATTACAGAAGACTTCATGACATTTATGAAATTCTTATCAATGCCAAGCTAAAATAAAATTTCAACCCAGAGAGAGAATTGATTAAATCAATAAAGTTCTGAATATGAATTTATTGAGGGGGGGAGTTGTTTCCCACTTACTTTAAAAGTGCAGAGCTCCTCCTCCTTGTGATGTCTTTCCTGCGTGTCTATGCTGTTACTATCGTCTTTTGATCTTCCTGTGGGTGTTTCATTATGGGCGGAGGCAAAGATAGTTCTTGTTAGTGTATCATTATCAGGCATCTATATCTATGCCACTTGAGCAATGGCAACAGTGTGCCTAACCACCTACACGAAGAATCAGACAGAGACGGAAGAGGAGGAACGTGCCTTCCACTTGGAACATTAGGCGAAATCCATCCATTTTGTTATTGTGGTTCTGCTCTGGTCAAAGAAGAATGGTGCTCTCTTGCAAGCTCTTAGCATCCACTGTCGTTACAGTTTACATGTTCCCTGTTGCGTTTCTGGTGTGTGCTGTCATCCAGTATGCCAAAGCCGTGATACCTCCCGGAATGGAGCAACCATTAAAGGTCCGCCTCTACCAAACTATAGTCATCGCAGTACTCCTTTGGGTAAGTTTTCATTGTCTTTAGAGCTCATAAAAACAGAGTCAAAACTAGGGCTGTGACAGTATCTGGATCCAGATCCCAAATCCGAGTCAGATTGGGATGATCCAGGCCTCCAGATCCCAGATCCAAATCGGATCAGGCCCAGATCAGGCCAGATCAGATCCACGATCCAGATCCGATCTGGATCCGGTCACAGCACTCTCTCCCACTCTCCCTGCTCTCTCCCTCCCTCCCCCCACTCTCCCTGCTTACCTGCTGCTTCCTCTGCGTCATCCGCCATTATCCTGCCGTCGTCTTCCCTCCTCACTGTGGGCTGCCACATTTCCTGGTCTCAGGGGGTGATGACGTCACCTGCCATGACTGGCAAATGCGGCACTCTAATTGGCTAGAGCGCCACATTTGCCGGTCGCGGAGGGTGATGTTATCACCCACCGTGACCATGAAATTTGGCGGCTCACAGCGAGGAGGGAAGACGACAGCAGGATGACATGGAGGAGGCAGCAGGTAAGAAGGGAGAGTGGGGGTAGGGAGGGAGAGAGAGAGAGAGCGGGGAGAGTGGGAGGGAGTGCTGTGGATGGACCCAGATCAGATCTGGATCCTGGATCCTAGTCAGATCGGATTGGGCCCAATCCAATCTGGATCGGATAAGGCCTGATCTAGATCTGACAGATCAGGATCCAGATCAGATTGGGGGGTCCATTCACAGCCCTAGTCGAAACCTTATACACCAAGGCCTACCTTGCTAGGTCTACCAATGGCTATTAGTACTCTATGGAACCTCCAGGTTCAGAGCAGAGGTAGTCTATTCTGACTTGCCTTCTTCCTCTCCCTCTCCCTCTCCCTGTTCATCCTCAGAACTGCTGCCCCCACAGCCCACAGGACATCCTTGATTATAGTCACCATTTTGAGCAAAGATGGGGGCTCTGTAGTTTTCATAGATCTACAGTCTCAAACTATGGCTACCATAAAGAGCCATTTACGACCATAGATCTATGTAAACTTCAGAGCCCCCACCCTCATTCAAAATTGTGGCTCTAATCAAGGAGGTGCTGTTATGTTAAGTCCTGCAGGTGATGGGGGCAGCAGTTTTAGTGGTGAGCAGGGAGGGGCCTCATGCCTTGCTTTACTGGGTGCCAGTTGAGCAGTTAACAACTGGAACCCACAATGTCTGAGCTGCTTTGGGGTCCTCCAAACCTTACTTTGGAACCAAAATTGGTTGGCCTGGTCCCAAAGTGCCCCGAGTCAAATCAGGTCCTATTCAGAGCTGCTGAATTCACCTCCAAGCCCTAGTTCAGATGTTCTCATGTATGTACATCAAAAAGTAGGAATAGAGTGTAGCCTGATCTTCTTAACCAAATGTGGAGGAGCAATAAGAGGACAAGGCTATGGCCTTCATGCCCTTGCTGTGGACTTCCTAGATGGGGAGAAATTTGTTGATTTTACATTTACTACAAATTTACCTAACTTCAAACTCAGTTATCCTCTGTTATGCACAGTTCTCTGGATATTGCAGTGGGGTTTTCCAATTAACAATTAGGGGTGTGCATCGGATCGGATCCGATCCACGATACGAATCCGATCCGCCCCAAAATCGGGAAAATCCAATCCGATCAACCTCCGATCTGATCCGATCCGATCCGACGAGGTCCGATCCGGATCGGACGCCATTTTCAATGCTTTTTCCCATAGCCAAGTATTGTTTTACAAAAATGCCTATAACTTTTTCATTTTTAAAGATAGAAGGATGAAACTTGGGCACATCATACACTGGTTAGGGACAGTTATCCGTGAGAAATTTCAGAAAGATTGGTGCATGAGTTTTGTGGCAATTAATTTTTTAATAAATACCCAGGAATGCCTATAACTTTGTCATTTTTAAAGTTACACACATGAAACTTTGCCACATTGTAGGTGGTACCTTGGGACCTATGTGTGTAAAATTTCAAAAACGTAGGTGCTTGCCTTGTATGGCAATTAATTTTAGAAAAATGGGTAGTAGTGGGGTAAATACATTTACGCCTCCCATTTTTTTTATTTTTAAAGATACAAACAGGAAACATGGGCACATTACAGGGAACACTTCACTTGATATGTGTGTAAAATTTCAGAATGATAGGTCCAGGCATGTGGTGGCTACGAATTTTTTAGATTAAAAGTTATAAACGTTTTTCCACAGAGGCTGGGCTGTCAATTGCACCCTCCCGCCTCCTGGGAAGAAGAAGGAAACACTTTCTCTCATCTCTTTGATCGTTGCACGCTTGGCTGCAACTGAGCTAGTATCCATTACAAAAGGAGAAACAAAGTAGCACTTGGCTCGTGTCTGCTTTGATACTTTCACTCAAGCAGAACGGCTGAGCCTAGGATCACTCTCTCTCTCGCTAGGATCATTACAGGAGAAATTTTCTACAGTCTTCAAAGTGGTGTGTGCAGACACCTTGCCACCACATGCCTGGACCTATCATTCTGAAATTTTACACACATATCAAGTGAAGTGTTCCCTGTAATGTGCCCATGTTTCCTGTTTGTATCTTTAAAAATAAAAAAATGGGAGGCGTTAATGTATTTACCCCACTACTACCCATTTTTCTAAAATTAATTGCCACACAAGACAAGCACCTACGTTTCTGAAATTTCACACACATAGGTCCCAAGGTACCACCTACAATGTGGCAAAGTTTCATGTGTG
The DNA here is from genome assembly GCA_029215795.1 of Anniella stebbinsi. Classification (NCBI taxonomy): domain Eukaryota; kingdom Metazoa; phylum Chordata; class Lepidosauria; order Squamata; family Anniellidae; genus Anniella; species Anniella stebbinsi. The sequence continues at coordinate 410,657,619 of JARDYH010000001.1, read as the reverse complement.
TAACTTTAAAAATGACAAAGTTATAGGCATTCCTGGGTATTTATTAAAAAATTAATTGCCACAAAACTCATGCACCAATCTTTCTGAAATTTGTCACAGATAACTGTCCCTAACCAGTGTATAATGTGTCCAAGTTTCATCCTTCTATCTATAAAAATGAAAAAGTTATAGGCGTTTTTGTAAAACAATACCTGGCTATGGGAAAAAGCATTCAAAATGGTGTCCGATCCGGATCGGACATCCGGTCCGATCCGATCCGACCATCCTCCGATCCGATCCGATCCGATCCGATCTGACCCCCCAGGTCCGATTCCGATCCGCTATCCGATCCGATCCAGGGGGTCAGTGCACATCCCTATTAACAATCCATATAGTAGATGAAATAACATTACATGCATTATATTAGGAAAATTGCTTATGGAAATGTGTATATAAGGCAACAATGTATACTAAAATGTGCTCAAAGAGTTCATTAATTTTCATGCAAACTTAGTCAAAAAACCATCTAACATTGCATTCCATTTTCATTGCTGAATCCAGCAAAAGTCTATCTAGGACGCTTCTAAGTGAGCAATGTATTGCAAGCTCATGATTGGCCATTCGCAGAAGTTTTTGGGTCGGTTTCATGATGTCATCAACACCCAGGACATCTTCAGTGGAATCCTCTGTAAATACTGAGAAAAAAGGAAGGGTGTGGATGGGATCGGGTCCGATCCACGATCCGGAGCCAATCCGACTGAAATCAGATAAAATTATCCGATTCCGATCCTGGTTTCTGGATTGCCTGATCTCATCTGAACTGGTCTGAAAGGACCCAATCCGGTTCAGATAAGATCGGAGGAACGGACCTCCTCCTCCCCCTTCGCTTCTTCCAGCCGGGGCCATCCGCTGCCATCCGCTGGCACCCACGGGCGCCAGCAGATGGCAGCAGATGGCCCCAATAAGTAAGGAGCATGAGGGGGAGGAGGGGGCTTACCTCCCAGAGTCATCCACAGTTGATGGCCCCTGCAGGTAAGGAGCACGGGGGGAGCTGACCTCCCAGGGCTGTCTGTTTCCATCCGCTTCCATCCGCTGCCGCCTGTGACAGCAGCGGATGAAAGCGGATGGCCCCGGGAGGTAAGGATCACAAGAGGGAGGAGGGAGGGCCCCCCCATTTACCTGTCAGGGCATCTGCTTCCTTCACCTACCATAGATCTACTGAGAACTAGGCTTTGCGGCCTAGTTCTCAGTAGAGCACCAGGTGATGATGCCGCTCTACTGAGGATTAGGCCAGCGAAGCCCAGTTCTCAGTAGATCTATGGCAGGTGAAGGAAGCGGATGGCCCCGGCAAGTAAGGAGCACGAAGGGGAGGAGGGGGCTTACCTGCCGGGGTTATCCACTGGCACCCATGGGTGCCAACAGATGGCAGCAGATGGCCCCGGCAGGTAAGAAGCATGAGGGGGGAGGGACAGGGAGGGGGAGCCATTTTTCCCCATAGACTTGCATTGGGGAAAAGCTTTCTTTCCCCCAATGCAAGCCTATGGCGAAAATGGCAGCCGATCCGAAAATCGGACATCCGATTTTCGGATCGGGATTGGGTCTGATCCGATCCAGGAGACCTCTGAATTTGTTCCAACCCGATCCAGAACAAAATTGGAGGTTCTGATCTGGGTCTTGATCAGATCGGGGGGGGGGGGGTCTGTGCACATCCCTAGAAAAAAGAACCACTTTTAAAGTGGTAATAGCCAGGAAACAGTAGGATCTTTGCCACTAGGTGGTGCTGTCTCAGTAGAACTCAATGGAACTTAAAAGGGGGGGGGGAAAACATTCAATTCAAACCTCTTGTCACTCCTCTCCTTCCATGTAATGCAGCCCTTAACAATCATGCCAAAGAATCAGGAAGCGCAAAAGCCCCGGGTAAGCAATGCAATTTCCCTTAATGTAGAGATAAGCATTTGTCAGCAGAGCTGGAACCAAGGAAATAAAGACACGGATACCAATGCTTAGGATAAACTAAGGCCTTTTTATTCAAAAAGGGAACTTCACTCCTCCCTGGATCTGCATGTAAAAGTGCAGGAATCTGTTAGGCCCTTTCTCCAGGCAACTAGCCTGGCTTATGGGCGAGCAGCTTCACTAAAGCCAGGGGTCAGGTAAAACTGGGGCCCTTTCTTCAGCTACAGTTCAGTGAAAGTGTGGGGAGACAACCCTGTGTCGCCCCTGCCCGGTGCCATACAGCTCCGAGTAGATGAGACAGGAATGTCCCCAAAGGTAAACTGTATCCTGATTCGAGAGTCACACATCCCCTGAGGAGTAGGCCTCTGGATTTGTCAATCACCCAAAAGGTGCCAGAGTGCTCATCAATCCCTATTCTAAGCTCCTAAAATTTCCACACAACCCTGCCCACCCCAATTTGATCTATTTACTAGGGGTGTGCATGGACCACCACCCCCTGGATCGGATTGGGACTGGATTGGGACCTCCAATTTTGTTCCGGATCAGATAGGAACAAAATCGAAGTCCCCTGGATCGGATCAGACCCGATCCCGATCTGAAAATCGGATGTCCGATTTTTGGATCGGCCGCCATTTTTCCCCATAGACTTGCATTGGGGGAAAGAAAGCTTTCCCCCAATGCAAGTCTATGGGGAAAAATGGTGGCAGGGGAATGAGTGGAGGCCTAACACCCCCCTCCCTGTCCCTCCCCCTTTGTGCTTACCTGCAGCTCCCATCCGCTGGCGCCCGCAGGCGACCCCAGCAGGTAAGTGGGAGCCCCCTCGTGATCCTCCTTACCTCCCAGGGCCCCTCCGCTGCCATCTGCTGCCGCCCGGGTGGCAGTGGATGGCAGCGGAGGGGCCCCGGCAGGTAAGACCCCCCCGGTGATCATCCTTACCTGCGGGGCCATCTGGCACCTTCCCCTGCATAGATCTACTACTGAGGACTAGGCTTCGTGGCCTAGTCCTCAGTAGATCTACACAGGGGAAGGCGCCGGATGGCCCCAAGGTAAGTGCCCCCCCTCCTCCCTCCTCGCAACCCTCCTTACCTCCCGGGGCCCCTCCGCTGCCTGGCAGTGGAGGAGCCCCGGCAGGTAAGCACTCCCCCGCTGTCCGCTTCCATCGGCAGGAGCCCGCTGGCACCCGCCGATGGCAGTGGACAGCCCCCCCAGGTAAGCCCCCCTGCTCCTTACCTGGCGGGGCGTCCTCCTCCATCCATTGCTAGCTTTAAACTACTGCGAACTAGGCCTCGCGGCCTAGTTTACAGGAGAGCGCCGTGACATCATCACCTGGCGCTCTCCTGTAAACTAGGCCACGAGGCCTAGTTTGCAGTAGTTTACATCAGGCAACAGGAGGAGGAGGACACCCCACCAGTTAATTCCCCCCCCCCGCTTTCCGCTTCCATTGGCGGGCGCCCACTGGTGCCTGCCAATAGAAGCGGTGGTGGGCGCAAGTGGTGCCCGCCGATTCTCCGATTTTTTCCTAACTGGATTGGGTCCTTCTGGACCAGTTCGGAAAAGATCAGACGATCCAGAGGGGTGATCGGAAATCAGATAATTGCATCCGATTTCCCCTGGATCAGCTCCGGATCATGGATCGGAGCCGATCCAGTGCACACTCCTACTATTTACCCAACCTCTGCTAACAATCAATTCTAGTATGGAACTGGCAAAAATAACAACAGCGATGACAACACACAAATGTGAATCAGTGGCAGGTAAATGTCCTACTCAGCCCTCCCCTCCAAAGGGAGCAATTAGCTAAAGGAGGGAGGATGGGAGCTGGAAAGCCGAAGAGGCCAAGTAGCAGTCTGGGCCAGCCTTGATAGGCTCGGCCCAGTTTGCCTCTCATGCTGCACATGTGCCAAGCCGAAGATGTCCTAACCAGGTGGGAAGCAGGCATAGCATCATTCCATTCCTTCTGGGAAGCTCACAAGTCTGTGTTGATGGCTAGTCCATTTTTGGAATAGCGGAAGTTCCATTTAGCAATGTCAGTTACGTGAAGTCACCAACCTCCTTGATAGTGAATTCCAAATGCAAACATTGTCTTGGGTAAAGACATCATGCCTCATTTTTTTCTGCCCGGAAGCTGCTGCTTCCTTTGGTGTCTTCCAGTTGTATTTATTCAGGTCTATAGAGTACATTTCTACCCTACAATGAGAAAATGAGGCCATTACCCAAACAATTATATTGCGGGGGGGGGGGTTCCAAACATTTTTCCTGTCTGTCCTCTGCTGTGAGGCATTTCTCACACAGCCCTAGTTGTGACCTATTTAAGTGAATGAAGGTTGCCAATCACCAAATAGTGAACCCAAAGTATGCAGCAGGGGAAATTAGGCAATCAATCATCCTCCCTTCCTAAGCACACTTGAGCAACACGAACTATGCGGCGCCATGGTGGCTAGCTAATCCTACACTGTCAACAAGATAAGTGGTGTTGCTGCAAGCAAGAATTACTGCTACAGGGGATATACACACCTTAAATAGACCCAGCCAGAGTTGCTATTGTTTGGCTGGCTGCAAAAACAGTGCAGCTAAACGAATTTCCCCGCTCCCCCACCCAATACAAAAAGTGATATGATAGGAAATACCACTGGGTGATTGTACTGTTATTGTTTGTTTTATGCAAAGGCCATTGGCCAAAAGCAATAAACTTGACTGACTGACTGACTGACTGGACCTGCTCTGAGTTTGATAACCATGTGACTCATCAAAGAACTTGACACCATTGAGCCGTATCTCATGATTTTCCAGATGCCTCAGGAGTCCCCTGCCTTTGTCATTTTACATGGGCTGCAAAACTAAAAGGGATTTTGAGTCCCCAGTAGGCCCCCATACAGCCCCTTCCCTCTAAGACCGGCCTACTTGGAGGCTGTTGAGGGTTAGGGGAGGAGGAGACGTACAAGTTCCCCACTGGTGAGGATCAGATCACACCACCAGATGGGGTCGAGGCAGCTGTGGCAGCTGCAGACCCCGAACTCTTTTCTTCATGGCTCCCTCCCTCCCTGTATACAGTGTGGGTTCATCTGGTCACCTTACTGGGGACTGAGTAAGAATTTTGGCTCATAGTCTGATTGGCCAGGGCTATGTGTGTTTTTGCCTACTTCACACTGTAAGTGGGGAGAGAGTAGGGGTGTGAAAAGAGGGTCTTCTCCGCTTCTAAATTTGAGTTAGAGCTCCATTGAGGTGATTCTCTGCCCCGATTTCAGAGTGGCTCCCCTTACTCCGTCCCATAGGATTACCCATCGGCGAGCCGCCTGCTTTCGGAGAACAGCTCTAGTCGATGGAAATTAATCAAATGCTTACAGATCCCTCACTTTTAAAGATACAGAGATGAAACTTGTCACAGTGATAGCTCTTAGGTAGGTCTTTAGACATGCCAAATTTGGAACCAATCCCTTCAAGCCTTGATTTTGTAGGAATGTTTTTTTAATGTTTGCAGTTTTGATTTTTAAAAAGTCCATCATTTTTAAAGATAAAGAGATGAAACTCAGCATGATGATAGCTCCTATGTAGGGCTTTAGGCATGCCAAGGTTGTAACATATCCATTCATACCTTGAGTTTTTAGGCATTTTTAAATTCACCCCAAACTATTATCCCCATTGAACAGACACACACACACACACGTTAATCCCCCCTCCCTTGCACATTTATAGAGGAAGGTTTTATCCTTTACTTTTCTGATGCAGAGCTGAGAGGTCCACCGCTGCTGAGGGATGTACTGCAGCCATCTCCAACCTGGTGCCCTCCAGATCTATTGGATGGAGTCCCCCCCACACACACACACACACTGGAAGCTCAGCCAGCCAATAGGAGTAATAGTCTAACTGAAATAACAAGCCCACCACTCAGGTGTAGAAACTCACTCATGCAAGATGCCAGCATGCCAGCCCAGCAGCACTTCCACACTGTGGATGATTGACTTCTATGAGCCCGAGTAGAAACGTGCTCCCTCTCCCCCATCCCACCAGAAACAACAGCCAATTACAGTCACAGACAGCACTGTGGCAATTCCTAATTGGTTAGCCACAGATGTCAATATCAAAGCTACCCCTCACCCCACTCAGCATCTTCCAAATATGGGGATTGAGACACACACGCAGAAAGAGAGAGAGGGGGGAGGGAGAGGGAGAGGGAGAGGGAGAGGGAGAGGGAGAGGGAGCATTGATGCCTGAAAAACAGTAGGATAGAATCTCTGATTGGGCATGCCTCCACTCTGATATTATGGGTTTAGAAGCGGCCAATCCACACTCTGGAAGGTCGAATGCTCCGCGGATGTTTGAGGTTACCAGATAATTCTGAGGCAGTGAGCACACTCCTAGGAGAGGAAATGTATTATATTTTGGTTCAGGCTAATTTGGTCACTTTTGGTTCAGGCTGGTAGGGGCAGGCATGGTTAGAGGAAATAGGGATGGTGGTCGTTCTAAGGCACCGTTTTGGGTGACAGGTGATGCCTGTGGGCTTCTGTTGAGGGTTTTGCAGACCCAGTAGGGGGATAAGGGTTATCTGTGAGGCCAACTCAGCTCACTTCATCTGGTGTTTTGTGGCCTGGGGGGGGGGGTGGCACGGAAAAGCCTCCCTTCCCCAAAAAGGGTAGTCCTGGGGTTGGCGATTTTGCAGACACCACCCAGCAGGACTAGAATATTTCACCTGATACAACGCCACACTAGTTGTTGGGGTAGATAAGGGCCTGCCCAGTTTCCATTTGCAGATCTTCATGTATTCCAAATTTGATGTCATTCATACTTTCCTTCTCTCATTATGTCCCCCGTCCTTTCACCTGCAAATGTCTGGTGGCATGCCTTTCATATTTGATGACCATGTCTAACTAATATCTCATACTCCTCCCTCTCTCTTCTTCCCCACTCTCCTCCCTCTCTCTCTCTCTCTCTCTTTCTCTCTCTCTCTCTGTGTTTTGTGGTTGTGAACAGGGGATTGTTTTAGAGAAACTGGGGCTCCAAAGTCGTGAAAGTTTTTTACGTTTTGCACTGCAAGGACTACCAAACTTCAGGGATTCATCACTTCTCATTCAGGACAAGAAATTTGATGAGGTGCCAGTGAGGATTTATCAGCCTAAAAAACCAACTTCAACAAAACAGAAAGCTTTAATTTACATCCATGGAGGGGCTGGTGTTTATGGATCCATTGGTAAGAAGAAACTCCACATTTAAGTGATGATTGAACAAACGATTAGGTAGTGTGTTCTTATATACTTAAATTAAAATGGGAAGATCCTAGTTTGTCATTGAATTTTTGTGAAGTCACTTTTTCTTTGAAAGCGGTGAACTATCAGGGGGGCTGGAGAACCTCTATTGACCATCTAGGTTCACAGGCTTTTGTCTTCATGCACAGCCTGAATATTCCACCTTGTCATAATTGTTAGGACTTCTGCATTCTTCTTCACTACAAGATCACAACCAATCAGGGATCACAATGTTTGGCTACATCACTGAGGTCAAACAAAGCCATTCTGTCACACTCACTCTGATTGGGAGGGAAGAAGGAATGTGTTCGCATGACTCAGTGAACTACACATATGTGCCAAATTTGAGATCAATCCCTCCAACCCTTGATTTTATATGCATTTATTAAAGATCGTTTCAGTTTTGACAGATCAGAATGACAGCTTGCCACGTGCGTTCATTCGGACCTGTCAGAACAGAAAAGATCTTTAAAAAATTCATATAAAATTGAGGGTTGGAGGGATCAATCTCAAATTTCATACACTTACTTAGGCATGCCCCATATGAACTGTGACCAAGTTTCAAGCCTCTAACTTTTAAAATACAGAAGTTATAGGTATATTTATATGGCAGTCCGATAAAACGATAAAATCGCCCGAAAATTATCGTCTCCGATGATTATCGTAGTTTTTTCTATCGTATTGTTATCATTAAACACATGCACAATAATGACCTTATCATATCGTTATCATACATTTTAACAATACGATACACATCCCTACTGTCTGACCCTGCAATCAGGATATGGTTTGTTTTGTTTGCTTAATCTTTCATGCATCCTAACTTGGGAAAAAAATGCTCATTTTCAGATGACTATGAAAGAGTTGTACGGTATATTGCCAAAGAAGGTAATTCCATGGCTGTAGCAATTGGGTAAGTGCTCCACACTGTAACTACCTGTGATAGTGCTGTGCTGAAATCTGTTTCCATCAGTTTCCTGACAGTTTTCTTCTCCTGAGACAGGGACTTCTGTGTTTCTGCTTCTTTCTCAGAGCTCTTCAGGATTTGTTTTGAATTTCTTGTGGTGATGTTTTTGATCTTATCTTATCATTGCAAGGTGGCTGAGGGAGCCATTTTGTTTTATGCTTTCCCCTTTTATATACATCTCTCCAACTAGGGTGGACCATATGACAGGATTTTTGTTAACAAATTCGGGAAGGGAGGGAATTATGAAATTTGAAGAAAAATCTGGATTTTTCTCATCCTCCCCTCCACCCAAAGGGCAGCTCTACTTTATAGTCAAGGGGAATTAACAAAAATGCTTACAGATCTGTCATTTTTAAAGATAAAGAGATGAAACTTGGCATCATGATAGGTAGGGTTTTAGCCTTTCCAAGTTTGAAGCAGATCAGTTCATCCACTGATTTTTAGGATTTTAAAAAAAGTTTGAGGTTTGAAAATTTATATATATATATATATATATATATATATATATATATGCTATACCCTTTAATCTCAAATTGTCAAACTTCCTCTTTGGGGTCTTGCACCTTGAGCAGTTTCAGCCCTTGGCATCAAGGGGATCTCGAGTATTTATCTATGAAGTGCTGGGCAAGCACAGCACCTTTCCTGTTGCAGATCTGTGGGCAGTCAGGCAACGAGCTCAGCAGAGGTGAGGCATCCACAGGTCAAAATGTGGGAAAGGAGACATCATTCAAAGCAGACCACAGGGCAAAACAGAATGGGCCACAAGCCTTTTTCTCAGAGTTCCACATCATAGGCAATGAAGGGTCATCCTTAGAGAAAAACTCTCATGACCATCAGCGAGTTGCCAGTTGAGAGTGAGGCTCTCATCTTTGCAGATGCCCTGTTGCTGAGGATGCTGAAACCTGGCATATCATTGCTTTGCTTAGCTACCCCTTCCCTTCCACTTCCCTTTGTTCACTTGTGCGTTAGGCTCTGTCTGCACTGCTGGCATGCAATGCAGAATGTTTGAAATGAGTGTCAGAGAAAAATAGATAGATTTGCAGCTTTGGCTGGCTGACATAGCTCTTACAGACTGTGTTAGACTGACAAAACAACTCAGAGGCTCAGTTCGGATGACACATTAAGCAATGGACGGGGGGGAACAATCGTCAGTTGTGTTGCTTATTGTGTCATCTGGAGGGCAGCACACAACACACACACAACTGACAGTATGTTAATCATGCACTTTAAACAACGGAGTGAAACAACGGGCTTGCACGTTGTTTAACCTGAAGCCCCGTTGTTTAAAGTGTCGTCCGAATTCAGCCCCCCCTCTCTCTGTGGACTATTCCATTTTGGAATAGAATTCTGCTGCCTAGAGCAGCCAAAAAACCCCAGCAGCTCTATGCAGCCGGCAGAACTCATGGTGCATGCTGGGATACAGCTGGGGGACACACGAAGGAGAGGCTACAACCAAAATGGCCACTGCAAGTTCCTTGCAGCCGAGGCGTTTGCCGGTTCCGAGCAGTGCCGGCTGCAGAGTGTCGTCTGTGGAGCTCCTCCTGCCTAACGCATGGTCAGTATGTTATTTACTCCTCCATTGCTTAATATGTCATCTGAACTGAGCCAGAGATGGCTGTAGCTGAGCCCTGAGAGGCTGGCATGCCACACAAGCCTTTCAAGAGAGTCTCAGAGTCCAGTGTTGGTGCAGGTGTTGGCTTGGCTGGAGGCTTTGGCTGGCATCAGTTTCAGACAGAGTCACAACTCAGAGACAGCTGTAGGTTAGCCCTGAAAGGCTGGCTTGCCATGCAGAGCCTTTTAAGAGCATCTCAGAGTTCATTGTTGGTGCAGGCAAAGGTGGCTGGCAGTGGAGTTTTTTTAAAAAAAAACCAAGAGTCACTGGATGTGGCCAAGCTGTAATCTGACACCCTACCCCCAGGCACAGGATACAAGTGCACAGCCTGGCTGGACAGTTGTGAGACTTTGGCTGAGAGAAAGAGAAGGAGAGAGAAGGAGATTATTTGAGGCTAGAGAGGTTGGCTGGCTGGCATAAGGCAGAGAGAGGCTGAGGGGAACTCAGATACACCTGTAGCTTGGCCCTGAGAGGCTGGCTTGCCGCCCAGAGTGTTTTAAGAGTGTATCAGAGTTGAATGGTTGTGTGGGAGGAGAGGAGGCAGCTGATGGGGGAGATGGTTTTTAAAGGAAATAAGCTGGCACCCTACCCCTGGCCATACGATACAAGTGTGCCCCAGACCATTGGGAGACTTTGGCACAGAGATATTGGGGGAGATTGTTTGGGGCTGGAAGCTTTGGTTTGGTTGAAATGACTTAGAGAGACAATGCACAGACAGCGCAGTGACACCTGTTGTAACTTAGCCCCACCGTGCTGGCAGGCAAAGCAGGGCATTAGAAAGAGGGTCTCAGAGTCGCATGTTTGTGCAGGAAGTACACAGGAGTTCAAAGTCTGGGTGTGAATAGTGATGCCAATGCACAAGCCCTGAAAATCTAAAGTATATAAGTGAGAAGTGTGAATGGGCGAAGTAGTGTCTGCTGCCCACAACACCCACTCTAATGTTAGAGTAGAGAAACTTGAGAAATCATACACAAGTTGTTGTTTTTTAAATGAAATTTTAAAATAAAAAAGGCAGCCTGCTGGCAGCAGAGTGAGGATACAGTCAGAAAAGATATTTGAGGGATTTGTCTTGATTGTGTGCTGTAAAATCAGACATGTGACCAAGGCTATGTTCGGTGGGCACCCCCCCTGGTGCTGGACACTCCCCCTGGGGGCGGACATATTGGTGGGCACGCCCCCTTGGGGCCCCTGACCAAGTTGCCCTCCTTTTTGGTTTCCAAAATATGGTCACCCTATCTCCAACTGCAACTTCACCAGCTGCCTGCATGCCCTGAACTGAAAAAGGCCCATTTGTTCTTTCTTTAGTTTGAGCCTTTCCAATTCAATTTCTCTTTGGTGCTTAATTTTACTTTCTAATTTCACTTCTCTGTTCCTCTCTCTCTCTCTCTCTCTCTCTCTCTCTCAAATCTGCTTCCTTTAACTGGATCTCTAGTCAATTTTGTCAATTCTGCTTCTTCAAACTATCTATTCAACTCCTTCTGTTGTATCTCCACCCTCAGTTTCTCTCTTTCGAATTCTAAGTACTGAGGTGACATTTCCATATGCACATGTCTTGATGGATTTACCTCAGCACCCCTGCCTCTGAGGTGATCTAGTAACATCATTTCTAATTCATTCACATACTTTCCCTCATAAAGGAGATTCAGGCCCCCTCCACAAGAATGCGCCTTTGCGCCTGGTTCCGCGATTATGCGCATTATCGCGGAGGCGCATTTACTCACAATCCCTCTGCACGGGAGGCGGCGAGAAGCGGCGAAGCGCATTAAAAGATGCCCAAAAAGCGCTTTCCAGGTAGTTAATGCGCATAATCGCTTGTTCACACAGCGAAAATGCGCTTTAACGGCCGGAGCAAAATAAAAGTCGCTATTTAACGCGCGTTCGAAAATGCGCATTATCGGGGAGATAACGCGCCTGTACGCCCGTTTTGCGCTCCGCTCGTGTGTAGGTAAAATTTATAATGAGCCTTCAAGGCTCATTAAACGCCCCGTGTGGAGGAGGCCTCAGACACTTACATCTCTCAAAGAGATCTTCCTTTTTCATGCTTATAAACTCCATTTTTCTCCTCTGAGTTTTTCCTCAACTAAACATTGTTTCTAATTGGGTTTACTTAAGATAAGTTCAGGATTGCTATCTTATAATGCTAATGTACTTTCCTGTCACCTCCTGCTTCAACAGAAGTCACTTTATTATCCTGCTGTTTATGAGGAAATCATAGATTCACAGAATAGTAGAGTTGGAAGGGGCCTCTAAGGCCATCGAGTCCAACCCCCTGCTCAATGCAGGAATCTACCTTAAAGCATCCCTGACAGATGGTTGTCCAGCTGCCTCTTGAAGGCCTCTAGTGTGGGAGAGCCCACCACCTCCCTAGGTCATTGGTTCCATTGTCGTATTGCTCTAACAGTCAATACAGCCCTTTATTTTGTATCCCACAGCTGTTTGCCTATTGGAATGTAATAATAGATTGTATGTTATTTGTTGTTTTTGGATTGTGGCTTGTTTTATATTTTTTAAATGATTTTATGGTTTTAATTTTTGTGAACCGCCCAGAGAGCTTCGGCTATAGGGCGGTATAAAAATGCAATAAATAAATAAATAAATAAATAAATAAATAAATATTTTTGGATCCTGGCCCTGCTACCATTTACCGCAATCCTGCCCAGGTTCTGCTTTTCTCCAGTTTCTACCTCAGAAGCAATGCCCTCAGGAACACCTGCTTTCACTTGGTTCTGTTGTCCCTACTGAAACCCAAGTTTCATCCCTTTTCCTCTCTCAGGGTTCCAAAGACATTCAATCTGCTTTATTGGTTTTCGCAACTAACTACAGGACAAGTAACAAGATTTAATAATGGTAGCGCAATAAGTCTGTCAATACATGGAAGTCTATATTTAAAACAACAATAACTATAACTAACTATACATATATATATATATATATATATATATATATAATATTAATCAACATTTGGTCCTAAATTCCCTACTGACTCTGCCTTTTAAAATCCTATACACAAACCCCACTAACTAGATGTTGCTTCTTCAATCCCTAAGCCCTATCTATCTTACTAAGGGGGTGCCTACACCAGCTGTTTATTGCAGGATTGTATCACAGTCATTACTTACAGGCCAGATGATGTTCACCTGCTTCCGCAGTGAGCTCAGGTCCAGCTCTCAGTTATTCATGAATATTGTTGACTGCTTTTGTAACATTTTTTCCGGCTCTCTCACGACAATCCTGAAATCCATGGCTGGTGTGCCCCCCCCTCCTTCGCAAAGCTGTTGTTGTTTGGCACAAGTTCCCAACTCAGCCAGCACCCAACCAGCTGCCAGGGGCATGTCCAGCAGTTTTAGAGGTGTGTGGGAGTGGACCCGGCTGCCATTTTCACCGCATGTTTTGGATGCGTATTGGTGTGTTTTGTCGCCAAGAGTGTTTTTTAAGTACAATATCTGTGCACAGCATTTTCGATGAACTTCCTATCCACCCCATGTGTTGCTGTGCAATTGTATTCATGCACATCCCTCACGAGTCAATAAAAAACAGCCCAGTAACTACATCATCTCCATAGCCCTACCCACTTCTGCCAATCCACATGCGGAAGCCCCATCACAGACCACATGTCCCCCTGTAGGCTGACCAGATAAAATCCAGGTCAGGCTCATGTAACTTTAACAGTTGTAGAGATAAGGGAATTTCAGCCAGTGTCATTTGTATGCAATTAGTTCCTGGTGATATTCCCTCTTCATCACAACAGTTAAAGGTGCAGGCACTATACTAGAGTGACCATATTAGGGATGTGCACTGGATCGGACCCGATCCACGATCCGAGTCCGGTCCAGTGGGAAATCGGATGATTTGTCCGATTTCCCACTGGACCGGACTCGGATCGTGGATCGGGTCCGATCCACGATCATCCGATTTCCGATCCAACAGCTGGATCTGCCGATCCAGTCCGAACCGATCCGAAAAGGGTCCGAACCGGTTCGGCGGATCGGCGGATCGGCGGGCGCCCACTGGCGCCCACCGCTGCTTCCATTGGCGGGCGCCAGCGGGCGCCCGCCGATGAAAGTGGACAGCGGGGGGGAGGAGGGGGGCCCTTACCTTCCCGGCCCGTCCGCTCCCGTCCGGCGCCGGCGGCTACTACCAGTGGGCTCTGCGGCCTGCTCCAGGGTGGCATGCCGGGTGATGTCATCACCCGGCACGCTACTCGAGAGCAGGCCGTGGAGCCCGCTGGTAGTAGCTGCCGGCGCCGGACGGGAGCGGACGGGCCGGGAAGGTAAGCAGGGGGTGCGTGGAGGGGAGGAGGGGGCGCGCGGAGGGGGGGAAGGGGGCCCTTACCTTTCCGGCCCGTCCGCTCCCGTCCAGCGCCGGCGGCTACTACCAGCAGGCTCCGCGGCCTGCTCCAGGGTGGCGCGCCGGGTGATGTCATCACCCGGCACGCTACTCGAGAGCAAGCCGCAAAGCCGGCTGGCGGTAGCCGCCGGCGCCGGACGGGAGCGAACGGCCCTAAAAGGTAAGCAGTGGCGGGGAAGGGGGCTTACCCCCCCGGAGCCGTCCGCTTCTATCCGCTGGCACCCGCGGGCACCAGCGGATGGAAGCGGACGGCCCCAGGGGGGGTAGGGAGCGCGGGGGAGGGGGCTTACCTGCCGGGGCCGTCCACAGCGGACGGCCCCGGGGGGAGGGAGTTAGGCCCCCCTCACCCACCCGCTGCCATTTTTTCCTCATAAACTTGCATTGCAATGCAAGTCTATGGGGGGAAAAATGGCGGCCAATCCAAAAATTTCTGATTTTTGGATCGGGATCGTACTCGATCCGGTCCGGGGGGCCTCCGATTTTGTCCGAACCAATCCGTGACAAAATTGGAGGTCCCGATCCGGGTCCCGATCCGATCCGGGGGGTCTGTGCACACCCCTAGACCATATACAAAAGAAGGCAGGGCCCCTGCACCTTTAACTGTTGTGATGAAGAAGGAATATCACCAGGAACTAATTGCATACAAATATCACTGGCTGAAATTCCCTTTTCTCTACAACTGTTAAGGTTACCTGAGCCCTGACCTGGATTTTATCTGGTCACCCTACCTCCTGCAACTGTACTCCTGAAATTACAGAAAATTTCACCCACGTGTGCCCCATGAGTGACGATCCCAGAAGCAGGAAAACACACAATCACCTCTTCTTCATTGGGAAAAGACTATAGGTGTAGAAAGGGCCTAACTGTCAGATATCCTTTTATATAACCTCAGAATCCTGATACACCTAAATTTGTCCCTCCCACCTTTCACTCACTCTGTAGTATACTATTAACCCTATCTTATCCAGGTTAAACTTAACAACATAAGCATATTCATTACAATAACAGGCACATGTTTCAAGGAGATTGCAGAAGATGCTTTATGCAGGTTCCTATGCGCCACACAGCATTTTCCCCTCCAACTCCAAAGTTCCCCAGCTAGAAAGGCAAAATCAGCTGTCTGGGCAACTGGAACACAGAAGCGAGAACTGCTTCTGTGCTCAGGCTGCCCTGCATTTGATAGTCATCAGCTGTTGAGGGCCATGATCTCTTCTCGATCATCCCGGAGTGCAGGACGTGGAATAATGGGATCAAGTTACAGGAAGCCAGATTCCAGCTGGACATCAGGAAAAACTTCCTGATGGTCAGAGCACTACAACAATGGAACCAATGACCTAGGGGTGGAAGTGGCCTCTCCTACCCTAGAGGCCTTCAAGATGCAGCCAGACAGCCATCTGTCAGGGATGCTTTAAGGTGGATTCTTGCATTGAGCAGGGGGTTGGACTCGATGGCCTTATAGGCCCCTTCCAACTCTACGATTCTATGATTCTATGACGTTATTGTGCCCTAAAATGCTTTCAAGATATGACTGAATGAATGAACAAGTGATTTGTGAAAGACTGCTGGAAAAGATGTGGTAAAACAGGATCATATCTTCATACTTGATGAGGATGTCCTTACATCCAAAATGTGGGATAACGATACTGGCATTTGATGGAAGCGAGTATTTATTTAACCCAAGAGAACCTTCCTGGAAGTTCTGCACATGGAAGCAATAACTCCAAGAAGTGGACTAGTTCAATTCTTTTCATGTCTGCAAAGTTCCAAACAGCAGAAAACTAAAAAAATAAAAAGCAAGGTTGCAATGATATGATATGGGAAATATAAACTATGGATGAGATCTCACTACATTTAATCTCCAGTTTAATATCTCTATACAAAAATGGTATGTACAGTTCTACATGGAATTGACCCAACTAATTGAAAATACATAAGGCAACTTAGATACCTTTGAATGTTACTTTATTGCTGACATATAAATCCATTAGTGAATTCTTTTATACATATATCCGAGACAGCAAATCTTTGTAAGATCTTCTGGCATTCCTGATTATTCTGATTTAATACTTTCCTTTTGGTGCTTATTTGTTTATTTATATACTTTGCATTACAGTCAGACTTTGCCTGACTTAAAGTTCACCTAGTAGTCACTTCTTTTATGGAGGACGTAATAATAATAATATAATATATTTATTTATTTCTTACTTGCCATTGAGGCGGGGAACAACATTAAAAATAAGGATAAACTTTGTACTGAAACAATCTATAACATGGAATGATGTGCATGTCCTCCTAAATTACCCACCTACTTCTTGGAAGTTAATACATGGTCTGCGCAAAAGGATTTTCAGAGCCCTTATGACAGCTAAAAGACTTACACTATCACGTTGGAAGGATGAATGCTCATCTCCAATGACGCAATGGACTGAGGACTTAATAATGCTATCTACATTTGAATGGGTGTTATATAGGCGCAGTCAAAGAACCTATATTTATGTAGATTCAATCTCCTAAATTAGTATAATAATTATCCTTTATATTCAAATAACTTTGTATATTTATCTTAATAGATCATCCAAAATTTGTATACAATTAATACAATTATTAAACATAAATTGGTGTAATTTTAATTTTAACAAATATAGATGCTACGAGCTATACAATTGATGTAATACACATTAAATAAACATTATATCATTACAAAATATACAACCGATATTATGCATATTAAATAAAAGTTTTTACAGACGGTAATTCCGGATTATATAAATTCCCTTTCTGATTAATTCTTCATCAGCGTTTTAGTTGTATACATCAAAGAATTCTGTTTCTCTACACGGAAATATTCAACGCCACCAAAATTTGGGAAAATCACTTTAACTGCCGAGGGGGACGAAGCACTAAGATAAACAATGAATGAAGCAATGTTAATGCTTAAGTGTTATTCATATATCATCCAAGAAACTATTCCTCTAACTCAAGGCAATGCATTTTAATACCGTTCTGTAGGAGTTTGTATTTTTCTTGTACAGCAGTAAGTGCTCTAAATTCTTAGCACATACAACTGTAAGAGACAGTTTGCAAAATTCAGTATATTACAATTCAAAAGAAGATTTTATGCTGTGAATAACATAAATACAGTAACCTGCCTCTACAGCTTCCAAATATTAGTTTACTTCTTAGTCCTGACCCAGGAAGGAGTGACAAACAGAGAGTACAGCTATACAAGTATATAGCACCTGTCAGTAATTAAGAATAATTGGATATGAGATACTTGTTGTATTCAAAGGAGGTCCGGTGTGTGAATCATTCTTGGTTAATTAGGCTGAGAGGTTGAAAGTATCTTGTCATCATTTGTTAACAATAATAGAGGCTACAGCAGAAGAACACTGTTCTTAAAGGGAACATTTACTTTAAAGATAAACCGACAATTCTAATTTCTCATCCAGTCCAATTAGCATTAATGATTTTAGTTGGTAAATCCAGTATGCTTCTCTTTTTAATAATAATTCTGAAATACAAATACGCTTGTGAGGTTGTTGTATGATGTGTTAAATAACAAAAAAAAGTCAAGGATACAGGTGAGTGATTATTGCTTACAAAATGTGAGGTTAGAGGGGCTTCCATATTCATATTGCAGATTTTACTTTTATGTTCAATAATTCTTGTTCTCAAAGGTCTTGAAGTTTGTCCTACATATATCTTCAAACATGGACACATGATGACATAAATAACGTGTGGTGGAAAGATCTGAAAAAATATTTACTACTGTGTCCACTGGATTAATGAAGACCTTAAGCTGCATAGATTGCGGGCAGCAATTACAGTGTCCACATTTGTAATGTCCATTGTTTCCTGTGATGTGAAGAGCTGGATCTAAAAGATCCGAATGAACCAGCTTGTCTTTCAAGTTCAGAGTTCTTCGTAAGCCCACAATTGCAATGATCTCGCAGCCTGGAATATCTTGAATTATGTGCCAATGTTTATATATTAAAGATTTTATACGGGAGACAAAGTATTATATTCCATCAACCAAAACAGATGAGAATTTGTTGTTTTAATCTTAGGCTGAAATAAAGATGATCTTAATACTGAATCTGCTCTAAATCTTGAAGCTCTAATAACCTCTTTGGGGTAACCTCTATGAATAAATTATTGTGCCAACACATTGGTTTGTTGACAATGTGATATATTCGTTGTGTTGTTCCTCTTCAATCTTAAGAATTTAAGGTTTTCCAGGCTGTGAGATGGTTCCAATTGTGGGCTTACGAAGAACTCTGAATTTGAAAGACAAGCTGGTCCATTCAGATTTTTTAGATCCTGCTCTTCACACCACAGGAAACAATGGATATTACAAATACGGACACTGTAATTGCTGCCCGCAATCTACGCAGCTTAAGGTCTTCATTTATCCAGTGGACAGTAGTAAATATTTTTTGAGATCTTTCTCTACATGTTCCATCACGCATGTTATTTATGTCATCATGTGTCCATGTTTGAAGATATATGTAGGACAAACTTCAAGACCTTTGAGAACAAGAATTATTGAACATAAAAGTAAAATCTGCAATGTGAATATGGAAACCCCTCTAACCTCACATTTTGCAAGCAATAATCACTCACCTGAATCCTTGACTTTTTTTGTTATTTAACACATCATACAACAACCTCACAAGCATATTTGTATTTCAGAATTATTATTAAAAAGAGAAGCATACTGGATTTACCAACTAAAATCATTAATGCTAATTGGACTGGATGAGAAATTAGAATTGTCAGTTTATCTTTAAAGTAAATGTTCCCTTTAAGAACAGTGTTCTTCTGCTGTAGCCTCTATTATTGTTAACAAATGATGACAAGATACTTTCAACCTCTCAGCCTAATTAACCAAGAATGATTCACACACTGGACCTCCTTTGAATACAACAAGTATCTCATTTCCAATTATTCTTAATTACTGAAAGGTGCTATATATTGGTATAGCTGTACTCTCTGTTTGTCACTCCTTCCTGGGTCAGGACTAAGAAGTAAACTAATATTTGGAAGCTGTAGAGGCAGGTTATTGTATTTATGTTATTCACAGCATAAAAATCTTCTTTTGAATTGTAATATACTGAATTTTGCAAACTGTCTCTTACAGTTGCATGTGCTAAGAATTTAGAGCACTTACTGCTATACAAGAAAAATACAAATTCCTACAGAACGGTATTGAAATGCATTGCCTTGAGTTAGAGGAATAGTTTCTTGGATGATATATGAATAACGCTTAAGCATTAGCATTGCTTCATTCATTGTTTATCTTAGTGCTTCGTCTCCCTCAGCAGTTAGAGTGATTTTCCCAAATTTTGATGGGGTTGAATATTTTTGTGTAGAGAAACAGACTTTTTTGATGTATATACTAAAATGCTGATGAAGAATTAATCAGAAATGGAATTCATATAATCCAGAATTACTGCCTGTAATTTTTTAAATTTAACATGCATAATATCGGTGGTATATTTTGTAATGAAATAATGTGTATTTAATGTGTATTGCATTAATTGTATAGCTCATAGCATCTATATTTGTTAAAATTAAAATTACACCAATTTATGTTTAATAATTGTATTAATTGTATACAAATTTTGGATGATCTATTAAGATAAATATACAAAGTTATTTGAATATAAAGGATAATTATTATACTAATTTAGGAGATTGAATCTACATTATATAGGTCCTTTATCTTTACCTAATAGTAGTGTGAGCCCCGCCCCTTCTTTTTGTCTTTGTTATATAAGCTCACCTTGCAAGTTGATAAATACTAGGGATATGCACGGACCCCCTGGATCAGATCGGGACCCAGATCGGGACCTCCAATTTTGTTCCAGATCAGATTGGAACAAAATTGGAGGTCCCCTGGATCGGATTGGACCCAATCCCGATCTGAAAATCAGATGTCCAATTTTCGGATCGGCCGCTATTTTCACCGTAGGCTTGTATTGGGGGAAAAAAAGCTTTCCCCCAATGCAAGTCTTTGGGAAAAAATGGCAGTGGGGGGTGAGTGGGGGCCTAACTCCCCTCTCCCTGTCCCTCCCCCCCACGCGTTTCTTACCTGCCATGGCCAACTGCTACCATCCCCTGCCATAGATCTACTGAGAACTAGGCTTCTCTGCCTAGTTCTGGCGCTCTACTGAGAACTAGGCCATGAAGTCTAGTTCTCAGTAGATCTACGGTAAGTGAAGGAAGCAGAGGCCCTGGCAGATAAGTGTCTCCCTCCTCCCCCCTTGTGCTCCTTACTTGCTGGGGCCATCCGCTGGTGCCCACAGGCACCCGTGGATGGCAGCGGACGGCCCTGGCAGGTAAGCCCCCTCCCCCCTTGCGCTTCATATCTGCTTGGGCATCTGCTTCTTTTACCTGCCATAGATCTACTGAGAACTAGGCTTCACGGCACAGTCCTCAGTAGAGGGCCAGGTGACCTCGCGCTCTACTGAGAACTAGGCCATGAAGCCTAGTTCTCAGTAGATCTACGGCAGGTGAAGGAAGCAGACACCCCGGCATGTAAGTGGGGGGGCCCTCCCCCCTCCCCCCTCATGCTCCTTACTAGGGGTGTGCACGGACCCCCCGGATCGGATCGGGACCCGGATCGGGACCTCCAATTTTGTCACGGACCGGTTCGGACAAAATCGGAGGCCCCCCGGACCGGATCGAGTCCGATCCCGACCCAAAAATCGTAAATTTTTGGATCGGCCGCCATTTTTTCCCCAATAGACTTGCATTGCAATGCAAGTCTATGAGGAAAAAATGGCGGCGGGTGGGTGAGGGGGGGCCTAACTCCCTCCCCCCCGGGGCCGTCCGCTGTGGATGGCCCCGGCAGGTAAGCCCCCTCCCCCGTGCTCCCTACCCCCCCTGGGGCCGTCCGCTTCCATCCGCTGGCGCCCGCGGGCGCCAGCGGATAGAAGCGGACGGCTCCGGGGGGGGTAAGCCCCCTTCCCCGCCACTGCTTACCTTCTCGGCCCGTCCGCTCCCGTCTGGCGCCGGCGGCTACTACCAGCGGGCTCCGCGGCCTACTCTCGAGTAGCGCGCCGGGTGATGACATCACCCAGCGCGCCACCCTGGAGTAGGCCGCGGAGCCTGCTGGTAGTAGCCGCCGGCCCCGGACGGGAGAGAACGGGCCGGGAAGGTAAGGGCCCCCTCCCCCCTCCGCGCGCCCCCTCCTCCCCTCCACGCACCCCCTGCTTACCTTCTCGGCCCGTCCGCTCCCGTCCGGGGCCGGCGGCTACTACCAGCGGGCTCCGCGGCCTGCTCTAGAGTAGTGCGCCAGGTGATGACATCACCCTGCGCGCCACCCTGGAGTAGGCCGCGGAGCCTGCTGGTAGTAGCCGCTGGCCCCTGATGGGAACGAACGGGCCAGGAAGGTAAGGGCCCCCCTCCCCCCTCCACGCGCCCCCTCCTCCCCTCCACGCACCCCCTGCTTACCTTCTCGGCCCGTCTGCTCCCGTCCGGGGCCGGCGGCTACTACCAGCGGGCTCCGCGGCCTGCTCTAGAGTAGCGCACCGGGTGAGCGGCCGGGCCGGGAAGGTAAGCGCCCCCCTCCTCCCCCCCGCTGTCCACTTTCATCGGCGGGCGCCCGCTGGCGCCCGCCAATGGAAGTGGCGGTGGGCGCCAGTGGGCGCCCGCCGATCCGCCGATCCGCCGAACCGGTTCGGAGCCTTTTCGGACTGGTTCGGATTGGATCGGCCGATCCAGCTGTCAGATCGGAAATCGGATAATTTATCCAATTTCCCACTGGACCGGACTCGGATCGTGGATCGGGTCCGATCCAGTGCACATCCCTACTCCTTACCTCCTGGGGTCATCTGCTTCCATCCACTGTTTCCGCGGGTGGCAGCAGATGGAAGTGGATGGCCCTGGGATGTAAGCTCCCACCCCACACTTCTTTCCTGCCGGGGCCTTCTGCTTTGGACGGCCCCTGGGAGGTAAGCCCCTCCAGCTTGTGCTCCTTACTTGCCGGGTTCGTCCGCTGCAGTCCGGTGGCACCTGCGGGCACTGGCTCCGGATCGTGGATCGGACCTGATCCGATTAATAAATACATGGATATTTGGTCTGCTTTTCTTGAAACGGATGCATTACGAACCCCCTTTTTTAAATGAATGCCATATTTGATGGAATAAAATTATGATATTCCTATATAAGTAATGGTGGTGGGGTTCTTTTTTTTTTCACAATTCATTTTTTGGTTCTTTTTTGTTGATATTCACAATAAAAAGTGAAAAAAGAGGAAAAGAAGTTCATCCACTGAAATCAGTGAGATGTAAGTTAGTCCTGTAAGTTGTTAAAATGTATGTTAGTCTTGATTGACACTCCCTCCCCGTTACTCTGAATTGTGTCCCACATCAGAGGGACTCTATTATATATTCAAAAGAGTGATGACAAATGTCAAATAGAGTATTTTTAAAAAGAAAACAGGAAATAAATTCTTCAGCACTTCACATATGATCAGGAGCTATAGTAACATTCTTTGTTCTCTTTAGATATGGTCTTGCACCAGAAAATCCTTCTCCAAACCAGTATGTTGAATGCCTAAAGGCCACTGTCCACTTTATGAAGCATGTTGAAGATTATAATGTAGATGCTTCCCGTATTATCCTTGGAGGGGACAGCTTGGGAGCAAATGTTGCAACTCGAGTTTGCCAGTTGCTGGTGGACAGAAAAGACCTCCCAAAAGTTCATGCTCAGGTTTTGATCTATCCAGCACTGCAGGGAATGGACTTTGATTTGCCTTCATATCAACAGAATGCTACAGTTCCATTGTTGTGGCGGGACATGACTGCCTATTTCCTCTGCCTTGTCAGCAAAATGAAGACATCCCTTGCAGATGATATCCTGGAGGGTTGCCATGTTCCTCAGGACATGAGGCTGAAATATCAGAAGTGGGTGAGTGGAGACCTCATTCCTGAAGAATTCAAAGTCAGAGGCTACAAACCACGAGACCCGGACTCCTATACATTTAAACCCAAGGTGTACGAAGAAATGAAGCACTTGTTGGAAGTAACAGTTTCACCACTTTTGGCCGAAGATGCCATCATCAGCAAGCTCCCTCAGACATGCATTTTGACCTGCGAGTTTGATATACTCCGAGATGATGGGCTGCTGTATAAGAAACGCCTGGAGGACAATGGTGTGCCAGTAACGTGGGCCCATGTTGAGACCGGCATGCATGGAGCAGTCCCCACTTTTGGCTATGGAATCTTCTCCCTTCTACCATCACAACAGCTTGTGTGTGGTGCTGCAAAGTTTATCAAAAGCTTATGAGTCAAAAACAAGCTTTGCAGACTATTCTCCAAAAGTTCTCTACCATTGTGTTTTTTTGGGGGGGAGGGGGGTAGCTTCTATCTCTGTCTCACACACACACATAAAAGCACACTTGCACACACCAGTCTATGCATACAAAGAGACACTACCTCAGAACAAAGCTAAGTCCAGAGTGTTCTGGAGAACGGCGACCATGCTGCCAACGCAGTTGCTATTGCTGCTGTCACTTGAACAGCACCCCAAGGCAGAGAAATAAAGAGTTAAGAGAACCTTTGCTGTAGAGGTATTTGTGGATATATCAACCCCTAAATGACGAGATATTTCCAGCAGCTGTGACCTAAGCATGTATAAATGAATCCACATTTGCTTGGGATAGGGAACTAGGAGCTGATGGTGTATGGAATAGGAAGTTGCACATGAGCCAGTACAAAGAAAAGAACAGGGTTAATTACCATCTGTCCCTCTCAGAGTGAAATTAGGTGGTGAGCGCCAACAACACAGGAAATGGAACGAGAGAAAAGTGAGAGGGATCAGCAGAAATACACAGGAACTCCAAAAAGAGGGACAAGAAATTAGAGCACAATGAGAAATGGTGGAATTTGCCTGTTGAAGTCCTGAACAGTTTATCAGAAGCATGCTGGAAGGGGGACCAGAATTTGGAGATGTGTGATGTGCAGTTGAAAAATATTCCTTGCATTCCCTCTAAAGAAGGGATGCTGGTGGAATGTAGTTGGGGGCATGGAACTTGATGAACTTTCATGGTCTTGCCCATTCCCAACTCCATTCCATCTTCCACTAGCTGGCTTGTCTTGGCCTGCAGCCAGTCAGGCCAACTAATTGCCCTGCTGGATCAGACCAAAGGTCCATCTAGTCCAATTTTCTATTCACATGGCCAACCAGCTGCCAACCAGGGACCCACAAGCAGGACATGGTGCAACAGCACCTTGCCACCCATATTCCCCAGCAACTGGTGTGTATAGTAGGGCTGTGCAGCCCCACCAAACCGGATCTGGATCCGGGCAATCCAGTTTGGGCTAATGCACTCTGGCCCGATCTGGACCTCCCCCACTCCTGTTCAGAACTGGATCCGGAACCAAATTCAGGTCTCTGGATTGAGATCTGAAGACCCCCCTTTTCCCCATAGACAAATCTATGGGGAAAAGGACTCACCGCCCTCCCCCTCTCCCCCCCTCACTGTCTGTGCTGCCATTGACTGCTGGGGAGATGGGGGAGAGGGAGAGGGAGGGGGTCCCCACTCACCTTCTGCATTCTGCGCTGCCTTCCTCCGCTGTCCTCTGTTGTCTGCTGTGCTGAGAAGCAGGCTTCGCAGCCTGGTTTCCCAATAAAGTGCCAGTGCACCAGGTGATGACGTCACCCAGCGCACTGGCACTTTACTGGGAAACCAGGCTCCGAAGCCTGCTTCTCAGTACAGTGGACAGCAGAGAACAGCAGCGGACAACAGTGGACAGCAGTGGGAGAGTGGGGAGAGGAGGGAGAGTGGGGGGAAGGTGTTGAGTCCAATGGACTCACCGCCGGCCTTCCAGGTTCCTGATTGTGGGCTGCGCAGCCAGCATCCAGGGACCTGGAAGGCCAATGGGCCCAGATCTCTGGATCAATCCTGAATAGGCCCGATCCAGTCTGGAACGGTCTGGACCTCCTCCGACCCGGTTTGGAACCAGATCCGGGAGGTCCAGATCGGACTGATCTGCTCCAGATTTGGGTTCTGGATCCGGATCTGTGCACAGCCCTAGTATATAGCCTTACTGCCTCTGATACTGGAGGTAGTACATAGCCATCGGGACCAGTAGTCACTGATAGTCTTCTCCAGAAATTTGTCCACCCCCCTTTTAAAGCCTTCCAAATTGGTGGCCATGACTACAACTTGTGGTAGTGCACTCCATAGTTTAACCAAGTGTGACTATAAATATGACAAAATTAGAAGGTATATTATTGGAACATATGGTCAATATGAAAGGATTTGTTTCTAAATGTATTCATATTAGGAATGTGCACGCCCGAAAATATTGTATTTTATCATTATTGGAATTTTGGACCAAAAAAATTATCATCTCCGTTAATATCATAGGTTAATCATACCATTTTCACAATAATTATAGAAAATCTGACCAAAAAATTATCATCTCTGTTAATATCATAGGTTAATCATACCGTTTTCACAATAATTATAGGAAATCTGATACTGAATTTGCAGCCCCATTGTGCCCTATAGAGCTGGAATGTTTTAGAAAAAATGCCTATAACTTCTGTATTTTCAAAGTTACAGGCTTGAAACTTGGTCACAATGTTTATGGGCTATGCCTAAGTATGTGTATGAAATTTGAGATTGATCCCTCCAACCCTCAATTTTATATGAATTTATTAAAGAATGTTTAAGTTCTGACAGGTCAAAAGTTCCATGATCTTTCAAATATCCATATAAAATACAGGGGTGGAGGAATTGATCTGAAATTACGCACATATGTGTAGCAACATGTGCTAGACAAGTGTATGAAATTTGAGATCGATCCCTCCAACCCTCAATTTTATATGAATTTATTAAAGATCATGCAACTTTTTGACAGGTCTGAACGAACGCATGTGGCGAGCTGTCATTCTGACCTGTCAGAACTTAAACGATCTTTAATAAATTCATATAAAATTGAGGGTTGGAGGGATCGATCTCAAATTTCATACACATACTTAGGAATACCCCATAAGCACTGTCTCCAAGTTTCAAGCCTCTAACTTTTAAAATACAGAAGTTATAATTTTATTGATATGGCAATCCGATAATCTGATATAATCAAGTTGAAAATTATCGGATCAGATATTTATTGGAGGTTTTTCTGTCATATGTTATCATTAAATGCATGCATGATAAAGAGCATATCATATCGTTATGGTACATTTTAACGATACGATACACATCCCTAATTCATATTATATCAGAATAGATACAAATGCTTCAGATGGATTGAAAATAATTTGGGAAGATGACATTGTGATAACAATAGAACAAAATGTATGGGATTAAATATGGACAATACAATGAAAGAAAACTCTATCAACACTCTTCAGGGCGAATGTGTTGAAATTAAGTGCATAAGAAAAGCCATGCTGGATCAGACCAAGAGTTCATCTTGTCCACCATTCTGTTCACATGGTGGCCATCACTACATCTTGTGGCAATGAATTCCATAGTTTAACTATGTGCTGTGTGAAGAAATACTTCCTTTGATCTGTCCTGAATCTCCCACCAATCAGCTTCTTGGGGTGATCCCTGGTAGTAGAACTGGAAATTATGAAATTTTGCCTAGGAATTTGTAGAATAAATACTGCTAGGATTGGAATTATTGGGCTAGTTGGATGAATGGTCTGACTTTGTATATGGCAGCTTCCAAAATGGGCATTTGAATAAAATAAAGCACCATATTTTATAGATATTACAGAATGTCTATACAAAACACGTATACCACACACACACACTTTCCCTTGGGTCGGGCTGCAGCTCAGATTGCATCCTTAGAGTGATTGCTCTCTGAGTCTGAATTCATAAGACCATAGGCCTGGAAGGTTTATTTGAGGTCATCT
Organism: Anniella stebbinsi; assembly: GCA_029215795.1. Taxonomy (NCBI): domain Eukaryota; kingdom Metazoa; phylum Chordata; class Lepidosauria; order Squamata; family Anniellidae; genus Anniella; species Anniella stebbinsi. Next base: position 410,630,636 of record JARDYH010000001.1, on the reverse strand, counting down.
ATTCCAACCCCCTGCTCAAGGCAAAATCTGTACTGCAGGATGAAACTTGAGCATCCCTGATAAATTGCCATCTTGCCTTTGCTTAAATACCTTGTGCAAAGGATAGTTTCACTGGCTTTCTAGGTGGTCTGTTCCACTGTGAGACAGCGCTTACCATTTGGAAGAATTTCCTAATATTGAGCCAGATCTACTTCCCTGCAGTTTGGGCTCATTGGTTGTAAGGTTGCCCTGTGGATCAACAGAGAATCGTTTTAAAAGGAAATTCTCTCTATATATGGAAAGAACACTCTTTTTCTTTCATAGTTCCAGAACTTGATTGAAAGATAAAATAATAGAATTTGCAAACATAGTCTCATAAGAGCACATCATTTTCAAAGCAGAAGGTCCAAATAAAGTTATGTACAAATTACTCTTTCAATTCTATTTTTTTATTTATTCATTTATTTATAATATTTATATACCGCTCCCCATTCAAGAATTTCAGAGCAGTGGACAAATCGAATAAAAGAATAAAAAGCAGAATAGAAACACAATTAAAATACATTTTAAAAAGAAACAAGAGTAGGGTGACCAGATAAAATCCAGGTCAGGGCTCATGTAACTTGAACAATTGTAGAGAAAAGGGAATTTCAGCCAGTGTTATTTGTATGCAATTAGTTCCTGGTGATATTTCCTCTTCATCACAACAGTTAAAGGTGCAGGCACTATACTAGAGTGACCATATACAAAAGAAGACAGGGCCCCTGCACCTTTATCTGTTGTGATGAAGAGGGAATTTCACTAGGAACTAATTGCATACCAATGACACTGGCTGACATTCCCTTTTCTCTACAACTGTTAAAGTTACATGAGCCCTGACCTTAAACAAGAGTGTAATAAAAATCACAAGTGGTCATTAAGGGAAAGCTTCCTGAAACAACAATGTTTTCAGGAGGTGCCAGCCCAGAAGGAAATGTGGGAATCCATTTTAGCAACTCCATACTGGTTTCTTGATTCCTTTGTGATCGTCCACTTTTAGCCCTCAGATAAAATTAATCAATGGGATCCACTCGTCCAAATGGGCACTTAATAATTATAATTAAAATTTCAGGGATGTGCCCCAGCAATTGGCCTCAATGGTCTCATCAGTACAAATGGGCTTTTCTTGGTTTTCTCTAAGATGATCCTAAGGACCCATCTCACAACTGATGAAACCCTCAAGGAGTTTCTCTTGCCATTGGTGCCACTTTTGTTGAGAAGTGCTGCTACAAATGTTTAATTGGCTGCTTCCAACTCGTCTCTGCATCTGATTGTGAACATTTTTAATGTATGCATTTCCCCCATTGATTAAAGTGTGTTCATGTGCATTTTTGTGTGCTTACTCCCCTCTCTCGTCATGCAAAGGGAGCTGAGTCTGCTAAAACTCATGTGGCACATGGCTTAGGACTCATTTTAATGCTGTGTCAGAAGGTGGCATATGAGAGATGTAATCCTATCACGTGAATGTTTGCATGCACTTCCACACTTATTCCCCCTAATACACACAGTTCTGTTTGCATTCTTTATGAATATATGCATTTTCCCATGCAATTTCCCATAATATAAGGCATCTTTGTAATTATTTCTATGAATATTGGTATACACACACGCATACACGCTAAACCTAGGGATGGCAGAGAAATCTACGAATTTCTATGAATCCAACCACAGCAGATTGCCTTTCCCTCAATCATATGGATTCTGTGGATTTACGTACCAGTTTTTTTGTTTTTGTTTTTTATTTCACTTTTCAGAATTTAATTATAGAAAAACAACCATATAATAAAAAGCACCAGCCCAGAACATTCTTTTTCCCCAATCGGACTTTTGGCTAAGATCAAGGGTCGATCTACACGCTAGGTTTTTAACATTTTATAAGGGTTATGAAAACTCTTTGGGCCACATGACACACTCCCTATAACGTTGTATATCTGAGGTTTTTTAAAACTCACTTCAGTTATATACAACGGTTTCACTTTTAATAAATCATTTTAAGTAAAATAATGTGTCCTTCCTTACTGTTTGTTATTCATGGGGGCAATGCTTAATTTACTGGTGCCCAAATGCTTAGCAGTTGATTGGTGGGGAAGAAAGAGGAAGTGGGTGAGTGAACTACAACACCCACAATGCCTAGCCCTATACTCATTGAAAGCTAGGGGAACTACAGAGGAAGTGGGTGACTGAACTACAATGCCCACAATGCCTTGCCCTAAACTCATTGTAAAAACGAAAGAGAAAGAGACAGGGTAGAAAATAAAACCAAGGAAAATTCTATGCAAAATAGATTGTAAGAAATAAGAGAAATTATGTAAAGTTGCTCAATTTGTATAATTTATAATAGTTGCAGAACCCAGCTATCCTTGGTGCATAATTTTTATTTTGTTTTTACTAACAGAACATACACTGCCCTGATCACATGCTCCTGCATTTATAACCACCTCCTCATTCATGGCTCAAACACAATAATGTGACAGAAGGAAATAGCCACTAACTACCTGGCGATTGTGCATGCTAAAAACATGCGGTAGATGTCAACACTTGTCTTTGCTTGCAATGACCTTACTAGATGGGATGATACTATCCACCCTTCTGCAACTTTTAGCATCCTCTTTGGCAATATGGGGATAATTCTCAGCCAACTGAGTATGTTGCAAAGTTACTGTGCATTATCCACATGAAGCATTTTAATCTCTCTCCAGCTGCAATCCTATGCACACTGAGCTGAGTAGATGTTCCATTGAGTACACTGCGTAAAGATGCACAGAATTGTTCTGTAATCTACCACACATATGCCTATTATTATGATTATGAATATGAATATGAATATTAATACCAATAATAACATTGGCCCAGTAGCTCTTGCTGTGATATTGGGAGTGGAGAGAGACTCCAAGCTACTCCATGAGGTCCCCTGAACTCTTTTCTTCCAATCTTTTATCAGTTATGGGTGGTGGTGGGGATTAATAATACATACTCTTCATCCACTTTGATTTCTTGTGGGAAGGGGGAAGTCCAGTACAAGCATCTCTGTCCCAAATCTCCTTTAACATTACTTCTTTATACACATATACACACCTGGGAGTACAAACACCTGGCAGTAGGAACTGTGCCCATGCTCAGACTCACCCAATCCTGGGTCAGGGCTTTTGCTGCTGTATTTTTGGCAAGCAATAAGATGGTACCTCTACTAGGAGAGAGCCTCCTCCGTCACACAGCATGGGCAGCACCCAAAGGCCACTTCTGTCCATGTGCAGAGTGCTCTTCCTCCAACCCCCATACAAAACAACTCTACCTACCTCACCCAAGCCTGGGCTAATAGCCTCCATTAATTATCAGCTCTGAAGTGTTATTTCACAACTCATAATTTGTTAAAAATAGTATTCTTTTAATGAAAGTCCCTTCCTTCTACATGCATCTACACCTTCTGCATAGAATCACTCTGAGTCTGACTCTCTGGATTTTTCTTTCCATAAGGTTTAAACTTTAAGAGTCTTGGGTCAGGAGCTGCTACCCCAAAGGAAACTTTGCCAGCACAGAAGTAAAAGTCCCTGTTGTGAACTATATTCGTTACTTTAATTTAAGAAGGATGTACCAGAAGGATGTCCACTCCCATCAATATTTTCCTCACAATTTCCTACTGAGAAGTAAAATTAAAGCACAGGGAAATAAAAGAATGAACAAAGTTAGTTTAAAAGTCCATCCAGGTGGGATGTAGGAATATTCTCTCTCCCCCCCTTTTTTTTTTACAAATGTGGAAATAACTTCATACACACACACACACCCTTCCCTCTCCACACTTACAGACATACAACAAAGACATTCCCCCTCTCAAACCCTTACCTGAGCCAGCCAGCTTTTCTTTTCCCTCTTTGAACTTCCTTCCTTCCTTCCTTCCTTCCTTCCTTCCTTCTTTCTCTCACCCTCACCTCTCCAACATTTTGGGGGAAGAGAGGGCCAGAGCCAAGGCCTTGGCAACTGCAGCCTCCAGCTGCTCCAAGTATCAACCAGCCGCTCCTTTAAGTTGTGGGAAAGGCTCTCTCTCGCTCACTCGCCTGCTGCGACCTAAACCTTTGCTCAGCCTCCGTCGTAGCCAAAGCAGGAAGAATGTTCTTTGCAAAGAGCCGGCAGTTCCCCCCTCCCCCCTCCCTTCTGATAATAAGCTTCGTGGTGCCGTGTACACATGCGTTGCATTGTGGATTGGATATTCATTAAAAATCAATGGTAGGGATTTTTTAAAAAAAGGAAAAGCATTCCACCAACTAGACTGAAGGGAGAAGAAGACCTCATCAATGGATTAAGCAGGAAGTCTATAATTTCCCTGGAAATCCTGGGCACAGATAGTCGCAACCCGGAAGTAAATCTGACAAAAGCAGGGAGACAGGTTTGTGTTCCTTTTCTATCTTAAATGGCTCTCCTTCCCTCAATCTTTCACCAAACTTCTTGAAATTTTCAGGTAATGTAAATCAAACATTTCTTTCTGGCATCTGTAAATTTCAGAAAGATTGGTGAAATATTTTCAATTTTATGGCTGTTAGAATGACCCCCCCCCAATTATCACTTTAACATGAGGGAACGTGTTTTCTACTGACGGCCCTTAACAATGGAGGCACTGCCATGGCTCCATTAATACTGAACTGAATGTAGTGGGGCATTAAAAAAGGAAATGTAAATCAACAGAAGGCGTTGAAAGCTTAGACAAACACTGCATGTGGAGCGTTCTAAACAATATCTGAAATAAATATTGGAAGAGTGGATATATAGGTTCTTAACCAGGGCTCTGTGGATCTCTAAATGAGTGATTGATAGCACTCTCATGATTGGCCACTCCTGGAAGGAACAAGCCCGTGTTGTTGTTGTTGTTGTTGTTGTTGTTTTTAACACAGAGATAATTAGGGTTGAGCACAGCCTGAGGATGAAGCTCCAAATCTGAGTCCAATTCAGCCCACCTTGGCCCAAATACAATGTGGTACTGGGTTGACCTGAGGCTGGATTGATTCTGAAGGCCTCGGGGTGCCTCAGGTGAATTCAGGGTTGTGGTGGCCTGCTCCCCCTGCCTGCCTGCACAGGAAAGCTGATGGGAGGCCAAGCATGAGTCCATTGGACAGACACCTCCCACACCTCACCTCACTTTCCTCCTCACTTTCCTCCCCATCTCCTCTTCCTCCCGAGTCACCCCCAAGCCTGCTGCCACCGAGACTTATCTTTCTGCATACCCCTCCACTTTAGAGCCATGATTTCAAGGGAAGATGGTGGCTCACTGTTGTTTCATAGATCTATGAAAATAGAGAGCCCTCTCTTATCTTTACATCATGGCTCTAAGGGATGTGGATGCACAGAAAGGGAAGTCCTGGCCGTGGCTATAGGTATAGGCATGGGGGAATGGAGGGGGTCAAGCAGGGAGTCCAATGGACTCTTGGTCAGCCTTGCATCCAGGAACCTGTAAATGCCAAACCATTTTGGAACAGCCAAACCTCTCCTCAGCTTCAGTACCGAGGCTCGGCAGCCAAGCCTCAAGGTGACCCGAGTTGAATCGGGGCCATTTCAGAGGCTCCAAAATGACCTCCATGGTGAATCGGGTGTGTGTATACAGAGATGTTTTTATTCCACCACTAGATGGCCCAGTTTCATTACACCCTGTCCTTTTCAATGACATTCCCTTTTCAATTAAAAATTATGTGGTCACTGTTCATTGCTGTCTGAAGGGCCCGTTTTGAATGCAAAAAGATATGAGACAAGTGGCTGTTCTGCGAAATTTTCTGATGTTTTTCTTGGTCTGAAACCATTGGAAAAAGAATGCCACATTGCATATTTATTTATTTATTTATTGTGGTGGCTACATGAACAACACTACATCCTGGGCATTGTGGAGCATGCGAAGTGGCGTCCAGCCTGCTAACACATTCATTGCTTCCACCACTTGCAGTGGAAGGGGGAAAAAAACTTCGGAGAGAAGGAGAACAATGTGCCATTGGCCAGATCTACACCAAGCACTATGAAAGCGGTATGAAACCGGTATACAGAATGTGTCTTATGGGCCTCAACCGTTGTCAGTGCACTTCAGTACCGTTATAAAGCAGTAGTGTGGCTCCTGCCTTTTATATACCGCTTTCATACCATTTTCATAGTGCTATATCCTGCTTGGTATAGATCTGGCCATTGTTAATAGCAAGCCCCAACCTGGAGAAATTTGGTGAAATGTTCCATAAATATGGTTAAAAAAATTTTTTTTTTGAGAGGCTATTTATGCTCAATTCAAGTTAGTATGGAGGTATCAATCACAGGAAGGTATAGCCAAGAGGTTCTTTGTGGAAGGACAATCCCGAGTGAAAATGATTATTTATTGGAAGATAATCCATAGATGTAACCCACTAGTTTACTGAACTAACATGAACAGGAACCCAGTTTGCTGATTAAGCTCTCTCTTACACACACATTTTACGCAAGTGATATTTTAATGTGATGTTACATTATATTTCTAATTTTTTAAATACCTTTTGATTACCAGGGATGTCTGTTGTTTCCAAATATGCCCCTTTTTCAGCTTAACGGATTCCTGCTGCCTACCCAGCTCAGCCTGCATTCACAAACCAAGCCACAGACTTTTCCTGAAATCTGGAACATCCCCCCCCCCCCCGACAAATAGAGAGTTGAACAAATCACAACCACACTTTGTAATTTTACACAAATTGAGCAAATTACAACCACAGTTTGTGCAGTTTTGGTTAACGAAGAAAAAAATAGAAGATCTGAGAGCTGGCCCAACTCAAGGCAGATGGACTGGGGCCACTTTGCAAGAAAGCAAGACAAAGGCCTAATCCACACCAAGCAGAATATAGCACTATGAAAGTGGTATGAAAGCTGTATACAGAAGGCAGGAGCTACACTACTGCTTTATAGCTGTATTGAAGTGCACTGACAACTGTTGGGGCCGATTGGCACACACCATATACTGCTATATCCTGCTTCGTGTAGCTCCTGCCTTTTACACACCACTTTCATACCACTTTCATAACTAGGGATGAGTATTATATTGTTAAAATGTATGATAACGATATGATATGCTCTTTATCGTGCATGCATTTAACGACAACGATACAATAGAAAATCTTCCGATAAATATCCGATCTGATAATTTTCAGCCTGATTATATTGGATTATCGAACTGCCATATAAATAAACCTATAACTTCTGTATTTTAAAAGTTAGAGGCTTGAAACTTGGTCACAGTGCTTATGGGGTATTCCTAAGTATGTGTATGGAATTTGAGATCGACCCCTCCAACCCTCGATTTTATATGAATTTATTAAAGATCGTTTAAGTTCTGACAGGTCAGAATGACAGCTTGCCACGTGCGTTCATTCAGACCTGTCAAAAAGTTGCAGCATTTTTGGACTTCCGGTGAAGATATGGCGGCCGTGCCAGCTAGAGCTTTTAGCTTTGCTTTGACTGGACGTAGTTAGCTCTCTGGGAGCTCTCTGGGAGCATTCCAGATGGAGCTTAAAATTCCCCAGATGAAGGGGAATTCGAAAGCCTGCCACAAAGGGTTCTGTGTGCTTGTCTCATGGGCTAATGAAGCTGTTTCATCGTCAGATTTACGAAATGGGAGAGCCGGACCATGGCGTACATCGCTTAGATACCGATCCAGTACGAAAGATCATCTGTTCTTCATTCCCTGATAACATCGTAATGACGGGGTGCCTATGATGCAGCGAAGCATTGGGATAACATATGGTTGGCAGGTATTTAATCATCACCCCTAGTATATTTGAAATAAGAAGAACTTGGAAGAAGATAAGAAAAAGGGGGGGGGGGAGAGGAAAAGAGAAGGAATGAGAGATGGAAGAAGGAAAGCGAAAGAAAGAGGAGGTTGTTGAGGGACTCTCTCCATCGAGCAGCTCCAGATAAGAAGAACGGCAGAAGAATTATGACCATCAGCGTTTAAAAGCAGTTTTAGAATTAAACATAAGATTGATTACTTTCACTCCCCAGCTAATTGGATAACATTTGGTTTGTTGAGATAAAGAAAGGTTGGTGGTGAGTTACTTCATTTTTGTTTTTGTTCTTTGAGAAGAAGCATAACTAAGCACAGTTCACTTTTGGAGAGGAATATTTAAGAAAAGTTAATGACTGTATTAAATCTGTTTTTAAAGATGGGGTAAAATGGATGACACCACGAGTCAGAGAAGAACAGATTAAAATGGCGGCTGAAGAAGAAGAAGAAGAAGAAGAAGAAGTTTGAAAACTGTGGGAGTGTGGCATTGAAATGGTGGCTTGACTGCAGGCTGAAGCGTTTGGCAAAGGGTTTTGGATTGTTTTTTGTTCAAGAAAGGTGAAGAAGAGACATGCAAGTAAAATGGGACTTTTTGTTATTTTCTGGTTCTGTGTGGTTGTGCTTATTCTTAAATAGGACAAAAAAAGAAAACATAAATAAGAACAAATTTAATGAAAAATTGGTTAAGAAGTAATAAGAGAGGGATGAATAGTAATTTGGTGGGTTAATAGAATGAAATAATAAGTGATTTATATTTGTATAACAGAATTGAAAGCTTGGTTTAAAGTTGGGGAGAATTATAAGATTGGTTTACATATGTACATAAAAAAAGGGGGAAAGAGATTTGATTAAAATGTAGGAAGAGGGAGAACAGTGAGGGAATGAAATCTTATATATTGAATGGAAAATGTCATATAAGAAAAGGAGGTTAGGAGAGAAATGGGGCCATTTTTTTTTCTTGTGAGTGTTTTGGGGCTGTGAAGGGGGGGGAGAGACTTTGAGGAGTTTGGTTAATAATGAGTGGATTTTTTTCCTGGAAATTTGTTGGGTATGATCTGTTTGAGTTTTTTTTATGATTATTAGTATTATATTATTACTTCATTATTAGTAGTATTATGTTTAGAATGTATTTGCAACATGAATAAGAACAGACACAATGTTGTTGGGATAAAAATTGCTTAGTGATTAAGTAATGTGTATTTGCTAAAAGAGTGGGAGGATATAAGTTTAAAATTGTTCTGAGTTATAATACTTTAGGGATGAGTTTTTTTTTAATATTTTTTTTATTGATTTCAACATACACATACACATAATATAAACAATAATATAAAATAAAACAAACTTCCCCCCTCGACTACCCCCTGTGCACCCCCCCCATCCGAGACCATCTCATAATCCTTCATCCTCTTTCCAAAATTTTAATGATTCTTTTGAGGGCAATTGTCCCTTTCCTGAACTTAAAACATAATTCAAAAAGGGAGTCCATATTTCCCCAAAATCACTCTTCCTGGACATTCCCCTCTTTATTTTCATTTTACAAGTCAACATATCATTCAAAGCTAAATCCCAAATTTCTTTATACCAATCTTCTATTGTATAACTTCGTTGCCCTTTCCAATTTTTAGCAATCAGTATTCTAACAGGTGCCAGGAGGTTGTTTACCAGTTCTTTATTTATTATATGCTTGTTCCTACTATCCCATATTGCTAGTAGAGCTAACTTCGGGTTTAATTCAAAACTACTTCCAATTATTTCGCTTATTTCTTTACAAACCCTTACCCAAAATTTTTGTACTTGTTCACAGCTCCACCACATATGAAAATATGTCCCAACCTCCTGACACCCCCTCCAACAATTCTTGGGCAATTTTTTATCAATCTGGTGAAATCTAACAGGTGTTAAATACCATCTCCAAACTGTCTTATAATAGTTCTCCTTAATTCTAATCGACAATAACTTTAACATTCTTCCATTCCATATCCTCCCCCAATTATCTTCATTGATTTTCCCCCTTATATCTTCTTCCCATATCTCTTTTATAACCTTAAGTGAGTCCTGAAATTCTTCCTCTATTAATATTTTATATATCTCACTAGTGAGTCCTTTCTTAGCTCTAGCTTCTTCTTTTTCCCACGATTGTTCAATTAAATCTTCAAATCTAGTATTATTTCTACATTCCTTATTCTTTGTCCTCCATTCCTGTGTCCATTTTAACAATTGCAAACACTTGAACCACGATATCTTTTGTCCTTTAAATAAGTCTTTAATATGCTCACTATCCTTCATCTTTTCCATCCAGTTCCTTAATTTAATAATGTCTTGTTCTTTCAGACTTGCTTCTATCTCTGGTTTTAATACTCTTGGGAAGTTTCCCACTACTACAACTGGGGCAAGCGGAGAATCCCCTGGTATCAACTTACTTTAGGGATGAGTTTTAAGAAGAAGAATTGGTTGAAGAAAGAATTGTGATAAAGAAAGAAGAATTAACAAGAGACTGGCAGGAAACCTGAATTATTATTTTTTCAAGATGGAAGATTGGAGAATGTGGAAGCTTATTGGACTCTTGCTGGGTTTGGGTTATTTCTTTTCTTTTTTCTTTTTTTAAAATTATTATAAGAGAAGAGAAAGGGGTTTATTTCTATTGTGATTTGTGTAAGTAATTTTTAATAATAGGGGATTAAGAATGCTAACATGTAGCTGTGTTAAAAGGGAAGATGGATGTGTTTGCTTCTTTTTTTCTCTCTTTTTCTTTTTTTATATATAAAAACAACTATGTAGTACCTGCTTTTTAAAAGGATTTATAAATTTGCTGTGGGAAAGGTAGGGGGTCCTTTTAATTGTCGTATGTCTTTGTAAGGTTATGTTTTTATGTTTTTGTCTTTATGTTTTTAATAGTGAAATAGAATAAAAATTATCAAAACAAAGTTGCAGCATTTTTTAAAAAATCATATAAAATCGAGGGTTGGAGGGATCGATCTCAAATTTCATACACATTTCTAGCACATGTTGCTACACATATGTGCCAAATTCCAGATCAATCCCTCCACCCTTGTATTTTATATGAATTTTTGAAAGATCGTGCAACTTTTGACCAGTCCGGGTCTATTCACCACTGACCTGGACTTTAAAAATAAGTGGGCAGCTATTTTGAATAAATGTTCCTTAGACCTCATGCTTTGGGGCGTGGCCAAGCAGATCATGGAGTGAGTCGCAAATCCTTCATCCTCCGAAAGAAGCAATGAATTAATTGTAAATTCCCTATCTTAAAAGCGTCCTCTGTTGCATTTAAGTCTGCTATGGAGAGGGGGAAGCTTGCCAAAGAGATTGCAGCTGGAATGAGATTTATGGCTTTATAACCGGCTCGGCAGAAGGGAGGAGACGGACCGACAGCTTTGTAGCAGTGCTGTGAAGGTAATTAAAAGACGTATTTATGATTGCGGGCTGAAGGCTGTAGAGAACAGAACGATTGCTAGCATTCAGAAAAGAGACTTTTAAGACTTTTAAGCTTTTAGGCTCTGAAAGATTGCTAGCTGTATAACGGTCTGGCTGAGAAGCCCGAGGAGAAACGAAACTAAAAAAAAAAAAAAAAGCCGGAGGGAGAGAAAGAGACTTTGATTACTGGCTAGAAGTGGCTTGTGCTTATCGGATAGGCTTGAAAGGTGGATGAGCAAGAAGAAAATAACTTCTTGGAGCCGAACTAAGGGAGATAAGCCATCCGATAGAAGTTTCAGGCTTGTCCGTACTGACAAAATGGCGGATAAGGATTCTGAAAAGCCAAAAAAGCAATCCCCGAGTCATGCCGGAAATGCTAGTTCTAAGATTGGAACTAAGCCAGGAGCAATTCCTAAAATAACCACAGGGAGGCAAGCTGACCCAACAGATGAGTTGCTTCAGAATTTTCAAAAAATGTTGGATTTGGCAATATTAAAGCAAGATGGAAATATTGAGCAGGCTTTACTCAAACAAGAAGATCGATTGGCAAAGAGGATTGCTGATTCACAGCAGCAGCTTTTAGCAGGACTCCAAAAGGTGGAGAAAGAGGTTGGAGCTTTGCAGGAAGAAACTGGAGAACTAAAGGTTTTATACAAGAAGCAACAGGAACAGCTAACGCAACAGGATTTACGGCTTATAGCGATGGAAGATCGGGACAGGAGAGCAAATCTACGCATAAGATCTTTTGGGGAGAGGCAAGCGGAGACCCCTAACAGTATAAGAGAACTAATTTTGGCATGGGCCAAACAGTTGATGCCACAGGAAGATTGGAGAATGGAAGATATTGAGCGGGCCCATAGGGTTGGATTTGGAAAGTCAAGAGAGCTCCCAAGAGATATTATTGTGAAATTTGCTAACTACTATAAAAAAGAAAAATTAATGCAAGCAATTAGAAGTCAAGGTCAACCGACGCTTCAAGCAACACCAATTGAGGTTTTCCAGGATTTATGCCCTCAGACCATCCAGTGGAGGAAGAGCGTTAGAATATGCACAGGGGCATTGAAGATGAAATCGATCTCCTATAATTGGGGATACCCAGTTTTCTTGAGGTTCAAGTGGAACGGGAAGCAGCAAAGAATAACATCTTGTGAGCAAGGAATCGAGTTGTTGGAGGAGCTGGGCATAATGGATGCCACATCGGTTGGAGAGGAGAAGCAAGACGAAGGCGCGGCAGGAGGGAGCAATGAATAGACTTTAATATATTGTAAGAGAGATAGGGAGAAGAGGAGACTTGGAGGGGAGGGTAGACGTCATTCCGGAATGTTGGGCCGAGTTCCCCCCCCCTAAGAGTTCTAAGAAGATTGGGACCAAAGCCCAGCAAGCTGGTGAGGAGGGGGGTGAATTGGGGGTGAATGTGGGGGGGAGGGTTAGGGGGGAGGGGGTATGTGTTACACAGAGGGAGACCGACTTAAAGACTTGTGTGAAAGAGAGAGATGGAAAATAAACTTAGATTGGCAACATTGAATGTTAAAGGGCTAGGAACGGTAATTAAAAGAAAGAGGATTGAAATGTTATTAAAGAAAAAAAAAAGATGTAATTTTTTTGCAGGAAACTCATCAGGCCAAAGATGGAGTTAATGAGCTTCGAATGAGGGAGGTGGGCGTTTATGAGAAGGCATATGGAACTTCGAAATCGAGAGGAGTGGCAATAATAATTTCAAAGACATGTGGTATAACTATTCAAAGTGTAAAGAGAGATAGCAATGGAAGGTTTCTTATTATGTTCTGCAAGTTGGGAGAAGAGGAATATGTATTAGTGAATGTCTATGCTCCAAATGGGAAACAAATGGATTTTATCGATGAAGTATTTAACGGGTTGGGAGAAGTGGGTAAAAAGCACATTGTGATGGCTGGTGACTTTAATATGGTACTAGATATAGGGAAAGACCGGGATAACATACTAAAAGATACTAAGAGGGTGGGGAAGACAGAGTTAAGCAAATTAATGGAAGGGAAAGAATTAATGGATGTGTGGAGAGCATTAAGAGGGGAAGAAAGGAAATATACTTTTTATTCACAGAGATTTAAGAGTTATTCAAGGATAGACCACATTTTTGTATCAAAAAATATGTTACCCAAAATTATAGATTGTGATATTGGAGTTATCAAGGTCACTGACCACGCGTTAATGACAATGGACATGGAAACCAAGAAAGACTATAGACAAGCGAAGAGATGGAGACTGGATGTAAGGTTGTTGAATAAAAAGGATATAATGGAGAAAATAAAGAAAGAAATGCAGGAAATTTGGGAGATTAATGAAAAAGAGAATAATTGGCAGGACATATTATGGGACACAATGAAAGCTGTAGTAAGAGGGATTTGTATTAGGGAAAGATGGACATTAAAAAAACAACAGGAAGCTCAAAATAAAAAGATTGAAGAGGAGATAAGAAGTTTGGAAGAAAAGTTAAAGGAGACAAAAGATAAACGCCTAACAGCCCAAATTCAAGCTAAGAAAAAGGAACTAGAGAAAGAAGAATTAGAACAAGTTCAAAAGAATTTGTTGTATTTAAAAAGAGACTTTTTTGAATATAGTAATAGGAACTCAAAGATGCTGGCTAGATCCACACAGTTGGAAAAGGCTAAGAATATGATAGGGACAATAAAGGATAAGGCAGGGAATAGTTGTAATTTAATGAAAGATAAATTAAGTATATTTAAGGACTTTTATAGTGAATTATATACATCAGGATCGGGACCGCAAGATAAGATATTGGAATATGTAGAGAGGAATTGGAAAATAAAATTGCAGAAACAGGACAGGGATTATATGGAAGGTTTAGTTACGGAAAAAGAGATAGAGGGAGTTATTGATAAACTAAAAGGAGGAAAATCACCGGGGATGGATGGTTTGGGGTCGGAGTATTATAAGCTTTTTAAAGGAATTTTAGTACCAAGATTAAAGAAATTATTTAACACTATAATAGAAGGGGGGAAGACTCCGCCATCATGGGATCATTCCCTGATTATATTAATTCCGAAACCAGGTAAGGATTTAACGGATCCCGCATCATATAGATCAATTTCCTTAATAAATCAAGATTCAAAGATTTTTACAGCAATATTGGCAAAAAGAATGGCCACATTTATTAGTAAATATATTAAAAAAGATCAGTGTGGATTTATTCCGGGTAGGCAAATGTCTAATTTAATGGGAAGAGTATTAAATATAATTAGTATTATAAAAAAAAGGAATTTAAAAGCAGGTCTGCTAGCATTGGATATATTCAAAGCCTTTGATTGTGTGGAATGGCCAGCACTCAAAACAATATTAAAAACATTTGGGTTTGGAGATTGTTTTATGGGAGTGATGGATAAGTTGTATAAAAATAATAAAGCGGAAATATTGGTTAATGATGGGTTAACACAACAGATTACACTAGCCCGAGGAACTAGACAGGGATGTCCTCTTTCACCGATCTTATTTGCAATAGTAATAGAAATTTTGGCAAATGTAATAAGGGAAGATGAAAGAGTGAAGGGGATAGGAAGAAAGGAGAAGATTAAAATGAATATGTTTGCGGACGATACTTTATTGACGGTAGAAGATCCCCTAGGGAGTGCTGAGGTGATTAAGAAACATTTAAGAGAATTTGGAGAAATTACGGGATTAAAAGTAAATTGGGGGAAGTCAGAAATGATGTTATTTAATTATAATAAGGAAGAGTTGGAAGAAGGTAAGGATAAGTTGGGTCTTAGACTTAAAAACATAGTACGTTATTTAGGTATTAACATTGATAGAGATTTAGATAGGCTTGAGGAACTTAATTTGGTAGCTTTAAAAAAACAAGTAGGGGAGAAATTAGAAGTATATAAGAAATTAAAACATTCTTGGTTTGGTAGAATAGCAATTATTAAAATGAAGATTTTACCTAAGATTAATTTTTTGTTTAGAATGTTACCAATTAAAATATCAGATGTAGAGTTGAAAAGTTGGCAAAATATAATCAACGCATATTGTAATGGGGATAAGAAAGCTAGGATTAATAAAGGGTTATGGTATAAGGCTCAAAAGAAGGGAGGTTTAGGACTTCCAAATATTAAGTACTATTATATAGCTAATCAGTTAAGATATGTTATAAACTGTATTCTAGGGGAGGAAGATCTGGAGTGGTTGGAGACGCAAACTGGGGAAATAGATTATAAATTGAAAAATATTTTCTTTAAAAAAATTCAAAAGAAAGAATTAAAGGGACTGGACAACCCTTTGTTGGTAAATATAGTGGAGATCTGGGAGAAATTTAGGGGGAAGTTGATACCAGGAGACTCACCACTTGCCCTAGTGGTAGTAGTGGAGAATTTCCCAAGAGTGTTAAAAGTGGAGATTGAAGCGAGATTGAAAGATAAGGAAATAATTAAGTTAAGGAAGTGGATGGAAAATATGAAGGATAATGAACAAATTAAAGAGCTATTGATAGGTCAAAAATTTGCATGGTTTAAATGTATACAATTAGGGAAATGGACTCAGGAATGGAAATTGAAAAATAAAAAGTGTAGAAACAATACAAGATTTGAAGAATTAGTAGAGTCAAAAGGTAGGAAAGAAGGAAAGGAAATTAAGAAAGGGTTGACTAGTGAGATATATAAATTATTGATAGAGGAAGAATTTCAAAATTCACTTAAAGTAATAAAAAAGGTTTGGGAAGAGGACGTAAATGGAGAAATTAAGGAATATAACTGGGAGAGGTTGTGGAACGCAAGAATGTTAAAATTGTTATCGATTAGAATTAAGGAGAATTTTTATAAGGTATTGTGGAGATGGTATCTAACACCGGTTAGATTTCACCAGATTGATAAAAAAATATCTAAAAAGTGTTGGAGAGGATGCCAGGAGGTTGGAACTTATTACCATATGTGGTGGAGCTGTGAATATGTACAAAAATTTTGGAAAAGGGTATTTAAAGAAATAAGTGAAATAATTGGAAGTAAAGTGGAATTAGACCCGAAGCTCGCTCTACTAGCAATATGGGATAGAGGGGAAGAGGATAAAAACAAGAGGGAATTGATAAACAACCTCCTGACTCCTGTTAGACTAATGATTGCAAAAAATTGGAAAGGACAAGGAAGCTATACAATAGAAGAATGGTATAAAGAAATATGGGATATGGCTTTGAATGATATGCTAACTTGTAAAATGAAATTGAAAAGGGGAATGTCCGGTAAAAATGATTTTGGGGAAATATGGAGACCCCTTTTGGAATATGTATTAAGATCGGGGAAGGGACAAACACCTTCAAAAGAGTCGATAAACTTCTGGATAGAATAAAAGATTAAGAGAAGGTCTCATGGAGTGGGGGTGCACGGGGGGGACTGTCGAGGGTTATGTATGTATTTTATGTTATTATTATGTTGAAAATAATAAAATTATTTACAAAAAAAAAAAAAAAGACCTCATGCTTTTGTTAATACTGAAATCACAGATGTGGAACAAAAAATAGAGAACCTTCAATCCACTATTGGGGAAAAGTTTTCGACCCAAGTTGTGGAGAAACATATAGAAAAATTGGATCATGAATTAGTTTTGTATAAAAAAAAAATGAAATCCCTAAAAAGTAAAAAATTAAAAAGGATGATCAAGATTATATTAATGAGAACATGTATCTATGGCTGAAAACAAAATCCTTAATGCGTAGAGTTCGTTTTCAAGAGCAGTCTAGTTTTCCATCAGACATTGATTATAGTGATGATTTAGGTGAATCCTCAGACACCTCCAGTAAAGATGATTTTCGCCCCACTCAGCTACGTTTTTCCTTACAGGGCATTCAGCCATGCAGATCATATTGCAACTGCAACAAAGTATCACAATATTATGGAGACCCCAGAAGGAGAAGAATTTAGTAGTTATCTTGTTATCTACACGTTTAAACCATCAACAAATATAATAATAATAATAATAATAATAATAATAATAATGATTTATTTCTTACCCGCCTCTCCGTCTAGATCGAGGCGGGGAACAGCAACATGATAAAATACATAAAACTAATTAAAACATGACAAATATTATTAAAACTAGGGGTGTGCATCGGATCGGATCCGATCCACGATCCGAATCCGATCCGACCCAAAATCGGGAAAATCCGATCCGATCCGATCCGATCCGGACAACCTCCGATCCGATCCGATCCGATCCGATGAGGTCCGATCCGGATCGGACGCCATTTTGAATGCTTTTTCCCATAGCCAAGTATTGTTTTACAAAAACGCCTATAACTTTTTCATTTTTAAAGATAGAAGGATGAAACTTGGGCACATTGTAGACTGGTTAGGGGTAGTTATCTGTGAGAAATTTCAGAAAGATTGGTGCATGCATTTTGTGGCAATTAATTTTTTAATAAATACCCAGGAATGCCTATAACTTTGTCATTTTTAAAGTTACACACATGAAACTTTGCCACATTGTAGGGGGTACCTTGGGACCTATGTGTGTGAAATTTCAGAAACGTAGGTGCTTGTCTTGTGTGGCAATTAATTTTTAGAAAAATGGGTAGTAGTGGGGTAAATACAGTTACGCCTCCCATTTTTTTATTTTTGAAGATACAAACAGGAAACTTGGGCACATTACAGGTACCACTTGCCTTGATATGTGTGTGAAATTTCAGAAACATTGGAGCTTTCCTTGTGTGGCAATTAATTTTTGAAACAATGAGGAAAGAAACACCTATAACTTTGTCATTTTTAAAGTTACACACATGAAACTTTGCCACATTGTAGGTGCTACCTTGGGACCCATGTGTGTGAAATTTCGGAAACGTAGGTGCTTGCCTTGTGTGGCAATTAATTTTTTAATAAATACCCAGGAATGCCTATAACTTTGTCATTTTTAAAGTTACACACATGAAACTTTGCCACATTGTAGGCGGTACCTTGGGACCTATGTGTGTGAAATTTCGGAAACGTAGGTGCTTGCCTTGTGTGGCAATTAATTTTAGAAAAATGGGTAGTGGTGGGGTAAATACAGTTACGCCTCCCACTTTTTTATTTTTGAAGATACAAACAGGAAACATGGGCACATTACAGGTACCACTTGGCTTGATATGTGTGTAAAATTTCAGACAGCTGGGTCCAGGCATGTGGTGGCAAGGTATTTTTGAAACAATGAGGAAAGAAACGCCTATAACTTTTTTATTTTAAAAGTTAGAAGTCTGAACATTGCTCACTTTGTAGATGGGTTAGGGGTAGATATGTGTCAGAAATTTCAGAATTATAGGTCCAGGCATTTGATGGCTATGGAATTTTTAAATTACATGTTTCAAAAAAATTTCTACAGAGGCCAGGTCTTCCCCTCCCGCTTCCCGCGAAGAAAAGGAAACACTCTCTCATCTCGATCCCTTTTGATCCTTGCTAGTAGTATCCATTACAGGGCTCGTGTTTCCTTTCCTACTTTCACTTATCAAGCAGAACGGCTGAGCCTAGCTGAGTTTTGCAGCCATGCGTGCAAGGAAGGATCACTCTGGTCTCGATCCCTTTGATCCTTGGTAGTATCCATTACAGGGCTCGTGTCTGCTTGAGTACAAAGTGAAAAGTGAAAGTAGGAAAGGAAACACGAGCCCTGTAATGGATACTACTAGCAAGGATCAAAAGGGATCGAGATGAGAGAGTGTTTCCTTTTCTTCGCGGGAAGCGGGAGGGGAAGACCTGGCCTCTGTAGAAATTTTTTTGAAACATGTAATTTAAAAATTCCATAGCCATCAAATGCCTGGACCTATCATTCTGAAATTTCTGACACATATCTACCCCTAACCCATCTACAAAGTGAGCAATGTTCAGACTTCTAACTTTTAAAATAAAAAAGTTATAGGCGTTTCTTTCCTCATTGTTTCAAAAATACCTTGCCACCACATGCCTGGACCCAGCTGTCTGAAATTTTACACACATATCAAGCCAAGTGGTACCTGTAATGTGCCCATGTTTCCTGTTTGTATCTTCAAAAATAAAAAAGTGGGAGGCGTAACTGTATTTACCCCACCACTACCCATTTTTCTAAAATTAATTGCCACACAAGGCAAGCACCTACGTTTCCGAAATTTCACACACATAGGTCCCAAGGTACCGCCTACAATGTGGCAAAGTTTCATGTGTGTAACTTTAAAAATGACAAAGTTATAGGCATTCCTGGGTATTTATTAAAAAATTAATTGCCACACAAGGCAAGCACCTACGTTTCCGAAATTTCACACACATGGGTCCCAAGGTACCACCTACAATGTGGCAAAGTTTCATGTGTGTAACTTTAAAAATGACAAAGTTATAGGTGTTTCTTTCCTCATTGTTTCAAAAATTAATTGCCACACAAGGAAAGCTCCAATGTTTCTGAAATTTCACACACATATCAAGGCAAGTGGTACCTGTAATGTGCCCAAGTTTCCTGTTTGTATCTTCAAAAATAAAAAAATGGGAGGCGTAACTGTATTTACCCCACTACTACCCATTTTTCTAAAAATTAATTGCCACACAAGACAAGCACCTACGTTTCTGAAATTTCACACACATAGGTCCCAAGGTACCCCCTACAATGTGGCAAAGTTTCATGTGTGTAACTTTAAAAATGACAAAGTTATAGGTGTTTCTTTCCTCATTGTTTCAAAAATTAATTGCCACACAAGGAAAGCTCCAATGTTTCTGAAATTTCACACACATATCAAGGCAAGTGGTACCTGTAATGTGCCCAAGTTTCCTGTTTGTATCTTCAAAAATAAAAAAATGGGAGGCGTAGCTGTATTTACCCCACTACTACCCATTTTTCTAAAAATTAATTGCCACACAAGACAAGCACCTACGTTTCTGAAATTTCACACACATAGGTCCCAAGGTACCCCCTACAATGTGGCAAAGTTTCATGTGTGTAACTTTAAAAATGACAAAGTTATAGGCATTCCTGGGTATTTATTAAAAAATTAATTGCCACAAAATGCATGCACCAATCTTTCTGAAATTTCTCACAGATAACTACCCCTAACCAGTCTACAATGTGCCCAAGTTTCATCCTTCTATCTTTAAAAATGAAAAAGTTATAGGCGTTTTTGTAAAACAATACTTGGCTATGGGAAAAAGCATTCAAAATGGCGTCCGATCCGGATCGGACATCTGGTCCGATCCGATCCGACCAGCCTCCGATCCGATCCGATCCGATCCGACCCCCCAGGTCCGATTCCGATCCGCTATCCGATCCGATCCGGGGGGTCAGTGCACATCCCTAATTAAAACTGCATTAAAACATCCTAAAACATCCTTAAAACATTCTAAAATTCCACTGGATATGCCTGCCGGAAGAGAACAATCTTTATAGCTTTCTTAAATTCTAAAAGACTGTTAAGTTGACGAGTCTCCTCCGGCAGGGTTGAATAAGGGTTTATCCTTTGTACCTACTCGCATTAATGTTTTTCAGGCTAGAATTGACATATTTAAATTAGTTGTACTAATCAAACTCAGATTTACATTTGGTAATCCAGGAGCATCGGCCTCTTCTAAATTTTGAGTCCATTCTAAATACGTTCCATCCATCCAACATCCCAATATTGTCACTTTTGAAAATGTGCTACCCCTGGATTTACATGAACTAGAAAGCCACCAGTATTCTACTTGGCATAATTTTCAAACAATGATAACAATCAATTAAAAAATATTTTGGAAAATCCCAATATTATTATCAAGCCAGCCGATAAAGGTGGTGCTATTGTAGTTTTGAACAAAACAAATTATTTGAGAGAGGCCTACAGATTACTTAATGATTCAGATAATTATTTACATCTCAGGAAGGACCCAACTTGGGATATGCAACGAATTATTCGCATTTCAGTACAGGAGCCTAAGGTCCTGGGATATGTTTATGATTCTATTGGGGATTTTTTGTTGAGAGAACATCCTAGAGTATCCATTTTTTTATATTTTACCCAAAATTCGTAAAATGATAGGGTGACCAGATAAAATCCAGGTCAGGGCTCATGTAATTTGAAAAGGGAATTTCAGCCAGTGTCATTTGTATGCAGTTAGTTCCTGGTGATATTCCCTCTTCATCACAACAGTTAAAGGTGCAGGCACTATACTAGAGTGACCATATACAAAAGAAGGCAGGCCCCCTGCAACTTTAACAGTTGTGATGAAGAGGGAATTTCACCAGGAACTAATTGCATTCAAATGACACTGGCTGAAATTCCCTTTGCTCTACAACTGTTAAAGTTACATGAGCCCTGATCTGGATTTTATCTGATCACCTGATAAAATGGGTTTTCCTTCTCCCGGTTGCTCAATAGTTTCCAGCTCAAATTCTGTTTTGGAACCTTTGGCAATTTATTTGGAATCCTTCCCGGCCAAGGCTGTTAGAAAGTCATGTTCATATATTAAGGATAACAGACATTTCATTCAACAAATAGAGCGGTTGAACATTGAACCCAACTATTATTTAATTACCATGGATGTCAATTCATTATACACATCCATTCCTCATGAAGGAGCGAGACTAGTAGCACTTGACATTTTTAGTCAACGTACATTGGATCATCCACCCACTCATTTCCTTATGGATTTGTTAGATATTGTCCTTGGAAAGAATTCTTTCAGGTTTGATGATGCTTTCTTTCTACAGATTAAAGGTGTAGCTATGGGGAGCCCTGTAGTCCCCAGCATTGCCAATTTATACATGATGAGTTTAGAGACTACGATGATTCTCAATTCCCATGTTAATCCCTTTAAAAATTGTTTAAATCTTATGGGCGATTTATAGATTATATATTCATTGTATTCTCTTCAGTAGATAGAGTTCAGCATTTTTTTGCGTGGATGAACACCATTAGTGAAGATATTAAATTCACTGGACATAAGGACAGTTCACAAATATCCTTTTTGGATGTTATGGTACATAAAAAGAACAATTGTTTATTTGTGTCTGGCTATACCAAAAAAAGGATAGAAATTCCGTTCTGCATTATTCAAGTCACCATCCCAGACATCTTAAACAAAATTTACCTTATGGACAATTTTTGCATTTAAAAATAAATTGCACTTCGGAGAACACCTACGTCAAGATCTGATCCAGAGAGGTTATCCACATGCGGTGATTGCCTCTTAAAAACACAGAGCGGATACTATATCTCGAACATCTTTGTTCCAGTCCAAGCCTAAAAAACATACCAACCGTCTATTTGGGTCTATGGAGTTTCATCATTTGACATCTCGACTGAAATCCATTGTGCACAAACATTGGCACCTTGTTCGAGACATTCTTGGGTGTGCTGATCCTCCTGTGGTGGGTTTCCGTAGAACCAGGAACTTGAGAGATCTTCTGGTTCATTCTGACATTTCTCAACGGCAGGTTCTCAAGTCATCCACCAGGGGACACTATAAGTGTGGACATTGTATTTCCTGTAGTCAATCACTACAAATTCAACATTTCCGTAACCCTATAGATAATAGAGTCTATTACCTAGGAATTTTCACTACATGTGCCACCTCGCGTGTGATTTATGTAATCAGATGTCCTTGTCTAAAAATGTATGCTGGACAAACCTCTAGAACACTGCGCATTAGAATATCTGAACACAGACGCAAGATACACAGTCGTATCATGGAGGATCCTTTAACAGCTCATTTTGTACAAATGCAGCATGATCCTGATTCCTTTGAATTTTTTGCAATTCAACATATTATACAAAAACCATACAAATATAGATGTCTTAACAATATTTTACTTCGCAGAGAGGCTTTTTGGATTCATCAATTGAATTCTCTTTCTCCTCAAGGTTTAAATGACAGTTTGGATTTCTCTATGTTTCTTATGTGAATTGTTGTGTTCTATAGCTTTCACCTGGACCCCTATTGATAATTGTTAACCGGTAATTGCTCAGTCATGGGCCTAGTAGCCTTTAAATAGGGGTTGTTATTTTTTTGTAGCTTTTGGGAGTGTTGTAGTGGTTTTAAATGTACAGATTGTGTGTATGTTGTATGTTTTTGCTGTTTTAATTTTTGTATATTGTTTTTAATTGTTTTAATCCTATGTAAATCGCCCAGAGAGCTTCGGCTATGGGGCGGTATACAAATGTAATGAATAAATAAATAAATATTGTTCCCCATGTGGTCTCTAATCAAGGTGTGTAAATGTCCTTTACAGAAAATGACCGGTGAATGAAGTAATGAAGTTAGATGGTTGTATGTGTATTTACATTTGTTAAGGTTATTTAATTCTGAAATATGTTTTTTATGGAATAATATTACTTTTGTAGGTTATTTCTGGTGTGCTACAAAAGATGTGAGTGGAACTTCAATGATACACCAAGAAGGGGAGGAATACACCCTCATTTTTTTGCTGGAAAAGAGATTGACCATTAACTTGAAAAAGTTCTATGCCCAACAGTAAACCACTGACAACTAAATAACTCTATGTTTAATAGTAAACCACTGATGAAAGTTTTTGAAACGGTCTTTATACATCCGGAGTTACCGTTTGGTCTATGTTTTCTAATTACCTCTTTATTATTCTGTAAGTACTCTGTTTGTGAAATATTGTAATGTTGGAACATTTAGAGCAATGAATGTCTAAAGTGTTCCGTATTGTTTATAGCCACATAGTGTTGTTTATGGGTGTTTAATGCCCAGTGTATGCATATAAACACCTGTGGGCTAATCTACTCTGAATGTGGTTTTTTATCTGCACAAATTAGCCTTTAGGGTCAGTCCCTTTGTGTGTACTTTTCTCTTGTTAAGGCTCCTCTTCCTTTGTTCTTTTGATCTATCCAGGACTGCAAGGAATGGACTTTGATTTGCCTTCATATCAACAGAATGCTTCAGTTCTATTGTTGTGGCAGGACATGATTCTCTATTTCATCTGCCTTTTCCTCAACAAGAAGACATCCTTTGCAGGTGAGATCCTGGAGGGTTGCCACATCCCTGAGGATATGAGGCTGAAGTAGCAGAAATGGGTGAGTGGAGACCTCATTCCTGAAAAATTCGAAGTCAGAGGCTACAAACCACAAGACCCAGCCTCATCTGAATTTAAACCCAAGGTGTACGAAGAACTGAAGCCAAAGTTGGAAGTAACAGGTTCACCACTTTTGGCTGAAGATGCGATCATCAGCAAGCTCCCTCAGACATGCATTTTGACCTGTGAATTTGATATATACCGAGATGATGGGCTACTGTATAAGAAACGCCTGGAGGACAACGGTGTGCCAGTAAAGTGGATCCACACTGAGAATGGCATGCATGGAGCACTACTCCTTTTTGGCTATGGGTAGTTTTCCCCTTCAACAGCAGAACAGATTGAGCACAACATGGCAAAGTTTGTCAAAAGCTTGTGAGGCAAAAAACAAACTTGGAAGACTTTTCTCCAAATGTTCTCCATTGTGTTTGTGTCGTGGCTGCTCTCTCTCTCTCTCTCTCTCTCTCTCTCTCACACACACACACACACACACACACACACACTGCTCCTTAACAAAGCTAAATCCGGGCCATTGTGGAGAATGGTGCCCATGGTGCCCATACCATGGCTCAGTTCAGACAACACTTTTCTCTACGCAGTGGGAAAACTTTACTCAATGGTTGAGATTTTAGGGGCTACTCCCCACACAACATGTTCTTACTCCACTGTTCTGTGACTGTGGGCTCCTGTGGAGTTGAGTAAAAGCCAACGCAATGTTTGATTGACAGTTCCTCCACCCTCTCGCCACCCCCAGTCCTTGTGAGGGTATCCCATCAGCCATGGCTGCAAAACAAAAAAAATCCCAGCTGCTCTCCTAGAGCGGCATTCCCTCCTTTCACCACTCTTGCAGATGTCACTTGTGTGCATGCAGATTGCACTTGTATTCATGCAGCACCTGGTGAAATTCCCCCTTCATCACTATAGTTAAAGATAAAAGAGCCCTGTCCTCCTTTTCATATGGTCACCCTAGGTTAGGGTGACCAGATAAAATCCAGGTCAGGGCTCATGTAACTTTAACAGTTGTAGAGCAAAGGGAATTTCAGCCAGTGTCATTTGTACGCAATTAGTTCCTGGTGAAATTCCCTCTTCATCACAACAGTTAAAGTTGCAGGGGGTCTGCTTTTTGTATATGGTCACTCTAGTATAGTGCCTGCACCTTTAACTGTTGTGATGAAGAGGGAATATCACCAGGAACTAATTGCATACAAATGACTCTGGCTGAAATTCCCTTTGCTCTACAACTGTTAAAGTTACATGAGCCCTGACCTGGATTTTATCTGGTCACCCTACCCTAGGTTAATCTGATCCTTTTGTAGGTAGATATTTTCTATTTATCTATCTTTCTTGTTTTCTTTTGGTGTTTATGCAATAGCATGGTTGGTTACTGACCAATATACTATTCATTAAACAAAAAACCTACGGTTTACAAAACCAACGTTAAGGCTCTACAGTTTCCAACCAAGCACTAAAAAGCAGGGAAATTGGGAGTTAAGGCTCCCAAGCCTTAACACCACATCCTCCCTAAGGAGGCAGAAAGTGCAAGTGAAATTCTCATTCTCCCAAAGCAGATAAACCATGAGGACAGGATGGAGAATATGATATGCAGAGGTGACGGTGGGGTTGTGGAAAACTGATGACGAACAACTTAGGGCCACCTACTTCTTTTTTGTTTAGAGCAGCCCTTCCCCAACCTGGTGCCCTCCAAAGATGTTGGACTACAACTCCTATCATTGCAAGTCAGTATGTCCCATGGTCAGGAATGCTGGGACTTGTCATCTCAAACATCTGGAGGGTAGCAGGATGGGGGAATGCTGTTCTATATCCTTACCAAATACAGGCTTCCCAATACTTTTCTCTGACACACATCTTGCATATAGCAGCATGACTGATAACAAAATGGGAACTATTTGTTGCAAATGTAGAACCAGAGCATGTGCCAGGCACTTTCAACTTTTGGTCAATATCCTGCCCTTCAAAGAACTAATGTTTTTTTAAAAATGTGTTTATACAAAATATACTATTCAGTCCCCACAATCCCTCCACAGTACATCATCTCATCAAAGCGACAGAGGAGCAGAAAAGGTTTAGTTTGGCTGTCTTGAACTACTTTCAGATGAGATCAGTTTGCAATCCTGTACCACTTGGGGGTAAGCCGTAGTGAATTCAGTGGCACTGACTTCTGAGAAGCCATGTATAGGATTCAAGTGTAAACGAACCTTCTCCAGTCTACTGCTCTCCAGATGTGTTGCACTATAACTCCCATGTTATGGGGAAGACAAAAATCATTTGATCATTAATTTAAAAATCATACTTACACATGAAAGTATTAGGTGGTAGCTCTACCTTTGATCTCACACTGCTGAACACGTAAGATAAATCTTCTGTGTTAGTCCCCCAAAACCATACATGATATTTAATAAACAGACATCCTATGCCATGTGTTGAAAATTAATGTTGATGTCTGAAGGACTATCTGGATTAGGTATTCAAGATCCATTCACTGTCACTTCATTTGGTTTAGACAGTTTATTTAAAGTGATGCAGCTCTGTTGTAGTTCATTCATTGATCGGATATCTTAATGCTGGAAAGCATAATACCTTAGAACAGATATGGGCAGAAAATAGATCCACCTTGATGTTTTGGACATCAATTCGCATCATTCCTGCTCACTGCCCATGCTATAGGGGCTTTTACGAGTTGAATTCCAAAACATCTTGAGATCTATATTCTGTCTGCCCTTGCTGTAGAACAGCATTCCCCAACCTGGTGCCCATCAGTTGTGTTGGATTGCAACTCTCAACATGAGGAGATGCTCTAAAAAAAGAGAAGTAGGTGGTCCTAAGTTGTTTATCATCATTTCCCACAACCCCACAGTCACCTCTGCATATCATATTGCATATCCAGGTG
This sequence comes from Anniella stebbinsi, assembly GCA_029215795.1. Lineage (NCBI taxonomy): Eukaryota > Metazoa > Chordata > Lepidosauria > Squamata > Anniellidae > Anniella > Anniella stebbinsi. Next base: position 410,603,532 of record JARDYH010000001.1, on the reverse strand, counting down.
TTTGAGATGACAAGTCCCAGCATTCCTGACCATGGGACGTACTGACTTGCAATGATGGGAGTTGTAGTCCAACATCTTTGGAGGGCACCAGGTTGGGGAAGGGCTGCTCTAAACAAAAAAGAAGTAGGTGGCCCTAAGTTGTTCGTCATCAGTTTTCCACAACCCCACCGGCACCTCTGCATATCATATTCTCCATTTTTTGCCCCAATGTACACTTGCTTAGATAGAACTACATGTGCTATCTTGATGCCCTGTGTTCCAAAATGGAGAGATCCTTTTGGAGGACATCACAATCCCTCTTTGTTTGAACAACCCTAAATAATTTGGTGTCATCAGCAAACATGGAAAACCTCATTGCTCACACCTAGTTCCAAATAATTTATAAACAGGTTGGAAAGCATTGGTCCTAATAATAAAAATGCATATGAGCATAAACTGGATGGGTATATAAAGTCACATCTGTGCCTTTTGGAAAAGCAATTTGAGATTTTTTTAGGTTTTTTTGTTTATTAAAATTGCTTTCTACAAGATGCAATGCTTGGCCTTTTTTCTTTCTTTCTAAAGACACCTGTGGTTTGTTATGCATAGGTTTAGGGCAGTGATTCCCTAACTGTGGGTTGCAAGAGGAGCAAAAATATGCCATGAAATCTTAAGCCACTATATGAACTTAAGAAGAGCCTTGCTGAATCAGACCAAGGGTCCATCTAGTCCAGCATTCTGTTCACACAGTGGCCAACCGGCTGTCTGTGGGAAACCCAAAAACAGGACATGAGTGCAACAGCACCTTCATATAGGCCATGTCCCAATTTTTTATATGCCATTCCTTGTTAGATGAGAGTGTAGCAGTGAATGCATCGTTCATGTTTGTGTTACACACAGAAGACAATGGCAGAGGTAAGATCCCACAGGCTATCGATGAGGGTAAACTCATTCCTCTCTTTTAAAGTGTGGCAAGGCTCTATGGAGATCAACTCATTGTGGCATTCAGTGGGTTTAACTGAAACTTTGACTATGGCCTCCATCACACCAGCGATTTACTGCACTCTCGCCATGCCTGGTGTGTGGATTTGCAGCATAATATTCAGATGATGCTGTGCCTGTCCTGCTGATACCCCGCCTCTTCCCCAGCCTTTCCTGGAACGCTAAAAGTCTGTATTATTTTCCCTAAATGCATTAAATCCACAGTAAACCTCCGTGTAGTTTTAAAGGAACTGGGGGCTTGAATGGATTGCATCAGGTCCTGGCAGGGAAAAGCCATCTCTCCCAGCAGCCAGCTCCAAGCCTCGATATACAACCCAAACCAAAGCATTTTTAAAAATCATACAATGCCTGAATCTCTGCAGAGACAGGATGGTACTCCCTCAATGCCCCCAAAGAGCCAAACTAAAAGATCGTTCCATTTTTGCCAGGGAGAAAAGTAATGCAATGCCCAGGAGGCAATTCTGTAGAAGCACAGACAAGTATTATTATTATTTATTTATTTATTTATTTATTCCATTTATATACCGCCCCATAGCCAAAGCTCTCTGGGCGGTTTACAAAAATTAAAAACATTGAACATTAAAAAAAAAAAAACAATATACAAAATTTAAAACCATAAAAAGCATAAAAACAGGTTATAAATACAATACTCTGGATTGATAGTCTGGCTTCCCCCTCCCAATATACCCCCTGGAACAAAAAGGGCCCAAGTGACTCTGATTCTACTCCTTTTTCCCTCTACCTGGACAAAATATGAGCAGCAATATCATCCTACACTGGAATTCCTGATGCAGCTCACACTACAAGAATGGAGGGAGTCCAGAAGCATCACCGTTGCTCAGAAAGTACCATCCTAGCCATGACCTTTGAGGCCAACCCAGACATGTGGGGTGTCCACAAGTATGTTAAACACATATTTGCCCTATTCACATATAAGCTGAGGCTGAGAGTCTACTCTTTACACAAAATGGAGCGTACATAGAAGAGGAGCAAGATCTGCTTCTCTTTCCCACTCAAGTTTCCTTAGCTTTTATACAGTTTTTTGCCAGGCGTGGAGATGACCCACACTTTAAGTTTGGGCCTGAGTAAGTGGGCAAAGGAGAGCAGAAGAAAGCAACACAAAGGGCGTCATCAGATGAGTGTTTTATTGCATGCTCATTCCTGGGCAGTCACAGATTTTCGCAGGTCCCTCTCACTATATCGTCTGCCTCCTGTGCGTGACAACACCCACCCACCCAATAAGTCCGTATTATTTGTAAGGATCGAAAGTTGCCACTATCTCCTGCTGTGTGCAGGAGAAGCCGGGCGATATACACGACCCCTGAATGGTCCACCTGCAATTTTTACTTCCTCTTTCCTCTCCCTGAAAGAAAGAGAAAGTATCGAGCAACAAAAGCAGGGGTGGAGAAGCGATGGTAGGGAAGCATGATCTTATTGCAAGGACAAGTGATCATATAAATGACCCCTGCGGTATTGCAGCTCAAAAAATCTACAATCTGTGTGGATTTGCCACAGATACAATGAGTAAATGAGGGCATCTTTTTGGTCAATTTGCAAGACACACAATGGCCACATGGATTATGTCCTTGAGGCTTGGGTAAATTTGACAAAGTCCGCTGCACCATGGTTTTTTGATGATTATATCTTTTATGAACTGTGTGGATCAACCAATTTTTTAATTTTTTTGTTCTTTTAAATGTCACCATGGGTTTCATAGTCAGACCTGGCAGATCCTGAAGCAGATGCCAAGTTGAGTATATGCATTTGTAATTCTTTGGTGACAGGGTCAAAGGGTAAAACACATGAGATTTTGTTGTTGGTCGTTCTTTCTTTTGGTTGCAAGAGGTAATCTCTAGGGATGTGCACTGGATCGGACCCGATCCACGATCCGAGTCCGGTCCAGTGGGAAATCGGATAAATTATCCGATTTCCGATCCCGCAGCTGGATCGGCCGATCCAATCCGAACCGGTCCGAAAAAGCTCCGAACCGGTTCGGCGGATCGGCGGATCGGCGGGCGCCCACTGGCGCCCACCGCCGCTTCCATTGGCGGGCGCCAGCGGGCGCCCGCCGATGAAAGTGGACAGCGGGGGGGGGGAGGAGGGGGGCACTTACCTTCTCGGCCCGGTGGCTCCCGTCCGGCGCCGGCGCCTACTACTACTAGCAGGCTCCGCGGCCTGCTCTAGGGTGGCGCGCCGGGTGATGTCATCACCCGGCGCGCTACTCTAGAGCAGGCCGCGGAGCCTGCTGGAAGTAGTAGGCGCCGGCGCCGGACGGGAGCCGCCGGGCCGGAAAGGTAAGGAGGGGGTGCGTGGAGGGGAGGAGGGGGCGCGCGGAGGGGGGAGGGGGGCCCTTACCTTTCCGGCCCGGCGGCTCCCGTCCGGCGCCGGCGCCTACTATTCCCAGCAGGCTCCGCGGCCTGCTCTAGGATGGCGCGCCGGGTGATGTCATCACCCGGCGCGCTACTCTAGAGCAGGCCGCGGAGCCTGCTGGAAGTAGTAGGCGCCGGCGCCGGACGGGAGCCGCCGGGCCGGAAAGGTAAGGAGGGGGTGCGTGGAGGGGAGGAGGGGGCGCGCGGAGGGGGGAGGGGGGCCCTTACCTTTCCGGCCCGGCGGCTCCCGTCCGGCGCCGGCGCCTACTATTCCCAGCAGGCTCCGCGGCCTGCTCTAGGATGGCGCGCCGGGTGATGTCATCACCCGGCGCACTACTCTAGAGCAGGCCGCGGAGCCTGCTGGAAGTAGTAGGCGCCGGCGCCGGACGGGAGCCGCCGGGCCGGAAAGGTAAGGAGGGGGTGCGTGGAGGGGAGGAGGGGGCGCGCGGAGGGGGGAGGGGGGAGGAGGGGGCGCGCGGAGGGGGGAGGGGGGAGGGGGGCCCTTACCTGCCCGGCCCGGCGGCTCCCGTCCGGCGCCGGCGCCTACTACTACCAGCAGGCTCCGCGGCCTGCTCCAGGGTGGCGCGCCGGGTGATGTCATCACCCGGCGCGCTGCTCGAGAGTAGGCCGCGGAGCCCGCTGGTAGTAGCCGCCGGCGCCGGACGTGCCGAGAAGGTAAGTGGCGGGGAAGGGGGCTTACCCCCCCCCGGAGCCGTCCGCTTCTATCCGCTGGCGCCCGCGGGCGCCAGCGGATGGAAGCAGGCGGCCCCAGGGGGGGTAGGGAGCGCGGGGGAGGGGGTTTACCTGCCGGGGCCGTCCACAGCGGACGGCCCCGGGGGGGGAGGGAGTTAGGCCCCCCCTTACCCACCCGCCGCCATTTTTTCCTCATAGACTTGCATTGCAATGCAAGTCTATGGGGAAAAAAATGGCGGCCGATCCAAAAATTTCCGATTTTTGGATCGGGATCGGACTCGATCCGGTCCGGGGGGCCTCCGATTTTGTCCGAACCGGTCCGGGACAAAATTGGAGGTCCCGATCCGGGTCCCGATCCGATCCGGGGGGTCCGTGCACACCCCTAGTAATCTCGATTATATTTGCTAGCCTTGAATCTGGCTGCTTCGATTATTTTCTTCGGGTACCCTCTACTCTGAAACCATTACGTCATAATATGAGGCTCTTGAAGAAAGTCCTGATGTTCCGAGCAATTGCATATTATTCTTAAGAATTGACTATACAGTATTTTTTTTAGGGTTATTGGATGATAACTATCATATTTCAGCAAGGATAAGATTAAAGAATAAAGAAAAAATATTTTGATATAGCACCAGTGCTTGTAACTGACCATGCCCTGTGAGAGTGGTTGAATCATATGAAAGATGGATAGCAATAGCTCAAACTGGTGATGCCAGCTGCATAGGGCATGCGCAAGGGCTGTGCCCAGGCACACCCTTGTATCTCAAGCAGTAAGCACTGAATTGAGGAGGCTGTGGAGTAGGGATCAAGATGCAGTGAAAATAGTCCTCCCACATTAGAGGCTTCATGAGGTAGTCAGCTGTTCCATTCTAGAGGAGTTTGAGATGCAGCTGGACAACCATGTGTCAGGAATGCTTTAAGGTAGATTCTTGCATTGAGCAGGGGGTTGGACTCGATGGCTTTAGAGGCCTCTTCCAACTCTATGATTCGATGAGTCGATGGTTCTATGATCTCTGGTTGCACCACTGCCACTGCCCTGGCAGCAGGAATGAAAAGGAATCACTCTGCCGGGATTCTCTCTGCTAGGGACACAAGTGAAATTCTTGACCAACCTTGAAGAGCGCTCCTTATTCTGAAATCTCCTGTGCTGTCTTCTATGCCTTGCATTTTTCCCATGAGTGACAGTGCGGCCGGCTTACCTGAGATGGTTCTAGCTGACGAGTCCTTTCCATGGGCTGCTACACAGAATTGCAGGATATGGTCCACAGGGATGGTCCACACCTGTGAGAGCCCTTAATGCCCTGAACACACTACCCATCCTCTGTTATGATGCCCTGGTGCTAGGGGCAACTGACTTCCAGATGGCTTGATCTATCTCCTTGGTCCCTAACTCTAAGTATACCACATTGTGGTCTCTTGGATAGTTTTCTAATAGGCGACACAATGTGTCTACTTTAGTTGTGGTGGGGCCGTTTTGGAGTTGGCTGTTGACCGCCATGTTTTTTTACCCCCCTGTCCTTCTCTAAAATTGTCCAGGCTCCCTCTGGCCATGGGACAATTGGACGCAGGGTATTGTCCATTGCATACCGGATACTCGTGACAGAAGCAACATTGAGTGCAGTTACAAATGCCATGTGAGCTATACTCTCAGCATGGCAGGCGGAATTGAAACCCCTGCCCCACCCCTCCCTTATCGATGGGGTGGACTGTTGTTTAGGCAGAATGTGTCCGCTGTTGGCTCTGTTTCCAAAACCAGGCTGGCCAGGTGCCATGAATTGGAGCCAAAGATCGTGATCTTTGACATCCCAGGGTAATGAGTGGTCAAAGGCCGCTCTATGTCAGAATGATTTGTAATAGGCTAACCATACCCTCCCTCGTATTCGGTATATGCATTGTAGATAATATCCAAATACTTTGTTAATATGCAGCTACGCTCCGGTAAGCACGGCTGCAACACTCCCACATAAATTAGGAAGCCAGGGAGCCAACTGGGCCAGTTCCTGGCTACCTCCTGTGTCACAGCCTTTCCAGATCTTTATCATTCCCTTCATCCTTATTATCACTGCTTTTGATTTCTTGGAGAAGCAGCAAAAAGATATCAATGTATTCCCCTCTCCAATTTTTCCCCCTTGTGGCCGGTAAAAAATGGTAATTCAAGGGCGCAGCTGTGCTTCCGGTTGGGATGGAATCTCTCTCAACTCCGGCTAATGGATTGTTCGTTCCATGAACAGTGTCTGTTTGGGATGCTAAGGCCCCGGCTGGGCCTTGCCACACAGCTGCACAGGCAGTGGCAGTCGATGAGTTTGATTGAGTGGTTTGAGCCACAGAAGCCACGGCAGCTGAAGGGGATGTCAATGTGGCGTCTGTGCTGCCCTGGAGGGGTGTCAGTGAGGCGCCTGGTGATGCAGCCACTGTAGGTATAATATTATGAGTCAGAAGCGACTGTGTCATGGTTCTCTCAACTATTGCTGTGGTTGCTGTGCTTTGCGTAGGAGGGGAATATGCAGCCTGATGACCCAATGTACTGCCCCCCAGCCCCACTGCCGGCCATCCCATCCCATCCCATCCCATCCCAGGTTCCTGTGTAGCAGTGTGGTTTCTCTCACCTGGTTCCCCTTGTTGTGGTTGTCCCAATGAGGTTACGGTCGCTGTGGTAGAAACCGCATGTTCTGTAGGGGCCGGGACGGCTGTGGTCCCCGATGTGATCCAATCTGCAGCACGGGGGTTCATTTTGCACAGTGGCGGAGCTGCATGATGCTTCTATTGCATCAAAGTGTGCTGAACCAGAATGCCATAACTGATCTTGTGTTTGTTTTCTGGTCTGCCAATGCTCCACACCCGCACCCCCTGGATTAACAGCAGCTACGACAGGGGGGACCTGTATCCCTTTCCCCTGTTCCACAGCTTGTAGCTTTGCCAAGATGGCTTGGGGGGATTTCATCCCCCGATGAAGAATCTTGTCATTCCTTAGCCCTTTTGGTTGGGAGTGTGTTGGGGGCATGCCCTTCCCTATTTTCCAACCTATTCCTTTCTTAGAAGGCATTGCAACTGCTTCACTACCTATGCTTACCAATGGAATCAAGTTGATGTACAAATTATGGCTTTAAGAGTGACCCAATTCCTCCCCCGCTTTAATACCCTAGCCTCCTTTCTTTAATGTCCTCATTTGGTATAAAGAAAATGGGGTGGGGGTTGTAAGTCCACTTTAGATGAGGGGCCCCACACCTCCTTATTTGTTTATTCTGGGTTTATGACGCAGGCAGGTTATGCCTTACACCCTTTAGCCTCCTCTGGCAGTAGAGTGAGAGAAGGGATGTTTGAAACTTCCCCTGCTGTCATGGAGGAGGAGGGGGGGTGGATAAAGCACCAGGTAATGTGGGCCGAGCTCCCCTGCTTCCTCAGATGGTTGGGGGTAGAGGTATAGGGGTGGGCGAGGCCTTGTCCACGCAGCGTGCAGCCTCCAAAAGACTTGGCAATTGTTTTTGCCCTGACCGGCCCCCACAAGGATGCAGAGGAAGTAAGGCAAGGGACAAACCCCATGCTGCGCTCACACCCGTTGGGGAGAAGGCACATCTGCACCACCACCTACTTGGGAAGAGAGGTTTATTTGTCAAGCTCCCCACCACTGGTTTCTTGCGTTCCGCATGGTGGGAGCCATGTTGAGGGGGTGGGGAGGATCATCTGGCCCTCCCAGTGTAACCTGGGGCCACGTGGGCTGGTGTCTTCATTGGCGTGGCTCAAACATCCACCTCCGCCACTGCAGCTGCTGCCGACGCTTCAAGCACCAGTGTCCTCATTGATGTGGCTTGCGTGTTGACTGCCACCATGCCGATGCTCCACTGCTGGCTCTCTTCTTTTCCCATTCAACTCATGTGCACTTATGACCGAGCATGTCTGCAAAGTGAAGAGGTGGGAAGGGAGGGCAACAGCCCAATAAATAGGCTGCAGGCCCCTCCTCACTGGTGGCACTATCCAAGAGGCTGCCAATGGCGAGCCTCCACGCATCTCGCTTGCTCCCAAACGTATCTGCCTCCAGACACCCAGGCAAGCCAGGCATGGTTGTAAGGCCATTATATTAACTCAAATGGCAAAATCTCCAGTAATTGGAATCAAAGTATTGTGGTCCCTATTCTTAAGAAGGAGAAAGCCAATTATCACCCTTTTAATCTAATACACAATATCTGCTAGGTAAAGCAAAGGTCTTTCGGCTTCTAGTTTCGGTGGAATTAGCAAAGCACTCTTTCTTCTCCAGAAAGTATAGTAACTTACGACACTGCTCCTAGATCCAAAGCCTCCCACACTCTGTCCTTCTTCTTTCATCACCCTTCTTTCAGCTGACCAGATAAAATCCAGGTCAGGGTTCATGTAACTTTACAGGGTGACCAGATCGCCAGGGATTTCCCGGTCCTAACCAGGAAAACTGGGGCGATCCGGGCCAACCGCACCCTGGGGGCAAACCTCCGAGGAAATGGTTGGCTCGATCTGGAGCACTCCCCCTCCTCCCTGTTCAAAGCACCACCGCGCCAAGCCCCTCGCGGGTGACACTCACCTGGGCTCATGTCGCTCGCTCGCTCCCGCCGCCACCGCCGCTGCTGCCCCGCATCGCCTCGCAGGAGGAAGTGAGGGCGCCCAGATCAGGTGTCCCATCGTCCCCCCCCAAACCAGCCCTGGAGCCGGCGTGCTTGGAGCAGCACCGAGGAAACTTCCCCCTGGGGGGGCGAGGCAGACTGTCGCCCCTCCTCGGCACATTTCCTCCAGCCCCTTCCCCGGGTGATCTGGGGCTTCTTCTAGGCCAGAGCGACCACGCAGGACTAGAAACTGCTCAGCTCGGCCTGGATGAAGCGCCATCACTCTGGCCTAGAAGAAGCTCCGGATCGCCCAGGGGAGGGGCTGGAGGAAGTGTGCTGAGGAAGGGCAACAGTCTGCCTCGCCTGCCCAGGGGGAAGTTTCCTCGGCACCGCCCCAAGTGCACCGGCTCCAGGCCTGGTTTGGGGGGGACGATGGGACATCTGAGCTGGGCACCCTCACTTCCTCCTGCGAGGTGATGTGGGGCAGCAGTGGCGGTGGCGCGAGTGAGCGAGGGACATGAGTAGGGTGACCATATATTGGAAACCAAAATGGAGGACAAGATGGCCGCCCTCAAGGAGGTGTGCCCACCGAACATGCCCAGCCCCAAAGGCGGGCCCAACTTGAGATGACCGCCCCCAAGGGGCTGTGGCCTTGGTCACATGTCTAATTTGACACCTCACAATTAAGACAAATATGTTCTACATAATACGTTAATGTTAAATTCACTGAAATAAGGAACAAGTGAGACAGTCAGTGTATCAGAAATTAACTTTTATTTTTAGCTAATATACAAATTTTAAGTCTTTTCTTCCTCCTGATGTGCCCTGGAATATTTTTCACCGGATCTTATTTTTCTTAAAAGGGGTTGGGTGTTAAGCAAGAAATGGTGAAAGTCCTTACACGACATTTGCTTATAATTATATTTAACCTGTAATATTCCCTTCAGTGTCTCCACAGACAACTGGTTTCTTTCTTTAGTCCACTGCGCTTGCATCAGGGAGAAAATGCGCTCCACGTTAGCATTGTGGGAAGGAACTGCAAAAAAGAACTGTGCAATTTGCAACAGCTCTGAGTGGCAGTCAATGCATTTGGAGCTCTCAAAGTACTTTGTCCACTTCTGGTGGGCCATCAACTTCTTGAAGTCTTCGTCATCGCTCCTACGTTCTACAAGTTTTCGCAGATTTGCAAACTGATCGAAGCACTTCACATCGTCAATGAGCACTCCTTTGTCTCTTAAGTATTGGACAGTAGGCTCCACATCAGGCCATGTTGGTGTCTCACTCAGGGCAATCCACATGAAATGGAGAACTCTTCCAGTGGTCTCATCCACATCTCCAGATATTCAATGCAGGTGGAGTACTGACATTGCACTTGGTCAAGAAATGTGTCACACTCTGCAGCAAGTCCATCCTTACGATTTTTTCCCAGGAGTTCCCTGACTTTAAGGGTTGTGAAGTTCTGGGCCTTCCATTCACAAAGGATGTTGATCACAGAGGCATTTCAGCACTTCCACCACTGAGTTGTTTGCAAGTTCAATCTCTTCAATGTGTGTTTGGAACATGCTCATGAGTGAGTGCATATGCCAGAGGTAGATCTCACTGAAGTCACTTTCAAAGAACTTCTTGAGCACAGGAGGTGGTTTGCTTTCAGAGAGAAAGAAGGACTTCAAGGCTGGAAATATCTGCAGTAGCCTTGTTATTCCAGGGTATAAGGACAGCCACCGTGTCTTGCTGTGGGAAAGCATCTGTCAGTATTCAACGTCCACAAACTCACAATACTCCTTCAGGCTCTCAGTTCTTACAGTGTAAATGCTGAAGTACTGGTAGATTTTAAAAATAATAGTCTCCACATCCACATCAAGTTCGACTGCCCCCTGATGTACACAATTGTTCAAAATGTGTGCTGGGCAACCCACACCAATGAGAGTAGTCTTCTTCAACAGCCTTTTCAAGTTTGCAAAGACGTTACTCCCTTCCTCAACACGCCATAGTCCACCAAACATAGTATTGCAGTTGTCACCTGTGAAGGCAATGCATTTCTCCAACAAGCCATTCTTCTCCAGAGTGTCCTTCACATAGTTGGCAATTGTATCAGCTCTCTCATCAGGTGTGTTCCTCAGTTCGATGAGTTTGGACTGCAAACCACCATTTTTCCAGTCAAAATATTGGACTGCAACTGGAAATATTTTCACAGCACCATGGTTGCTTCCATCAGTTGAGACTCCACAGTACGGAATGTTGTGTTCTATTATTGCTTGCAGGGCACTTTCCACAGACTGCGGTGCAAGCACAGAGTTCACAACTGCTTCTGTCTTGGTGCGAGCGCTTGCAAACTTCGGGGCTACATCTGAGTCTGGGAATAGCATCTTGAACAAGCCAGAGGTGCAATCTGTTGATCTAAAGCTGTGGTGATGCATCACAGTGTGGAAGGCCAGTGTACCCTCCGCTGCAGTGATCGCATCCTCAGATTTGGTTCCTGGTCTCACAAAGAAATCAGTCATTTTGGTGGAAGAGCTCTCTCGTCGAACAGCCTTCTTGTGCTTCTCTGACTGAATAGGATTCTGTAAATCCAAAGCACCTTTATGTGCAACAGACACAAATGTTCCAGGCTTGCATATGGTGCACTCAGCCTCGCTCTCATCTCGACCTTCCTTGAAGCTGGGAAATTTGGCCTTTAACTCAGGCGTGAATTTACACTTTCTTTTTGGCATTCTGAATGCTTTTCTACAAAGTTTTTACTGAATTATAGACCAGAACAGAATCTAAAAGACAATAAAGTAAGATATCATTGAGCATCTCCTACAATTAAACCACCTTACTGTTGTGAAATGCAGTCAGTTGGGAAAAAAGGGAAAAGAAGGGGCAGGAGTACAACATCACCACTTTCCATGTTTATCTTACAAACACATCTCTTAAAAACAAAAGTGGGTTATATCACCATCAAAGAAATGAAATACTGACATTTCAACAAGCATTATGACACACTTCCAATGACATCTTTGCAGCCATAAAGGCTAGAATCCTTTTTTAAAACAAAAGCTCAGATTCTCAGTTGGCTGAACTCATGGTCTAGCGGTATCTCATTCTGCACTTCTGGCTATTGCAAACAGGTCAGATCACCAATCCAGTTGCTGATTCCCACCACAGCAGACACATGGAAGCAAATTCACAGGAAAGTTCCTTTTTAGTGCAATCTCAAACACTTTGTTTATTTCAGATTTATAGTGTTTTTCATCACCTAGTTCTTTACCATTAATCTCATAGAAGAACAATTATACTGAAGAGGCTAACAACAAGGCTGCCATGATTGTTTCAGAAGCAGACACAAGACACAAGACCATTTTACAGGACAACTGTATTACATGCAAGTGAAATGACCCAAAGTTATTTTCTTGCCTGAAAAGCTGAGCTTCTTTAAAGTAGGGTGATCATGTGAAAAGGAGGACAGGGCTCCTGTATCTTTAAGAGCTGTATTGAAAAGGGAATACCAGCAAGTGTCATTTGTGTGCATGCAGCACCCTAACCCTAACTCTAACCAGTACCTCACACAATTTGGAAGCTATACTTCTATTAATGCAGCCCAGTCACACTGTTGGCTCATATTCAGTTTGTGATCTACAACAATTCCAAGATCCTTCTCGCTTGTAGTATTGCTGAGCCAAGTATCCCCCATCTTGTAACTGTGCATTTGGTTTCTTTTTCCTACTTGTATAACTTGGCATTTATCCCTATTAAATTTCATTCTGCTGTTTTCAGCCCAGCACTCCGGTCTATCAAGATCACTTTGGAGTTTGTTTCTGTCTTCCAGGATATTAGTGATCCCACCCAATTTTGTGTCATCATCATCACCATCATTCACACACACCTCATACTCGGGCAATAAAAATTAAAATCTACACACCCCTGCACTCTCACTCAAAGTGAGGGGGGAACTCCACACCTTCCCCAAGGCAATTAAAAAAAAACACAACCTCCTCACATACACTTAACAGGGGACAGGGAATAAAAATTCACCCCCACACTCACCAAAGGCATCATCATCATCATAATCACCCACTCACACAAGGCAAAATAACAGTATACATAATAAATCTACACACAAACATGCACATACCCAAGGCAATAAAATAACATTAAAAATACAACACTCATCCACATACTCAACAAAGGAAAAATAATAAAAATCCACACATGCACCAAGGCAAAAACCAACCAACCACACACACTTAACCAAGATTAAAAATAAAATAAATATCCACATACCCCAACATACTCACCCATGGCAAATCTAATAATAGTTTTAAAACACACCCACATACACCCCCCCCCCCAATTAATTCATCAGAATCAGTACTCAAGGAATATATGGAAAATAAGTGAAAATTAATTTCATCAGTGCTGCCAGATATGAAATCCAATCTACCCCCACCCCCACTGAATTTAAATTGCAGCTAAAGACAGTTCATTTGCCTTCTATTGATTTAATACCCCCCCACACACACACACACACTCATACATACAAGACTATCTTATTTTCTGATTGTAAGCCAGTCTGGGAGCCATTTTGGCTGAGGGGCGGGATAAAAATGCTATAAATAAATAAGAGCAGCAAATTGCTTTTAAAAAAGTTTATAAACAGTAGCAGCAGCACTCAACAATAACAGGAGAAACAACAAGAAAAATAACATAACATCCAGCCCCAGCTCTGCGCACCAGGCCGGGCTAAGATGCCCTCGCTCCAGGCTGGGACAGGCTGCTCTGCACGCCATGAAAGTTCTTTCCAGGGATGAAAAAAAAAAAATCTACAATAGTTTCATACTTTCCCCCCAGTACTTCATATCATTCACAAAGGTACAGAACATATTTCTTTGCATTACTTAGCCCCCTCCCCTGCGCTCCTGCCCCTATGGCATTCCAAGGTCTTTGAGGCCATAGTCCTGCACCCACCCTGTGTACACACACCAGAAAGCAGATCAACTTCTCAAAGTTTTGTATAATTTTAATCCCCACATATGTCCCTGATCTCACATCCATGCAATGCCTCTTCCATATCCAGATGTACTGTGATGCAACCACTCATTGAGCACCTCAAGCATCCGGTCATTCATTCCCCACCCCCATGTCCTTTCTATCCAGGCTAATCTCAGTCCTGACAAATTCAATTACTGAGCATTTTATATTCATTCACCTACTTTCCATATTGCTATGCCAAGAGAGCAGAGAGTAGAGACCTACATCAAAACACATTGTATTTATCTCTATATTAAAAAGCCAGAGTAAATAAAGCAAGATTTTAATAACAAACTGCCATAAAAAAAAGATATTAACTGTCATCTCCTGCAGCCAAGCTGCACAGGGATGCCTGGCTACCCAGGGTACCCCCCCCCCCCCGCGACCATCCGCTTCCATCCGCTGGCGCCCGCAGGTGCCAGCGGATGGAAGCGGACGGCCCCGGGGGGGTAAACCCCCTCCCCCCTAGGCTGACCATATGAAAAGTAGGACAGGGCTCATGTAACTTTAACAGTTGTAGAGAAAAGGGAATTTCAGCCAGTGTCATTTGTAGGCATTTAGTTCCTGGTGAAATTCCCTCTTCATCACATAGTTAAAGTGGCAGGGGCCCTGCCTTCTTTTGTATATGGTCACTCTACCTTTCATAGACCTACAGCAGAGGGAATCTGAGCAGGTGCAACTTTTATTCAGGCTGCATGAGAAGCTGCATGTACTGAAATTCCCTCTTCCGTACAACAATAAAAGGAAGGTATCCCTGAAGTCCTCCTCCGCATTATTCTAGCCTCTCAGTATCCCCCTTTCCTGCCTTTGTTCTACTTTTATTAAAAATACACCCACACACTTTCACTCTTCACCCCCTTTTCTTTCACTCATTCACTTTTTTCTTCCTTTATCGCACGCCCCCCTCCCCTCTGCCCCCCCTCACCCTGCCCCCTGCTTACCTTGCAGGGACGTCCACTCCCATCCGGTGCCGGCTGCTACTGCAAGCGGGCTTCGCGGCCTGCTCCGGAGTCGCGCGCCAGGTGATGTCATCACTGGCGTGCCACTCTGGAGCAGGCCGCGAAGCCCGCTCGCAGTAGCAGCCAGCGCCGGACGGGAGTGGACATCCCTGCAAGGTAAGCATGCCGTGCACCCCCCCTCCCCCCTGCCCTCCTGCCCCCTGCTTACCTTGCAGGGATGTCCACTTCCGTCCGGCGCCAGCTAGAACAAGCCCCAGATGGCACAGGGGAGGAGGCCGGAACGACGCATACCCGGAAGGGCATGCGTGCGTCATTCCGGCCTCTTCCCCGGCCAATCTAGGCCTTGTTCTTGGCCAGCGCAACTGTGCTAGCCAAGAATAAGGCTCAGATGGCACAGGAGAGGCCCAATTTTCCCGGACTTTCAGGGATATTCTGAAATTTCCCCCCTGACTCAAATTTGGCCCCCTTATTCCAGACTTGTCCGGGGGGATTCAGACATCTGGTCACCCTAGACATGAGCCCAGGTGAGTGTCGCCCACGAGGGGCTTGGCACGGCGGTGCTTTGAACAGGGAGGAGGGGGAGCGAGTGAGCAAGCGAGCGAGCGAGTGCTGGGGTGGAAGCTTTTTGCTCCTTGGGCAGCCAGATGCCCCGCTCTAAAAGATGGTTTAGGGCTCCAGAAACCATCATCCCCAAGGATGACAGGGTTTGTTGTCCAACACCAACCGGGGCGGTTTGGGCATGTTGCAGGGGACGATGGGACGAAGTCCCAACACAATCTCGTGGGTGCCACCCCCCCCCCTTTGAGCAGCCATTTTGGACCTGGATTTTGGTTTCCAAAATCTGGTCACCCTACTTTAACAGTTGTAGAGAAAAGGGAATTTCAGCCAGTGTCATTTGTATGCAATTAGTTCCTGGTGAAATTCCCTCTTCATCACAACAGTTAAAGTTGCAGGGGCCCTGCCTTCTTTTGTATATGGTCACTCTAGTATAGTGCATGCATCTTTAACTGTTGTGATGAAGAGGGAATTTCACCAGAAACTAACTGCATACAAATGTAGGCTGACCATATGAAAAGGAGGACAGGGCTCATATAACTTTAACAGTTGTAGAGAAAAGGGAATTGCAGCCAGCATCATTTGTATGCAATTTGTACCTGGTGATATTCCCTCTTCATTACAACACTTAAAGCTGCAGGGGCCCTGCCCTCTTTTGTATCTGGTCACTCTAGTATAGTGCATGCAACTTTAATTGCTTTGATGAAGAGGTGATTTCACCAGGTACTAATTGCATACAAATGAAGCCAGCTGAAATTCCCTTTTCTCTGCAATTGTTAAAGTTACATGAGCCCTGTCCTCCTTTTCATATGGTCAGCCTATACAAATGACACTGGCTGAAAGTCCCTTTTCTCTACAACTGTTAAAGGTACATGAGCCCTGACCTGGATTTTATCTGGTCAGCCTACCCTAGCAACAGAGAAATGCATTCCCCCTCCCTGGTTCTGCCTCTGGGCTTTGGCCTAAATGCACATCTGGCCAGGATGAACACTCCCAATTAACTCCTGAAAACTCTTTCCAATTGATTTTTACACATAAGTTAATACTAGCTTACATTACACATTTTTCTTTATACTTTCTGAATGCATTGCTTAAAACTAGGAATATACAAAATAATTCTTATCAGGCTCTCTGTTTTTTTCCCCCCTAAATATATTATTACCCCATTGCATTACAAACTTAACGGACCAAACCTGTTACAAATCTTTCTTTCTGGCTATATGGGGCAGGGAAATGGAGACCTTTGGCCCTTGAAACATGGCTAGGAAAGAATGATATTACATTGGACCCCAAGGTATTCTCAAGGCTGAGACACATCAGTGTGATGGCTAGCCGAATGAATGAATGTCGATTGCTTGAACTCCAAGTCAGCTAAAGGGTTCGGAACAAAGAGCTGGATGGTTCAGAGGCTGGGACTAGGATGGGTTCAAACAAAGGCAAGAATAGTTTGGGTTTGGCTACTGAATGGAGGGCTCAGAGAGGTTATACAGAGGAAAGCACTGTTATATTAACCATTAAAACCAAAGGTAAGGGTTTACCCTTGAATTAACAGGGCCTTTAAGGCCCCCATTGGCACAGAGGGGGGAAATTCACAATTTCCACAGGCTCCAGAAATTGTACACTTCCCCCTGCTGCATTAATGGTATCTGTAATTAATGCAGAAGCCAGGGCAGGTGGTTGCTGAGTCCTCTTGAGCCTCATGAGCATTCAGCAGAGGCTCACAAAGCCTGGCTCACAGGGGCAGGCAGTAGCCACAGTGGGAAGAGTGTCCACAGGCAAGAGCTCACCAATTTTGTCCGTTCCTGGGGGAAACAGACCCAAAGATCCCTTTCTCAACCCTCTAGTATGCTCTGGAGATGTAACACCATCGTGAGAGCATAGCCCAAAGAGCCACAACCAATTTACAGCAAGCTCAACAAGAGCAGACATGTTGCTATAATCATAGGGTAAGGCCAAAGGAATTGATGCCAGGACAGAAACTACTTGTACTACTGTCTGAAGATCATAGTAAGCTGCCTGCACAATGGCAAGGCCTTATGAGATGAGGTGAGGTGATAGGAAGGTAGCTCCTGTTCATTATGAGATTCAATTCATGACAAGAGGCATCCTACTCCAATTTATCTTCTTAAAGGGTGGAAAGAAAATGATTGTAAGTAGGAGGTCAATCCAACCTCCCAACCAGAGGTCAACCCAACCTGCCAGTGTGCTTTTTCTAGATCACCAGTAGTCCTTTCATGAAGTGATACAAGTAAGAACCTTCGAAATAGATTTTCAGATGTCCTTTTAGGATTACCAGGATGTGCTTACTTGAGATCCCATCATATTGAAACCTTGTGTAGAATGGTGATCAGGGTTCCAACCCTCCCTACCCTTTTTATATCTGATCACTCTAATATAGCTCCTACAGCTTTCACTATTGTGATACAGAGGGGATTTCACCAGGTGCTGCATGCCTACAAAGGACACCTGCTGAAATTCTCTTTTCTATGCAACTGTTAAAGATACAGGAGCCCTGTCCTCCTTTCCATATGGTCAAGCTATGCTTGCCATGATAATAATGTTGTTGTTTTTAAAACTATTGGACACATTCAGCCACTCCATCTGAGCAAAGCTATGCCCACTGACTTCATGTATAGTTTGGATGTAACTCCAATCCAGGAAATAATTCTTGCTAAAGAGGCCTTCCTGTTGAATTCAAAAACCAGAATGACTGAAAACCAGAACATGAGTATTTGAGCCTTTCTGCATGAGGCTTTTATTGTGTGCTCGTTCTTCCTCACTCGTGGTAATTTGTAGGTCCTGTATATAGCCTTGTTATCCTCCGGGGCTTCTCCCGTGCTTTGCAACCATTGTCATGGTTTTTCCCTCCTAATGGAGAAAGTCTAGTATGTTTTCTCAATGGCATTATGGAACCTTTGTGTAATTGCACAATTTTGACATAGCACAGCTGTTGGTTGGTGGCTGGGTCAAAGGCCTGCACCTGCCTCGCCCTGCCCTCCTTGCTGACCAAGTGCTCTAGTAAAAGGCTGTACTGGAGCACTGGGAACAGCACGGGGACTTCCCCCCTCCTTTGTCGGGCCTACTCAAGCCTGAGGAAGAAGCCACTGCCATGCTTGCCCAATGGGAGTCCTGCTGCTGAAGGTCATGGGAAGTGAAGTCTAGCCAAGTTGGTCCATGCTGCACTGTGCAAGCAGTGCCCTTAGGTAGGCCATGAGGGAGCTGGCTGGCTGACTGACTGCTGGTTAGCTCAGTTGTCACCATTAGCGATGGGCCCAGAGCTGGGCCCTCCTTCCCTCCCACTCCTGATGGTGCCTAACGACCGAGGTAGCCAGCCCCAGTGCTCTCCCTTCAGGCCCAGGATGGTGAGCCACTTCCAGATGATGGCTGACAAAGCCCAATAAGTCTTCACTCCCACCCAAAGCATGATGGGAGTTATAGGCATAAGCCTAGGTCCCTAAATAATATGTTAATCCTCGAATACCATCTGAGGAGTGGTGGGAGAAAACTGGAGAGCGGGCCTCCTTAGTAGTGGCACTCTGGTTATGGATTTCTTTTTTTCCCGGGCAGGCTTGCCTAGTGACTGCATTAATGGCTTTCCAGTGCCAAGCAATTCCCCCACCCCCCCAGGCCTTTTAACTTGATGAGATTTTTTATGCTATATTTTCCCCTGTTATAACTAAACCACAACATTCCAAGGCAGATGAAGGAATTACTGAATAAAGTTTATGATTTTTATGTAAAAGCCAGACTATACTTTTGAAAGAGAAGAGTGAATGGAGGAATGACTGATAGCTGAGGCTAGAATGGAATGGTGGGCGGGGTTAGTCGCGGTTGGAGAAAGTCAGGTAGATGGAGAACAAAGGCCGTTAGTGAGTTAGGATTGAAAGATAGTGACCTGGTTTGCACATAGTGACCTGGCTTACTAACCCATGCTTTATTTAAAACTAGCCTGTTTACATGCCAGTACTACAAATCCCAGCATGCCTTTCATGGCCCACAGGTGCCCATGTCCTTTGAGAGGTGCTTCTCTCCTCTTGTTGCTGATGCTGCCCCTTGATAGAGAATTGAGGAGTAGCATTACGAAGGAGGGGAAGTAAGCGACTGTCAGTGGGCATGCTCAGCTCCAGCCAAGTCCTGCTGGAACTGCCCCAGCCTGCACTTCTTGCCCAACAGGTGCTCCATCAGGAGCCTGTACCAAAGAGTCAGGCCACGCATGCACTTCCCTCAGATGCTGATTAAACTGATATCAGGATGGGGTGCCTTTGAGCATGTTCAGAGTTCGGCCTTTCAAAGTCACGCTGTTGTATCTAGTTATGATTTTAAAACCACACATGGCAGGTGGGAGGAGGCACTGCTAGTGGATGCAGCCCGTTTATGTGGGTTGTTTCCTTTTCTGTGGAATTGGGATGACTGCTCGAGACTGACTTTAGGAGTCACAATGGCCCCCAAAAGCTGGTAAGTCTAGCCTTATGCCCAAGGCATGCTGTAAGTTTTGCCCAAGGCATGCTGGGGGTTGTAGGTAGAAGCCCAGGTTATTTTTTAAAACATAATTTCTTAAAAAGTACTTTAAAAAGTACTTATATTCCATTTCTCTCTTTTGATTTATATAGATAGATAATGATGTGTGGGTGGATGCTTGGGTGTGTAATGAACTGTGCATTTTTTCTTTTATTCTGCTTTAAATTATCTTATTGATAAGTGCTTGATATGTTTACCTGCTTTGTTGATGTGTGTGTAGAGATGGCCAAATCTAACTATTTATCTGAGATTTGATTTTTTAAAAAATCTCAGGTTCTTTCCCTCCTAAACATGAAACATGTTGCAATTTTTTTATATGTTCTTATCAAAACCAAACCGAAACAAAATCTTTACACATGCTGGCCAAATTGAATAGATACAGCTCTCCCCAGCATGGAAAGGGCCATATTTGCTGCATGCAATATATTTGTTAAACATATGGAGACAGTCAGAAAAAAAGAGGTAGCAACCCTAATTAAGCACTAAAATGGCTAAAGACACAGGGATTTAAATGCATAGTTTTGTGAACTAAGCACTCAAAGCTATGGGCCTGCAAGGACATATCTGTCAACATTTTATTTTTATTTTTATTTATTACATTTATATTCCACATTTTTTTCCTCCAAGGAACCCAAAGTGACATACAAATCTGTCAAGAGAATGTAAAAAACTGTCCGCTTGTCGTGGCAGGGTATTTCCCGCCCCGCCACCCAGTTCCCCAGTCAAAACTGGCTTGAGCCAATGCTGGAAATAACCACACAGAATTTAAGGACCAAAGCAAGTTTATTTACACACTAGTCTAAGTTAAGGCCTTGGTCAAAACAGACATCCTTATACACAGGCAATAGCAAAATAAGGTTTAGGTTATTGGGAGGGAAAGGAAGGGGAGGTTAGAAAGGAATGAGGTAGGTATGGTAGTAGCAGCACAAACACAAGTCATAAAACAATTGGGTCCCCAATCAATTAGGCACACTTCTTAAAAGTGCTAAGCAACCCCAAACCGAGCAGGCTTATAAAACAATAAAATTCTAACTAACACCTGACTGAATCCGGCCGGACGGAGATCACCTCCTCGCAGAGCCTCTGCCCCGAAGAGAGAGATGAAGGAACCACCCTGAACCTTCATTTTTCTATCTTTTTTCCAGGCGGGCCTCCTAGCCTGGGAAATCAGTCCTCCCTAATTCTTTTCAGCTGAAGCGCGTTAGCTACAGCCACCTGTTTCTCCCGGGCTGGTACGCGGCAAGATAACCAGCCCAGAACTATGTCAACAATTAGCTCCTCCAATTCCTTCCCCCCTTGAGCTCCAAGTTTCCCTGAAACCCTATGTCCTTCACATCTCCCCCTTTAAGGAGATTAAACTTGGGGTTTACCTCCAAGTTCTTCATCTCTTAACCCTGTCAGTCTCAGTCTTAGTTCACATAGGCCCGGGACAACCCATCTGCCAGTACATTATCTCGTCCTTTAATATGAGTCACAGTGAAATCAAAGTCCTGAAGGGCCAAACTCCACCGAAGTAATTTCCCATTGGACCCTTTCACCTTGGCTAACCAACACAAAGGGGAATGATCAATCTGAAGATGGAAATGGCGCCCCCACAAATACGGTCGTAGCTTCCCCAAAGCCCATACAATGGCCAAACACTCTTTCTCAATTGTGGCCAAGTTCTTCTCTCGAGGCAGCAGTTTCTTGCTCAAATAGGCCACGGGGTGAAGCTGATGATCCAGTCCTTCCTGAAGCAACACTGCCCCCAACCCTGTTTCAGAAGCATTGGTCTGGAGGGTGAAAGGCAAGTCAAAGTCAGGGGCTCGCAAAATAGGGGCGGCCATCATCTGAGCTTTCAGTGAGTCAAAGGCCTGCTGGCACTCCTCTGTCCACCGCACCTGTACTGGACACCATTTCTTACACAAATCGGTCAGGGGGGCGGCCAGCGCGCTGAAATGGGGTACAAAGCGTCGATAGTATCCGGCCAGTCCCAAAAAAGACTGGACCTGCTTCTTGGTGTGGGGAGTAGGCCAGTCCCGAATGGACTCCACCTTAGCCTGCAAAGGTTTGATTTGGCCGCCTCCCACCCGATGTCCCAAATAGACACCTCCCCCAACCCAAATTGACATTTGGAAGCTTTTAGTTTTAGGCCGGCCTCCTGCAAGCGATTAAACACCTGCCTCACATGTTCTAGGTGTTCCTCCCAGGTCTGCGAAAAAATAGCCAAATCATCCAAATAAGCGCAGGCAAACACCCCCAACCCATTCAGGAGCCTGTCCATCATCCTCATGAAGGTAGACGGGGCATTCTTTAACCCAAACGGGAGCACCGTGAACTCAAACAAACCCTTGTGCATCACGAAAGCCGACTTCTGTATGGCCTCCTCATTCAGGGGAACTTACCAGTAACCCTTGGTCAAATCTAGGGTGGTGATGAATTTGGTGCCCCCTAGCTGTTCTATTAAATGATCAGACCGTGGCATAGGGTAGGGGTCCAACTGGGTCAATGAATTGATCTTTCGAAAGTCCACACAAAAACGTATCTCCCCATTGGGCTTACCCACCAATACCACAGGAGAGGACCAGGAACTATCAGAAGGCCGAATCACTCCCAGATCTAGCATGGCCTGCAATTCCTGCTCAATAGTAGCGGCTTGAGTCCCTGTAGCCCTATAAGGACAAGAACGAATGGGAGGATGTGTTCCCGTCTGAATAGAGTGCTGAGCCAAGGAGGTTCTACCTGGGGTGGTGGAAAACAGACTCTCAAACTCTTTCAGCAAAGGTTGGAACCCCCTCTGCTGCTCCGGAGTGAGTGTCGAGGGGAGAATCACCTGGTCCACCCCTCCTGGTTGCTGGTAATCTGCTAGGAGGTCCAAAGGCTCTCCGACCTCCTCAGGCTCCGGTTGTATCTCAAACACAAAATTCTGCCGATCGACATACAGTTTCAACATATTTACATGAAACACCTTCGGTTGTCAGGGGGTATTAGGAAAGTCCAGGAGATAATTCACTTCCCCCACCCTCTGCTTCACCACCAGGGGCCCCTCCCACTTTAAAGACAATTTGTCCGGTTTAAGTTGCTTCAACACCAAAACCTGGTCCCCCGGTTGAAACACCCGCACCTTGGCCTTCCGATCATACCAGGCTTGCTGAGCTGCCTGGGCCTGGCCAAGATGCTCTCTGGCCGCTTCCTGGACCCCCTGTAGAGTCCGCTGAAGGTTGCGCATAAAAGTCACCACCGAGGGTGAAGTCTTGACCATGGGCCCCTCCCATTCCTCCCGCAACAGGGTGAGGGGCCCTCGAATCTCCCTTCCAAACATCAACTCTTTAGGTGAAAATCCTAGACTCTCTTGAGGTGCATCTCTATAAGCAAACAGCAACAAGTGCAACCCCTGATCCCAGTCCGCAGGATGGTCCACTGCATAGGCCCGGATCATTTTCCCCAAAGTTTGGTTCAAATGTTCCACCAGGCCATTAGTCTGATGATGATAAGGCACTGAAAAGGAATGTTCCACTCCGCCAAGCTCCCACATCTTCTGGAACAGCTGGGACACAAACCCGGGTCCGCGATCCGATAAGACACCCCGGGGCATTCCTAGGCGGGCACAAATAGACAATAAAGCTTTAGCCAGCGTAGGGGC
The DNA here is from genome assembly GCA_029215795.1 of Anniella stebbinsi. Taxonomy (NCBI): domain Eukaryota; kingdom Metazoa; phylum Chordata; class Lepidosauria; order Squamata; family Anniellidae; genus Anniella; species Anniella stebbinsi. The sequence goes on along the minus strand of JARDYH010000001.1, from coordinate 410,580,257 downwards.
CATAATGGACGACAATGGAACCGCCTCTGCATAGCGGGTGGCAAAATCAATGACTGTTAGCACAAACCACTTCCCAGATCGAGTGGGTGGATTGAAAGGGCCCAACACGTCCAGTCCAATACTTTCAAAAGGTGTTTCTACAATGGGTAAGGGTTGCAGTGGGGCACTGGGGTGATCTCGGTTGAATCCCACTCTCTGGCAGACATCGCAAGAACGGCAGAAATCCTTTACTGCTTGGGCCACCAAAGGCCAATAAAACTCCTTAGATACTTGACTTAGAGTTCGCTTGCACCCCAGATGGCCTCCCCAGGCTGTAGCATGTGCTAGCTGGATAACGGGCTCTCAGAAGCCACAGGGCACCACCAATTGCCGGCACACCCTCCAGGGCTGCTCCACGCCTTTCGGAGCAAACTCTCGGTAGAGGGCTCCATCTTGCCAGAAGAATCGGACCGGGTGTTGGGGTGTCACGGCCACAACTCCTTTCTCGGCCTCTTCGCGGCATTCCTGAAGGGAGTCATCACCACACTGAGCTGCCTTGAAGGCGGAATTAGGGGCACTTGGGGTTATCTCTGACTGGACCGAAGGTTCTGCTAGGCTCTCCTCCACTCCCTCACTGGGTCCGGGACCCGTCGGTTCCCTGGCCTCCTCCACTCCTTTCGTCTCCTCCTGCACCCGCAGGAGTAATCGCTCCCATAGTGGCTGCCAGGTAGGCCAAGTCATTTCCCAACAAAATGGGCCAAAGGCAGTTGCTATGGACCAGGAAAACCATGTCCCCCTTCCATCCTCGATATTCAGTGGGAATCCGGGCCAAAGGCAACGTAATAGGGGGGAACTGTAGGGAGTGACTGTAAAAGTCTGGCCCTTTAAGATTTGATTAGGCCGTATAGATCTTTTGTTCACCGCAGAAAGCGAAGCTCCCGAGTCCCTCCACCCTTGGCACACCTTCCCATTAAAGGTAATAGACTCACAGAACTGGAGCTGGCTCCACTGGATCTGGCCCGGCTGGACAAGCCCCAACGATGCCTCTTCATCCACCCTACGACTCCCTCGGGCCAGGCGAGATGTTGGCCACTGCCGATTGGTTGGTCTCACTGCAGCTTGCGGAGGGGTGGCCTCCTCTCCGCTGGACGGCCCTTCACTGTCCTCCCAGTCCGATGCCTCAGCTGCTTGGCCGGAGGAGGATTGCAGCTCCATCGCCCCCACCCTTGGAGTGCCTTCTCGTGCTTTCTTCTCCTGTAGTTTCGGGCACTGTCGTTTGAAATGTCCTTCTTCTTTACAATAGTAACAGCCGGTGGAGGAGGGAGTTGAAGCCATTTTTGGAGGAAGTTCTCCTCCCTTCTTCTCCCCTCACACCGGCCATGGGCCCGCTCCAGTCACCTTTCCCGCCACTTGAGGAATCCCGCTTCCTCCAGCTGGGGCTCCCACCTTCTTTGGCCAGGCCGGCTTGGCTGTTTCTCGTCTCCGGTACACTCCCATCTGATTGGCTAGCAAGGTTGCTTCTCACAGAGACGTGGGGCGGTGATCATTGACCAGAGCCTGGTACTTCGCCGTGGTAGTGGCCCCCGCAGCCTCAACCCATGAATCCAGGGATTTCTCCACTCGAGCAGCTAGAGCCATAAATCCCTCCTGGGGCCCTGCTTTCACCGCTCGAAACTTCTGCCGACAGTTCTCGGCAGACAGGGCAAACTGCAGTCTCATAGTCTCTTTAAACTTCTCATAGTCATTCACCTCTCGCTGAGGAACAGTACCCAACAGGTCTGCCAAATCTCCACTGACCTGAGCCCGTAGAATGGCCATCCTCTGAGTTGGGATGACTTCTTGGTCCTCACACGCCAGTTCAAACAGGGTGAAGAAAGCTAACACGTCCTGCCCTTCCTTGTAGATGGGAAAAAGTTTTCGGTCAAGGCGGCTGCCTTTAAACTCTGGGCGCTGCTCCTGGACCTGAAGCTGTAATTTATATGCCTCTGTCTGCAGTTTTAACGTCTCCAGATGTTGCTTCTGAGCCTGTCTCTGCTGTTTCATAAAGTCCTGCATGGCCCTTTTCCATTCTTCCATGCTGTCCTCCCCTTGATCGCTGCCGCTGTCACTATCCAGTGGCTGGGTCATCAGAGGAATAGCCACCGGTCCTGGAGCAATAGGGCTAGGGCTGGAGCCAGCCGCCACTGCAACCCCTGAAGCTGAGCCTCCGGCTTCTTCCTCCTCCAGAGTGGCCTCCCCCAGCTGGGCAGCTATTTGTCCTTCATCGCCTTCCCAGCAGACCATTAGTTCTGTGCCTGCTAGCGGCGTCTCCATGGTCGCTCGTCCCCAACGCGGGCTAGGCACGGGTGTCTCCTTTTCTCCTGGCATCCTTACCTATCCAACTCCCAGTCGGTTTAGGGAAGCCTCCCAGAATTTACAACCTCGTAGCATTTGATGTTCCCTTTGTTATTTCCAAAGCTTGGCTCATAAATCCCAACCGCTGAACACCATGTCAAGAAAACGTAAAAAAACATCCTCTTGTCGTGGCAGGGTATTTCCCGCCCCGCCACCCAGTTCCCCAACCAAAACTGGCTTGAGCCAACGCTGGAAATAACCACACAGTATTTAAGGACCAAAGCAAGTTTATTTACACACCACTCTAAGTTAAGGCCTTGGTCAAAACAGACATCCTTATACACAGGCAATAGCAAAATAAGGGTTAGGTTATTGGGAGGGAAAGGAAGGGGAGGTTAGAAAGGAATGAGGTAGGTATGGTAGTAGCAGCACAAACAAACACAAGTCATAAAACAATTGGGTCCCCAATCAATTAGGCACACTTCTTAAAAGTGCTAAGCAACTCCAAACCGAGCAGGCTTATAAAACAATAAAATTCTAACTAACACCCGACTGAATCCGGCCGGACGGAGATCACCTCCTCACAGAGCCTCTGCCCCGAAGAGAGAGATGAAGGAACCGCCCTGAACCTTCATTTTTCTATCTTTTTTCCAGGCGGGCCTCCTAGCCTGGGAAATCAGTCCTCCCTAATTCTTTTCAGCTGAAGCTCGTTAGCTACAGCCACCTGTTTCTCCCGGGCTGGTACACGGCAAGATAACCAGCCCAGAACTATGTCAACAATTAGCTCCTCCAATTCCCTCCCCCCTTGAGCTCCAAGGTTCCCTGAAACCCTATGTCCTTCACAAAATCTACCTCCTCTCCATTTTTATCCTCTCAACAACAACCCTGTGAGGTAGGTCAGGCTGAGAGTCTGTGATTGGTCCAGTTAGCTTCCTGAGCGGCCCAGTTAGCTTCCATGGTTGAGTGGGGGACTAGAACCTGGACCTACCAACTCACAGTCCAAAAATTCTAGCCACTACACCATATTTATTGATTTTTCCCTCATTCATACAGAGAGAGAGAGAGAGAGAGAGAGAGAGAATTGATTATTGATTAACAAAAAAGGACTGAATATTAATGTATTCAGGAAGAATGTTGTTTCCCCCTTACTTTAAAATTGCAGTACTCCTCTTCCTATGTGTTCATGCTGTTACTATTGACTCTTGACATTCCTGTGGGCATTTTCATTATGGGCGGAGGCAAGGGCAGTTTGTAATAGTGTATCATATGGAAACAGTGTGCTTCTCTTCTTCATCCACCTTCAGGAAGAATCAGATGGAGGCACAAGAGGAGGAACTTTCATTCCATTTGGAACATTGAGCAAAATCCATCCATTTTGTTATTCTGGTTCTGCCTTAGGGAAAGAGCAATGGCGCTCTCTTGCAAGCTCATAGCATCCACTCTCCTTACAGTTTGCATGTTCCCGGTCATGCTTCTGGTGTGTGGTGTCATCCAGTATGCCAAAGTAGTCCTCCCTCCTGGAATGGAGCAACCATTAAAGATCTGCTGCTACCAAACTGGATTCCTCTCAATACTCCTTTGGGTAAGTTTTAATTATCTTTAGAGCTCGGAAGCCCATTGTGGAAATTTTATATACCAGGGTCTACCTTAGTAGTTCTACCACTGGCGATTAGAGCTCGATGGAACCTCCAGGTCCAGTGGTAGTCTACCTGCCTGTCTGTTAATGGGGAGCAAAAGAAAGGAAAAGCCATCACCTTTTCACCTCATTGTGAACTTCTTGGATTATTTGTGAACTTCTTGGGTTATGGAGTGCCTCTCCAGGTATGAGACCTCTGAAGCACTATGATCAACATCTGAGGCCTTCCTCTGAGAGCATCCTTCCATGAATTGTGTAGGATGGTAACTAAAGAGAGGACCTTCTTAGTGGTAAATGGTGGGAAATGACTGGGATTTTTTTAATGCTAGTTTGTGTATTGTGATCCTGGTAGTTTTATTTTTTTATTGTTCTTAACTGTTTCAAACTGTGTGAGTGTGTGTGTTTAAAGATGTTATAGATTTTAGATTTTGTTTTGTCATGTTGTGAACATTCCAAAGAGCTTTGGCAATTGCCTAGTTTAGAAATGTAATGACTTAATGTCTTATGAATCATAGCCACTGTTGGAGTAAGGAGGATACTGAAGTCGTCTCATCTAGAAGTAACATTCTCAAGTTCTTATAAAGGGTTGGATACATTCACACTGGATAACTCCACCCACTGCTATTGCCACTGATCCATCAGGGCTCTTCTTATGTTTAATGGTGCTCATGCATGTATGTTTCAATGCAGGAATTTAGTGTCTTCTGATCTTCTTAACCAAAAATGGTGGAGAAATAAGAGGACAAGGCTATGGTCATTATGCCCTTGTTGTGGACTTCCCAGATGGGGAGAGATTTGTTCACATTTAAAGCAAATTTACCTAAGTTCACACTTTTGAGCCAAAACACAATTATCCTTTGATATTCACGCTCCTTTGAACTTTGTAGTGGAGTTCTCCAATCAAAACTGTATGCAAAAAAATCCATATTCTAAGGGACATAACTTAACGTAAATGTTAAGAATTACTTAACATAAATGTGCATATTAGGAAGCAATGCATAAAAAATGCATGTATTTTGAGAAATGCACAAAAATGTTTCCCTCTGTGGAAAACAGGATGCTGGAATAGATGGCCCCATGGCTGATGAAGCAGAGAAACATCGAAGTGATCTTGATTAGGGGTGTGCACTGGATCGGGTCTGATCCACGATCCGGAGCTGATCCACGGGAAATCGGATACAATTATCCAATTTCCGATCACCCTTCTGGATTATCTGATCTTTCCTGAACCGGTCCGGAAGGATCTGATCCAGTTCTGAAAAAAATTGGAGGTTCAGCAGGCGCCTGCTGGCACCCACTGCCACTTCCACTGGCGCCCGCCGATGGAAGCGGACAGCGGGGAGGGGGGGCTTACCTGGTGGGGCTGTCCGCTTCCATCGGCGGGTGCCAGCGGGTGCCCGCCAATGAAAGCGGACAGCCCCGCCAGGTAAGGATCACGGGGGGGGGGGCTTATCTGGCGGGGCGTCCTCCTCCTTCCATTGCCAGCTCTAACTTACTGTGAACTAGGCCTCGCGGTCTAGTTTACAGGAGAGAGCCAGGTCATCACCTGGCGCTCTCCTGTAAACTAGGCCGTGAGGCCTAGTTTGCAGTAGTTTAGAGCCAGCAACGGAAGGAGGAGGATGCCCCACCAGGTAAGGATTGTAGGGGGGGGCTTACCTGGCAGGCTTACCTGGTGGGCCTACCTGGCGGGGCTGTCCACTTCCATCGGTGGGAGTCATAAAGACTGTCCTCTTCCGACAGGCCTATCCAGATGAATTTTAGGATTTTTTTTAATGTTGTATTGTTCTCTTGTTTTTTAAAATTTTAACTGCTGTGATTTTTATGTTTATATTGTTGTTGTTCCCCGCCTCGATCTGGAGGGAGAGGCGGGTTACAAATAAATATTATTATTATTATTATTATTATTATGGAAGTGGACAGCCCTGCCAGGTAAGGATCGCGGGGGGGCTTACCTGCCCGGGCCATCTGCAATGGACAGCCCCGCCAGGTAAGAAGTGCGAGGGGGGAGGGGGGAGTTAGGCCCCACTCACCCACCCGCCTCAATGTTTTCCCCATAGACTTGCATTGAGGGAAAGCTTTCTTTCCACTAATGCAAGTCTATGGGGAAAACAAAAATGGTGGCCAATCCAAAAATTGAACGTCTGATTTTCGGATCGGGATCGAGCCTGATCCAGTCCGGGGGGGGGGGGGCTCCAATTTTGTCCAATCCTATCTGGGACAAAATTGGAGGTCCCGATCCGGGTCCCAATCCGATCCGGGGGGTCCCTGCACATCCCTAATCTTGAAAGGTTGCAGCGCTGGGCTGAAAACACAGAATGAAATTTAATAGGGATAAAGCCAAGTCCTGCACCCAGGGCAAAGGAACTAAATGCACAGTTACAAAATGGGGGATACTTAGCCCAGCAATACTACAAGTGAGAAGAATCTTGATGTTGTAGATCACAAGCTGAATATGAGCCAACGATGTGATGTGGCTGCACAAAAAGCAAATGCTCCTCTCCCCCCTCTCTTTGTTGTGAACAGGGGATTGTTTTAGAGAAACTGAGTCTCTACAATCGTTTAAGTTTTTTACGATTTGCAATGCAAGGATTACCAACCTTCAGGGATTCATCGCTCCACATTCAGAACAAGAAATTTGATGAGGTTCCCGTGAGGATTTATCAGCCTAAAAAAACAACCTCAACAAAACAGAAAGCTTTAATTTACTTCCATGGAGGGGCTGGTGTGTTTGGCAGCATTGGTAAGAAAAAAAAATCCATATTGATATGATGATTGAACAATTAGGTATAGTGTTCTTATTTGAATTAAGTAAAAATGGAAAAATCCTACTTGGTCATTTATTTCTTGTGGAGTTTAAATTTTCATTGAAAAAAGTGGGCTATCAGGGGGTTGGCCCCATTTACTCAAGAGTTAAAGGTGTGAATGGAAATGGCCTCTACGTCTGCCATTTACACAACCAGAGGGGGTGGGGTATGTCATTTCCAGAGCCTCCATTGTGGCACTCAGTGGAGGCTCTGGATGAAGGCAGGCACTTGGATTGTCATTCCATGAATGGGCTACAGTGATTGCCAGGGGCCAGGGAGGGGGGCAGAAGAAGCTCCCAGACACAGTTGGGCTCCCAGACACAGTTAGGCACCCATGACAACCCTAACTGCAATGGATGAGATGCTAGCTAGAGCAGTATCTTCAGTGCCATATCAGTTGTGCTTCGCTACTTGCTAGAGGTTGTAAACTGACCAACACTGCAATCAAGATATAGTTTGGGTGAGGGAGGAATGAGGAGATGCCCCTTCAAGCCCCAGCACTGGTTGGAGGAGGGGCTTATAGGGTGATATTAGCCCTCGGGGGCCCTCCTCTTGGCCTCTTTGAATCATGGCTCCCTCCCTCCCACCCTGTATGCAATGGGGGCTTTTTTACTGGTCACTTTTTCAACAGCTGAGCAGGACTTTTTGGCACAATTTTGGCACACAATCCCTTGCTGTGTGTCTTTCCAACAGCTTCACATTGTAATGCTATTTGGGCTGCATTCATAGAAGTAGAGCTTCCAAATAGCGAGAGGTACTGGTTCCCCTCTATTCGGCAGTGGTTAGGCCTCATCTTGAGTATTGTGTCATGTTCTGGGCACCACACTTCAAGAAGGATGCAGACAAGCTGGAGGGGTTTCAGAGGAGGGCAACGAGGCTGATCAGCGGTCTGGAAACAAAGTTTCCTACTGATTTGTTGGGGTGATGCAGGAAGCTCTGAATTAAGCCTCTGTACTTTACCCCACATTAGGGTGACCATATGAAAAGGACGGCAGGGCTCCTGCATCGTTAACAGGTGTATAGCAAAGGGAATTTCAGCAGGTGTCACTTGTCTGCATGCAGCACCTGGTGAAATTCCCCCTTCATCACAATAGTTAAATCTGCAGGAGCTGTGTTTTCTTTTGTACCTGGTCACTCTAGTATAGCTCCTGCAGCTTTAACTGTTGTGATGCAGCTAGACAGCCACCTGTCAGGGATGCTTTAAGACAGATTCCTGCATTGAGCAGGGGCTTGGACTCATAGGCCCCTTCCAACTCTACTATTCTTAGGTGCATTTGTTGGGTTTTTCTTTTGGTTCAATTGGCCACATTTTCCTAGGTAGGCTGGTTTGGGAGGGCTAAGTCTATCTAGATAAGGATGGTGATTACTCAGAGGCATAATTGGTGGTGACAGGTGATGGTTGAGGGCCTCCCACTGAGGGTTTTGTGGCCACAGTGGGGGGGATAAGGATTGCCTGTGGGGCCATATCCACTTGCCCAGGCCCCAGTGGGGTTGTGACAGGGGATGTCTCCCCTTTCCCTAAATGGGGAAATCCCGAGGGGGTGCCAATCCTATAATCGGCATCCAGGAGGCAAAGAATGTTTTGCCTGATTTCATTGACCACAGCTAATGCTGACATTGTGGAGTAGCCACCCAGGGATCCCCCTTGACAGAGCCAATTAATAAATGTGGCCCAATTTTTAATCCATATGGTTGTCTCATTATTGTCTCATCTCTTTCACTCACCAATGCTCATTTTCAGATAACTTTGAAAGAGTTATGCGGTATATTGCCAAAGAAGGTGATTCTTTGGTTGTCTCTGTTGGGTAAGTGCCTTCTAAACATGCCTTTTCCACACTGCAATTGCCCGTGAGAGCGGTGTGCTGGAATCTGTCCACCAGTCTCCTGCCAGATTTCTTCCCCTGCAAAAGCAGCTTCTGTGTTTCTGGCCTCTTTCTCAGGGTTCTTTAAGATTTCTTTTAAATGTCTTGTGGTGGTGGGTTGAGTTTCTTTGAGCACAGCAAGATAGCCGAGAGTACCATTACACTTTTGCTTTTTATTATGCATCTTTCCAAAGGTCACAGATTCACCAGCTAGATGCCTGCACATCCTCAACTGAAACACCCCCATGGCAGGAGCTGCACCAAGGCACCTTCCCTTTGGTTTTCCTTGAAACATGGGAAGCCAGGGAGCCTGCAGTGCAGACCACTGGAGTCTTTACTGTACAATGACAGACAATTTAGTCACATGCAAATCTCAGCCACCTGATAACTAAATTAAGCAGAAGTACCCTGTCTATGAGAATTTCACTGCAATTTCCTTTTCCTTTTCTTTTTCACCCTGAGAGCAATTTCTATTTGATCGAATTTGATTTGACTAGTTGGGATGTGGAAAAGAGGAACAATGTTTTGGCACAGCACTAGGTGATATATCTCCCACAGCAATCTCTTAGAGAAATCAACCATTCATGAACCATGGAAAATAGAGCTTTGCACAAGTGACCTCTCAAATTCTCCACAATAATTGTGGGTGGAGAAATGGGGGGGGGATTTCACTGAATTTCTCCAGTGGGAGGAGAAATTCTCCAACAATTCCTCACAGGTAGACAATGACATTGGCAATGGTTGTAGAACAGCTCCTTTCTTTTTTTTTTCCTACGGGTTTGGGGGGTTTGCACTCCCACTACAAGTGGCAAGAACTTCAACTGTGTTGGCAACCTGACCCCATTTTGCATCCACCACAATGCCTCATTGGGGAGGGAATGCAGCCACCACAAATGATAGTGAAGAAAATGTGTGTGGGGGGGAATTAGGGTGTAAGAAAAGAAAATCTTGAGACTTTGCTGAGAAAAAATGTCTTCTGAGGAACTTTGGCTCATATCCTGTTTGGTGTAAACCTGGCCCTGGAGTAACAATCTTTGTTCTCTTTAGATATGGTCTTGGACCAGAAAATCCTTATCCAAACCAGTATATCGAATGCCTAAAGGCCACTGTCCACTTTATGAAGCATGTTGAAGATTATCATGTAGATGCTTCCCGCATTTTCCTTAGTGGGGACAGCTTCGGAGCAAATTTAGCAACTTGGGTTTGCCAGGTGCTGGTGGACAGAAACGATCTCCCAAAAGTTCATGCTCAGGTTTTGCTCTATCCAGCTCTGCAAGCAATGGACTTCGATTTGCCTTCGTATCAGCAGAATGCCAGAGTTCCATTCTTGTGGAAGGAAATGGTTAGCTATTTTGGCTGCCTATTCCTCAACAAGAAGACATCCCTTGGAAGGGATATCCTGGAGGGTTGCCATGTTCCTGAGGATATGAGGCTGGAGCACAGGAAGTGGGTGAATGGAGACCTCATTTCTGAAGAATTTAAAGTCAGAGGCTATAAACCACGAGACCCAGCCTCATATGAATTTAAACCAAAGGTATACGAAGAATTGAAGCAAACGTTGACCTCAACATTTTCTCCACTTTTGGCTGAAGATGCCATCATCAGCAAGCTCCCACAGACATGCATTTTGACCTGCGAGTTTGACGTGCTCAGAGATGATGGGCTGCTGTATAAGAAACGCTTGGAGGACAATGGTGTGCCAGTAAAGTGGATCCACATTGAGAATGGTGTGCATGGAGCACTATTCTTTTTTGGCTATGGATTTTTTTCCCTTCCATCAGCACAACGGATTGTGCATGACATTGCAAAGTTTGTCAAAAACTTGTGAGGCAAAAAACAAACTTCACAGAATGTCCTCCAAATGTTCTCCGCTACGTTTGTTTGGTTCATGGCTTCTCTCTCTCTCTCTCTCTCTCTCTCTCTCTCTCTCTCTGTTACACTCAAGCACAAACAATACTCCTGAACAAAGTTAAATCGGGCCATTGTGGGGGAAGGTGGCCATATTGCATTATTGCTGCAGTCACCTGCAGTAACATCTCAAAAAAGAAAAAAATACAATCATAGGAAAAAAGTTGCCCACCCTTGTTCTTGGGGTACATAGAGATACATCACCCCCGAAATGGCAAGATCTTTGCAACAGTTTGAAACCACCACCCCTCCCCGTAAACGCACACACACCATCCTCTCTTATTCTGGGCTAATTCATCCCTGTACATCCTTTACTTTGCTGATGCACAGCTGTACAGCTTCAGTTTATAAAAATAGAGATCTGCTGCCTTCCCTGACCCTTTGCTCTAATGGGGTGAAATGAGGTGTGTGCTTCACCCCCTCAGAGCAAAGGATCAGGGAAGGCAGCAGATCCCTGTTTAAAAGGATAAAAGCTCCCTCCATAAATGTGCAGGGGTGAATTAATGCAGAATCAGAGTGGATGCTGTGCGTGTGTGTGTGTGTTTATAGGGGGATGGTTGAGGGGAAAACTTTTTAAAAAAATCTCTAACAATCAAGGCATGAACAGATCTGCTTTAAACTTGGCATGGCTAATACCCTAATTAAGTGCTATCGTGGTGCCAAGTTTCATCTCTTTATATTTAAACATGACAGAGATGCAAACATTGTTTTGATGATTCCCATAAGCTATAATGAAGTGCCTGACACTGTCAAACTTTGACAGCTGTCATTTTTTTTAAAAAAATCTAAAAATCAAGGGATGAACAGATATGATTTAAACTTAGCATAGCTAAACCCTACATAAGATCTATCACTATGCCAAGTTTCATCTCTTTATCTTTAAAACGGACGGAAATGTAAGCATTTTTGTTAATTCCCATAGTCTACAATGGGCTGTTTATTCCAACTTTTACAAAAATCCTAAAAATCAAGGCATGAATGGATCTGCTTCCAACTTGGCATGGCTAAATCCCTACTTAATAGTTATCACAGTGCCAAGTTTCATCTCTTTATCTTTATAAATGATGGCGCCGTATGAGTTTCGGTTAATTCCCATTGACTTTAATAGAGCAGTTATCCGAAAACAGCAGTTCTCCAAGGAGCAGAGAACCCGTTCAACAGAGCTCCGCTCTGAATTTTGGGGCAGAGCAGGCCCGCCCTGCACACCTGAGTTATGGAATGGTGGAAGTGAAATATTTTTCAATGTTTGACATCCCTAAATATCAGCGTGCAGTAACTTTGGCAAGATTTAATGTCTTGCCATCTGCTTTGTTACAGGGGAGGTTTCAGAAAATCAGTTTTTCTGATCGCCTATGACCCTGTGGAAGCAATGAAATTGAATCGGTTATCCACATTCTCCTCTGTTATTCATTTTATAGAGAGATTAATTAGAGAGAAATTGTTGCTTGACACTAGATTAGAAATTAATGCACTTCTTCGTTGCTTCAGGGCCACAGAGAACAGGGACACAATCGAGGCTTTTGCTAAATTCGTTTTGAGTGTTATGAGAATAAGGTCTCTCTAGAATTGATTTCACTGTATATTTCTTAAATTTGTATTTTTGCCCTACTCTTTGCATGTGTAAAGTCTGGTCAGTGAGTGTAATAAAGTTGATGATGATGGTGTTTTCTATTGCTCTTCATCTGACTGGGTGGGCTGTTTGATATTAAAAAAAGGAAACTTACACATTTGGCTAAAATGAAATTGAGCCAGGAGATGCACCATCACAATTTAGGCCTAAACACCCTCATGAATGAGTAAACTCCACTGAATACACTGTAGCATGTCTTACTATGTACATAGAATTTCACTTCACAAGAAAGCCTTTATGAAACATGGATAGTTACAAGTGTTTTACACCACTGTGCTATATACAAAAGATAGAGGAAGGAACCATATAGTAATATGGTGGGTATAATTGTGATTAAATAATATAAGTATTGTGCATTTGTTATTGAACAACAAATTACAATTGTTGTAGCTGATGGAATAATTATTATTCTTTGTTTATGAGATATCCAGGTTTTATCCCGGTTTATTAGTTCAACAAAACTAGGCTGACCCTATGAAAAGGAAGACAGGGCTCATGTAACTTTAACAGTTGTAGAGAAAAGGGAATTTCAGCCAGGGTCATTTGTATGCAATTAGTTCCTGGTGAAATTCCCTCTTCATCACAATAGTTAAAGTTGTAGGCACTATACTAGAGTGACCATATACAAAAGAAGGCAGGGCCCCTGCAACTTTAACAGTTGTGATGAAGAGGGGATTTCACCAGGAACTCATTGCATACAAATGACACTGGTTGTAATTCCCTTTTCTCTACAACTGTTAAAGTTACATGAGCCCTGTTCTCCTTTTCATAGGGTCAGCCTAAACAAAACCAATTTAAAGCAAAACATTCCTCCATTTAAACATTTCTCACTCATAGAGGGCAGCTGAATTCTTTCTTCAGCCTATGAAATGTTTCTTACAAACTACTCATGAATTTTCCAAAGAATCTAGAACCAAAAAATTCATCAGGGTCCATTTGTATTTTTCTATTTCCCCATAGAAGTGTGATGGGGAAAAATATTAACACCATCTATATATTTAAATATTAACCTTCAATGTGGGAGACAAAACAAAGCCCACAGGCACACAGCGAAAGCTTGCAGCATCCCATTCACCAGTGAGCAGCCATTTTAGGTGATAAGCTCATTGCCAGGTCTGAATGGGGCTGTGCTTCCTCTGAAAGCTCAGTTTCATAGTTCGGGGATACTCCTTGATCCATCACAGTTGCTGGAGTCCCAAGTGGTCATGGTGGCTCGGACGACCTTCTTCCATCTTCGGTTGGCTTGACAACTACAGCCTCTCCAGGACAGGGATAGCTTGGCCACAGTGGTACGGGCATTAGTAACCTCAAGACTGGATTACTGCAATGCACTCTATGTGGGGCTGTCCTTAAGGCTGTTCCGGAAGCTGGAGCTAGTGAAGAACGGAGCAGCTTGGCTGTTGTGAGAAGTTGACTCCCTTCAACATATCAATCCTTTGCTGAGGGAATTGCACTGGCTGACTATTGGCTATCGGGCCAGGTTTAAGGTTTTGGTGCAATTGTACAAAGCCATAAACAATTTGGGATTAGGATACCTGAGAAAGCACCTTCTCCCTTACCAACTTGCCCAATCACTGAGGTCATTGGAGGGCATGGGACCTTTGGCCCAATTGGAGCCCACCAGGTGAAAAGCCTTTAGTGTGGTGGCCCCTTCTCCTTGGGGCTCCCAGCCCTTGGAGGTCAGGTAGGCATCAACCGTAGGCTGCTTCTGGTGCATCCTGAAAACAACTCTATTTCGAGAAGCCTTCCTCAACTGACTAGCCACTGTTGTTGTTTTTTGTGGGTGGGTGGGAGTCCTTTATTTTAAATTGAACAATTTTAATTTGCTTTTTAAAACTTCTTTCTTTTTACTTTTTATACTTATGTTCACTGCTCTGGAATCTTTTTTATATATTGAGCAGTATATAAAAATTGTTAATATAATAATCAACCCCAAAACTGGACTACTGCAATGAGTTCTCTGTGGGGCTGCCCTTGAGGCTGCTCCAGAAGCTGGAGATGGTGCAGAACGCAGGAGTTTGGTTGTTATTAGGGATGTGCACTGACCCCCCGGATCGGATCGGATAGCGGATCGGAATCGGACCTGGGGGGTCGGATCGGATCGGATCGGATCGGAGGCTGGTCGGATCGGATCGGACCAGATGTCCGATCCGGATCGGACGCCATTTTGAATGCTTTTTCCCATAGCCAAGTATTGTTTTACAAAAACGCCTATAACTTTTTCATTTTTAAATATAGAAGGATGAATCTTGGGGACATTGTAGACTGGTTAGGGATAGTTATCTGTGAGAAATTTCAGAAAGATTGATGCATGCATTTTGTGGCAATTAATTTTTTAATAAATACCCAGGAATGCTTATAACTTTGTCATTTTTAAAGTTACAAACATGAAACTTTGCCACATTGTAGGTGGTACCTTGGGACCTATGTGTGTGAAATTTCAGAAACATAGGTGCTTGCCTTGTGTGGCAATTAATTTTAGAAAAATGGGTAGTAGTGGGGTAAATACAGTTACGCCTCCCATGCAATGATTCCCTATGGGAAAGTGCAATGCAATGATTCCTTATGGGAAAGTACTGTCCAATGAATCCCTATGGGCAAGTGCTGTCCAATGAATCCCTCATTGTTTCAAAAATTAATTGCCACACCAGGCAAGCACCAATGTTTCTGAAATTTTACACACATATCAAGTGAAGTGTTCCCTGTAATGTGCCCAAGTTTCCTGTTTGTATCTTCAAAACTAAAAAAATGGGAGGCGTAACTGTATTTACCCCACTACTACCCATTTTTCTAAAATTAATTGCCACACAAGGCAAGCACCTATGTTTCTGAAATTTCACACACATAGGTCCCAAGGTACCACCTACAATGTGGCAAAGTTTCATGTGTGTAACTTTAAAAATGACAAAGTTATAGGTGTTTCTTTCCTCATTGTTTCAAAACTTAATTGCCACACAAGGCAAGCTCCAATGTTTCTGAAATTTCACTCACATATCAAGGCAAGTGGTATCTGTAATGTGCCCAAGTTTCCTGTTTGTATCTTAAAAAATAAAAAATGGGAGGTGTAACTGTATTTACCCCACTACTACCCATTTTTCTAAAAATTAATTGCCACACAAGGCAAGCACCTATGTTTCTGAAATTTCACACACATAGGTCCCAAGGTACCGCCTACAATGTGGCAAAGTTTCATGTTTGTAACTTTAAAAATGACAAAGTTATAGGCATTCCTGGGTATTTATTAAAAAATTAATTGCCACACAAGGCAAGCACCTATGTTTCTGAAATTTCACACACATAGGTCCCAAGGTACCACCTACAATGTGGCAAAGTTTCATGTGTGTAACTTTAAAAATGACAAAGTTATAGGTGTTTCTTTCCTCATTGTTTCAAAAATTAATTGCCACACAAGGAAAGCTCCAATGTTTCTGAAATTTCACACACATATCAAGGCAAGTGGTACCTGTAATGTGCCCAAGTTTCCTGTTTGTATCTTCAA
This sequence comes from Anniella stebbinsi, assembly GCA_029215795.1. Classification (NCBI taxonomy): domain Eukaryota; kingdom Metazoa; phylum Chordata; class Lepidosauria; order Squamata; family Anniellidae; genus Anniella; species Anniella stebbinsi. The sequence continues at coordinate 410,564,605 of JARDYH010000001.1, read as the reverse complement.
AAATAAAAAAATGGGAGGCATAACTGTATTTACCCCACTACTACCCATTTTTCTAAAAATTAATTGCCACACAAGACAAGCACCTACGTTTCTGAAATTTCACACACATAGGTCCCAAGGTACCCCCTACAATGTGGCAAAGTTTCATGTGTGTAACTTTAAAAATGACAAAGTTATAGGCATTCCTGGGTATTTATTAAAAAATTAATTGCCACAAAATGCATGCATCAATCTTTCTGAAATTTCTCACAGATAACTATCCCTAACCAGTCTACAATGTCCCCAAGTTTCATCCTTCTATCTTTAAAAATGAAAAAGTTATAGGCGTTTTTGTAAAACAATACTTGGCTATGGGAAAAAGCATTCAAAATGGCATCCGATCCGGATCGGACCTCATCGGATCGGATCGGATCGGATCGGAGGTTGGTCGGATTGGATCGGATCGGATCGGATTTTCCCGATTTTGGGTCGGATCGGATTCGGATCGTGGATCGGATCCGATCCGATGCACACCCCTAGTTGTTATCAGTTGCTGCCCCTTTTTAGCATGCAACTCCTTTGCTGAGAGAACTGCACTGGCTGCCTATTGGCTACTGGGCCAGGTTTAAGGTTTTGGTACTAGTGTACAAAGCTCTAAACAACTTGAGACTAGGATATTTGAGAGGGCGCCTTCTCCCTTACCAACCTGCCCAATCAAAGGGCATGCACCTGGTGGTCCCACATGAACATATGGCCTGACTGGAGTCCATCCATAGAATAGCCTTCGGTGTGGTGCTTCTTTTCTTTGGAATCCCCTGCATGGCCTCTGACGCCTTCGGAAAACAACTCTATTCCAGGAAGCATTCTTTAATTGACCAGCCATGAATTTTACTGGCATTTTGTTCTTAAAAGAACAATTTTAATACGGTGCTTTAATCTTTTGATTTTTTTACTGTTGTACCCTTATGTTCATCACTCTGGAATCTCTTGTAGATGTCAAGTGGTATTCAAATGTTTTAAATACCTGTATATACACATCCATACATTTTGCAAAAAAAAAAAGTAAGCTTTTTATGTAAATCACCATTTTGCAAGAAAAAAAAGCAGCCGTAAATAGTGTCTTTTAAGCAAAATTTCAGGCTTAAATGGTTTAATCGTGCAAAATGGTGATTTGTATTAAAAGGTGACCTGCGGTTTTTCATAAAATGGTGACTTGCGGGTAAACAGGGATCCCCAATTCAGTCAAGCACAGGGGCCCATGAACTGGGTTTTTTTTTCGGGGGGTGGGGGTAGCAAACTGATAATAATTCACTGAGCTCGATCCCCAACTTGGATTCATCTGACATCCCTACTTGTAATTCAGAAAGATACAAATACATTCATTCTGTCATTTAGTTCTGCAGGAGATAGGGGGTGGAGTATATGGATCCAGAATGTTTCCCATTGAGGCAATAACAGATCTAGATTAATTTTTCTATAAGGGACAGATGGAATTCATTCCATTGCAAAAACAACCACAACAACAACAACAACAAAGTCTGAAGGTGCATGATGGTATTCCCAAAAAGTATGTTGGCAATGGAGCCTCTATATACCTTTTTCAGGTTTTACTTTTATGATAAATAATCCTTAATCTGAGTGATGCAGTTTATAATTGCTTCCCAGGTTTTACAATCTAGGCCATCAATTAATCCAACGACAATGCTATGATCGTATCACATGAAGTATTCAGCATTGCAGATGTCATGATCAGGCATGCTCATCTTAGTTTGGGGGAAGGAGTTTCAGGCTATCAATGAGAATCAGATTCTGAACCAGAGAAACAGGACTAGAAATTTACCAGCCTACACAGGAAGCAGGGGAGGTGATTCTCCCAGGCTCTTCACCAGAACTCATCAGTGAAAAAATTAACAACTCAGAGTCTGTGGGAACTCAGCAATCCTCAGAGGGGGAAGGGACTTCGAAGTTGAACAATTCCAGAGTCCGCCACAGACTCTGAGTTGTTAACATCTATCCTCACAACAACCCTGTGAGGTGGATCAGCCTGAGAGTCTGTGACTGGCCAAAGCCACCCAGTGAGCTTCCATGGTCAAGTGGGGCCTAGAATCTGGATCTCCCAACTCCCAGTCCAAGACTCAAAGCCACTATGATGTATGCATTGAATTCTCCCACATAGAGAGAGAGAGAGAGAGAGAGAGAGAGAGAGAATGAATTGATTAAATAAAACAGTACTGAATATTAATTTATTTAGGAAGAAAGTTGTTTCCCCCTCACTATGGTTGCAGAGTATCTCCTCTTCTTCTCCATGTGTCAATCAATCAATCAATCAAGGTTATTATGGTAAATAACCAGCATATCAGAACAAATTCACAATAAAATACAGATTAAAAAACAGTAAAATACAGTTAAAACTGAGAGATTAAAAGTCAAACTATACAAGCACCAACAGAAGAAAATATGAGAAACTCAAAATGTAGAATGTTCAATGATGTTGATTTATTGCCTCTCTATGACAGATAATGGCTGCTGCACAAAATCTAGCCACTTAAGCTGTGACCTGAAAGTTAAGATCTGACAAGAGGTACTCGAGGTAGAATTCATCCAGCCTACCTGGATATTTTTGTATCAGTGGGGTTATAAGAGAGGATCTGAGGTCTTGATAAAAGTTGCTGTCGTGACCCACTGTCTCTACTTCTCCCATCTCACACGGGCAAATCCGTTGACTATAAGGGATCTTTTTGAATCTACCTTCCAACAGTGTAGACGGTAAGTCATTAAACTTTTCTAACATAAATGCCTTTCTGAGTTTGGGGATGGTCAAATTTATCAAATAGTTAGCAGATGCGAATGACCCTCTAGTATCCCTAAAAGCAGGATTTTGAGCTGCTCAATTTAGGGTGTGTTTACAATGTTACTATCTAATCCTGAACTTCCTGGGGCTGTTTTCGTTAAAGGAGGAGGCAAGGACAGTTTGTAATTAGGGATGTGCACTGACCCCCCGGATCGGATCGGATAGCGGATCGGAATCGGACCTGGGGGGTCGGATCGGATCGGATCGGATCGTGTGTCGGATCGGATCGGATCCGATTCCGATCCGCGGATCGGATTTTCCGATCCGGATCGGACGCCATTTTGAATGCTTTTTCCTATAGCAAATTATTGTTTTACAAAAACGCCTATAACTTTTTCATTTTTAACGACAGAAGGATGAAACTTGGGCACATTGTACACTGGTTAGGGATAGGTATCTGTGAGAAATTTCAGAAAGATTGGTGCATGCAGTTTGTGGCAATTAATTTTTTAATAAATAACATGGAATGCCTATAACTCGGTCATTTTTAAAGTTACACACATGAAACTTTGCCACATTGTAGGTGGAACCTTGGGACCCACGTGTGTGAAATCCCAGAACCGTGGGTGCTTGCCTGGTGTGGCAATGAATTTTTGAAAAATGGGTAGTAGTGGGGTAAATGCAGTTATGCCTCCCATGTTTTTATTTTTAAAGATACAAACAGGACACTTCGGCACATTACAGGGAACACTTCCCTTGATATGTGTGTAAAATTTCAGACAGCTAGCTCCAGGCATGTGTTGGCAATGAATTGTTGAAAATTGGGTAGCAGTGGGGTAAAATACAGTTTTGCCTCCCATTTTTTTATTTTCAAAGATACAAACGGGAAACTTTGGCACATTGCAGGGAACACTTCACTTCAAATGTGTGTGAAATTTCCGGAAGCTAGGTGCAACATTTTAGTGGGAAACGAACGTTTATTCATGGCATTTCACATGGGATTTATGGGTTGGTTTTAAGAGCTACAAACCTCTAACTCGCTCACATGGCACAGGACCTATGCCCGCTCAAACGCTGGAAATTTAACAAACTTTGGTGCAATGCTTTAGTGGGAAAACAAAGGTTTATGCATGGCATTTCACATGGGATTTATGGGTTGGTTTTAAGAGCTACAAACCTCTAACTCGCTCACATGGCACAGGACCTATGCCCGCTCAAACGCTGGAAATTTAACAAACTTTGGTGCAATGCTTTAGTGGGAAAACAAAGGTTTATGCATGGCATTTCACATGGGATTTATGGGTTGGTTTTAAGAGCTACAAAACTCTAACTCGCTCACATGGCACAGGACCTATGCCCGCTCAAACGCTGGAAATTTAACAAACTTTGGTGCAATGCTTTAGTGGGAAAACAAAGGTTTATGCATGGCATTTCACATGGGATTTATGGGTTTGTTTTAAGAGCTACAAACCTCTAACTCGCTCACATGGCACAGGACCTATGCCCGCTCAAACGCTGGAAATTTAACAAACTTTGGTGCAATGCTTTAGTGGGAAAACAAAGGTTAAACTTTATTATTTTAAACCTTCAGGAAGGGGACATTGCCTGCCTGGTGTGGATTGGTAATGAGGGAAGAAAGTTTCACTTATTCATTTGTAAAATGTAAAGTGATTGTAAATTGCTTTAGGGACCCATACATTTACATGACAAGACAGGTGTTGGTTGCAGGAATGCTACCAAATGCACTAGTAGCTAATCCCAGGTAATAGCTATTCAGATCCTAGCTAATAGCTATTATTCAGATCCTAGCCTGGGAAGGGATCTTGCAGGATAAGTGATTGTTCTTTTCTTGTGTACTATGTAATTCTAAACCAGAAGGCTGCTTTGATGTAGAGCCAATCCACATGGTCTCTTGCAGCACCTAGTATTATTTATTTCTCCTTCCACAGCAGAATCTGGAAGGCGGGCAGGCAGGCTGGCATTTAATGGGCAAAGTCCAACAGCGGCATTGGGGACTGGGTGACATTCTCCTTGAGGGCGAATGCCAAGTCCCATGGCTTGTGCGAGGAGGGCGGCTTGCTCTCTTTGCAGGAAGGATCTGGGAGGCGGCAGGCGGCATCAGCAGCGGGCGGGCAGGCTGGCATTTAATGGGCAAAGTCCAACAGCGGCTTTGGGGACTGGGTGACATTCTCCTTGAGGGCGAATGCCAAGTCCCATGGCTTGTGCGAGGAGGGCGGCTTGCTCTCTTTGCAGGAAGGATCTGGAAGGCGGCAGGCGGCATCAGCAGCGGGCGGGCAGGCTGGCATTTAATGGGCAAAGTCCAACAGCGGCTTTGGGGACTGGGTGACATTCTCCTTGAGGGCGAATGCCAAGTCCCATGGCTTGTGCGAGGAGGGCGGCTTGCTCTCTTTGCAGGAAGGATCTGGAAGGCGGCAGGCGGCATCAGCAGCGGGCGGGCAGGCTGGCATTTAATGGGCAAAGTCCAACAGCGGCTTTGGGGACTGGGTGACATTCTCCTTGAGGGCGAATGCCAAGTCCCATGGCTTGTGCGAGGAGGGCGGCTTGCTCTCTTTGCAGGAAGGATCTGGGAGGCGGCAGGCGGCATCAGCAGCGGGCGGGCAGGCTGGCATTTAATGGGCAAAGTCCAACAGCGGCTTTGGGGACTGGGTGACATTCTCCTTGAGGGCGAATGCCAAGTCCCATGGCTTGTGCGAGGAGGGCGGCTTGCTCTCTTTGCAGGAAGGATCTGGAAGGCGGCAGGCGGCATCAGCAGCGGGCGGGCAGGCTGGCATTTAATGGGCAAAGTCTCTCCTTTCCCGGGCACTGTGGCAGTGAGAGTGCCATAGGCTGCAAAAGAAGAAGGGGGGGGAAAAAGAATGAATATTAGTTGACCACTTCAACACAACCAGCTCCCTTCCACCCAGGATTGCCCTTCCTGAGTGCCCACGCCAAAGCAGGCACACGGGGCTGCCTGCTCACTCGGAAGTTAGCAGGCAGACAGCCAACCTTCAGTTAGGTGGAAGGTGCCCCCCCCCATTCACAGAACACTTACCGTAGTCCTCCTGAGGGCGTTGTTGATAAGATGCCACTTCCAGGCGGGCAGTGACGGGCAGGTGGGCAGTCTGCATTACCGTCTCTCCTGGGCACTGTGGCAAAGAGTTCCATAGGCTGCAAAAGAAGAAGGGGGGGGGGAAGAATATGAGGAAAATGATACTTTTCCACCACTGGCTCCCTCCCACCCAAGACTGGCATGTGCCCGTCCTGAGTGCCCACGCCCCAGCAGGCACACGGGGCTGCCTGCTTGCTTACTCGTGGGTAAGCTCTCTGACAGGCTCTTACCAGAGTCGTGCGGGCGACGTGAATCGATGGGCCACCTCCATGCGGCCGTGGCTGGGGCAGATGGGCAGTCTGGATTCACGGGTACGCTTTGCGCAGTGGCGAAGAGTTCCATAGGCTGCAAAAGAAGGAGGGGGGGGGGGAAAAGAATTAACATGAGATAAATCATACTTTTCCACCATTGGCTCCCTCTCACCCAGGACTGGCATCTGCCCGGTCCTGAGTGCCCACGCCCCAGTAGGCACACGGGGCTGCCTGCTCACTCGGAAGTTAGCAGGCAGACAGCCAACCTTCAGTTAGGTGGAAGGTGCCCCCCCCCATTCACAGAACACTTACCATAGTCCTGAGGGCGTTGAGGACTCGGTGAGATTCTCCTGGAGGACCCCTAGTCCCATGGCTTGTGCAAGAAAGGCGGCTGGCCCGCCTCGCAGGAACGATCTGGAAGGCGGCAGGCGGCATCAGCAGCGGGCGGGCAGGCTGGCATGTAATGGGCAAAGTCTCTCCTTTCCCGGGCACTGTGGCAGTGAGAGTGCCATAGGCTGCAAAAGAAGAGGAGGGGGATAATGAATATTACATAAATACTTTTATACTGCAAAAGAAGAAAGGAAAATAAATAAAGATTTGTATTAATTAATACATGCAAGTCCTAGTAACTAGTCTCCCACCGGCACACTTCTCTGGTTTGTGATGCAATCCTCTTTCTCCTGCACCCCTCCCTTTCTAAATCACTCTTCTGAGCCCATTGTTAGAGGGATTGGCTATCCTTTTGTGTCTGGCAGGACACAGCTTACCGGATCATTAGAGAATCACCATTTCTTTTGTCCTTGGGTTATTCATTCACTCCTAATAGCACCCTACGTTAGGCTGACCAGATCAAATCCAGGTCAGGGTTCCTAACTTCAGCAGTTGTAGAGAAAAGGGAATTTCTGCCAGTGTCATTTGTATGGAATTAGTTCCTGCTGAGATTCCCTCTTCATCACAACAGTTAAAGGTGCAGGGGCCCTGCCTTCTTTTCTATATGGCCACTCTGCCTGCACTCTTACCTGAGTCGTAGGGGCGACGTGAATCGAGGGGCCACCTCCATGCGGCCGTGGCTGGGGCAGATGGGCAGTCTGCTTGCTTACTCGGAAGTAAGATCTCACACTGCCCCACTTCTGGACACTCTCAGGTGTCCCTGCGTTGACTGCACACACTTACCTTATTCGTGCGGCGGCTGTGGATCGGAGGACTCCAGTGGCACATAGGCTCCTCCAGGCAAAGTCCCAGTGGCACAGGCTCCTCCAGGCAAAGTCCCAGTGGCATAGGCTACTCCAGGCAAAGTCACATTGGCACAGGGTCCTCCAGGCAAAGTCACAGTTTGGCACAGCTCCCTCCAGGCAAAGTCACATTGGCACAGGGTCCTCCAGGCAAAGTCACAGTTTGGCACAGCTCCCTCCAGGCAAAGTCACATTGGCACAGGGTCCTCCAGGCAAAGTCACATTGGCACAGGGTCCTCCAGGCAAAGTCCCAGTGGCATAGGCTCCTCCAGGCAAAGTCACGTTGGCACAGGGTCCTCCAGGCAAAGTCACAGTTTGGCACAGCTCCCTCCAGGCAAAGTCACATTGGCACAGGGTCCTCCAGGCAAAGTCCCAGTGGCATAGGCTCCTCCAGGCAAAGTCACGTTGGCACAGGGTCCTCCAGGCAAAGTCACAGTTTGGCACAGCTCCCTCCAGGCAAAGTCACATTGGCACAGGGTCCTCCAGGCAAAGTCACAGTTTGGCACAGCTCCCTCCAGGCAAAGTCACGTTGGCACAGGGTCCTCCAGGCAAAGTCACAGTTTGGCACAGCTCCCTCCAGGCAAAGTCACATTGGCACAGGGTCCTCCAGGCAAAGTCCCAGTGGCATAGGCTCCTCCAGGCAAAGTCACGTTGGCACAGGGTCCTCCAGGCAAAGTCACAGTTTGGCACAGCTCCCTCCAGGCAAAGTCACATTGGCACAGGGTCCTCCAGGCAAAGTCACAGTTTGGCACAGCTCCCTCCAGGCAAAGTCACATTGGCACAGGGTCCTCCAGGCAAAGTCACAGTTTGGCACAGCTCCCTCCAGGCAAAGTCCCAGTTTGGCACAGCTCCCTCCAGGCAAAGTCACAGTTTGGCACAGCTCCCTCCAGGCAAAGTCCCAGTGGCACAGGCTCCTCCAGGCAAAGTCACATTGGCACAGGGTCCTCCAGGCAAAGTCACAGTTTGGCACAGCTCCCTCCAGGCAAAGTCCCAGTTTGGCACAGCTCCCTCCAGGCAAAGTCACAGTTTGGCACAGCTCCCTCCAGGCAAAGTCCCAGTGGCAGAGGCAAAGTCCCAGTGGCAGAGGCAAAGTCCCACTGGCAGAGGCAAAGTCACAGCTGCATGGGCACCTCCAGGCAGGCAGGCGGGCGGGCAGGCAGAGGCGGGCATGATGCCAGGCGCTTGCACATTGCACAAGTAAGCAATAGAACCGTGAGACCAGCCCACGCATTCCGGCTACTTCACAATGGCGGCAACCTAGCAGGCAGGCAGGCAGGCAGGCAGGCAGAGGCAGAGGCAGAGGCGGGCATGATGCCAGGCGCTTGCACATTGCACAAGTAAGCAATAGAACCGTGAGACCAGCCCACGCATTCCGGCTACTTCACAATGGCGGCAACCTAGCAGGCGGGCAGGCAGGCAGGCAGGCAGGCAGAGGCAGAGGCAGAGGCGGGCATGATGCCAGGCGCTTGCACATTGCACAAGTAAGCAATAGAACCGTGAGACCAGCCCACGCATTCCGGCTACTTCACAATGGCGGCAACCTAGCAGGCGGGCAGGCAGGCAGGCAGGCAGGCAGAGGCAGAGGCAGAGGCGGGCATGATGCCAGGCGCTTGCACATTGCACAAGTAAGCAATAGAACCGTGAGACCAGCCCACGCATTCCGGCTACTTCACAATGGCGGCAACCTAGCAGGCGGGCAGGCGGGCAGGCAGGCAGGCAGGCAGAGGCAGAGGCAGAGGCGGGCATGATGCCAGGCGCTTGCACATTGCACAAGTAAGCAATAGAACCGTGAGACCAGCCCACGCATTCCGGCTACTTCACAATGGCGGCAACCTAGCAGGCGGGCAGGCGGGCAGGCAGGCAGGCAGGCAGAGGCAGAGGCAGAGGCGGGCATGATGCCAGGCGCTTGCACATTGCACAAGTAAGCAATAGAACCGTGAGACCAGCCCACGCATTCCGGCTACTTCACAATGGCGGCAACCTAGCAGGCGGGCAGGCAGGCAGGCAGGCAGGCAGAGGCAGAGGCAGAGGCGGGCATGATGCCAGGCGCTTGCACATTGCACAAGTAAGCAATAGAACCGTGAGACCAGCCCACGCATTCCGGCTACTTCACAATGGCGGCAACCTAGCAGGCAGGCAGGCAGGCAGGCAGGCAGGCAGGCAGAGGCAGAGGCAGAGGCGGGCATGATGCCAGGCGCTTGCACATTGCACAAGTAAGCAATAGAACCGTGAGACCAGCCCACGCATTCCGGCTACTTCACAATGGCGGCAACCTAGCAGGCAGGCGGGCAGGCAGGCAGGCAGGCAGAGGCAGAGGCAGAGGCGGGCATGATGCCAGGCGCTTGCACATTGCACAAGTAAGCAATAGAACCGTGAGACCAGCCCACGCATTCCGGCTACTTCACAATGGCGGCAACCTAGCAGGCGGGCAGGCGGGCAGGCAGGCAGGCAGGCAGAGGCAGAGGCAGAGGCGGGCATGATGCCAGGCGCTTGCACATTGCACAAGTAAGCAATAGAACCGTGAGACCAGCCCACGCATTCCGGCTACTTCACAATGGCGGCAACCTAGCAGGCGGGCAGGCGGGCAGGCAGGCAGGCAGGCAGAGGCAGAGGCAGAGGCGGGCATGATGCCAGGCGCTTGCGCATTGCACAAGTAAGCAATAGAACCGTGAGACCAGCCCACGCATTCCGGCTACTTCACAATGGCGGCAACCTAGCAGGCGGGCAGGCGGGCAGGCAGAGGCAGAGGCAGAGGCGGGCATGATGCCAGGCGCTTGCGCATTGCACAAGTAAGCAATAGAACCGTGAGACCAGCCCACGCATTCCGGCTACTTCACAATGGCGGCAACCTAGCAGGCGGGCAGGCAGGCAGGCAGAGGCAGAGGCAGAGGCGGGCATGATGCCAGGCGCTTGCGCATTGCACAAGTAAGCAATGAAACCGTGAGACCAGCCCACGCATTCCGGCTACTTCACAATGGCGGCAACCTAGCAGGCGGGCAGGCGGGCAGGCAGTTTTTTAAATCATATAGCCAAAATAAACACAACACACAGTGACAGCCCTGCAAGGCTGCCACATAAGTCCAAAAGACACAGTCAGAAACAGTGTGGGATGCTGCTTGTCATCCACTCAATGTAGGAGCCTGGAAGAGGAATCCTATCGCGTCCTTCGTTCATAGTCAGAGAGGTGCATGCGTTCCTTGGCGATAAAATTAAGCCTTCTTCTTATCCAAAGTTCTCATGAGCCTCTGACGTGGTCTTACAAGAAGAAACGCCCATGGAAGTGTGGGACCTTACAGAAGGCCTGGAGGGAGCCATCGGAGTCCAATTTCAGAGGCACACGTGCAAGCACATTGGTTCAAGTCAAACAACATAGAATGTGTGAGATGCTTGTGCATCCCCTCAATGTAAGAGGCTAGGAGAAGAAACTAGATCCCTTCGCGATCCATCGTTCAGAGTTGAGTTACTGAGCTGTAAACAACACAGCCAGTAAATTAAAGTAAAGAAAATTAATTAACCGAAAATAAGAATTAAAAAATCAAGGGCCTGCCGGTGCCTGCCCAAAGGTGTGGGATGGATGGGGGGTGCCTGCCAATTACTCCCCCGCGGGCATGAGGGTGGGGTATCCCAGCAGGGGCAGATTGACCTTGAGGAAGACCAGCTGCTCCACAATCTCAGCGTCCAAGCGAGAGCGGTGGGGTGTGACCACGTCGCCCGCCATGGAAAACACCCGCTCGCTTGGAACGCTGGACGGTGGGCAGCTGATTCTGTCCATGGCCACCCGCGCCAGATCAGGCCACATCTGGCGCCGAGATGACCAGTAGGCCAGGGGTTCGATGGAGCCGTCCTCCATCTGCTCCGCCAGGTAACGCTGCACTGCTGCTGCAGCGTCATCCTGGCGGCGGCTGGGTTGAGTGCCTCTATGCCCAACCGCAGCCTGCAAAGCCTTGTCCCAAAACCCCTGGCCTGTCCCCCTGCTGGGTGTGGTGGTGCCGCCGCTGCTGGTGGTGCTCAGCGGACTTAGCGCCTGGGCTTCGGTGGGCTCCTCCTCTGCCTGCCCAATCCTGGCATCCCGGGCCGCCCGAACGTCCATCACCAGCATTTCCACCCAACCTGCCCGGGAAGTCTGCCCACATAACCCATCCTTGATGCGCGGGTCGCACATGGTGGCCAACATGTACTGCCTCTCGTTGTAGAGAGGCTGGACCCGGCGGGATAGGCTTTCCCTCAGCCTCGTCACCACTTCCCGCACCTCTGGCAGGAAGCGCCTGCCGGTGACGGCATCCCCGGCCTCCAGAAACTCGCCCATCTGATTCTGGAGATGCCTGGCCACGGGGAGCACCTGGCTGAGAAGGGCAGTGCTGCTGCTCAGGGTCTCGGTGGCCTCAAGGAACGGCTTGAGGACCACCAGAAGCTGGGACATGGCCTCCCACTGCTGCCTGGACAGTGGGGCCTGGATGCCAATGTCCCCGACCCTGAACATCTCGTGGACAACACGCTGTTGCTCCACCATACGCTCGAGCATGTGGTAGGTGGAGTTCCAACGTGTTGCCACGTCCTGCACTAGCCGGTGCTGCGGAAGTCCCAGCTCCTGCTGCTTCTCCCGCAGCAACCGACTGCCCTTCACGCTGTGGTGGAAATGCCCAGCCACCTTCCTGCAGCTCTCTAGGAGATTACGGATTTGGGGAGGGAGAGGGGCCTTGCTGCCTCCAAGGCCATCCCTGACGACCAGGTTGAAGACGTGCGCGATGCAGCGGATGCCCTCAAATCCGCCATCGCGCACCGCCTTCAGCATATTGGCTCCCCCGTCCGTGACCATGTAACCGCGGGTGTGCTGGTGCCCGCCCAGCCACCCTGCCACCATGCGGTTCATGGCCTCCGTAATCTCCTCCGCCGTGTGGGACTGGTCCATGACTGCGGTATGAAGGAGGGCCCAGCGGCAGCCCTCCTTCCCAGTCCCAGAAGTCCTGGGTGCTTCCTGCCCTGAGGCTCCCCACCAGTGAGCCGTCAGGGACAGGTAAGCGTGCACTCCTCCTTCGCTGGACCAGATGTCCGAAGTGAAGTGCACCTTCTGTGCCTCTGCCTGGCACAGACGACCCAGAACTAACTCCCTGCATGCCTGGTACAGGGAGGGCACCACACGCCTGCTCAGGGTGGTGCGACACGGCGGCTTGTAGTATGGAACCACAAGAGCCATCAGCCTCTTGAAGCCTGCGTTCTCGACGAGGCTGAATGGCTGGTCATCCAACGCCACCATCTCACCGATGCAATTGGTGATCTGGTTGGGCGCTGGAAAACGCCACCTTGTGGCTCCATACTTCCCCCACCCCATCTCTTCCATGGTGGCCTGGCGAAGCCTCTTGGGGATGGGAGGTCGAGAGCTGGCAGAAGTTGCAGGAGCCTTCTGCTTGCCCTTGCCGCTAGCACCAGTCTGCTGCGAGGTGCCCGCCTCGGTCCCAAGCAAAACAGACTGGTGGTGCCTCTGCATGTGGCGGGTGAGGTTCGTGGTGGTGAAGTGGCCTGGCATTTTTCCCCTGCTCACTGACATCTTGCAGTGGCGACAGACAGCAAAGCGGGAATCCACTGCCACCTCAAAGTGGTCCCACACCTTGCTTGCCTGTCGCTTCTGGGGTGACACAGACGGCCTGCCGGCGCCTTCGCTCTGTGGTGTCACCTCAGGAGCAAGGGAATGAGTGGAAGAGAGGACGGATTGTGGAGAGTAAGTCTCTGGTGCTGCCTGCTCTTCCTCTTGCCCCACATCAGAGTCCTCCTTCTCACTCTGAACCTCGCTGACTTCCACAAGATCTGGGAAAAGATCAGTCAGCGGGTTCACAGGCTCACCCACCAAAGAAGGAGCTGGATAATATAGTGCTCCTTCTTCATGCCCACTGCTGCTCCCAGCACCTGCCTCATGTTGCTGAAAGAGTGCCCTGCAGGCACTACTTTGAGTTGCCTCTGCCTGCTTCTGCTGCCCCAGTGGAGAACGCCTCAGTTTAACTGGGGGTGTGGAAGTAGGCTGCCTGCTGCTGGTCCCAGCAGCAGCAGCAGCAGCGCCATGCCCAGAGCGGCCTCTCCCAAATGCTGCCTTGGGAGCACCCCCCCTTTGAGTGCCACGCTTCATTTTATTTTTATTATTATTTATTTTTGTGTAAGTGTGTGCTTTGCTGACTTTTTTTGTGTTTGTAGCAGCAGGCTACACAGCCCAGCAACACACACTCACTCACAAGCGCGCACACACACACACACACACAGAGAAAGAGAGAGAGAGAGAGAGAGGATAGAAATATTTTTTTATTATTTTTTTGGGTTTTTTTCAGAAAGCGAAAGTAGAACAAACAAACACACTCACTGCAAAGACAAACTGAACTCACAGACAAACAAACGTGCTATCTAAGAAAGGAAAGGCAAGAGAGAAAGGAAAGCCAAGAGAGAGAACAAGAAAAGCTGAAGTAAAAGATCAGAAACTCCTCAAAACCACCTCCAAATACAATCAAATCAATACAGTCTCTCCAACACAGCTCCAAAACACTCCCTAATCTCCTCCACGTTCAACCCACAAAGAGCCAGAAGGGCAGGGCTGAGAGAATATATACTGGTGCCCTCCTCCAGCATTGCGATTGGAGGCTGAAGAAAGTCTTCACAGGATTGGGTGATTCAGTCATGTATTCTAAAGCACAATTGGTGGATCAAGCTGTCAAACACACACACACAAACACAGCCTCCCCCTCCCTTTCCTGAAGGTTTAAAATAATAAAGTTTAACCTTTGTTTTCCCACTAAAGCATTGCACCAAAGTTTGTTAAATTTCCAGCGTTTGAGCGGGCATAGGTCCTGTGCCATGTGAGCGAGTTAGAGTTTTGTAGCTCTTAAAACCAACCCATAAATCCCATGTGAAATGCCATGCATAAACCTTTGTTTTCCCACTAAAGCATTGCACCAAAGTTTGTTAAATTTCCAGCGTTTGAGCGGGCATAGGTCCTGTGCCATGTGAGCGAGTTAGAGGTTTGTAGCTCTTAAAACCAACCCATAAATCCCATGTGAAATGCCATGCATAAACCTTTGTTTTCCCACTAAAGCATTGCACCAAAGTTTGTTAAATTTCCAGCGTTTGAGCGGGCATAGGTCCTGTGCCATGTGAGCGAGTTAGAGGTTTGTAGCTCTTAAAACCAACCCATAAATCCCATGTGAAATGCCATGAATAAACGTTCGTTTCCCACTAAAATGTTGCACCTAGCTTCCGGAAATTTCACACACATTTGAAGTGAAGTGTTCCCTGCAATGTGCCAAAGTTTCCCGTTTGTATCTTTGAAAATAAAAAAATGGGAGGCAAAACTGTATTTTACCCCACTGCTACCCAATTTTCAACAATTCATTGCCAACACATGCCTGGAGCTAGCTGTCTGAAATTTTACACACATATCAAGGGAAGTGTTCCCTGTAATGTGCCGAAGTGTCCTGTTTGTATCTTTAAAAATAAAAACATGGGAGGCATAACTGCATTTACCCCACTACTACCCATTTTTCAAAAATTCATTGCCACACCAGGCAAGCACCCACGGTTCTGGGATTTCACACACGTGGGTCCCAAGGTTCCACCTACAATGTGGCAAAGTTTCATGTGTGTAACTTTAAAAATGACCGAGTTATAGGCATTCCATGTTATTTATTAAAAAATTAATTGCCACAAACTGCATGCACCAATCTTTCTGAAATTTCTCACAGATACCTATCCCTAACCAGTGTACAATGTGCCCAAGTTTCATCCTTCTGTCGTTAAAAATGAAAAAGTTATAGGCGTTTTTGTAAAACAACAATACTTTGCTATGGGAAAAACGCATTTAAAATGGCGTCCGATCCGCCGATCCGATCCGATCCGGATCGGACCTCGCCGGATCGGATCGGATCGGATCGGGTGGTGTATCGGATCGGATCGGATCGGATCGGATTTTCCGATTTTTGGGGCGGATCGGATTCGGATCGTGGATCGGATCCGATCCGATGCACACCCCTATTTGTAATAGTGTATCATTTTCAGGCATATATATCTATGCCACTTAAGGAATGGAAATAGTGTGGCTATCTTCTTTAGCCACCTACAGGAAGAATCAGATGGAGCCACGAGTGGAGGAACACGCCTTCCACTTGGAACATTGAGTGAAATCCATCCACTTCGTTGCTGCTGTTGTGCCCTATGGAAAGAGCAATGGTGCTCTCTTGCAAGCTCATAATCTCCACTCTCCTTACAGTTTCCATGTTTCCGGCTGTGTTTCTGGTGTGTGGTGTCATCCAGTATGCCAAAGTCGGGCTCCCTCCTGGAATGGAGCAACCATTAAAGATCCGCTGCTACCAAACTGGAATCATCTCAATACTCCTTTGGGTAAGTTTTCATTAGCTTTAGAGCTCATAAACCCATTGTGGAAACCTTATATACCAAAGCCTACCTTGCTAGGTCTACCAATGGCTATTAGGACTCAATGGAACCTCCGGGCTCAGAGGTAGTCTTTCCTGACCACCAGTTTATGAGGAGCAAAAGATGGGGAAAGCCATCACCTTTATGCCATTTGTGAGCTTCTTGGATTATCTGTGAGCTTCTTGGATTATGGAGTGCCTGTCCCAGTATGAATCTACCCACACGCTATGATCAACATCTGAGGGCCTCCTCTGAGAGGAGGTTTGTAGGGTGGAAACAAAGGAGAAAGCCTTCTCAGTAGTCACCCCACCAACTATGGAATGCTCTCCCCAGTGAGGGCCACCTAGCATCAACACTGTAATCTTTTTGGTGCTGGGTTAAGACTTCCCTCTCCTTCCAGGCATTTGAGGGAATATGATTGGGCTTTTAAATGTGACCTTTTTTATTGTGTTCTGGTATTTTTACTGTCAATTGTTTTTAATTGGATCAAACTGTGCTTTGTTTAAAAAAATGGTAAAGGTTTTATTTTATGTTTTGTGAACTACCCAAAGAGTTCTTGGGCAGTATGGAAATGCAATGAATTAACTACCTCTGAATTATGACCACTGTTGGAAAGTGGATGCTGAACTTGTCTGATCCGAAAGGAACATTCTTAAGTTTTTATAAAGGGTTAGATATATTCAAAATGGATAGCCCCACACACTGCTACTTACCTGTCCTTGATAGAACCTCCATGTTCAGAGGTACTTCACCTCTCAATCTCAATTGCAGGAGCACAAACCACTGGGTCAAGCTATTACCTTTGTATCCTTTTTGTGCTTCTCAGAAGCATTTGGCTTCCCAAAGAGAAGAAAAGGAAATTGGACTTGATGGCCCTTGGTCTGATCCAGCAAGACTCTTCTTATGTGCAAATGTGTTCATGCATACTAGTGCTGTGCTGAAAATTTCAATTCTTCCGTTTTCAGCATTTCCTTTGGGGGGGGGGAGGTGGAAGAAAAATGAAAACTCTGGTAAAAGAGGCTGGGAGAGGTGAGAATTTTGGAGAATTTTCTCCTTGTGTGTCGGGGGGGACAGGATTTCCACATACCTTTTAAAGTGTAGCTGGTTGTTTAGGGGTTTTCTTTCTATTTTTTTAAATTATTTTTTAAAATAACACCCCCAGGACTTGCAGGAGGTCAGGCATTCTTCCTGAATGCCTATTGGAGAAAGTGAGGTCACATGGTCTTCCATAGTCATTCAGGAAGAACTGCCAAACTTCTCCAAGTGCCAGGACTGGTTTTTGTTGTTGTTGTTGTTGTTGTTGTTGTTGTTTTTAAAGAAGACCACTTGACAACAGGCTGCGCTTTAAAAAGTATGTGGAAACCCTGTCCCCCTCACCCTGGAGAAAATTCTCCAAAATTCTCCCCCTCCCTGCAAAAGAGGCAGAAAAGCAACCCCTCTTTCACAGGAAGAGAAAAGATTCTCGAAAATAGGGGCAGGATTCGGCACAGCACTCATGCATACAGATCAAAAGCAAAAAGTCCACAACAAGGGGAGAAATTTGTTCAGTTCACAATTAATGCAAATGTACCTAATTTCAAACATTTTAACCATAATGCAGCTATCCTTTGGTAGGCATACTTCTGATTTTTTCAATGGAGTTCTCCAATCAAAAAATGTGTGGGAAAGAGAATGACATTAAAATACATTATATTAAGAAATTTGCTTACAGAGAATGCATACAAAAATGCATGCATTGAGAGAAAGGTGCACAAAAAAATATTTTTGAATTTTCATGCAAACTTTGTTTAAGGCAATTTGAATGTAAGATAGGGAGAATGAGAAACTGAGAGCAACCCAAATGGGGAGATTCACTGAGCCCTAGCTCCTGAGATATGTGGTTGCAGTCTTTGGGAAACAGGAAGCTGAACTAGATGGCCCGGTGGCCTGACATGAAAGGGGTATATCCCCTCCCAAAGATATGGGCAGGGCAAGTTTCTCACCCAATCCTAGCTGTGACCTAAGTTTGCACATGAGCAAATAGTGAACCAAAGGAATGTAAAAGGGGAGATGGGGCAGTAAAGTACCTTCCTTCCTAAAACTAGGGTGACCAGATAAAATCCAGGTCAGGGCCCCTGCAACTTTAACAGTTGTGATGAAGAGGGAATTTCACCAGGAACTAATTGCCTACAAATGACACTGGCTGAAATTCCCTTTTCTCTACAACTGTTAAAGTTACATGAGCCCTGACCTGGATTTTATCTGGTCACCCTACTAAAACCTGTTTAGGGTTAAGAACTACCAAATTCTTATGTGGCTCCACTGGTTTTTAGCTAATCCTGCACTGTCATCATAATTAGTGGTTAGCCATGGTGTTGCTGCAATTAAGAATTAGTGTTCCTGCAACCATCAATTGCTGCTGCAGGGAAGATGATTGCCTTAATGAGGCCTAGCCACACCTGCCTTTGATTGGCTGAGCTGCAAAAGCAGTGCAGCTGAAGGCAAAATCCTTTCTCCCCCTCCCCTTCTGCCCTCTGACACAAAAAAAAGGGTAGAGAGAAGCATTCAGGTGACCAGGGCTAGATCTACACTTCTGCTTCACAGTAGTATTGTCCTGCACTGAGAACTGTGACAGCACATTATGTATTCCATGCATCACTTCCATAGTGTTATTTGCTGCTTTTTTCCCCATGTTATCCAAATGTCTTGTGTGTCCCACGAGGTATAAATGCACAAGAGGGACATAGTGTTACAGATCGTCATGATTTGACACAAGGGGTAGATCCAGCCTAGACTTGCTTTAGGGTTACAAACCGTGTGACCCACCAAACCACTTCACTGAGCCATGGATTGTGATTTTCCATGTGATTTAAGAGTCCAATTTTTTTTGGTCTGATATTAAGGGGCTGCAAATCTAGGAGGGCTATTGGGCTACTAAATATTCTTGGTGGCCTGCCTTCCATGTTTGATGGCCTCCTCAAACTAGTTTCTCATCCTTCTTCCTCTCTCTCTTCTTTCCCACCCCCTTCTCTTTTGTCTTGTTGCAAACAGGGAGTTATTTTAGAGAAACTAGGACTCTGCAATCGTCTAGGTTTTCTGCGGTTTACATTGCAAGGGCTACCATCTTTCAGGGATTCATCACTTCTCATTGAGGACCAGGAATTTGATGAAGTGCCAGTGAGAGTTTATCGGCCTAAAAAATCCGCCGCCACCCAACGGAAAGCTTTCATTTTCATTCATGGAGGGGCTGGTATTTCCGGATCCGTTGGTAAGAAGAATCTCCATATTTAAGTGATGATTGACCAAACCTTTAGGTAAAGTGTTCTTATGGGAATGTCTTCCTTCTTCATTGATTTTTTTTTGTGAGGTTCAGTTTTCCATTGAACAAAAGTGTGCTAACAGAGAGGTTGGATAGCTCCTATTGACCATCTAGGTCCACAGGCTTTTGTCTTCATGCACAGCCTGACTATGCTGCCTTGTCTTAATTGTTAGCACTTCTGCATTCTCCTTCACTGTATGATCCCAATCAGTCAAGGATCAGAGCTACATCACTGAGCTACACATGGATTGGCTACATCACAGAGGTCAAATAAAGCAGTCACCCTCACCCTGATTGGGAGGGAAGAAGGATCTGGGAAAGGATCCCCCTTTTTTTTGCTACACTGTGCTGTTGTTTTTGTTGACTTCAGAAAGATATTGCCCTAATTTGAGGAATGATTATAGATTCATTATCCGCTAATATTTTGAAGGTTCGCCTGTCCTTTTGCTTCATTTGGTTATGTTGTCCACCACCAGCACTGCATGGTGAGATTTTGGTCCTGGTCCAACTCTTCCAGTGCTGAACAAAAAATGTCTTCCCTTAGTTACTATCCTTCTTGGGCTTTGGGGATTTCTCCCACCCTTTTGTAGGGCTGTGCACTGCTTTTTTCCCCACTGTAATTGTGTATAATGGCTTTGGATCCAGATCCAATTTGAAACTGGCTGCTTTGGACTGATTCGGTCCAGATTCGGAGTGAGGCCAGATTGGTTTGAAGTGCCCCGAAGAGAGTCAGATTGGTCCAAATCACTTTGAAGTGCTTCAGACTGATCTGGGCACCAGGAGGAGAGGAGGGGAAGGTGGCTCCCTTCTTCTCCTCTCATGATGGTGGCCACACAGTGGCAGCAGCGCCAGTGAGGCAGAAGGAGAACAAGATACTCTCATCTTCCACCTGCTCCACTAGGACCAGCGCAGCCACAGTAACCAGGAAAACAACTATCTAAGTAATTCTGAAGTCCGGTCCAGATCCTGATCCAAAACAGGTTGGATTGGGCCCAAATAAGGCCAAGGTAGGTTGGGGCCGATGCAGATGATCCGAATCGGCCTCTGAAGTGGATTAGGGGGTCTGTGCACAGACCTACTGTTTTGAATTTCTGAATACCACCGGGCTCGCATAGTTGTTGCTGTTTTGATTACATATGTGACATCACTGAAATAATTAAATAGGAAGTAGAAGATATGGTAATTTAGTGGAGCCTGAAATAAGTCAAACTACTCAAATAGTTGTAGGAAGAGAGAAGTGGTGGGGCTTTGGCAAAGTAATAGCGGACAGTCTTGGAGCGGGAGAAAAGCTGAGATGGAACAGCAGTGGATGAGATGCTAGCCAGAGCAGTATCTGCAGTGCCATATCTGTATGTTTCACTAATTGCTAGAGACTGTAAACTGACCAATCCTGTACTCAGGACGTGGTTTGTTTGCTTGTTCAATCTTTCATGCATCCTTATGTGAAAAATGCTCACTTTCAGATGTCTACGAAAGTGTTATGCGGTGTATTGCCAAAGAAGGTGATTCAGTGGTTGTTGCTGTTGGGTAAGTGCCATCTCCACCTTGCTATTGCCCGTGAGAGTGCTGTGTTGAATTCCGTCCACCAGTTTCCTAACAATTTCTTCCACTGCAAAGCGGCGTCTATGTTTCTTCCTCTTTCTCAGGGCTCTTCGGGATTTCTTTTGAATTTCTTGTGGTGGCATTTTTGAGCTTCTCTTATTATTGTAAGGTGGCTGAGGGAGCCATTTTGTTTTTCCATTTTATTTAGTGCTGGGCCAAATCCTGCCCCTGATTTTGGGGGATTTTCTCCCTATAACGGAGGCATTGTTTTTGCTGACTGGTTCGCAGGGAGGGGGAATTCAGAGAATGTTCTCCTTTGGGAGGTGGGCAGGGTTTCTAAATACCTTTTTAAAGTTTAGCTGGTTGCTGAGGGGCCATCTTCCTGTTTTTTAGTTTTCTAAAAAGCAAATAGGCAAATACCCCCTTCATGTAGCATTTGGAGGAATCCAGCAGTTCTTAGTGAATGTCTATTGGAGACCATGTGACCTCTCTTAGGCAACTATGTTGTAAGTTTCAAGATCAGATTTAATGTATGAAGCAACTATTTGTGAAAGATTGCTGGACAAGATGTGCTCACACATTCACTCTTATGGGTTGGGAGATGTCCTAACATCCAGAGATGTGGGAGGATGATATTGCCTATGATGATAAATTTACAGTGTACATATTGCTCTTTGATCCAAAGACAGCCTTATTGGGGGTTCTGGGCATGGAAGTATGCTCATAGCAGCAATGTTCAAAACTGCAGCAAAATTGGGGGGGGGGTTAAAAATCTCCCTACTATACAAGGATGGTATGATATGATGTGGGAGATATTACATATTGATAAGATATCACATCAATTAAAGACTACAGCTAACCTAGGCTTACCATATGAAAAGGAGGACAGGGCTCATGTAACTTTAACCATTGTAGAGAAAAGGGAATTTCAGCCAGTGTCATTTGTATGCAATTAGTTCCTGGTGAAATTCCCTCTTCATCACAACAGTTAAAGGTGCAGGGGCCCTGCCTTCTTTTGTATATGGTCACTCTAGTATAGTGCCTGCAACTGTAACTGTTGTGATGCAGAGGGAATTTCACCAGGAACTAATTGCATACAAACGACACTGGCTGAAATTCCCTTTTCTCTCCAACGGTTAAAGTTACATGAGCCCTGTCCTCCTTTTCATAGGGTCAGCCTAGCTAACCTCCAGTTTAATGAGTTTATACAAAGATGGTATCCTGTTCTACATGTAATCAACCCAACTAACTGGAAATACAAAAGGCCACTTTGGTTCCTTTGAATGGTAATTTATTGATGACATGAATATTCATTACCAAATTCTTTTATACACATATCCAAGGTGGTAGCAGAACTTTGCTAGACCTTTTGCTGATTATTCTTATTTCTTTTCTTGATGCTTATTTGTTAAGCTATATGCTCTGCACTGGAGCCATACCTTGCAATACTTAAAGTAAACCCATTGAAATCAATTAGATCTATGTCAGTCAAGTAAGTCACAATCCTACATGACTTCCCCTCCCCGGGCTAATAGTAAGTCTCTGAACTTGGAAGAAAATGAGTATCCTATGTGGAGCGACAGGTGCCTCGCGCCTTCTGCTCCATATTCAAGCTAGATGGGCAATATCGCCTGTCTAGCAGAGGCTTCAGGAACAAGGAGGGAAGGAGGCAGGGTGGCCATAGAATTCCTCATATGGCCAATGCCCCAGTCTCCTCTCCTCTCTACCCCGCCTCTCAGTAATACTCAGTTTCCCTGTCTCCACCCTTCATTTATGAGCATGGGACATAGCTGGCTCACAAAGAACTACCTTTCCTACAAGGGAAGGAGGAAGTGAGAGGACTATGTTTTCTGAGCACCAAGGTCAGAGCCCTGTTTCCAACCTCAGAGCCTATAAACCAAACAATCCTATATTCCCCACCCATGTTATCAGGGGAGCATAGAATTGCTTCTTAAGTTAAGTAGATGTATATTAGTCTGGTTTGAATCCCCCTGTTACTCTGAATGGTGCCTCACAAAAGAGGGACTCTATCGTTTATTTAAAAGAGTGATGAAAAATGTCTAGAATAAATAATATTTTCAAAAAACAAAACAAGGAATAAATTCTGTGGTACTTCACATTTGATCAAGAGCTATAGTAACAATCTTTGTTCTCTTTAGATATGGTTTGGGACCAGAAAATCCTTATCCAAACCAGTATGCTGAATGTCTAAAGGCCACTGTCCACTTTATGAAGCATGTTGAAGATTATCATGTAGATGCTTCCCGTATTATCCTTAGTGGGGATAGCTTGGGAGCAAATTTTGCAACTCGAGTTTGCCAGTTGCTGGTGGACAGAAAAGATCTTCCAAAAGTTCATGCTCAGGTTTTGATCTATCCAGGACTGCAGGGAATGGACTTCAGTTTGCCTTCTTTTCAACAGAATGCCAGAGCTCCATTCTTGTGGCAGGAAATGGTTGCCTATTACTGCTGCCTTTTCCTCAACAAGAATACATCCTTTGCAAGGGACATCCTGAAGGGTTGCCATGTTCCTGAGGATATGAGGCTGAAGTACCAGAAGTGGGTGAATGCAGACCTTATTCCTGAAAAATTCAAAGTCAGAGGCTACAAACCAGAAGACCCAGCCTCATATGAATTTAAACCAAAGGTGTACGACGAAATGAAGCAAATGTTGGATGTAACATTTTCTCCACTTTTGGCTGAAGATGCCATCATCAGCAAGCTCCCTCAGACATGCATTTTGACCTGCGGGTTTGACGTGCTCAGAGATGATGGTCTGCTGTATAAGAAACGCCTGGAGGACAATGGTGTGCCAGTAAAGTGGATCCACATTGAGAATGGCATGCATGGAGAAATACTCCTTTTTGGCTATGGATTTTTTTCCCTTCCATCAGCACAACGGATTGTGCATGACATTGCAAAGTTTGTCAAAAACTTGTGAGGCAAAAAACAAACTTCACAGAATGTCATCCAAATATGTTGCACTATATTTATATGTTTGGGTCATGGTTGCCCCCTCGCACACATAGCACACACAAACACACAAGATGCTCCTGTGTCCAGGGTAGGGATGTGTATCGTATCGTTCAGATGTCCGATAACGATCCGATAATGACGTTATCGGACATCCATTAACAATAATGAAAAAATAGAAAAACCTCCAATAAATATCAGATCTGAAAATTTTCAGTCCGATTATATCGGATTTTTTTCTGATTATCAGACCGCCATATAAATTAACCTATAACTCCTGTATTTTCAAAGTTAGAGACTTAAAACTTGGTCATAGTGCTTACGGGGTATGCCTAACTATGTGTATGAAATTTCAGAACAATCCCTCCCACCGTGTATTTTACATGAATTTTTGAATGATCATTTAATTTCTGACAGCTCAGAATGACAGCTCGCCACGTGCATTCAGAGATCTGTCCAAAAAGGTGCACGGTCTTTCAAAAATTCATATAAAATACAGGGGTGGAGGGATTGTTCTGAAATTTGGCACATATGTGTAGCAACATGGATCAGACCAACAATCCATTTAGTCCAACATTCTGTGCACACAGTGGCCAACCAGCTGCTGACCAGGAACTCAAAACCAGGGCATGGGTGCAACAGCCTTGCCCTACTCCCAGCAACTGGTGTACATAGGCATACTGCCTCTGCTACTGGAGATAGCGCACAGCTATCAGGACTAGTAGCCTTGTTTGAACTTTGGAAGGAGCATGGCTTAGACACATGCAAGCCTACAGCACAGGGGTGGGAGGCAACTCCAAAGGCGGATTATAAGGGGAGTGAAGATGACACCCCAATTTTGCTGCATTCCAAGCTGTACCCTTGCTTGCTGGGGTGGAAGGCATTCTAACCAGGATAGGAGTGGAGCCCAGTCATCCAAGTAGGGCAAATGAGGATTAAAATGCATCATATTAGAAAAGGGGCTTGTATGTATGTTAGGAAACAATGCATCCACAATATTTATGTTAGGAAACAATGCATCCAAAAATGCCTGTATTTTGAGAAATGTGCATAAAAATGCTTATGAATTTTAATGCAAATGTGTGTGTATATATATATATATATATATATATGTGTGTGTGTGTGTGTGTGTGTGTGTGTGTGTTTAGGATGAACCAAACTTTGGACCTGAGGAATTCTGATGGCTGGAACCAAACCAAATGTAGGATTGGGAAAAATGAGGAACTGAACTGTAACTAAAATGTCAGATTCACCCCTCCCTATGGTCTCTGTGCAAAACATGAAGCTGGTCTAGATGGCCCTGGGCTTGATCCAGCAGAGACTTTTCTTATGACCTGGCATGAAAGGGATATTTTAAACAATAAAGAAATAGAACCAGAATTTGACTATTATTTGAAAGGCTAAAGCCTAAATGAATTAAAATAACATATCTAAAGAATGACAACATAGCTTTGGTAGTGTTTGTTTATGTTATGAAACAATAAAAATCCAAATCAGAAAAAAAAAGAATGATGAAAGAGAGAGAAGAAATAAATAAAGAGAACTGAAAATTGCTTAGGGCTCTATGAACAGTATACACACACACACATACACTCACACACACAGAGAGAGGCACAAGGAGGGGGGATGACAGAGAGAGGGGTGAAACCGACATATGTGAAACCTCCTTTCAGTTCAGATAGTGGTTGTTTGTGTGCCCATTTTAAACAAAACAAAACAAAACACCTTACAAAGTTGGGACCTTTTTATATAATAATAATAATAATAATAATAATAATAATAATAATAATAATAATGATTTATTTCTTACCCGCCTCTCCATCTAGATCGAGGCAGGGAACAACAACATGATAAAATACATAAAACTAATTAAAACATAATAATTAAAAATTATTGCATTATCCTAAAAACTGCATTATCCTAAAAACATTCTAAAAATTACACTGGATATGCCTGCCGGAAGAGAACAGTCTTTATAGCTTTCTTAAATTCTAAAAGACTGTTAAGTTGACGAGTCTCCTCTGGCAGGTCATTCCACAGTCTGGGAGCGGCAGAAGAGAAGGTCCTCTGGGTAACAGTTGTCAGCCTAGTCTTGGCCGACCGCAGTAAGTTCTTCCCAGAGGAGCTGAGCGTGCGGGGCGGATTGTACGGG
Organism: Anniella stebbinsi; assembly: GCA_029215795.1. Lineage (NCBI taxonomy): Eukaryota > Metazoa > Chordata > Lepidosauria > Squamata > Anniellidae > Anniella > Anniella stebbinsi. Next base: position 410,538,873 of record JARDYH010000001.1, on the reverse strand, counting down.
AGAAGGCGATCCCGCAGGTAACCTGGACCCAAACCATGTAGGGCTTTAAAGGTAATGACCAAAACTTTATACTTCGCCCGGAAACTAATTGGCAGCCAGTGGAGCGATTTTAAAGCTGGCGTAATATGGTCACTCCTAGATGTACCGGTGACCAACCTGGCTGCCATATTTTGAACTAGTTGAAGTTTCCGGACTAGGCACAAAGGTAGCCCTATGTACAGCGCATTGCAGAAGTCGAGCCTCGAAGTTACCAGCGCGTGCACTACCATCTTTAGGTCTTCCAACTCTAGGAAGGGGCGCAGCTGGCGTATCAGCCGAAGCTGATAGTAGGCACTCCTGGCCGTCGCATCTATCTGGGCTGTCATTTGGAGCGACGGATCCAGGAGCACCCCCAAGCTGCAAACACAGTCTTTCAGGGGGAATGTAACCCCATCCAGAACCGGTTGACACACCTCCAAACCCAGGTTGCGGCCTTTGACAGCAAGCACCTCCATCTTGTCTGGATTCAGCTTCAGTTTGTTTTTCCTCATCCAGCCCATTACCGCCTCCAAGCATTCATTCAGAGGAGACACACTATCCTTAGCTGATGCTGTTATCAAAGGCATAGAGAAATATATTTGGGTGTCATCAGCATACTGATAGCACCCCGCCCCATGCCTCCGGATGATCTCTCCCAACGGTTTCATATAAATGTTAAACAGCATTGGGGAAAGGATGGCACCTTGCGGTACGCCACACAGCAGCTACTTCTTTGCAGAGCAGCTATCCCCAAGCATCACCATCTGGAACCTGCCCGAAAGGTAGGACCGGAACCACTGAAGCACAGTGCCCCCGATTCCCAATCCCCTCAGGCGTTCCAGAAGGATACCATGGTCGATGGTATCGAATGCCGCTGAGAGGTCCAAAAGTACCAACAGGGACACACTCCCCCTGTCAATACCCAGGCGTAGATCATCCGGTAAGGCGACCATAGCAGTCTCAACTCCGTATCCTGCCCTGAAGCCAGTTTGAAATGGGTCTAGAAAATCAGTGTCATCCAAGACTACCTGGAGTTGAAAGGCAACCGCCCTCTCGATCACCTTGCCCAAGAATGGAAGGTTTGATACCGGTCTGTAGTTATTAAAGTCCAGGGGATCCAGGGAGGGCTTCTTTAGAAGCGGCCGTACCACCGCTTCTTTTAAACATGATGGAAAACTCCCCTCCCTGAGAGATGCATTAATAATATATTGTAATTGCGATCTAACCACATCTCCTTCCTGGATGACCAGCCATGAAGGACAGGGATCGAGAGGGCAAGTCGTCCCCCTCACTTGTCCAAGCAGCTTGTCCACATCCTCGGTACTCACCAACTGAAACTGATCCAGTATAATTCTACTCGCGGAGTCACTGGACACTCCATCGTCAGCCTCTGCTATAACGACGGCATCTAAGTCGGCTCTTATCCGAGAGATTTTATCTGTGAAATGATCATTAAAGGCATCGCAGCGAACCGCCGAAGGCTCTAAAATCGGATTCAGGGGGGAAGGTGCCCGGGTTAGACCCCTCACCACCCTGAACAGTTCCGCTGGACGCGAATTCGCAGACGCAATGCGTGCAGAGAAGAAAGCTTTCTTCGCTGCACGTATTGACACCCCATAGGAACGAAGATGTTCTCTATGCCGTGTCTTGTCGGATAGAAGTCGAGTTTTCCGCCATCGGCGCTCCAGTCGTCGTCCTTTCCGCTTCAACTCCCTGAGGTCTTCCGTATACCAGGGCGCCCTGTTAGAAGCGGGTCGGAGAGGACGTTTGGGGGTGATCGTGTCGATAGCCCTAGTTAGGTCTTGATTCCATCTATCAACCAGGGCTTCTACAGGATCGTCGACGATACCAGCCATAAAACCCTCCAAGGCTTTCTGGAATCCAGCAGGATCCATCAGCCTTCGAGGGCGAACCATCTTAATAGGTCCACCACCCCTGCAGGGGGCGGGTGGTAGCTGTGATACTAACCCTAACCAGAAAATGGTCTGTCCATGACAACACAGAGGTATTCGTTACCTCCGCCCACAGATCCGTCTGTTCGGAACTGAAAACAGCATCGAGGGTATGACCCGCTGAATGTGTGGTTCCAGAGACCAATTGGGATAGGCCCATGGTTGTCATGGATGCCACGAACTCCCGAGGTCCACCTGACAAACCAGTCTCGAATGGGATGTTGAAATCGCCCAGGGAGTTTTGTACACATTTTACAACTGTATGCATTTTTCTTTGCACGCTTATGAAATGTGCGCCCGTGGTTGCATTTCAAATGCCCACATGTTTGGGGGGGTGGGGGTGGAACACATTGCAAGCTCAGACATGTATGAATTTTTGAGTGCAAATTGTGTTTGGATCTGTGTTTAGGTATTGGGTAAATGAGGTTTTTTTTCAAATCAGAGTAGGTATTGGGTAAATCTGTTGATGTTTTTAAATGAAGGAGTGAATTACCCACACAACCCTAGTTGTGACCTATATAAGTGAATTAAAGTTGCACATAGCCAAACAATGAAGGAGAAATGAGAATAAAGTACCCTCCCTTCCAAAAGCCAGATTAGGAATGAGAACACCATATTACTATGTGGCTCCACTTTTCTTTAGCTAATCCTGCATTGTCAGCAGGTTTAGTGAGCACAAATTGCAGCTTTAGGGAACATGTTCATCTTCAAGAGGCCCAGCTACACTTGCCCTTGATAATAGGTTGGGCTGCAACAAAACAGAACAGCTTCCAGAAAATCCTTTTGTCTCCTCCCCTCTGACACAAAATGTGATGGGACAGAGAGAACCATTTGGATGACTGGACCTGCACTATGGCTGCAACACTTGTAACTCGCCAAACCGCTTGCAATCATTGAGCCATGGATTGTGGTTTTCCACGGGCTTGGGAAGTTCCCTGTTTTGTGATTTCAGGCGAGCCACAAAACTAGGATGGTTACTGAGCCACTGGCAGGTCGCTGTATCTATCTGATAGACTGCTGTCCATGTTTGATGACCTCCTGAATCTAATTTCTCATACTTATAGAATCATAGAACAGTAGAGTTGGAAGGGGCCTATAAGGCCATCGAGTCCAACCCCCTGCTCCATGCAGGAATCTACCTTAAGGCATCCCTGCCTCTTGAATGCCTCTAATGTGGGAGAGCCCACCACCTCCCTAGGTCATTGGTTACATTATCATATTGCTCTAACAGTCAGGAAGTTTTTCCTGATGTCCAGCTGGAATCTGGCTTCCTGTAACTTGAGCCCATTATTCTGTGTCCTGCATTCTGGGTTGATCGAGAAGAGATTCTGGCCCTCCTATGTGTGACAACCTTTCAAGTATTTGAAGTGTGCTATCATGTTGCCCCTCAATCTTCTCTTCTCCAGGCTAAACATGCCCAGTTCTTTCAGTCTCTCCTCATTGGGCTTTGTTTCCAGGCCCCTGATCATCCTCGTTGCCCTCTTTACCCACCCACCCACCTCTCCTCTCCTCTCTCTCTCTCTCTCTCTCCCCCCCCTTTGCCAACAGGGAGTTATTTTATAGAAACTGAGACTCTACAATCATCTGAGTTTTTTTTACAATTTGCAATGCAAGTATTTTTTATCCTTCATGGATTCATCACTTCTCATTCAAAACCTGCAATTTCATGAGGTACCCCTAAGGGTATATCAGCCTAAAATGTTAACATTAAGATGTTTTGTAGAACAGATTTGTCTTATTTGTGTTCTGTGGAATCAGACATGTGACCAAGGCTATGTTCAGGTGAGCACCCCCCCTGGTGCTGGACATGCCCCCCTGGGGGCCAACATGTTGATGGGCATGCCCCTGTGGGGGCCAAGCATGTTGTCCTCCTTTTTGGTTTCAAAAATATGGTCACCCTAGCCTGGGCCTTCCATTCAGCTTCAGAGTTCCTGCATGATCACCGCATAATCAACTTGATTGGCAACCCATATGGTGGTGGCACCATACCTTTGGAACTCCATTCCAAGGGATATATGATTGGCCCATCTGTTCTGACTTTGAAACATGCTTTGAAAACCCATTTGTTTCAAGCTGCTTTTAAGTGGTCAGCCTTGAGGTCAATGAGCCCATCTGTGCTCCAGGGTGCTTCCCTTTCCCAGATCTCCTCATTCCAGATGCTACTCATCTCCCAAGATGTACTGAACCTCCCCTTTGTGATGTAATTAAATGCATATTAGTCAAACATGCATGTTGGTTTTGTTCTTTACTAATTAGATCAAGCTTGCTCCCCTGTTCTCATTAGTTTATTTATTTATTTTATTTATTTATTTATTACATTTGTATACCGCCCCATAGCCGAAGCTCTCTGGGCGGTTTACATAGTTAATGCCCTATGAGGAGAGACAGAAAGAATTGGGCATGTTTAGCCTGGAGAAGAGAAGACTGAATGGAGACATGATAGCACTCTTCAAAGATTTGAAGGTTGTCACCCAGAGAAGGGCCAGGATCTCTTCTTGATCATCCCAGAGTGCAGGACGTGGAATACTGGGCTCAAATGACAGGAAGCCAGATTCCGGCTGGACAGCAGGAAAAACTTCCTGACTATTAGAGCAATACGACAATGTAACCAATGACCTAGGGAGGTGGTGGGCTCTCCCACATTAGAGGCATTCAAGGTCCCTTTCAACTCTACTATTCCATGATTCTTTGATAAGATACATTAATTGTGGCTGCAATTGGCAGCCACAATTAATGGCTGCCAATTGCAGCCATTAATTTAAAGAGGAAAATCCAGGGGGGGTGGCTTCAAGCTGTGGAGTGACAGGTAGAGTTTTTTGGATCTCCCGAAATGGGGAAAACAAAAGAAAAAATCCCTATCTTCATATGTACAGACTGTAAGTTAATTAAAATATTTATGTATCGAAAGTGTAGCACAGGAATGTGCTGGGAGCTTAATTGAGAACAGCATATTTAAGCTGATAAGCCTTGGAAGAATCTGGACTGGATGCCAATTGTTTGGACTAATTAAAGTTCTCTTGGAAATATATCTGCCTAGCTAATGTTTTAAAAGGGATATTATGGACTGTAAGAACTGATATATGAATTAAGGATAAAACTAAAAAGGAGGCGAACTTCGGAGTAGTTGTCTGGTTGCTAGATGCACAGAGATCATGGAGAAAAGAGTTTTTTATTTCCTAAGTGGACAAGAAAGCCTAAAACGCATCCTTTGGATAAACATTTGGCTTGATTGACAAGAACGATGACAGATAGTAAAATGCGCCTGACACAAAACGGAAGTGGTAATCATAAAACTGGAACAAAGCCAGGAGCTGTTCCTAAGGGAACTAAGCCACAGGAATGTCAACAAATGTACTCGGGGAGTTACTAGTGAATATCAAAATCATGATGGAAAACAGTCTGAACAGGCAGAGGCAAGATATTATGCAAGAGGTTAAAAAGGAGATTTTTAAATCTCAGAATGAGATATTGACAGGCTTTCAAGCTGTTAATGCCAAACTGACATCTCTGGTAAAACAAACAGAAGAAAATAAAGAGAAGAATAAACAACAGGACATCAAAATTCAAGAATTGGACTTACGTTTAATGGCTATGGAGGATAGAGATCGAAGAGTAAATATTCGAATCAGATCCTTCCAGGAACAGCAGGTGGAAAATTCAAAGATTTTGAGAGATAAGATAATGGAATGGATCAAGGAGATGGACCCCCAAATGGAATGGGAAGATGCTGATATTGAAAGGATCCACAGAGTTGGATATAAGAAAGGGGGGGATGTTCCCAAGGGACATAATTGTAAAATTTGCGAATTACTATAAAAAAGAAAAATTGATGCAAGCAATTAGACGTGGTGGTTAACTGATGTTCCAATCAATGCCGATACAAGTCTATAATGGTCTTTGCCCTCAAACTATCCAATGGAGAAGAAGTGTGAAGGTGTGCACAACAACCCTGCAGAAGAATGCAATAGTCTACAGCTGGGGATACCCAGTATTTCTGAGATTTTGTTTGGCAGGGGAAGCAACATAGAATAACATAATGCGAGCAAGGGATGGAGTTACTGGGGAAGCTGGGCCTGATGGAGAAAGATGCAGATAGAAGCCAAGAACAAGAAGCAGAAGAGCAAGGCACAGGAGGAGGCAGTCTGTGACTGAGTTTTGGGTAAAAAGGGAGAGGAAGATCTACTGGGGCTCCAGGGTGGTGAAGTCGACTCCCCCCCCCCCCCCGGAGAGTTCTAAAAGGGATTAAGGGAGCTACTGCCCAGGAATTTCCTGGTGATGAGTGGGGAAATTGTGGGGTATGTGTGGGAGGGAGGGGGAGGGAGGAGGGGGTAAATGTAACACAAATGGAAACCTACAAAGAGAATCAAGGTTAGAAAGATGGAAAATAAATTAAGAATTGTAACTTTAAATGTTAAAGGGCTGGGAAATGTTATTAAAAGGGAAAGGATGGAAGCAATGTTAAACAAAGAAAAAGCAGACAGAATATTTTTACAAGAAACTCATCAATCGAAAGATGGAATAAATGAGTTTAAATTGAGGGATGTGGGTGTTTATGAAAAGGCATATGGGACTTCTAAAGCAAGAGCAGTAATGATAATAATTTCTAAAAAATGTGGTCTTAACATAGTAAAAGTGAAGAAGGATGGAATGGGAAGATTCTTGATAATATATTGTACTCTGGGAGAAGATAAATATGTATTGATTAATGTATATGCTCCAAATGAAAATCAGATGGAATTTTATGATAAAGTGTTTAAAGCTATGGGAAATATGGGGAAGATGAATATTGTAATGGCTGGTGACTTTAATATGGTGATGGATAAAGGGAAGGATAGAGATAATATATTAAGAATTTTAAAAGGTGGTGGTAAAACTGGTTTAACTAAAGTAATGGATGAAAAAGAATTAGTAGATGTTTGGAGACTAATAAAAGGGGAAGAGAGGAAATACACCTTTTATTCATCGAAATACAAGAGTTATTCTAGGATTGATTATATTTTTGTGTCAAAGAATTTGATTTCTAAGATTATAGATTGTGAAATAGGAGTTATTAAAGTCACAGATCATGCATTATTGAGTATGGATATTAAAATCAAGAAAGATTATAGTGAAGCAAAAAGGTGGAGAATGGATACAAAAATTTTAAATCACAAAAATATTGTTGAGAAAATGAAAAAAGATACAGATAATATGGGAAATTAATGAAACGGCAAAACTCTCAGGCGATAGTATGGGACACGATGAAAGCAGTAGTAAGGGGGATATGTATTAGAGAATCGTGTAATTTAAGAAGACAACAAGAAGCACAAAGTAAAAAGATTGAAAAGGAGGTTAGGAATTTAGAGGAACAATTGAGAATAACTACAGATAAATGAACATACGCTCAACTTCAAGCTAAAAAGAAGGAAGTTGAGGAAGAGGATTTAGAGAGAGTGCAGAAAGATTTGATATATTTGAAAAGGGATTTTTTTGAATATAGTAATAAAAACTCTAAAATGCTGGCCAGGTCCACGCAGTCGAGGAAGGCAAAGAATATGATAGGGACAATTAAAGACAAAACAGGGAAAAGCTGTAATTTAATGAAAGATAAATTAAAAGTATTTCAAGAATTTTATCAGAAATTATATGCATCAGAAGCGGGCCCACAGGTAAGGATAGGGGAGTATGTAGAGAGGAATTGGAAAATAAGGTTACAAGGGGAAGATATGGACTATATGGAAGGTTCGGTGAGGGAAAAAGAAATAGAAGAAATTATTGACAAATTAAAAGGAGGGAAAGCTCTCGGTTTAGATGGGTTGGGGCCGGAATATTATAAGATATTTAGAGAGTTATTGATACCAAGATTGAAAGTATTATATAATAATATTTTAGATGGAGGGAAGACCCCACCATCATGGGAACATTCTTTGATTATATTAATCCCGAAATTGGATAAAGATTTAATGGACCCAGCGTCTTATAGACCTATATCTTTAATAAATCAAGATTCAAAAATTTTTACGGCAATTATGGCAACAAGAATGAATACTTTCAAAAATAAATATATAAAAAAGGATCAATGTGGATTTATTCCAGAGAGGCAAATGCCTAATTTAATTGGGAGAGTATTGAATATAATAAATGTTATTTTAAAAAAAGGAATATAAAAGCAGGGCTGATAGCATTAGATATTTTCAAAGCCTTTGATTGTGTGGAATGGCCAGCATTAAAAACTATTATAAAAACATTTGGTTTGGAGATAAGTTTATAGGAGTGATTAATCAGTTATACGTAAATAATAAAGCAGTGGTAATGGTTAATGATGGGTTAACACAACAGATTACCTTAGCCCAAGGTACTAGACAAGGATGTCCACTTTCCCTGATATTATTTGCAATAGTTATAGAAATTTTGGCAAACGTTATCAGGGAAGATGGGAGTTTAAAAGGGATAGGAGGAAAAGAAAAAATAAAAGTTAATATGTTTGTGGATGATACATTAATAACATTAGAAAATCCAATGGAGAGTTTGAAGGAGATAAAGCAACATTTGAGAGAATTTGGGGATATTACAGGACTACAAGTAAATTGGGAAAAGTCCGAAATGATGTTATTCAATTATAATAAAGAGGAAAGGGAGGAATGTAGTATAAAATTAGGTATTAAGATTAAAAATATAGTGCGCTATTTAGGAGTCAATATTACGAAAGATTTAGAAAAGTTAGAAGAAATTAATTTTAATAGTTTGAAGAAACAGATAATGAAAAAATTAGAGGCTTATAGGAAGTTAAAGCATTCATGGTTTGGTAGAATAGCAGTTATTAAAATGAAGATATTACCAAAGATAATTTTTTTGTTTAGAAGGTTACCAATTAAAATAATGGAAGTAGAAATAAAGAGTTGGCAAAGTGTGATAAATAATTATTGTAATGGAGATTAAAAAGTAAGGATTAATAAAGGGAAATGGTATAAGATACAAAAGAAAGGAGGGTTGGGACTTCCAAATATAAAGATGCATTATATAGCTAATCAATTAAGACATGTTATAAATAGTATAGTGGGAAAAGACGATTTAGAATGGTTGGAGACGCAGACAGGAGATATAGAGATATAGGGCCTTCTCTGTGGTGGCTCCCCAATTGTGGAACGATCTCCCCGACGAGGCCCGCCTGGCGCCAACATTGTTATCTTTTCGGGGCCAGGTCAAGACTTTCCTCTTCTCTCAGGCATTTGGCAATATCTGAGGAGCCTGGGTTTGTTTTGTTTTGTTTTTGTAGTTTTTTGAAGTGTTGAAGTGGTTTTTAAATGTATAGATTGTGTGTATGTTGTATGCTGTTTTAATTTTTGTATATTGTTTTTAATTGTTTTTAATCCTATGTAAACCGCCCAGAGAGCTTCGGCTATGGGGCGGTATACAAATGTAATAAATAAATAAATAAATAAATTACAAAATATTGTTTTTAGCAAAATACAAAAGAAACAATTGAAGGAAATGGAAAATCCCCTTTTAAAAAATATTGAAGAGATTTGGGGGAAGTATATAAAAAAATTAGCACCAGGAATTTCTCCTCTGACTCCAGTTGTATTATTGGAGAACTTCCCAGGGAATTTAAGAAGAGAAATGGAAGGGGTATTGAGGGGACAGAGAATTATTAAAGTGAAAGATTGGTTGGAAAGAATGTCTAATAAGGAGCAAATAGAAGAAGTATTAAGAGGACAAAAGATATCGTGGTTTAAATGTATACTATTAGAACAATGGACACAGGATTGGAAAAAGAAAAATTAGTATTGTAGAGATAATACAAGATTTGAAGAGTTAATAGAGTTAAGAGAAAAGGATGGGGAAAATAAAAGTAAAATATGTATGATAAGTGAAATATATAAAATACTGATAGAGGATGGTGATCAACAGGACTCTCTTAAAACAATATGGGAAGATGACTTAACAAAACAAATTAGTGATTACAACTGGGGGAAGATATGGGAATCAATAATGTTAAAGTTATTATCAGTTAGGATAAAAGAAAATTATTACAAAATAATTTGGAGGTGGTATTTAACACCAGTAAGATTACATCAGATAGATAAGAAAATTTTGAATAAATGTTGGAGGGGATGTCAGGAGGGTGGAACATATTTTCATATGTGGTGGACATGTGAATATGTACAAAAATTTTGGAAACGGGTTTTTAAAGAAATAAGTGAAATAATGGGAAGCAATGTGGAAGCAAGTCCAAACGTGGCATTACTTTCAATTTTTGATAAAGAAATTGGGAACCAAAATATGAAGGAATTGATCAACAACCTCCTGACACCCGTCAGACTAATGATAGCTAAGAATTGGAAAATACAAGGAAATTACAGAATAGAAGAATGGTATAAAGAAGTATGGGATATTGTGATTAATGATAGATTAACATGTAATATAAAAGCAAAGAGGGAATTATCTAAGAAGAATTATTGTGAAAATATATGGGGGGCATTTTTGGACTTTGTATTAATAAAGGGGAAAGGTTGTACACCTGTAAAAGATTCTTTACAATTTTGGAAGAATGTATAATATAACAGAATAAAAGAAGGTCTCAGTGGTTTAGGGGAGCACTGGGGGTTGTTAAGGTTATGTTAGTGTATTATTTTATGATAATGTTGTTTTATATGTTGAAAATAAAATATATATTTTTTTTAAAAAAAAGAGGAAAATCCAGAGGTTACACGGTCAGGGAGAGCCATTCCACTGCGGCCTCAACAGGTCAGATTCCCAGGGATCTAGCCTCATTTGGGTCTGTTGTGGACTTCTCCAGCTGCTCCAGCTATGGAAGGAAAATATACTTTGTCCTGTGCTGAACTTTATAGTTTCGAACGGCTGGGGAGGCAGATAGTTTTGTCAAGAGCCTTTCTGCCCACACGGTGTCACTAGAGTGCTACGGAAAATTAAACATGCTGATGAATTCTCCTTAAAAGCAAAACAAAAATAGATGCTGATGAAATCCTCCTCCACTAACAGAACATGCCTATATTTAGGGGTCTGTCCCATTCAGTTCAAAAGGTAAGTGGGTATAGGATTACAGCCTAAATTGCTCCCCAATTTGGGGGATTTTTTAAAAAGTTTTTGACTTCGGAGTTAACTTTAGGAATGAGGAGCCCTGCTGGATCAGTCCTAAAGCTGATTCTATACTGACAGGGGCCCTTGGGCAGCCGACAAGTAGGACATGAGTGCATTCACATTTTCCTGAAGCAGGTTTTAATTTTGGGGTGCTGCTTATTTCCTCCTTTATTTTTATTTTTTTTGCTGATGTATTTTTAATTGGTTTGCTTTTGTGTTTTAACTGAAACTCTGTCTTTATCTTGTATTGTATCACCCTGAGCTCTATTTTGTAGTGGAAAGGCAGGGTACAAAAACAACAAATCTATATCTATATAATTCATGGCCAAAGCTGTTAGTTTTGAAGTTGATTTTAAACATGATATTTAGTTATTTAGTTATTTAGTTATTTAGTTATTTATTGCATTTTTATACCGCCCTATAGCCGAAGCTCTCTGGGTGGGTCACAAAAATTAAAATCATGAAATTGTTTTAAGAAATATAAAACAAACAAACAAGAGTTGGCACACTCTTGTAGGATGATTTTTTTAAAAAGAAAATGGTCCAAGACATTGTTTTTGGGTGGAGTTCCATTATTATTCATGTTTATATTTTGCACATGGGCACTTCTGCGAAAAATACTAACACACTGTTATTGTTGTTGTTGTTATTGTTTATTATAAAAATTAAATGGGCAAAATGCCTTTTATTTTTACTTGGGGAAGATATGTGCTACTTATTATTATTATTATTATTATCATTAACATTATCATTACTCTTGTCATTGGTTAAAATTGTGTTGAACATTTTTATTCTCCAGGGGAAACTTATGTGTGTGTATGTGTGTGTTTTACACACACACACACACACACACACACATATATATATATATATATATATATGTTATTGACATTCCAAAATTCTCCTTTCTTGCCCAATGAAAGCTAGAGTAGAACTTAGTATTGTCCAGCAGAGGGAAATCTGGCTGTCTTTGGTTTCTCCAGAAACCTTCTTAATTTCTCCCCATTAAAGGCACAGAATCCCCAAGAACAGAACATCCATCTATGAGAGTGGAAATGTTGGATGATCTCTTCCGGCAGGCCTACCCAGTTGAATTTTAAGATGTTTTTAATAATGTATTAGTTTTTATTTGTGTTTAATGTTTTATCTATTTTATGTCCTTGTATTTAGATTTATTGTTGTTCCCTGCCTCGATCTGGACAGGCGGGTTAGTAATAATAATAATAATAATAATAATTAATGTGGATTAGGGGTAGGAGAGGTGTGTCCCACGGGCTTTGAACAACTGGTAAAACTGTGTGACTATAGCCAAGGATGTAACCCCCACAATGTCCCGTCTGAGGGGAGGATCATGGGGAAAACTGGCCTTTTGGGGGGAACAGTTTTCCCCAGAGCCCCTGGCATTTCCTCTGGATTTTGTGCATTTTCCCTCCCTCTGTAAACAGAGCAAAAGATTGCAATTAGAGTATCTTGGGCAAACTATGGCCGTCATTGGTGTATTTTATGCTATTTTGCAGCCATGGAGTGTTTAGTTCTACGTAAATAGCAGCCATGAAGTGTTTAGTTATAAGTAACTTCTGGCCACACATGCCCCAGAGGATGTGCCATGAGTGAGATCCCAGAAACCAAAGAATCCTATGGCCCTCTATACAGTGTCTAGTGCCCATGTGATAGGGGCCATATGATGGCTTCCTTAACTGTCCATTCAACACCAGACCATCCCAAATCCTTTGCATTGCAACAGAGAGAGCTCACCAACCTGTATCATTGCTGGTAAAATTAACCTGCCGTCAGCTACTGTGTTGAAAGCAATAATTCTAATAGTGGGGTGGGATGGGCAAACAACATCAATATCCCTGCCAGTGAAACAATGCCAGCACCAAAAAGTTCCACTCTGCCTCTGTGGAAGTCCCACTGAACTTATAAAGTGGAAGCAATTTTGAAATGAACTCGAAGAACAATAGCAACCTGGTTTCTGATTTTGCTTATGTTCCTCTTCGCTCCTGGGGCAAAAATGGGGCGAATGAGGGGGAAAAAGAGGGTGGCGTCATCATGGTTGATGGAACCCCAAGATTTATAGAAGTACACAAATTGGTTTTTTAAAGGTGTCTAAATACATTTTTATTTTTAAATTCCCCCCATTAAACAGATAAACAAAGTTTTTAACAATAGAGTACAAGAGCTTATTATACTGCATGAACATCCACATTCAGTTTTGTAGTGCCAAAGTTACACTAGACAGAAAGAGCTGCACGAGGTGTATATTCAAAGCATAAAGCAGTACGTCTCTCCAAAACGATCTCTGCGTGAGTGGAGGTCTGACGTCATTTTTCTTTTTTGTTAACAATAACCAAAAATGGAAACCATCACAGGGTGCCTCTACAAGAGCGATTTAAAGCTCTTTCAAGGCGCATTACCAAATTTACCTCTACAAGAGCGGAGCACAAATCAGGGGTCCAGGCGCATTTTATCTCCGATTATTCGCATTTTTGAATGCGCGTTAAATAGCAACTTTAAATTTACCGTGGGAGTAAGAGCACCTTATGTCCATGTAAGCAACTTTCTGAGGAGGCGCATTAAAGATCAGAGTGGGCAGACTGTGGTCTTGATGTCATGCATAGAACTGCCCCTTTGCTGGGAAAACCTCCCACTTTTTTGTTTAGTTTTATTTCCTGTCTCCTCCTGGCAACTTCCTCCTTGTTCTCCATCTCTCTGGATGGAAGCTCCAGGAAGAGGAGACCCAATGTGAACCGAAAATAAAGTTTCTTTGAAGTACCCTGATGGAATATATTTTACATGGAGACACGGGGCCAGATGGAGGTGGTTTCACGAGAAGCAAAGGGGATCGGAAGGATGTGCACATAATTAGCTATCAGCTTAGACAGATCGTCCCCTCACTTCTTGCTGAGTTCCTGACATGAGCTGTGTGTGTGTGTGTGTGCGTGCGTGCGTGCGTGCGTGTGTATGTTTTACAATGGTTGAGCTCACTGGGAAGAGGAGGGGGAAGGAACAAAGCAGCATCCCCCTGTCTGTTTTGGTGTGTGTGTGTGTGTGTGTGTGTGTGCGAGGCACATTCCCATTTACTCCTGAGCAGTTCACTTGAAATGGAAATTGGACGAAGGGGGGGAAGTAGCCCTGACTAAAAATAAGTTTTCAAAGGGTGCTGGAGGGGGAAACTTATGGGGCACATTCCCATTTACTCCGAAGCAGTTCTGGGAGGGGAAACAACTTCCGCTGGTGGCGAAATTGGAGGGGAGAGAAGTAGCCAAACAGGTTAACCACATCATTCCCGGCAGGTAACCTAGGTAACCAAAGGTGGGAGATTCTGGTAGGCGTGGAGAATAAAGGGTGCAAAACTTGTTTGGATGCAAAACCTGTTTGGGCAGTTTCCCGGGACAAAGCACATTATTTCAGCAACATTTGCATGCATGTCAACAACTTTAAAGCAAGCTTCATAGAGCCAGTAATGCGCTTCAACACCTCTTGTATATAGGTATTAGGCATAAAAGCAATTGTCAGGAGATGCGCATAATTGAGGAACTGGGCGTCAAAGCGAAATCTTGTAGAGGGGGCCACAGAGAAGGAAGCGAAAATATCAGATAGATACAGCAAGGGCAATGAAAGGGAATAAGTTGCCAGGTAAAGGGAAAAGAATGTGAGCAGTTGATAGGAGTATGTGAAGTCATCCACGCCAGGCCTGGGGGCGCTCGCCCCATTGCCACTACCATCAGTGAACGTTCTGCAGGCCGGACAAGCCTCTTCTGAGGCTCAACTAGGCACGGTGAGATCTTGACAGTTGCCCGCCTTGGCTGCCAAAATTGCAAACTCCCCTCCCCCTGTGTTAATTGAGACTGCCATTGACACGACAGAGGGAAGTGTATAATGTCCAGAGGGTCCAGAAATCACACACGTCACCCTGCTGCATCAATGGCAGCCATAAAGGCCCCATTAATGCAAGGGGAAGTGTGCAATCCCGGCAGCCAGGGAGAGTGGCTGCCGAGCACTCCTGGGGGCCTCGCAAGCACCTGGTCCACACTCATGCCAGGTGCACCTGACTGGGACTCAGGTGCACCTGACTGGGACTCCCGGACCCAGTCAGGCGCATGCGGCATGCATAGCAGTTGACGTGAGGGCAGGAAGAGTGAAAAAAGGGAGAGTCATGGCTAAAGAAAGTCTTCATGAGAGGAAGAAGAAAACAGGTAAAGAAGTCGAGAATAGGTACCCCAAACAGCAGAAGATCAAGAGTAAAAGATCTGACAGTTACTGTTAAGAGAAGAAATGTCTTTTAATTAGACAGTGAAGGACCTATGCTGTGTGTCAGGCCTGACTAAAGCAGAAAGTAGAACTTTAGGAGCTTGTGTTGTCTGAAGAGACACTTCTGGAGGTCGGGGGGGAAAGAAACAGGACTTCAACAGACTCACTGTGGTATAAGTATTAGTGTTTATTACAACTGTATTTATGTAACTGCTGGAAGCATTTGTTTCTTCTGGCATCATTCTCTTCTCAGTGTGGCGTAGTGGTTAGAGTGCTGGACTGGGAGCCGGGAAATCCGGGTTCTAGTCCCCACTTGGCCACGGAAGCTCACTAGGTGATTTTGG
This sequence comes from Anniella stebbinsi, assembly GCA_029215795.1. NCBI lineage: Eukaryota > Metazoa > Chordata > Lepidosauria > Squamata > Anniellidae > Anniella > Anniella stebbinsi. Next base: position 410,523,224 of record JARDYH010000001.1, on the reverse strand, counting down.
GCCAGTCACAGACTCTCAGCCCAGCCTACCTCACAGGTTGTTGTGAGGATAACATGGAGAGGAGGAGGAGGGTTATGTATACCGCCTTGGGTTCCTTGAAGTAAAAAATGGTGGGGTTTAAATGCAATAATAAATAAATAAATAAAATATCGGAATCTTGTACTTGCCTTTCCTTTATTTTATGAATATGTGTTAATCTTCTCCTGTTGTTTATATCTAATTACATATCTGGAAACCTGAGGTCTGCTGCAATAGCTATATCAAATTATCTTGCTTGATCAGTGCTCAATCCATCTACTGTGATGAGGGACCTTCTCGACTAGTGCTGCTATTATTATTATTATTATTATTAATAATAATAATAACATTTATATACCACCCCATTGCCGAAGCTCTCTGTAGCCAAATCCTGCTATACCATCCTTGGACTGCATAGTCTGACTTGGTTTTCCACCCTTTTGCTTACCTCCCAATGATAGAGAGAGACTAAGGCCATGTCTACACCAGCGATTTATCCTGGGGTCAGCTTGAGGTAATCCCTGTGCATCCAAATGACACACAGCTGATCCTGGGGTCAACCAGGAATGACCTCTTATTTGTCCCAGGATAACTGAGATTCCACTTATCCCAATCTTGATTTCTTTCTTTGAAAAAAAAATGAGCCAAGAGCAGTTTTGCAATATTTGGAGGCATGTGATATCCTACCCATAGACTAGTCCAGGAGGCACAGCTCAGAAGAATTCACACCAGCGTTCACAAGGATCAAAGTCTCCATGCATTCCTAGATTACAGTTGGTACCTGGCGGGAAGGCTTAGCAAGAATAACCTAATTACATCAATCAACCGCTAAAGGTATTCTAGAATTTGTTGAACATTCTTTTTAAAGGTCATTTAAGTAGGACAGGCAGTAATAATATTCTTTATATTTAACATTAAAATGAAAACACACACTTGTAAATGGTTCAGAAATGATCACCACGTTAGGGACGCTGGAAAAATCTGCAATGGAATCAAATCAATCCAACCCGTGGATTCCCCAGCAAGTTGCATGGATTTCATAGGCTTCTAGGCAATTTTGTTTAACTTTCCGGAATTTTACGCAAATTTAATTGTAGACAAAAACATTTAAAAAACAACAACAACAGCTGAAAATGTTCATTTCCCTCATAGGCCAAAGCATGAATATGCACATTTTTGGGGAGATTTCCGCATTTGGGAGACAGGATTGTGCACTTTCACAAGTGTGGATTTGTACAAATATGGGAAATTGGCGAGGGGAATCCAATTCCACCCATGAGCAGACTATGGAAGAGACGGCATCTGACTACCTGTGAAATGCAGATGGAAAGGATATTGCAAAATCCATACTTCCTTAACCACAACGTCTAAAGCTGCAAATTGGGATGCCAGGGAATTGCTCACAAATTTTTGGGTAGCTTTTCATGTGGTATTTGCCTTCATTTGGCAGCAGTGCCGTTGTGTATTTTGCACTGCTGCCAGATTGGGCAAAAAACATTCATTAACAGTGCACTTCTATGCATGCTTACCCAGAAGTGAGTCCTATTGTGTATGGGATTGCATCCTGAAAATGGTAATACTCAGAAAGTGGTGAAGGAGAATCGCCATCTCCCTGGACATTCAGTAGCAAACTTTCATGCTGTGGTTCTTCAAGGAGAGGGCAGAGTTACAAAGAGAGCCTCCAGCTGCACGAAGCTGCAAAGAATTTGGAAATTTGATGTTATCAGAGTTGGGTTGAATAGAGATTGGGAGTGGCTCCGTCATTGCAAAAAGCAATTGTCTCTCCTTGGCTGTTCGTACCCAATTCATTAGCAGTTGGAATGTAATCACACCCACCATTATTGGCTCATTTAGCCACTCAACCATTTCTCATTCAGAGTTGCTCTCTGTGTTGCAATAAAACTATCTGTCACATGAATCACAAAGGCCTTCTGCCTTCATTTGGTAATACTCTCAGCTCCTTCTTTTTTCTGAATCCAGGTAAGTATTTGTTATTCTTCCCCCTAGAACATCTCAAAAATGTGTGTTCTCTTACCTTGCATCAATAAGTATATCAGTGATATAGAGCATGGGTGAGGAGGGAGAATTTGATTCAGGAGTTAATTCCAGGAAATCTGCAATTTCAACCATGCAGAATGGACTGCATACTTATGTCATCTGCACCACTCCTGTGATTCAAATGTCACTAGGAGCCTCCAGAGGCATGCACAGCACATTTCATTAGGGTGTGCACCCAGGGAATTGGGGACTTTCCCACCCCTATGCCCCCTATTGGGGCAGTGGGGGGTGGAAAAGCATGTAATCCCTCCCCTCCCCGCAACACTAATGGCCCTGATCGGGTGGGTTTGGAACAGAGGAAGGGAAAGGAGGGCGGAAGCGGGAAAGAGCGTTCTCCATCCAGGGCCTCTGGAAATGGCCCCCTCCTCCCCTCTGCCCCCTCCCCTGATCCCCCTCTGAGGCCTCCTCCACTTCCAGATCCTGGAGCTGCGCACTGGACAGGTGCATGCGCAGTGGAAAAATAAGTTGCCTGGCAGCAGGCAGGGTCGGGAGGTGAGATAAGGCGTGGTGGCTTCGAGAGGCTGCTGCAGCTTTCCTGGACATGTGAGCGAGGGACAGGACCCAGAGGAGCGAGGGGGGGCTCGTAGGAGGGGAAAGAGGAGCTGGGGCCTGTTTCCAGAGGCCCTGGCAGGAAATGAGCCTCCCACTTCCAACCCTGACTGACTTTAGCAGGTGCTGGCTAGGGACACACATGCCTCATCACCAGTGCACTGCCTCTTTAAGATCTGGACTCCAGGTCTTAAAGAGACAGTGTACTGGTGATGCAGCACACATGTCCTCGGCCCACTAAGGAAAAGTCAGCCAGCCAGTGGGCCGGGGTGGGAGCGGAAGGTGCTGTCCCTGCTCACCTGCCGTCGCCAATGGAAGTGGGGAGGGTGGAAGCAGAGCCCCCCAAAATATTAGGGTGTGCCTGGGCACACCAGGCACACCCCGTCAGCATGCCTGTGGGAGCCTACTTATATCATTGCATAATTGAAAACTAAACCAGCCGGTGCTTGCTTAGAAGTGAAAGAAAATGTTAATGCCTCTCTTTACATCACCTCAAATACCCCAAAGCCACTGAAATGGGCATTGCTAAGGTACTCTTTTTTCCTTCTTCTTCCAAGACCTATGATTGACATGGGATAGGAGGGATATTAAAACATCTAAGGTGCCCGTGCTATGACTAAGGCATCCCTATTGCCTGACACCTGGAAATTGCACACTGATGACACGTCAAGGCTCATTTCATTCATTCATTCCCTCCATCCCATCCCTAAATACTGAAAAAAAAAAGACTGTGTGTTCTGCTAGATACAGAAAAAAAAACACTACTACTACACTACTACTACTACTGAGGGATCTACATGAATCTTGCTTAGATACCAATTCCATACATCTCATTTCAGCTGCATGAATTCAGTTTTGTAGTTACAGAAATCATGACATGTTTATGCATAACTTCATAATTTGCTCCACTTATCTGCATCCTTTGCAATTGCTGGTTGGTCTGACGTGCCTTTGCAGGGAGTAAGGTGAGATAACTGCTCTTAAGCCACGTTTGCATGAAATACGTGTTTTGCACCTTCTCAGAAGTATGCAAACAAGTACATATGGAATCCAGAGCATGATGCCAAAGATCAAAGGGCATATTTTGCTAATCTTCACTTCCTGATCTTTTAACAGGCATAGCATCGGCTTCACTTGCACACTCTTCTGAAACCTTTTACTTTGTCAACATCCCTTTTCAAACACTTCTCAGGCTTCCCGTGTGTCTGTCGCGCAACCCACCCTACAACAAGCCTCAAGAGACGATGCAATTTCCAGAGGTAACTTGGTGGCATCACTAGGAAACTATTAGCACCGGAGACAACCGACATCTGGACTCAATCGCATCACTTTAAAAAGAAAATGGAACTAATCTATATAGTTTTGGTGATCATTTTTGAAATTCTGGTCATTCCTTTCATCCTGTTGTTAGCTTGGGTCATTTATTGTGACCTCTCCACTTCAGAGCTTCCTCCTGGAATTGATCAGCCATTAAAGCTTCATATTCTTCACTGCTTCATCATCCTTTCTTCTTGTGTGGTAAGTTTATGGAGCTTTTTTTTTTCATTATCTCACCCCCCCCCTTTGATTAGTGTTTGATAAACCCACCGACCCACACCCAGACTCATGCACACAACCATTTTACCTTGTGAGTCCATTTGGAAGACAAACCATCGGAAGCATGCCTGTTTGATCTGTGTGTTAGATCATTGGAAGTGGATGAGGACAAAAATCTATTTGTTGGGTGCAGATCAGGAAGTACTGGTATAACATGGTGAATCAGCCCTTCACTTGTAACAATCACAGTGCCGTAGTTTGGACCAGCTGAACTTTCCGGTCCCTTTTCAGTGGCAATTCCACATACAGCACATTGCAGTAATCCAAACAGGAGGTTACCAGAGTGTGAATAATTGTTGTGAAGCTACCTCTCTGTCCAGGTTGGGTTGCAATTGGCACACCAGCCTATGCTCTGAGTCACTGAGGTCACTTGGGATGGGGGTATCCAACTCCATATCCAAGAGCACCTCAAACTATGAACCTGGTAATTGGGGGGGCAGTATAACCCCACTCCAGATTGGTTTGGGCAAGTCTCCCTTTACCATGCCAATGCTTCAGGTGCCGCTACTATGGGAACCACAGCTCAGTGGTAAAACACATTCTTTGCAATCTGAAGATCCCAGATTTATTTATTTATTTATTTATTTACTACATTTGTATACCGCCCCATAGCCGAAACTTTCTGGGCGGTTTACATAGGATTAAAAACAATTAAAAACAATATACAAAAATTAAAACAGCAAAAACATACAACATCCACACGATCTGTACATTTAAAACCACTACAACACTTCAAAAAGCTACAAAAAAACAAAACAAAACAAAACAAACCCAGGCTCCTCAGATATTGCCAAATGCCTGAGAGAAGAGGAAAGTCTTGACCTGGCCCCGAAAAGATAACAATGTTGGCGCCAGGCGGGCCTCGTCAGAGAGATCGTTCCACAATTGGGGGGCCACCACAGAGAAGGCCCTCTCTCTTGTTGCCGACCTCCGAGCTTCCCTCAGAGGAGGCCCTCGGAGGAGGGCCTTAGATGTTGAACGTAGTGTTCGGGTAGGTTCATGTCGGGAAAGGCGTTCCATCAGGTATTGTGGTCCCAAGCCGTGTAAGGCTTTATAGGTTAAAACCAGCACCTTGAATCGGGCTCGGAAACATACAGGCAGCCAATGCAAGCGGGCCAGAGTAGGTCTTATATGTTCGAACCTACTGGTTCCGGTTATCAATCTGGCCGCTGCATTTTGCACAAGCTGCAGCTTCCGAACCACCTTCAAAGGCAGCCCCACGTAGAGTGCATTGCAGTAATCTAATTTGGAGGTTACCAGAACATCAACAACTGAAGCCAGGTTATCCCTGTCCAGATAGGGACATAGCTGGGCCACCAATCAAAGTTGGTAGAAGGAACTCCGTGCCACTGAGGCCACCTGCACCTCAAGTGACAGAGATGGTTCTAGGAGAGTTGGGAAAGACCCTTGTCTGAAACTAATACTGAGCTACTTGGACCAATGATATGACTAGGTATAAAGCAATTTCATATGCTCATTGGGAGCCTATATGGTAGGGGTGTACCTACCGCCTCAGAATTATCTGGTAGCCTCAAACATCCGCGGAGCATTCGATCTTCCAGAGTGGGGATTGGACACTTCTAAACCCATCAGTTAATACTAGAGCGGAGACATGCCCAATAGGAGCTTCTAAAGTTGTTGAAATTATCCTATTGTTTTTCAGGCGTTAATCCTGAAAAACAGGATGTGTGTGTGTGTGTGTGTGTGTGTGTGTGAATCTCCATATTTGGAAGACTCTGAGTAGGGTGAGGTGTAGCTTTGATATTGACATCTGTCGATTGCCACAGTGTTGTCCATGGCTGTAATTGGCTGCTGCTTCTGGTGGGGTGGGGGTGGGGGAGCACGTTTCTGCTCGGACTCATAGAAGTCAATCCTCCACAGTGTGAAAGTGCTGCTGGCTGACATCTTGTGTGAGTGAGCTTCTACACCTGAGTCGCAGGCTAATTATTTCAGTTAGTCTATTACTCCTATTGGCTGCCTGAGCTTCCAGTGTGTGTGTGTGTGGGGGGGGGGGCTCCATCCAACAGATTTGGAGTGCACCAGGTTGGAGAAGGCTGGAGTAGAAACTTCCACCAGCAGCAGTGGAGGTCTCAGCTCTGCATCACCAAAGTAAAGGATGAAAAAAACCCTCCATAAATGCACACCGGGGGAAGGGGGAATTAACATCTGTGTGTGTGTGTGTCTGTCTGTCTGTCTGTTTAAGGAGGCATAATGGTTTCAGGGGGGAAATCTAAAAATTCCTAAAAAATCAAGGCATTAATGGATCTGTTACAAACTTGGCATGTCTAAAGCCCTACTTAAGCACTATCATCATGCCACGTTTCATCTCTTTATCTTTAAAAATGGTAGCATTTCTTAAAAAAAATAAAATTAATTTTAAAACCACAAACCTTTTTTTTTAATAACCCTTTAAAAAATCAAGGCTTGAAGGGATCTACTCCAAATTTGGCATGTTTAAAGACCTACATAAGTACTATCACTGTGCCATGATTCATCTCTTTAACTTTAAAAATGAGGGAGCTGTAAGCATTTGATTAATTACCATTGACTAGAGACGTTCTCCAAAAATGGGCGGCGGAGTAAGGGGAGCCGCTCTGAAATCAGGGCAGGGAATCACCTCAATGGAGCTCTAGCTCAAATTTAGAGGCAGAGAAGACTCACTTTTCACACCCCTACTATGTTGTCTATTATGTTGTATGCAAAAGGTTGCAGGTTCAGTCATTCAGAAGTTGCTGCCATCCAGTCTCGACAATGCCAAGCTTTTACATGACACGTATGTGCTCCTTCACTGTGCTATCAGCTCTCACTACTGCTCGGCTACCACAAACACAGTGGTGAAAATCAGTGGAGGCTGTTGGCTCTAATGTCAGTGGGGCTATGAATCCACTCTGGGTTTCCGTCAGGACCAGTCAGAACTCTAAAGGAGCTCTCCAAGGTTTTCAGCTATAGTATTACCACATATACAGTGATGTAAATCATAGCTGAGTTCCTCAGATAATGGAGAATAACCTGTCATCTCCATCTAAGGATTTTGGTGCCTTCCAGGGAACTGAGACCCATATGTGAGTAATTGTCTCTGAGTACAAAGGTGGAATTGGTCCTGCAGGGTCCTTCAAAATGCCTACCAGAAAGCATCAAATGGCATGCACAATCTTTGGATTTTATCAGAAACTCTAAGGGGGATCCCTCTTAGCATGGCTCTTCATCCAAATTTGATCTTAATTCTTCTGTTGGTGTGTGTGTGTGTGTGTGTGTGTGTCCCTGATCTCTAATGATGACTTAGCCTCTGTTCAATCTACCCATCGGCACCCATCCAAAGGCCTTTCTTTTGGATTTCTTTGACAACATGGTGCTGCCCATTGTCAACATGGCCAGAGAAGCTTGGCTTAAATTTGGGACTAAATCTGAGAAATCTGAGGGCAGTTTGTGTTCACAGCATTTTTCTAACTTTTTGTAGCTAAACAGAAGGCATTCCCTTGGGTTCCCCTTCCTTTGAAGTCAGGTAATGATAGTTTCTCCTTCTTCTGTCTGCCGGTCCATTTCTGGGCTCAGTTCAAATACTAGTTTGAACCTGCACAGCCTTCAGTTGGGGCCAGGTTACCTGAAGGATCATCTCCTCCAATATATACCTGCCTGCACCCTAAGCACATCTTCAGAGGCCCTTGCCCCCACCACATGAGGTGAGGCAGGTGGCTGCTAAGGAGAAGGCCTTTCAGTGACAACATCCCGGTTGTGGAATGCTCTTCCCAGAAAAGCTCACCTGGTGGTCCTTTTGTCACCATATGAAACCTCCTTATTCTCCCAAGCAATTTAGTCCTATATATATATATATATATATATATATATATATATCTTTAATTTGCTGGAAGGGGGTTACTTTCTTTTTATACAGCAGTTTTACATTTATTTATTATTTATTTATTTATTATTTTTTTAAAAAAACATACTATGATTGGCTGTATTTTAGGGTTTTAATTCTTGAGAACTGCCCAAGAGCTTCAGGTATTGGGTGATATAGGCATATAATAAAGAAAGGAAGAAATATTTTCAGGTGGGAAATGGGGGTGGAGATTTTGTCAGATATTCTCCTATGGGGTGGGGGAGTGGAATTCTCCAACAGTTTGGAGTAAGGGGGGAATCATTTAAAACTTCTCAAAAAACTATCTTTCATATAGTTCTGGCTCCATTAATGCAAAATGAAACTATATTCTTAGTTCATACTGGTGACTGAAAGAAGCAATGGGATAAGAGGACTGAAGGAAGGAAGGAAGGAAGGAATTTTATTACAGTCATACAACCTGTTCAGCTTGAAACACACATTACAAATAAATAATAAGAGGGAACCCTATAATTTATGCATTATGACTGCAATCTACACATAACAATTGAAAGGAAATTAGCCACCTGCTCAGTAATACATGTGCAAATCAGCAACATATATTATGTTGCTGATTTGCACATTCAGATTGTACTCCAGATTGTGTCTTGAAGTTCATTCTAACCCAAGCCCATATGAGATTTCGAGTTTTATTTGGGGGGGGGGGGGATTCACATGACAATCTGTGCATATTTCCCCAAATCTATGCATCATTTCCCACATATTTGAAATGTATGCATCCTTCTCCCACTGGTGAATAAGGCTTTTTGCCATAGTCACTGTGGTTAAAGTCGTGGTTTAAGGTGTATCCTGAACACGGCCTGGCTTTCTGGCTTAACCACTGTGTTTAAAGCCATGGTTTAAGATGTCTTCTGAATGGGGCCATTGTGTTTTATATATGCCTTTCGTGAAGCTAATAGGTATATTAATTACCCATTGAAGACCAACCCAACCCAAGACATTTTGCATGATAACGTGGGTAGCTCACTACAATATATTGCTTTTGGGAAAATCAAGCCCCATCTCCTGTGAAGATTGCAACTTAGCACAGGGGGAACAAGGAAGTCTGAGGGGGTGTGGCAGATGACGACAGGGTCCCTGCTAATCAAAACGTGCTGACTTTTCATCCCTGTGAACCCTAGATCCACTGCATCACTGCTAGTACCAGCTCTGGTCAAGCAGTCTGTGTGGGAAAGTAGTAAGGGCTTCCCTGGGCTCCCAAAGTGTGCAGTGAAGGACGCAGTCTGAAGAACATTTCAGTGTGAAACCAACTAAATTATCCTCAACAAATATATGTGTGGAAAATCCTTAAAGGGGACATGGGCGGGGGGGGGGGGGAGCAGGTTGCCATGGAAATCTCCATCACATGAAGCACAAATGCCTCATGGTGTCCTCCCTCTTTGTCCCAAGTTTTCTTTCTTTTCATCCAAACAGGGCAAGATCCTGGAGAACCTATCCCTCTGCTCTGAGATCCATTTCATCCGCTATATCCAAGAAAGGAAAAAAGTAGGGCAGGACCCAAAACTCAACATAAAGGACCTAACCTTCGAGGACATCCCCGTGAGGGTTTACCAGCCAAGAGGGACAACATTGGAGCCCAGAAGGAGAGGGGTCGTCTACTTCCACGGAGGAGGCTGGATGTTTGGGAGCATCAGTAAGGCATCCTTACAAGAGCTGGGGAGCTGAGGCCTTCCAGATCTGGTTGGACTCCTTCTCACGCCAGTCCCAGACAACATGTCCAAAGGCCAAGATGATGAGATTATAACCAACAATTCCTGGAGGCTTGCAGGTTGTCCATCCCTGCTTTAAAACTCCCCCACCCCACCCCCAAAAATGCATCAATTAGGGTGACCAGATAAAATCCAGGTCAGGGCTCATGTAACTTTCACAGTTGTAGAGAAAAGGGAATTTCAGCCAGTGTCATTTGTATGCAATTAGTTCCTGGTGAAATTCCCTCTTCATCACAACAGTTAAAGTTGCAGGCATTATACTAGAGTGACCATATACAAAAGAAGGCGTGGCCCCTACAACTTTAACTGTTGTGATGAAGAGGGAATTGCACCAGGACATAATTGCATACAAATGACACTGGCTGAAATTCCCTTTTCTCTACAACTGTTAAGGTTACATGAGCCCTGACCTGGATTTTAACTGGTCAGCCTACATCAATTAGGTTTCAGCCTTCTTAGCATGTTCTTTAATCCCTCAAAACGCAGCCATTCATTATTTTCTGATTGTAGTTATAATTCTTCTCTTTCATTTCTATTATCATTTATTGTTAGAGATAATGAAAAAATATGACTAACTTTTCAGTTAGAAAACTAAGCCCCGAACTATTTTAGTCATTCATTTCCATGCAATTCAGATTGAGGAAAGAGAGAGGGTGGGGAGTGCATGCATTACTCCCTCCTGCCATCATGTTCCATGTCAGCCCCCTGTTCTCATGCTGCCCATGTGCTGGGAGACCTTCTGAAGAGGGGAGGACTGTTGGACCCACATGAGGAACCCCCCATTATATAGATGTCTGTGTACTTAGAGTTCCAGCTTATGGTGAGAGCCTATGCTTTTGGCAGACATCCTGTATGTCAACATGCTCCCATTGTATGGACAACATGGGAGTGGGGGCAGCTGGGGATGCAGCAGGGGTTGGGGGCAGTATGCATGTCCCTGTGGTCTCTCTCCATACAATTTGAATCTCATGCACTCTCATCAGATGGAAAGTAATGATTCTATAGGGATCAGATACTGATCTTGGGGGGGGGAAAGCCCTTTCTCATATTCAAGAACATATCAAAAATGTTATGGGTGCTCTTGCTAGGAATGTGTGAAAGAGCCAAACCTGGACACATTGAGGTTGTCCAAAATTAATTAAATAAATAAATAAATCCACCTCAATCAATACCAGATTACGAGTTATTTTGTTTCTTTTTACATGAGAATGTACATGCATTTTTTCACGCACTTTCCCAACTATGCTCATCAACTGGGCAAATGTTGGGAATTTGCTCATTTTTCTCCCATTGATTAATGTGTGTTTGTATGCATTATTCAATTGCATGCAATTTTTTTTTTAAAAAAAATTTACAAATGAAAGAATTTTTCAAACCCCTGTTTTTTTAAAAAATGCATTGCAAGCTTGGAAATGTACAGACGTCAAGTGCAGCTCAGGTCTATTTTTGGTTCTGGGAAGTGAAAATTAGGTAAATTCTTCTAAAATGATCTGAAATGAATGTTGGGGAGGATTCGTACGTCTTGGGGGAGGTTTGTGCATTTTCACAAATGGAAATTTGTGCAAATTTGGGAAATTGGGGGAGAAAAAGGAGCAGACAATGGAACAAAAGGTGCCTGATAATGTGTGAAATACAGATGGAACAGAAGTTACAAAACACATGCATCCCTACTCAGGCCTGCTGCAAAAGCAGCATTACATTCTGGAATAAGAATTGTAAGCTATGTGGCTTCATGAATTGGGTCAGAATCACTGCCCAGGGCTTCATTAACTGAGGGAAACTGCTGGTGTGCTTTATTTAGGCTTATTGAGGTAGCATATCTTCCATTGGTTGTGAGCATTTATCAAGGTTTTTCTGGCCCATGAAACCCTATGGCAGCAACTGCTGGCAAAGTTTTGTTGGGCATGCTCAGTTTTACTCTGAAGCCAGAATGCTGCCAGTGCTTTGAATTCCAGTATGTATCTCTGTCAGCATTCTGACATTGGGGGTGAGGTAGCAGGGAATGGCTAACTGAGATAAGAGTAAGGCTGTACAGATTTTGTAAAATCCATTCTGTCTGCATTTTGCGAATTGTATGGTGTCTTTTTGTTTCGTCATCCACTCACTGAGAGAATCGTTGTTTTCTAATTTCCCAAATTTGGCCCAATTCTCATTTGCACAAATTCACACTTGTGAAAATGTGTGGATCCTCTCCTGCAAAATTCACATTTTCATGCTTCAGCCTATAGGGGAAATGTATATTTTCAGCTGGTGTTTTTATATGTTATGCATTTTACCATGGCTAAATTTGCATAAAAGTCCAGAGACAATATATATAAAAATGGTCCGCAAGTGCAAGGAATCCTTTTGACTCGGTTCTCCAACATCCCTAGATGAGAAACAAATATGGTCATTAGGCCTTTGTGGGAATATGGGTCCCAAAACATGGTCTGAAGGCACATGAGGCAGCCAGCTTGCTGAAGCTCAGCAGGTCTAGGTCTGGTCAGTGCTTGGAGGGGAGACCACTGGGGAATCGCATGTAGCCATCTTGAATTCCACCATAGAGGAAAGTTGAGTTATAAATGTAATAAATAAATAAGTAAGTAATGAATATCCACACATTCCTTTTCAGATTCCTATGATCATGTATGTCGCTACCTTGCCAAAGAAAGTGATTCAGTGATTGTGTCTGTTGGGTAAGTAAACATATCCTACCCAAATTACATGGCGGAATTTGTCAATCCTAAAGCAAAGAGATGATGGTACACTGAATGGGATATTAAGTGCCTACTCATGGACTCAGTTCAATAGCAGAGGCCCTGTGGCATGTCCAAAGCCCACTCCCCCACAGTGTGGAAAGAACCAGGGTGGGTTTTTTTTTTCTTTTCTGGAAGGCTTTGAGGGCAACACTGTGTTTTAAAATGTGGCTGTCGTATCCTGCACTATGGCAGCCAGCCAACGGAGAGATTTCTAAAGCTAATTCTACAGCACAGCATGCCAACCACAAATTCCTGTGGAATGGGGATAATTTATTTTGTTTTTGGCTCTCTACCTTTCTATGACCAGATGCTCTTTTGCAAGGGCAAGTACAGTGAGTGGTTAAGTGTCAGAGATGGGAAGCTCTCAGTTCGAATCTTGCCTGTGCCATGAAATCAGGCAAGCCACACATTCCCAGCTTTGACACATCATTGAAGAAACAGGATTGTGGGCAGAGTGGTGGACCTGAACAAGGGAGATCTAGTTATAAGTTCCTCTTTAACTATAAATCTTCCTGGGCGACTTTGGTCCATCATTCTCCCTCAACCTAACCTACTTACCTAAAAGGATCAAATAGGGAAAGAAACATAGAGATCATCCTGACCTCCTTGGCTGAAGGTAGGCCTTCATTTTATCAAAATTGTTTATTACTAGGGATGTGTATCATATCATTAAAATGTCTGATAATGATATGATGTGCTCTATATCGTGCATACGATTAACAATAACGATATGATACAACTTCCTACGATAATCATCAGAGACAATAATTGGATTATATTGGATTATCAGACTGCCATATAAATAAACCTATAACTTCTGTATTTTAAAAGTTAGAGGCTTGAAACTTAGTCATAGGGCTTATGGGGTCTGCCTACGTATGTGTATGAAATTTGAGATCGATCCCTCCAATCCTCAATTTTATATGAATTTATTAAAGATTGTTTAAGTTCTGACAGGTCAGAATGACAGCTCGCCACGTGCATTCATTCAGACCTGTCGAACAGATTCAGGATCTTTTAAAAAATCATATAAAATTGAGGGTTGGAGGGATCGATCTCAAATTTCATACACATGTCTAGCACATGTTGCTACACACATGTGCCAAATTTCAGATCAATCCCTCCACCCCTGCATTTTAAATGAATTTTTGAAAGATCGTGCAACTTTTAACCTGTCAGAACTTAAGAGATCTTTAATAAATTCATATAAAATCGAGGGTTGGAGGGATCAGTCTCAAGTTTCATACACATACTTAGGCATACCCCATAAGCGTAGTGACCAAGTTTCAAGCCTGTAACTTTGAAACTACAGAAGTTATAGGTATTTTTTATTTTTTTAAAAAAAAATCAGCTCTATAGAGCACAATGGGGCTGCAAATTAAATTTCGTATTTCCGATAATTATCGTGAAAATTATACGGTTCACCTACGATATTATCAGAGACAATATTTTTTTGGTCCGAAATCACGATAATGATAAAATACGATATTTTTGGGCATGCACATCCCTATTTATTACTAGGTTTGGGGGAGAAATTTGTTCAGTTCTCATTCTAATTTGTACTTGCAGTGGAGCTCTTCAATCAAACTGTGTGTGTGTATGTACTAAGATGTATATTTTAGGATAAATAACATTTAAAAAGTCATTACATTAGGAAAATTGCTTGCAAATTTTATGTGAGGCAGGCAGGCATACAAAAATGCATGTAATAGGAGAAACATGCACAAAAATGCTTATGAATTCTCATGCAAATACAAAAAAGAAAGAAAAAAATGACAATGTTTAGGATGAACCAAACTTAAAATCGGAAAAATGAGAAATTGAGAGAAATCAAAATTGACAGATTCACCCATCCCTGTTTATTACATGAAATGAAATGTCATACAAAAGTCTGATAAAATGAGGAGACTAACTCTGATAGACAAATGTTACTCCTTAATTTTATTACAGTATTTTATGCCCAACACTTCAGCCAAGTAAGACTTTCATAACAGCTGACATGGTTGAAAACATAACAATAGCAACACAATCCAGGCAAAGTTATTGAAAAGAACAGCAGCCCCCAAACAGTTCTGAAGTAAAAACAAAGTAACAGATTCTAGTTCTAAAATGTCTTAAGTAGCAGGGAGGCATGGGAAAATAACAATGTCTTCTCCTGGTTTTCTCCAACCTTTTCTTCAAAGAGACATCTGGCTCAGAGAGTATTTGAAAACTAGGGTGCCATTTCAGAAACGGCCCTGTCCCCAGTCACCTCCAGGAACCTATCTAAGCATGCTCTTTACCCACAATGGCTGTGAATCGTCGCTGTGTCGGTTATATGATGCAGCCGACGATTTGCAGGACTTTACCCCAAAGCTGCGCCATAAAATTGTCGGGAACTTTTTTCTCCAGAGTGAGGTCAGTACAGCCCTTCCACCATGTGACTTTGCTCTGGGGTCAAGCTGAGGGAGGTCCGGGGCAGATGGCAAGCCTTGATTGGTCACCAGAAGCCCAGGAAGAGGACAGGGGGGTCCAGTACCCAGAATAGCTGGAAAGCTCCATGCTTCCTGCTGGTGTGGGGATTTCCCACCCCCAGCCCGCATCAACAATCCTTCAGGGTTTTAGGGGGGAAAGCAGGGTGAAGCAGCACTGTGAACACAGGATCTGGAGAAAAGTCATCCAAGGGTTATTTTAGTAGTCAAAGAAGTTCATGTGTAAGGGTAGATTCTTGATGCCTCTCTAGAAATCTGTCTTCTGATATTCCAGATATCATTTGGCACCCGAAGAGAAATATCCCTCCCAGTTTAAGGATTGCCTGACTGCCAGCATACATTTTATGAAGACTGCCGAAGACTATGGAGTAGATCCTGCTCGCATCATCATCTGCGGGGACAGTGTTGGGGGGAACCTCGCTGCCTCTGTTTGCCAAGCTTTATCAAGTAGACATGAGCTCACAAAACTGCTGGCTCAGGTTCTGATCTATCCTGGCCTTCAGGCAATAGATTTTAATTTGCCTTCGTACCAACAAAACCGGGCTGTCCCGATCTTGTACCGGGAGCATGTTGTCTCTGCTGCCTTGAAATATCTTAATAAGGACTTGTCAGTGTTGGAAAGTGTTATGCAAGGGTGCCATGTTCCCAGAGACATAAAAATTAGATTTGGGAAATGGATCAATTCAGAGAACATCCCCAAGGAATTTAAGGTCAGGGGTTACAAGCCACAGTCCACCACATCCTTCTTGGACAACGTCTACGAAGTGGTGAAGCAAGCTTTAGAGACAACCTTCTCTCCGCTGATGGCAGAAGTTGCGATTATCAGTCAGCTTCCCAAGACATGCATTGTCACCTGCGAGTACGATGTTTTAAGGGATGACGGCCTCCTCTACAAGAAACGGCTGGAGGACAATGGGGTGCCAGTCGCTTGGTACCACATCGAAGATGGATTCCATGGGGTGATTAACTTGTTTGATGGTTTCTTGTCATTTCCCTCGGGCAAAAAGGGGGTGGACAGCATTGTAACATTTCTCAAAGGCTTATGACAATGAGCATTTCTACACCAAGAGAAAAATCCTGCAACTGTGCCTCAGCTTTCTGGTTTCCGTTTTTGTCCCACAATCACATTGTTCTCCCTTTACACCCACTTCCCTCCCCCTTTCCCCCCTTTAATCAGGAGATCTCTATGCTTCATTTATCACCACGAAGTGGCGCTGGTTGGACTTGTTCTTACGCTTCTTCTTAGGATGGACTTCCTCTTCACATGCTGAATTTTTTTCCCCGTTATCAATTATCATCCAGAAATCATGAGACAGGCACGGGAGGATTGCTGTGTCATGAAATTGACCAGGAAACTTTCATGAGTGGTCAGCCACGAACCTGCTATAAACAGCTCGATTAGAGGAGCTCAGTGTTTGTTTTGTTTCTTTGTAATTAAATTCGAGATTTGTATCTCTAGCTATTTATGTCTAACAACTTCAACAACAATGGTTTACTTTGAGGGTGGGGTACTTTCTCCATCATTTACGTGATGCCCCTCCTCAAAATGCCCTTGGATGACATTAGGTATGCAGCATGGTGAAGGATGTCATGTGGTGATAATGGGGCTGTCTTCAGTGGGCGCCGATCTGCTATCAAATCCCGTGGTATCGCAGTTGTGGGGTGGCAGCCAGTAATCCCCACTGGGCGAGGCAGCGTGGGCTTTCTGGTGGCCATTAGGATCACCTGGCCCACCCCTGCCCTCTGCCCTGGCAGACGGTAACCAATCAGGGGTCGCTATCTGCATGGCCACACCTCTGCCGCAACGTCAGAGCTGATGCACTATACTCCCCTCGCTCCAAAGAAAAAGTCAAGGTACGTCCCTGACTTTTTTTTCTCCGCAGCTTCACCAGAGAGCCCTGGGGTGGGTGCGCAGTGGCTGCTGCGTCATATAATCGATGCAGCACCACCGCACAGCCACCCCGGGGCTTTCCGTTTTGACAGCCCCCCAGAACTGCCAACACATTTGCTGATGTTGCCACTTGCAATGGCAGCACAAAAAAAAAGCAAAGAGCCTGAAGAAAAAAGAGGGAGGCTGTACTACGGACACTGCTAATGGTGATGTCCACCTTTGAGAAGCTGTTTGAGAATTTCTCCTCCCCTCGATGGAGAATTTCGAGATGCCATTGCACACAGTTTTAATTTCTATACTGCCCAATAGCTCTCTGGGTGGTTCACAATGCAGTTCTAAACCTATTTTCTCACAAAGCATACATTCCTATGGATGCTTTGGTGTGTTTTCTGAATTGGGAACCTTGTGTGAGACTATCTGAGAAGCTCAAATGCCAGTGAATCACCTGCAGGGCCAATCACAGGTCACATGGGCTGGTTGAGGGCTGGCAGGATTAGCACTGGGCGCTGCAGCATCCTTTCTTCTCCTTAAAAACAAAGCAAAAACAAAAACAAAACCTCTGGGGCTGGTTGGCCACAAAGGAACATGGAGGAGCAGGTGAACTCACCTGCATTCATCTCGGTGGGTGCTTTGCTCTGCTGCCGCCACTGCACCCCTCCCCCACTTGCCGGGCCATGCAGTAAATAAATAAATAAATAAATTCTGAGACCTGGCCCGGCCCGGCAAGTGCTCGGCATCCCCCCCAACATCACCATTAACGTAGCGGAGGGAAATGCGCAATTTCTGGAGCCTCCAGAAATCGTGCACTTTGACCCATTATGTCAACGATGGCTGTCAAGGCCCCATTAACGCCAGGGTAAAGCAGGGTGACATGCACGATTTCTGGAGATGCCAGAAATTGCCCACTCCCCCCCCCCCCGCTGTGTGAATGGCACCCCCCCCCATTAACTCTACAGGGGGAAGTGTGTGATTTTGGCAGCCAGGGAGGGTGGCTGCCGAGGGCTTGCTGGGCCAAGCTGAACCTCAGAAGAGGGTCATGCGGCTGAGCGTTTGCTTGTGTCGGGAGCACCCGACTGGGCCTGGGGAGTCAGATGTAGCACTGGCAGCATCCCTATGCAACAGATGCTCACGTTATTGTATTTCCGTTTAGAATATATTATCCGTTTCTGCAACAACATGGTGCTTAGAGTCACGAATATATGTTTAGCATCAAAGCAGGAGAAGGAAAGTCCATTTTATTCCTGTAGTCATGATGTGATTGAAGTGAGTTTAAGAGCTTTTCTGCACACGGCTGTGAATCTGCTGTATTGACCTTCAGTTTCATCACAGAACTAGGATGTGACCACTACATGAGATGTGTTTCCTTTTCTTGCTTTCCTGTTACATAACCGTGCCATAGCAAAATGGGAAGAGAAGCTTCAGGGCATGCAAGTCAGTTGGATGCTTCTTCATGAATTGTATTATCTTATTGCAAAGCCTTTAGTTTTTGCAAAGATGTGACTAGAAATATGACAAAATCTAAAGGCATATGGTTGGAACATATGGCCAATATCAAAGGATTAGTCTCTAAAGTTTATTCACATTTTATCGAAATAAATACGAATGTATCAGATGGATTGAAAATAATAATAGAAGAAAAGGTATGGGATAAAGCATGGACAGTACAATGAAAGGAAACTCTATCAACCATCCTCAGGAAACATAAGCTGAAAATAAGAACATGAGAAGAGTCAAGCTGGATCAGACAAAGGGCCCATCTAGTACAGTGCCAGGAACCCAAAAGCAAGACACGAGAGAAACAGTGTCCTCCTGCCCATAGCCACTGCGGAGCTTTCCCCATGTGTAGACAGCCCCTGGGAAAGGCCTCTGTTTGGAACCCTGGAGACCCGTGTTAACAACACTGGGTTGGTTGGACCCATGGTTTGACTCAGGTTCAAATGCAGGACCACAGCACAGTGGTACAGCACATCCTTTGCATGCATGTCGGTCTCTCTAACATCCTCCCTTCTTTTCTAATGGTAAGTAACTGGGTGCCTCCGACTTCTTAACCAGTGATGTGGTGTGTTCCCATAGGGCAGGAGTGCCTTAACTCGGGCTTGGGGCATGAGTCTGGCCTGCCCAGGATTCCCAGGCCAACCCTCAGAAATTCTCCAGATGGTCCCCCCTCCCTCATGCCCATCGATGGTTGGGGGGTTTCCCAGCGTTTTTGTCATTCCTGCAAATAATCGAGGCATACCTATAAATCTCACTGCTCTTCCCACCTCTCCGGTGCAACCACACTCTTCCTCTGTGTGACAAGCTTTCAAGTATTTGAAAGGTTGCCACACAGAGGAGGGCCAGGATCTCTTCTCGATCATCCCAGAATGCAGGACATGGAATAATGGGCTCAAGTTACAGGAAGCCGGATTCCAGCTGGACATCAGGAAAAAATTCCTGGCTGTTAGAGCAGTGTGACAATGGAACCAATTACCTAGGGAGGTTGTGGGCTCTCCCACACGAAAGGCATTCAGGATGCAGCTGGACAGCCATCTGTCAGGGATGCTTTAAGGTGGATTCCTGCACTGAGCAGGGGTTGGACTAGGCTGACCAGATAAAATCCAGGTCAGAGCTCATGTAACTTTAACAGTTGTAGAGAAAAGGGAATTTCAGCCAGTGTCATTTGTATGCAATTAGTTCCTGGTGAAATTCCCTCTTCATCACAACAGTTAAAGTAGGCTGACCATATGAAAAGGAGGACAGGGCTCATGTAACTTTAACAGTTGTAGAAAAAGGGAATTTCAGCCAGGGTCATTTGTATGCAATTAGTTCCTGGTGAAATTCCCTCTTCATCACAACAGTTAAAGTTGCAGGCACTATACTAGAGTGACCATATACAAAAGAAGGCAGGGCCCCTGCAACTTTAACCGTTGTGATGAAGAGGGAATTTCACCAGGAACTAATTGCATACAAATGACACTGGCTGAAAATCCCTTTGCTCTACAACTGTTAAAGTTACATGAGCCCTGACCTGGATTTTATCTGGTCACCCTAGGTTGGACTTGATGGCCTTATAGACCCCTTGCAGCTCAACTAGTCTATGACTCAATGGAAGTACAAACATGTAGCACTCAAAGCAATGGGGCGGAACTTTGGGCCTAGAGGACAAATCCAGCCCTCTGGTCTCAATCTGGCTCTGTGAGATTCCCCAGACAGCCATGCCCCTTCACTTGGAATCACCCCCTTCAGCCACTGATCAGTCGGTGGTTTTAAGAACATCAGAACATGAGAAGAGAGCCCTGCTGGATCAGACCAAGGGTCCATCTAGTCCAGCACTCTGTTCACACAGTGACCAACCAACTGCCCATGGCAAGCCCACAAGCAGGACATGGGTGCAAGAGCACATGCCTGCCCATGTTCCTTAGCAATGGGTGTACATGGGCATACTGCCTGTGAGAATGGGCCTAACAGCACATAGCCATCAGAACTCAACCACTGACCCAGCTGGAAGAGAGAAATTGGGCACATCAGTCTGCAAGCCTATCAAGTAATATTTCCCTATGTTGATTTGAAGGTTTAATTGCAATGATTACAGTGATTACTAACCGCCAGCATGGATTTATCAAGAGCAACTCCTTTCAGACTAATCTGATCTCATTTTTTGATTGGTTAACTTCCCTTGTGGATTGTGGGAATGCTGTGGACTTGATATATATCTTAACTTTAGCAAAGCTTTTGACAAAGTGCCCCATGACATTCTGATTCACAAACTAGCTAAAAGTGGGCTAGATGGAACAACTCTTAGGTGGATCCACAGTTGGCTACATTATCTGATTCAAAGAGTGTATATATATGATACTTTCACAAACTGGGAGGGAGGTAACAAGTGGGGTACCGCAGGGCTCAGTCCTGGGCCCAGAGCTCTTCAACATTTCTATTAATGATTTGGATGAGGAGGTGCAGGGAATGCTTATCAAATTTGCAGACGACACAAAATTGGGTGGGATCGCTAATACCCTGGAGGACAGAAACAAACTTCAAAGTGATCTTGATAGACTGGAGCACTGGGCTGAAAACAACAGGATGAAATTTAATAGGGATAAATGCCAAGTTCTACACCTAGGAAAAAGAAACGAAATGCACAGTCACAAGATGGGGGATACTTGGCTCAGCAATACGACAAGTGAGAAGGATCTTGGAATTGTTGTAGACCACAAGCTGAATATGAGCCAACAGTGTGACATGGCTGCAAAAAAAGCAAACACTATTTTGGGATGCATTCATAGAAATATAGCTTCCAAATTGTGCGAAGTACTGGTTCCCTTCTATTCGGCACTGGTTAGGCCCTATCTTGAGTATTATGTCCAGTTTTGGGCACCACACTTCAAATGGATGCAGACAAGCTGAAGCGTGTTCAGAGGAGGGCAACGAGGATGATCAGGGATCTGGAACCAAAAGCCTATGAGGAGAGATGGAAAGAACTGGGCATGTTTAGCCTGGAGAAGAGAAGATTGAAGGGAGACATGACAGCGTTCTTCAGGTACTTGAAAGGTTGCCACACAGAGGAGGGCCAGGATCTCTTCTCGATCATCCCAGAGTGCAGGACGTGGAATCATGGGCTCAAGTTACAGGAAGCCAGATTCCGGCTGGACATCAGGAAAAACTTCCTGTTAGAGCAGTATGACAATGGAGCCAATGACCTAGGGAGATCGTGGGCTCTCCCATACTGGAGGCATACCTTACAGCATACTGTCAGGTATGCTGTAAGGTGGATTCCTGCATTGAACAGGGGATTGGATTCAATAGCCTGATTGACCCTTTCAAGCGCTACTATTTTATGATTCTATGATTCTATGATTTTTTTGATCTCTCTGAACTATATGGAGAATGTAATGTTGGATAGCTTTGAAGACACTGGGATTGTTCAGTGAGGTTTTTTTATTATTGTTATTGGCACACATGGAAAGCAGCTACACTACTGCTTTAAAATGGTTTATCACAGTAGTGACAACTGTTAGGGCCCAGGACACACTCTATGTACAGTTTTCAATCCGTTTTCAAAGTGTCATATCTTGCTTGGTGTCGATCTGGCCACAACTTCTCTGTCTTCAGCTGATATGCTCTGTTGTATAAGGAAAGGAGCAGCACAGTGCTTTGAAACATTAGATCTCAGTTGCCCTTAAGAGAATGCGGCTGCCTTTTTCTCAAGAGTGTGGGAGGAGATTAGGGTTGTTCCTTGTATACGTTGTTGATCTGGATTGCCTGACTGTAGAAGAAAACAGGAAATGAAATCCAACGAAGGGCTGTGAAAAGGCGAGGGCAAAAACAGGGTCTCCTCCGAGCAACGATGAAATGGGTTTCTTTTACGCATTCTTGGTGTTAGTGGTGGCTGCGTTCCTTGCAGGTGTGATATTGGTGGTTGTGGGGAGCATTTATTTTGATGCCTCCAACTCCGAGGTCCCTCCTGGAGTTGAACATCCAGCAAAGCTCCGAATCATTCATGCCGTTTTGATTGGCACCGCTGTTCTGGTGAGTGAATGAATTCTAGACTTTGAATGAAACCGGGGTGGGGGACATATCTCCATTCCCTATAGCTTTCTTTAAAAAAAATGCAATAGTTAAGGTGGGCATTAGTTAAGGTGGGCATTCTCCCTTGTAAAATGGAGGACAGGTAGATTAGATTCAAAGCGGGGGGATCTAACAAGAGAGCAGAGGGGAAAATGTCCAGAGATGGGGGTGGGGGAGAGAAGGAGGAGGAAAGTCAAAACAAGACTGATCAAATAAATAGGGGGAATTTGTTGGCTGGGCAGGATTAATTTCCAGGGTTCAGTAGATGATTGTCTCAAGGATTCAACCGGAGTTAAACTTTCCCAAATTGACCTGAGAGAATCTTGTTGATGATGATGATAATAATAATAAATTAGAAATGTTACTTGCCCCTTTTGATAGAGCAAACGGAACATCAATCCCCTCCCCCCCACACACAACAAAAGAACAATTACCACTTGCTGTAGAAGCAAATCTTTGCAGCGGGGTCAAATTGCAGTGAAACAAAGAAAGACTTCGGGAGAGGGAAATCTAGGGTACAGACATGATGTGGGGGGGGGAGGTGCTGTTTAACCCGTCTTCTGTCCACTGTTTCTGCATTTCAGCTGCCCCCCCCCCGTTGCTTCCCCCTCCCCCCCCCCCTCCCCTGAGTTCCAATGGCATGTTTGCTGGGAGGGAAATGCAAACAAGCGTTTCAAAGTTCACACTGGAAAAAGTGGCTCAGGGTGATTTGGAGGTCGCTATTCTGGTTTGCTGTGTCCTTGATCCCACCCTTCCTGAATTCGGGTTTAACGAAAGTCCCGCCCTCCTTTCATGTGTTCCCGATGTGAAGGAGGCATCGCATCTATGAGTGTATTCAATGCAAGAGACGTGGATTCGTCATTGTATGTGTGCCCACAAATGAACCGAAGGGATGAAAAGCCATGGCAAGCTGCAACAGGCAGGGAGTGCTGCGGAAAATTTAGAAACAAAAATAAAAATAAAGTAGAAATAATAATGCCAAATTCCTAATGCATTGATATCACTTCGCCAAGTGAAGGCCCGTGCAATGCCAGAAAAGAGGATTTCAGAATTATTCCTAAACTGAGTGAAATAATAGCAGGGTTAGCATGGTCAGCACTTTCTCTCCCGCTCAACACATTGGATCAGCATCCGTTAGCTAGCTGCTGGACTCTCTCCACTCTTCCACCTTAATTTTTAAAAATTATTACATTCATATCCTGCTTTTTTCCTCTTCCGAGGAATCCAACACTGTTTACATAGTCCTCCTCCTCTCCCTTTTATCCTCACAACAACCCTGTGAGGTAGGCTGAGCTGACAGTCAGTGACTCCCGAAAATCATCCAGTAAGCTTCATGGCTGAGTGGAGGCTAGAATCCAGGTCTCCTGAGTCCCAGTCTAACATTCTAACCACTATACCACACTGCCTCTTTTCCTCCTCCTCCTCCTCCTCCAATTCGTCTAATCTCCATCTAAAGCCATTTCATCCAGTGACCTTCATCATCTTTTAGGGTAGCAAATTCTTCAATTTAATGAAGAAACACTTCCCTTAATTTGTCCCGAATCTACTGCCCCTCTATTTGAATGGTCGACTTCTAATATTATGAAAATGGGAGAAAATGTTCCTTTTATTAATTTCCTCTGCACCAGCCTTCCCCAACCTGGTGCCCTCCACATATTTCGGACTACAGCTCCCATCATTTCTGACCATTGTAAATGCTAGCTGGAGCTGATTGGAGTGTACTCTTCAAGTTATAGGGTGCATGCATTATAAGACTCTGTCTCATCTTCCTGATCATCTTTCTCCCCCCAAAACTAAAAACAAAACCCAAATGTTTTAGATTTTATTCACAGGGGAGGTATGTCAGCCCCTTGATCATTTTGGTTGGCTAAGCTATTGCAGAAATGGTTTGCCCATCCCTAGACATTCAATGTCTTGATAGACAATTAAATTCAATTGCCCCAACCTGATGTGCTACAGTTATTTTGGACTGCAAGTTCCATCATGCATTGCCATTAGCCAATCGCCATGCTGGCTGGAGCAGATCAGATTTGAAGTCCAAAACGTCTCGAGGGCACCAACTGGGAAAGACGGCTCTAATGAATACACGGGCATGACTTTTCCCCCTTATTCCACCCCATCCTCTTTCAAAAGGGAAGGATTTTGGAGAATCTACATATCTGCACACAAATCCAGCTGATACGGTTCGTGCGGAAAGGAAGGAAACTAGGCAAAGATCTCACGCTCTTCATCAAGGATGCGAAGTTTAAGCACGTTCCTGTCCGGATTTACCAGCCGAAAGCGCCCTCTGCCGGCCGAAGGAAGGGCATCGTTTACTTTCATGGCGGTGGCTGGATGTTCGGAAGTATCCGTGAGTTGCATCAGAACTTAATTTGCATCATAATTTGAATGAACAAGGAAGTCCCACCTAGAGCCGTGTGCAAGTGGCCTCTCAAAAATCCCCACGCTCTTTGTTGGCAGAGAAATGGGGGGGGGCACAATTTCCCCAGATTTCTGCAGGGTGAGGAGAAATTCTCCAACAATTTTGCACAGGTAGGCATCACCATTGGCAAGGGTTGGAGAATAGCTTCTTTCTTTCTTTTTTTCCCTATGGGTTTTTGGTTTCTTTGCAACAAATGCGTTGGCACCCTGCCCCCTATTTTGCATCCTCCACAATGCCCCAGATACCTAGCATCATTCCAAGGCATGGCAAAGGATAGGGGAGGGAATGTAGCCAACACACACATACTGGTGAAGAAAATTTGGAGAAAAATCTGCAAAATGTCCTTTTAATTCTAAGGGTTAAGAAAAGGGAAATCACAGGACTTTTCTGGGAAATATGTATTCTGAGAAATTTTGGCTCAGCCCTAGTTGTCCTTCTCCGGGGCTCAGCACTGTCCCTGGGGCCTTCAAAATCTTATATTTCTGAAGGGTGATTGTGGATACATCTTGCCTCTAATGCTGGTGATGGCAATACCGCTCCTTCCCTGAAAGCCCTGAAGCAGGTGTGAGGTGGGCAGGGCAGAGTTGCATCCAGCTCCAGGGAAAGTGTGGAAACAACACTGTGCCAAAATCTATCCTCCAATGTCCTGGAAAGTTTTCTTCCCCATGAAAGAGGCTTCCATTTTTCTGCATCGTTTTCAGGGCATTTTACAATTTATTTTGAACGTGTGTTGGTGGTGGTTTTGACCTTACCTAATCGCTGTGAGGTGGCTCTCCGTTCCTCTACAATCTCTCCGTTCCTCTACACATCTCTCCGTTCCTCTACAATCTCCCAGGCTGCCTGCGCTTCCTGCCCTGAAAAGGACCTATGGGAGAAAAAAAATTCTTTGGATGGGAAGTGTGGTACTTTTAGGGTGACCGTATGGAAAGGAGGACAGGGCTCCTGCATCTTTAACAGTTGTAGAGAAAAGGGAATTTCAGCAGGTGTTATTTGTATACATGCAGCACCTGGTGAAATCCCCTCTTCATCACAACAGTTAAAGCTGCAGGAGCCCTGCCCTCTTTTGTATCTGGTCACTCTAGTATAGCTCCTGCAGCTTTAACTGTTGTGAAGAAGAGGGGATTTCACCAGGTGCTGCATGCATACAAATGACACCTGCTGGAATTCCCTTTCCAATGCAGCTGTTAAAAGATATGGGAGCCCTGCCCTGCCCTCCTTTCCATATGGTCACCCTAGGGAAGCCAAGGATGCTACCAGCTGTCAGAGAGATGATTGTACAATGCAAGACCGGACACACTCCTTAGCCATCTCATTACAGAGGTAAGCACAAGAACCCTGAACCAAACCCATGAGAATGTCTCTGAAATTTCTTCTCCTTTGAATTTCTTTTCGGAAGCAATTTATTTCTTATCAAATTGAATGAGAATGCGAGAAATTTTCATGGGAGAAATTTTCGGCACAGTGCTAGTCCCACCCCATTTGCTTAGGGAACTCCTGATTAAAAGAGCAACAGCAACACAGTTTTCTTCTTATATGGAGTCCTGGCAGGAATGTGTGCTTCACAGCATCCTTTCCTTAGCATCCTTGCTCTCCAGATGTTTTGAACTACAACTTTCATCAGCCCTAAGCATTGACCATGCTGGCTGTCACTGATGGGAATTTTTATTCTAAAAATTTGGAAGGCATCAGGTTGGAGATGGCTACTCCTTACCATTACCATGATGTATTGTCAGAATACATGGGAGATGTCCATTAATTAATTAATTGGCAAGGAGGACTGAGGATGTCAATTAATTGTCAATTAATTAGCAATGCAGGCATGCACAGCTTATTTCATTAGGGTGTGCAACTTAAAGCCCCCGATTGGAGCAGTGGGGGGATGAGAAAGCACGCTTTTCAGGGCCTCCAGAAACTGTGTAGTCCCCCAGGGGTGCTAATGGCGGCTTCCCAAAGGCTTTCCCATCCTTGCAAAAGCCCCGATTCAAGCGGGGGGGGGCAGGAAAGCAGAGGTGCCCTGGGAAATTAGGATGTGCCTGGGCACACCCAGCACACCCTATGCGCACGCCTATGAATTTGGCAAGCAGACTGTGGATGTCAATTAATTGGCAAGGAGGATGCCTCCAACTCCGAGATCCCTGCTGGAGTTGAACATCCAGCAAAGCTTTGAATCATTCATGCTGCTTTGATTGGCACTGCTATTCTGGTGAGTGAATTCTAGACTTTGAATGAAACGGGGAGGGGATGTCTCTATACCCCATGGTGAATGAATGAATTGGCAAGGATGAGCGATGATGATGATGATGCGCCATCCATGGACATCATACTATTTCTGAACAATACAGATAAGTCAACATTTAAAAAAGGAAGAATGAAAATAGGGAAGGAGAGCATGTGGCAGATGGGTTATGGTGTTTTTTGACCATATAAATTGGCATGACGAATGTACCGCATTGCTGACTACAGTGCATAAGTTTCAAGAAAAGCTGTCCAGATGTTCTCACATTTATCTTCTTTGGATCACAGTGACACATGGCTACAAACTAGGGATGTGTGGGAAGTTCATTTCAGTTCATTTTGGATCAGGGTTTTGTTCAGACCTTCTGGACCGAACATGGACAGAGGCAATTTGAAGTCAAATACTGTACATTTCTGAGCTTGTAAAGTGATTCATACCCCCCCATCCAAAAACAACAACATGTATTCAGCAGCATGTACGCGTTTGAAAAAGGTGTGCCCCATAGCACTCTGGATGGAGAAGAGAACACCCCATAACATATACAGTGTTTCACCCACACAAATGCACCTTCTTTCAGAATTAAATCTGTGTACATCCTAAAAGTACATTTTGCAGTATTCCTCGGAAGTCTGGACTCCAGTTTCTAGCACAAAACATCTGAGAAATCCAAGTTTTGTTTAGTAAAACCATGGGCTTCTAGCTTTGAACTCTTTAATCCTTACAACACAACCATAGCCCATGTCTACTTGGGAGTAAGTTCCATTGAGTTCGATGAGGGTTATTTCCTGGTAAGTGCCTAAAGCTGCAATCCTATACACACTTATAGCATAAGTTATTATAGTATAGGCTGACCATATGCAAAGGAGGACAGGGCTCATGTAACTTTAACAGTTGTAGAGCTAAGGGAATTTCAGCCAGTGTCATTTGCATGCAATTAGTTCCTGGTGATATTCCCTCTTCATCACAACAGTTAAAGTTGCAGGCACTATACTAGAGTGACCATATACAAAAGAAGACAGGGGACAGTGCTTCGTTTACTGGTGCCCAAATGCTTAGCAGTTGATTGGTGGGGAAGAAAGCGGGGCTAAGGAGGAAGTGGGCAAGTGAACTACAACACCCACAATTCTTAGCCCTATACTCGCTAGGGAATGACAGAGGAACAAAGGAGGAAGTGGGTGACTGAACTACAATGCCCACAATGCCTTGCCCTAAACTCATTGTAAAAATGAAAGAGAAAGAGACAGGGCAGAAGAGTGTGTGACCGCACACACCGCTTTAAAGACTGAAGAATTTTTCTCCTGTAACGTGAGTACTCAGTAATGTGGCCTAAGATGTTTTAGAACGCACCTATTTGGAACGTTTTAAAATAATATTTTAAACATTCCAAGGGACTGTGTAGATAGGCTCCTGGCCTAAATATAAGGAAAAACTTCCTGATGGTAAGATCCGTACAACAGTGAAACAGTCTACTAACGGAGGTTGTGAGCTCTTCATCTCTAGAAGTTTTTCAGAAGAGGCTGGACAGCCACCTCTCATCGATGGTTTAACTGTTTTTTCCACACCTTGCAGGTGGTTGGACGAGATGATCCTTGTGATCCCTTCCATGTCAACACTTCTGTGATTCTACCTGGAAGGGAGTCATATTGAACTCAATGGCATTTACTTCTGAGTAGATATAGGATTCCACACTTAGAAATCATACAGGGATGCAGGCTTCCCAATGGTGTTGGGTTTTGCCATTCTGCAGACTTACCAGGTATCATCACCACCATCATCATCACTTTTATTACTCATTGCCTTCCATTCCCCTTATAACTACCTGCCCACTTAACCCTCATCTCAACTCTTGCTTTCAGTTATTGGCAAGTAATTCTCATTTCTTTGCAAAAGCTCGATTTTAGATCAAATGATTGCTACGAGAGCATGTTTATTTTGACTCCCTTTATCAAAGGAATAGATTGCTTTTGCATCCCTAGGGATATTTATTGTGTGCACTTTCTTCCTAACTTGTTCTCGGGTTATTTTCATGGCATATCTGATGGCTGATTTTCCATTCATTGTTGCATTTGGGAGGTATATGATCAGATACATGATCAGATTTTTAAAACATGCCACCCAACCTCCCTATCTCCATTCATTCCTTCATAAGACAGCCCTGAAAATATTTGTCTTTCAGGAACTCATGAAAATATCTGCCGCTATTTTGCCAGAGAAAGCGAATCGGTGGTTGTGTCTGTGGAGTAAGTCATATCAAATGTGTTAATTTGAACAAATTTATCATTGAGTCTCTTAGATTTCAATAACTAATTTACCTTTTAAAATAACTGTTTCAAAGACATGGGATACAGAACACCATAACCAATCATTCTGCCCATACCAGTGGTACAAGGTGACTCTGTAGATAGAGATCCTCAAAGATTTCATTTGATTTACATTTTAAAGAAAACAACTTGATTTGCACTTCCCAAACTATTATACAGATGGCACACATAGCTTCTCTACATGCAGGAAAAATCTTGCACCTTACCAGGTCTTTCATCCACACAATATTCCCACCATCATGACAAGCTCCTTCTCATAGCACATGATTTATTCCCTTCTCAGAAAGGCCCCATTTTGTTTAAATGAGATAGTTCAATCTGATGGCAGAGAGATCCTGCGATATCTGGATAATACCACTTTGTCTGTAGTTTTTTAAAATGTGCAATTTCTAGGGGATAGCGCGGGAGACGTCCTGGCTGTTGACGATCTCATGTAATGGGTCTGCAAACCTCCATGAGTGGCCAATCACGAGTGTATTATAAATAGCTCATTTAGAGAAACTTAAAGTCATTCATTGAATCATGCATTTCTCAAAAATTTTGCAACGCCGTTCTCAGCTCAAAAAATGTTACAAAATGCATATAAAAATGTGTATTCCAGGATAAAATGTGCTTAGTTTAAGAAAAATACATTCACTTGCAATGTTTGGATGTGTGTGTGTGTATGTGTGTATGTGTGTGATGGAAGAGACATATGACTCAACACAATTGAATCATACATGGACAGGAAATAGACTGATCTGTCCATCCCTACTCATGACTAGTGTGTAGTCCTTTGTTCTGTTCTATTGTTCTACCACACATTCTACCCCTCTTGACTTCCTGATTAACTAGGAGAATTTCCATAATTAATTCCAAAACTAGAGCATAAGATCGGTCTTATTGTATCAGGCCAAATCAGCACCTAGTTTCCAGCATTCAGTTTCCCAGAGTGGCTAATAGGGATGTTGCAAACACCTGCTAGGGTCTAGAAGTCCAGTGGACTCCCCTGCATCCACCCCCAAGCCCACTCGCCAAGCCGCAAGGCGTGGAAGGGAGTGATCTGCCGTCAAGCAAGGAAGGAGAACATGGTGAGGTCTTGAAAGCCAGTGGGGGCAAGAGTCACAATCACCACCCACCATGTCCCTCACAAAAAGAACAAGCATTTGGCGTGCAGTGATGGTGACTCCTTCCCCCATTGGCTTTCAAGGCTTTGTGGTCTCTCCTTCCTTCCGCGGAAGGGGATTACAAGAGCTTGAGAGCCAGCTGGGGCTGGAGTCTCCATTGCCTCACACCAAACCCTTGTCCGTTCCTGTTAGGGTTTATGGAAAAAACAATCCAATAGCATAGCCACCGCGGAAATCCAAAGTCCAGCCACACTTGCTCTCCTGAGAGAAACCTTGAAGGAATGACTCACACACGTTGAATTCTTTTCAAACGATTTTAGTGAAAAACGCACAGCACTTCCGTTACAAACTCCTTCAACACCAACCAACACTGACAAATACATATCTACATATTTATACATGTTACATAGCCTGTTGCACAAACATTGCATCAGCTAATAAAACAATCAAGGGACAATTCAGATTTATCTTCTCTCTCCCCCTTACCTTTTGGCCCCCTCTGCTAATCTGCAACAGCTGCAGATACATGACATCACCTAGATTCTTCAAGGTTCTTCTGCAGATTAAATTTTTCCTGACAGTTCCTCCTTGCGAGGAGGAGAAGAGGAGTGTTTGGTGTGCAGCAGTGGCCACCATTGGCAAGGGATGTCATGCAAAGGGGTCCTTTATGCAACATTCCCTTCCAGGAAGAGGTCACCCCGCCATTTTGTACAACATGGCAGTGGGTTGCGAAGAGGGCGGACGGCCCAGTGTGCCCTGATCAGACACTCACCGACCTGCCAAGAAGCTCACACAATACCTTGTGTGTGTGTGTGTGAGAACAGTGGCAGTGGCTCAATGAGTGACCGATGAGCCAGTGACAGGGGAATTTGCCTGTCCTAGGGTGACCAGATAAAATCCAGGTCAGAGCTCATGTAACTTTAACTGTTGTGATGACACTGGCTGAAATTCCCTTTTCTCTACAACTGTTAAAGTTACAGGAGCCCTGACCTGGATTTTATCTGGTCACCCTAGCCTGTCCCTAGTGGCCAAGTCCAAAAGGAAGGCATCAAGGCAATAGCTCTCTTTCTCGCTGTTGGTCCCAAACAACATATAGTTTCCCAGAGTTTTTAGTTCCTTTGCACCTTCTCCCCCATTTTACTGAGCTCCATGTATACAATGAGTCTACTATGCATGCCCTTCTGCCCCATTAATGAGGCATGTGCAGTAATATTAATTTGCTCATATTGCTCATATTGACGTGGCAAAGTGCACACTGCGAAAATGATGCCAGGATCTCTCACAAAATGCTCCTCAGCAAATGACGCTTCCAAGGATTCTTTGAGGGGAAAATATGACCCTTAAATCAACTGCAGGAAGTTTGCAGGAGTGGGAAAACCCAAACGCAGGAGCGTCCAACTAAACCACCCCCAAAGTAGTGAGCAAGGTGTTGACTCCTCCATTAAAAGAAGAAAACAAGAGCTCAGGGGATCTCAAAAGCTTACTCACTACTTCGGGATCTTTTAGTTGGTCCTAATAAAACAGACCACACTTCCGGCTTTTCTTGGATTTGTTTTTTTTAAAAAAAACAGAACAGAGTAAAGTGCCGTGTACAGAAATGGACAGCAGGTGGCCCAGCAGTCTAACCAAAGCAACCAAGTGGGCTAGTTTATGAGCTGCATGGAGACCACAGAGCATTTGAAGAAGAAGGCAATGAAGATTCATAGAGAAGCACTCACGTGACAATGAGGTGGTAGGGGGAAATGATAAGCTTCCCTCTCACCCATGTCACTTCCAACTGGGTTCATCCTCAGACCTGTTCAATCCCATTTCCACATTAATCGGCATTGTTTTTGTAAAAAGGAAATCTGCACAAAGAGACACCTTTTATTATGTGAACTGGTGCACAGTATCAAATATGATGCACTGTATCAGGACCATATTGCACCTGTCCTGAAAGCCCTGCACTGGTTGCCAGTTATTTTCCAGGCTCAGTTCAACACGTTGGACGTGGCCTCTGAAGCCCTCAGCAGCTTAGGACCTGGCTATCTAAGGGACAACCCATCACACTATGAACCTGGGCAAGTATTAAAATCTGCAGGAGAGGCCGTTTTGAGGGTGCCATGACATGCAGAGTCCTGTGTGTTGAGCACATATGAAACGGCTTTCTCCTGTATTTCCCCCAAATTGTCAAATGTGCTCCCTTAATTCTGCTCCTATGAATGAGGCACATGTGCAGTGATGCACATAGGGGAACTCCTGCTCATATTAATGTGGCAAAGTGCACACTGCTAAAACAATGCCAGGATCTCTCACAAGATCCTCTTCAGCAAACTACAGTTCCAAGGATTCTTTGGGAGAAAATATGACCATAGAATTAGTATAAGACTTTAGAATGGGTGTAAAGAGAGACCCTTTTAATTCAGCCTTTTCAAATGTGTCATTTTAATATTTTTACGGTTTTTAATATTCTCATTTTCACTGTTGCACGGTTGTATTGTTTAAAATTGTTGTACACTGCCTTGATAACTTTTTTCACAGATAATGCAGTATATAAATGATGGTGATGATAATGCTACTAATAATAATAAGTTAAATCATTCTAATAATAATAATAAACATATTGGGTTGGATCCAGGTTCAGTCAGTAGGCTTAGAGTAGACCTGTTGAAATAACTGGAACATATGTTAGTCATAGATTTCACTGGATCTGGATCCAACCCATTTTCTCACAAAATAGGCATTTCTAAACATATGTCTTCCCAAAATACACAAGTTGATATGCATTTGTCGGGAATGCTCTAGCTATGGATTTACTGCATGGAGCACAGGGTTGGATTAGATTTATTGTTTTAGGAAGCAATCCTAGAATCCCCTAGACATTTTTTATACAATACTATGTATACTCTGACTTCAAACAAATACACAGTTTCCAATTCGCGTCAATTGTCTTTACTTCAGGTACCGCCTGGTTCCTGAGCATACATACCCAGCCCAGCTCAATGACTGCCTTGCTGCCACGTCCCACTTTCTGGAGGCTGCAGAAGACTATGGCGTGGACAGTGCCCGTGTTATTCTCGCTGGTGACAGTGCTGGGGGGAACCTTGCTGCCTCCGTTTGCCAAATGTTAGTGAGCAAGCCAGGTCTTGCAAAGGTTCGTGCTCAGATCCTTATCTACCCTGGCCTCCAGGCCATAGATTTCAACCTGCCTTCTTATCAGCAGAACCGAGCGGTGCCCATTCTGTACCGGGAGCGGGCTGCTTTTTACATGTTGCAATACCTGAATGGAAATGCTTCACTCCTTGAAGAGGTCCTGGAAGGTTATCATGTTCCTGTGGACCTAAAGTTGAACTACAGGAAATGGCTAAGCGCAGACAACATTCCTAAAGAATTTAAGACCAGAGGCTACAAGCCCCTTGTGACTGCTGGCTGTGAGGACGAGGTATATGAGGCACTTAAGTGCCTGAGTTTACCTGAAGCTTCTCCACTTCTGGCTGAAGATGCTATCGTTTGCCAGCTCCCCGAGACATTCCTTCTGACCTGTGAATATGACGTCCTGAGGGATGATGGACTGCTGTATAAGAAAAGGCTGGAGGACAACGGTGTGGCAGTGACTTGGTACCACATTATGAATGGGTTCCATGGGATCATAAGCTTCTTTGATAGGGGTTGGCTCACTTTTCCATCTGGGAAGAAAGGGATGGATAAGATGGTCAACTTCATCAAAAGCTTATAAAAACGCACACAGAAAAGCTTCACCTTGACATTTGTGATATCTAGACAGGAAATGGAATAAATAAATATTTGTGTGATGCTGTTCAGGGATAAAGTACAGCCAAGTAGTTCCATGCCTTGTGGCTTCTTGTGGCAACATTATTTCTGCAGATGGTCCCGTAGGGTGGACGACATCCTCGACCAATCAATCCTGAGTACTAGAAAAGCTTGGACCATTTAAAGATAAGCAAGAAGTGGTTTGTTTGTGATTTAGCATGACTATATTGACTGCCATGTGTCAAGGTTCCTTCCAGTCCTGGACCCCTTGAGCAACTCCTTAAAGATCTTTGCCTCCTTAAGTGCTCCACCTTACTTCATTCCCTTTCCCAGCAATACGGGTTTTAGGCTGTAGGCGTGGGGTAATTGGCACACCAGATCCTTGAGGTTTATCACTACTGTTTACAATATATTAAAATGAGCAAATTGCAATTAAAAGTATTTAGTCAATAGAGCTGTGTGATACAAAAGGCATTACAAGGAAATAAAAGTTGCAAAAATGCAAGTTCTTTTACCCTAAGCTTCACTTAAACTTCTTCAGGCTGTTGCTTTCTGCTCCTTCCTTATGCTCTGGTCTTTTCTGGCTCTCTCGCTTTCTTATACTCTCTTCCCCCGAAACAGAAAATACTGTTTCAGTCTTGAAGAAATGAAACTTAACTGGAGAAATGAAACTACTCCTCTCGGGGATCCCCCTTCCCAACAGAAAAATTCAAGGCCTTTAAGGCCTGACCTTTTTATTTTGCCTCTGTAGGCCTCAAACCTTTGCACCTTGCTACACCTATATGGTTGAATTCATACTTAGCCATACTTAGCACAGAACCATTGAAATCAATGGGACTCAAGGTAATCATGACTTGTCCCATTGATTTCACTGCCTCTTCTAAGTATGGTTCCAACCTATACAATCCAAGGGTGTCATCAGCCATTCCCTTACTTAGCAAGTGAAGGGAGGGGGTAGAAGACCAGAGGAGATGGAGAGGAAGGAACGTGACAGTCCTTTTTCCTAATTCAGCTAGAAATTATATCCAGATTAATGATTTAGTTATAACACTGTTTCTCAACCTTAGGTCCCCAGAGGTTGGAAATCTCCCACCATCTCCAGCCAGCATGACCAACAATCAGGGATGATGGGCTTTATATCCTAACATCTTGGGATCTGAGGATGGGAAAAATGAACAGAACAGGATTTCCCTGGTTCCGTTTCTTTGTTCCTCTTGTTTCCTCTGCTTCGAGTTTTACTCCTCATGGATTCTGGTTTAAGCAGGAGAGTTTCTCAGATTACTTAATTCTCAAATTGAAGAATGTGCAGTTGGCCACAGTCTGCAGTATTTCAATTTATTTGCCTGCCCTGGACCCAGCTCCCCATATATTGTGGTAAAGTGCATGTGCACTGATAAATCAATGGCAATAAATAAATAAAGCTTGATGATTTTTTTTGGTACAATTGCATCAAGGTGCTTTCTGTGTGGTGTTTTACTGATGCTCACATTTACTTCTTTACATCAGTAAAACACCACACAAAATCCATCCTAATGCAATCATTTGTTTGATCCCTTCAAGACTGATTTGGGGGAGGGGGAAGTGTTCTATCAATATGCACATGCACATTGGCAGTGTAGAGGAGTGTACAATAATATTGTTTACATTCCTCGTGGTGTTTTTTCAACGCACATTAGTACATTTGTCCATTGTTATCCATTTCTCCAGTTCAGGAAGGCTTTGCACTGGAGACTGGAACTCTTAGGCAGCTGTTGCTTCAGCAAGGAAGCAGTTCAGACTGACTTGTATGGAAGTTGAAGGCTCCACATTTTCCTGGTTCTCACCCAGACATAAATTCAAATAACTTTCTTTGGGTCTAACTATCTACCTATTTTTTGATAGTTCAGTATCGTTTGTGGTCTGCTTTTCAGTTTGTTTGAACAAGACAAGTGTGCATTTTGAATGGGAAACTTGAATATTTTTCAAAAGTGCTCATTTCATCTCTATTGTCTAAAGCATGAAAATGCAAAATTTTAAGAGTGTGTTTTTTAAAAAGCAAATGCAAGTAGAAGCTTCCTTTAGACCTTCCTTGTTTACCAAGCAAGTTCAGAGACTGAGCAGGTGGGATGCTGGGGATGATGGATGCTGGGGATGAGGCTTATGGGTATGCCCTTACTCCCACCATAGAATCATAGAATAATAGAGTTGGAAGGGGCCTATAAGGGCCATCGAGTCCAACCCCCTGCTCAATTCAGGAATCCACCTTAAAGCATCCCTGACAGATGGCTGTCCAGCTGCCTCTTGAATGCCTCTAATGTGGGAGAGCCCACGACCTCCCTAGGTCATTGGTTCCATTGTCATGCTGCTCTAAAAGTCAGGAAGTTTTTCTTGATGTCCAGCCGGAATCTGGTTTCCTGTAACTTGAGCTCATTATTCCATGTCCTGCATTCATGTGACAACCTTTCAAGTATTTGAAGAGTGCTATCATGTCTCCCCTGAGTCTTCTCTTCTCCAGGCTAAACATGCCCAGTTCTTTCAGTCTCTCCTCATAGGGCTTTGTTTCCAGACCCCTAATCATCCTCGTTGCCCTCCTCTGAGCCCTCTCCAGCTTGTCTGCGTCCTTCTCGAAGTGTGGTGCCCACAACTGGACGCAATGCTCAAGATGAAGCCTAACCAGTGCCGAATAGAGGGGAACCAGTACCTTGCGTGATTTGGAAGCTATACTTGTAGTAACACATCCCAAAATAGCTTGTGCTTTTTTTTTTGCAGCCACTACACACAGTTGGCTCCTTTTTAGCCATCACATGATCAAATTAAACACCTGCATAGAGCTTACACAGCAATGTTAAGCAGTCATTTTGTCTCTTTTAATCCTTTTTTGTCCTGGGGAGGGGCAAGAAATTTATTGGATTTGCACTGAAATGCAAACTTACCAAATTTGCATTTCCCATGTTGTCTACAGAAGCTGGAATGCAGTGATGCAGTGACATTCCCCCCAAATTCCCACAATTCCCCCAAAATTGTGATGCATCTTGCCATTTTTTTAAAAAAAAATTGCACCAAAAGAGCACACAAATGCATACAATAGGGGAAAGTGTGCACAAATCCACATTATATCGGGGGAAATCACTAATATAACATTTGGAAAAATATTTGGAATATTTCCAAATACATGGAAAGAATATTTGGGAAAGAATATTTGCAAAATACTATTTGGAGAAGTGTGTACAAAAATGCATACTTTTAGTTAAATGGACTAAAATACAGAAATATTTTCATTTTAACTTAAAACAATTAAACTGACATGGAAACAGGATGGAATGAACTTAGTGTAGGAATAATGAGAAATTCAGCACAATTGGACTTGACAAAATTTCCCCATTCCTATTCCACCAAAATGCAGACTCCATCACACCAATCAGGTAGTAAGCCCATATATTTTACTAAGCACAACTTCTCAAGAAGCTGCAGGGATCCCCTTACCCTGCCTGCATGCATTCACATGTTTCATTGACTTCAGTGGGATAATAGCATACAGTAGATTTCACTAGGGTAGAACCTTCTGTTGCCTAGTGGGTTACCATGGAGACAGTCAACAATAGAGAACCGGAGACCAAGGTGTGTCGTAGGTCAAATATCTTGCTCGACACACACAGAGATGGACGCCTAGGATCTTTTGAGTTTTCTCTTTTCCAAAGCATGTGAAAGAGCCATGTTTACTACATGTAGGGATGTTCAGGATTGGTATGTTCCCAGCTGGAGAATAGAGCCAAAATATTCTACTAGAGTACTCACCGGAAACTGGCTGGAAGAACGGAAAGAGGTACATTTGGGAAAGAAAATAATAGCAAAGCAAAGAGAAAAGAAATTCTGGGAAGTGGGGAAGGAAGAGGTATTTGAGGAGCATCAACAAATGTATAGTTCAAGGGAACATATTATGTTGTGTTGTGTTATTGTGTTGTGTTGCATTATGTTGTGTTTTGTGTGTGCATGTGGGAATTTTATGAGGTTACTTAATGACTCTCACGTCCCACGAAGTGAAGAATGGCCGCCATCATTGCAGCGTGATGGAGCTGGGATTTTTTTGCTCCTGGCCTCCAAGGTGATTGAACGATCCATGTAATGATTCAAAATGAGTGATGCGCCATTTGTCTGAATTGCCTTAGTTTATAAGAGATCATGAGGGAACTGGCAAAAGCATCTACAGGCAAGACTTCATTCGCTTTCCAACGGAGGTCCCAGATAGGACGGAAGCAAGGAGAATCATAAAGAAACTGGATGTAAGTTCTTGCAGGGCGCAGGCAGGTGCAAGCCTTTGAACACAAGGATGTTCAAATGCAGCAGAATTCTTACTGGGTGCACACCTGGGAGGAAGAGTAGAGAGAGAGAGGCATTGGGTGTACGAGGGTCACAGCTTCATTGAACTTGTAACAAATAAGATCTGCAGTGACTAGCAGCCAACACTGCAGGAATCAGTAGGACGTTGCAGGCGCCCGACTGTGTCTGAGAGTCCGATGGACTTCCCCACATCTGCCACCCCAGGACTGACTCGAGTGCCCATGACACGTTCACAGGCCCACACTTTGAGCACCCGTGTGGCCTGATGAGCACCGGGCAGCCATCTGCCCTCATCTGGACAATGGAAGCTCTGGAAATTGTGCATTTCCCCCATTGCATAACAGGGGAAATACGTGATTTCTGGAGGCTCCATTGTGGTGCACAATGGAAGCTCCAGCTGAGGACGGACAGGATCGTGATGTCCTTGGATGCTCGCCAAGCTTCAAAAGAAGCTCACGTGGCAGACGGCACCAACAGAGAGACAAGCAACTGACAAATTGGCCATGGATGAGTCAATCCATCCCTAGGTAGGGGTCACCTTTCTGTCTCTCCCTCACCTGTGTATTATGGATGAGATATTCCCTGGGCACAAACTCTGGTAACCTCCAAGTTAGATTACTGCAATGCACTCTACGTGGGGCTGCCTTTGAAGACAGTTCAGAAGCTGCAGCTTGTGCAAAATGCAGCGGCCAGATTGACAACAGAAGGTTTGAGCATGTAAGACCTATTTTGGCCCGCTTGCATTGGCTGCCTATACAGTATGTTTCCGAACCCCATTCAAGGTGCTGGTTTTAACCTATAAAGCCTTACATGGTTTGGGACCACAATACCTGACAGAACACCTTTCCTGACATGAACCTAGCCAAACGCTACATTCAACATCTAAGGTCCTACTCCGAGTGCCTACTCCGAGGGAAGCTCGGAGGATGGCAACAAGGGAGAGGGCCTTTTCTGCGGTGGCCCTCCAATTGTGGAATGATTTCCCTGATGAAGCCTGCCTGGCGCCAAGATTGTTGTCTTTTCAGTGCCAGGTCAAGACTTTCTTCTGCTCTCAGGCATTTAGCAATATCTGATGAGCCTGGGTCTGTTTTGTTTTTTAGGCTTATAGCTTTTTACGCTATTATAGTGGTTTTAAATGTATGTGTATACTGTATGTTTTTGCAGTTTTAAATTTTGTATATTGTTTTTAAGTGTTTTCATCTTATCTAAACCGAACTAAAAAAAAAACCAACCAACCTAAAGATGAATAAGTTGCAGAGGAATTTATTATTTATCAAATAAATGTCATAAACATTATTCATGGACCCAAGCAACGCAGGGCATATCAGCTAGTCTTATCTAAACCCCCCAGAGAGCTTTGGCTATGGGACGGTATACAAATGCAATAAATAAATAAATAAATAAATAACAGGCCCTCCCAGTACAAGCTCCCAAACTTTGAACGTATGCATTGGGGAGGCCTCAAATAGAGGTTCCTTTCCCCATCCCTGAGCCCCATAACCCTTAAAGACATGGATAGGAAAGTCCCTTCTCCAAGAGCTCATTGGTGAGTGGCCTCCATGATCTCCCTCCCATAGTGGCCTGCTGTTGTGATCAACCTATGAAACTTCAGTACCACCTATGCCAGCCTTCCCCAACCTGGTGCCCTTCATATGTGTTGAACTACACCTCCCAGCATTTCCCAGCGAGTCCTATGCTCAGCCCAACTGTTGGTGAGCATTAGGGGTGTGCATCGGATCGGATCCGATCCACGATCCGAATCCGATCCGCCCCAAAATCGGGAAAATCCGATCCGATCCGATCCGATCAACCTCCGATCCGATCCGATCCGATCCGACGAGGTCCGATCCGGATCGGACGCCATTTTGAATGCTTTTTCCCATAGCCAAGTATTGTTTTACAAAAACGCCTATAACTTTTTCATTTTTAAAGATAGAAGGATGAAACTTGGGCACATTATACACTGGTTAGGGATAGTTATCTGTGAGAAATTTCAGAAAGATTGGTGCATGCGTTTTGTGGCAATTAATTGTTTAATAAATACCCAGAAATGCCTATAACTTTGTCATTTTTAAAGTTACAAACATGAAACTTTGCCACATTGTAGGTGGTACCTTGGGACCTATCTGTGAGAAATTTCAGAAACTTAGGTGCTTGCCTTGTGTGGCAATTAATTTTAGAAAAATGGGTAGTAGTGGGGTAAATACATTTACGCCTCCCATTTTTTTATTTTTGAAGATACAAACAGGAAACTTGGGCACATTACAGGTACCACTTGCCTTGATATGTGTGTGAAATTTCAGAAACATTGGAGCTTGCCTTGTGTGGCAATTAATTTTTGAAACAATGAGGAAAGAAACACCTATAACTTTGTCATTTTTAAAGTTACACACATGAAACTTTGCCACATTGTAGGTGGTACCTTGGGACCTATGTGTGTGAAATTTCAGAAACATAGGTGCTTGCCTTGTGTGGCAATTAATTTTTTAATAAATACCCAGGAATGCCTATAACTTTGTCATTTGTAAAGTTACACACATGAAACTTTGCCACATTGTAGGCGGTACCTTGGGACCTATGTGTGTAAAATTTCAGAAACGTAGGTGCTTGTATTGTGTGGCAATTAATTTTTGAAACAATGAGGGATTCATTGGACAGCACTTGCCCATAGGGATTCATTGGACAGTACTTGCCCATAGGGATTCATTGGACAGTACTTTCCTATAGGAAATCATTGGAAAGCACTTGCCCATAGAAAATCATTGGAAAGCACTTGCCCATTGAGAAATACAGTTATGCCTCCCACTTTTTTATTTTTGAAGATACAAACAGGAAACTTGGGCACATTGTAGACTGGTTAGGGATAGTTATCTGTGAGAAATTTCAGAAAGATTGGTGCATGCGTTTTGTGGCAATTAATTTTTTAATAAATACCCAGGAATGCCTATAACTTTGTCAATTTTAAAGTTACACACATGAAACTTTGCCACATTGTAGGTGGTACCTTGGGACCTATGTGTGTAAAATTTCAGAAACGTAGGTGCTTGCCTTGTATGGCAATTAATTTTAGAAAAATGGGTAGTAGTGGGGTAAATACAGTTACGCCTCCCATTTTTTTATTTTTAAAGATACAAACAGGAAACTTGGGCACATTACAGGGAACACTTCACTTGATATGTGTGTAAAATTTCAGAATGATAGGTCCAGGCATGTGGTGGCAAGGTGTCTGCACACACCACTTTGAACACTGTAGAAAATTTCTCCCGTAACGATCCTAGCGAGAGAGAGTGATCCTAGGCTCAGCTGTTCTGCTTGAGTAAAAAGTGAAAGTATCAAAGCAGACATGAGCCAAGTGCTACTTTGTTTCGCCTTTTGTAATGGATACTACCTCAGTTGCAGCCAAGCGTGCAAGGATCAAAGAGATGAGAGAAAGTGTTTCCTTCTTCTTCCCGGGAGGCGGGAGGGTGCAATTTACAGCCCCAGCCTCTGTGGAAAAAAGGTTAATAACTTTTAATCTAAAAAAATCGTAGCCACCAAATGCCTGGACCCACTTCACTTGATATGTGTGTAAAATTTCAGAAAGCTGGGTCCAGGCATTTGGTGGCTACGAATTTTTTAGATTAAAAGTTATTTTACACACATAGGTCCCAAGGTACCACCTACAATGTGGCAAAGTTTCATGTATGTAACTTTAAAAATGACAAAGTTATAGGCATTCCTGGGTATTTATTAAAAAATTAATTGCCACAAAACGCATGCACCAATCTTTCTGAAATTTCTCACAGATAACTATCCCTAACCAGTCTACAATGTGCCCAAGTTTCCTGTTTGTATCTTCAAAAATAAAAAAGTGGGAGGCATAACTGTATTTCTCAATGGGAAAGTGCTTTCCAATGATTTCCTATGGGCAAGTGCTTTCCAATGATTTCCTATGGGCAAGTACTGTCCAATGAATCCCTATGGGCAAGTGCTGTCCAATGAATCCCTCATTGTTTCAAAAATTAATTGCCACACAATACAAGCACCTACGTTTCTGAAATTTTACACACATAGGTCCCAAGGTACCGCCTACAATGTGGCAAAGTTTCATGTGTGTAACTTTACAAATGACAAAGTTATAGGCATTCCTGGGTATTTATTAAAAAATTAATTGCCACACAAGGCAAGCACCTATGTTTCTGAAATTTCACACACATAGGTCCCAAGGTACCGCCTACAATGTGGCAAAGTTTCATGTGTGTAACTTTAAAAATGACAAAGTTATAGGTGTTTCTTTCCTCATTGTTTCAAAAATTAATTGCCACACAAGGCAAGCTCCAATGTTTCTGAAATTTCACACACATATCAAGGCAAGTGGTACCTGTAATGTGCCCAAGTTTCCTGTTTGTATCTTCAAAAATAAAAAAAATGGGAGGTGTAAATGTATTTACCCCACTACTACCCATTTTTCTAAAATTAATTGCCACACAAGGCAAGCACCTAAGTTTCTGAAATTTCTCACAGATAGGTCCCAAGGTACCACCTACAATGTGGCAAAGTTTCATGTTTGTAACTTTAAAAATGACAAAGTTATAGGCATTTCTGGGTATTTATTAAACAATTAATTGCCACAAAACGCATGCACCAATCTTTCTGAAATTTCTCACAGATAACTATCCCTAACCAGTGTATAATGTGCCCAAGTTTCATCCTTCTATCTTTAAAAATGAAAAAGTTATAGGCGTTTTTGTAAAACAATACTTGGCTATGGGAAAAAGCATTCAAAATGGCGTCCGATCCGGATCGGACATCCGGTCCGATCCGATCTGACCATCCTCCGATCCGATCCGATCCGACCCCCCAGGTCCGATTCCGATCCGCTATCCGATCCGATCCGGTGGGTCAGTGCACATCCCTAGTGAGCATGTCAACATGACATGCATCCATCCATCTGCCTTTTCTCCCCCAAGATAATGGCACCATGTTGTAACCCACACACTCACACACACACACACACACACACACTATTCACCCACAGTGGGCTCAGGGAGAAGCAATATCCAGTATCAAATGCAGCTGCTGGGGAACATGGGCAGGAAGGTGCTGTTGCACCTTTGTCTTGCTTGTGGGTTCCTGGTCAATAGCTTGTCGTCCACTATATGAGCAGAGTTCTGAACTAGATGGATCCTTGGTCTAACCCAGCAGGGCTTTTCTTACATTCTTATATACAGTATCAAAGTTAAAGTTCAGCATGTTGCATTTTAGGGCCTGCCAAGGAAGTATATATTGACCCATCATGAAGAAGCAAACCACTGGAACCTAGTAACACAGTATGACGATCAATACATTAGACATGGCTATAACAATGTGCTGCCTCCACTGCGCAAATGGAATGGGCACCAAATGGCATGGATTCCAGAGAAATCAGACTACCCACTTGTTGGTATGTGCTTGCATGTCAGGTAAAAAAAAAAGAGGGAGGGAGGCAAATCAACCATGCAGCTGGGACAGGAGCTGGCTGGGAAGCAGGTATTTCTCGTCATGAATGTCTACTCTGTTGATGAGCTTTGTGATCCCTTCCAACTATGATTCCATCATTGATGTCTCCTCCCCTGGCTCAGGCCTTGCAATTCTTAAGTGGCAGCTGATCTCATTAGCATCATGCTGGGAAAACGTGCTCCTGTTGCGTTTTCCCGTTATTCATCATGATGCTTTTGAAACTGACCTCATCCCCATTTTGCCCCGGTTTCGAGAGTCCTGAATTGCTTGTTCTTGTTTCTGAATTCGAAGAGATGCATTAGGGTTGTTCCATTGTTCTGTTTGTTTGTTTGTTTACTTTTGAATTAGTTTAGTAAGGAGTGCCAGTGGGGTAGTTGCAAATTGGGAAGTGAACCAATTCACCTTGTTCCTGACTGGCCATGTCCTGGGCCACACCCTCAGCAGAATTCTCCTTCTATCTCTATAAAACATTCTATTGCTATAAGACATTCTGCTTTCCTATTTTTTATACTCCAAAGAAGTTAACATGCTGATTAAAAACCCTGTTATAAAACACAGACATCTACATCAAAACAGAAAAACCAGCAATAAAATCCCGTAATGGAGGGAGCAATCCTATGGCCCCTAATATTTTGGATTCCCAGCTCCGAGGGGAATCATAGCTCCAACTCCTCTCTCTCTCTCTCTCTCTCTCTCTCTCTCTCTCTGCTAACATGGAATGCACCACATTGGCTGCTCTCCATGTTTGGGAACTCAGAGCAG
This sequence comes from Anniella stebbinsi, assembly GCA_029215795.1. Classification (NCBI taxonomy): domain Eukaryota; kingdom Metazoa; phylum Chordata; class Lepidosauria; order Squamata; family Anniellidae; genus Anniella; species Anniella stebbinsi. The sequence continues at coordinate 410,478,360 of JARDYH010000001.1, read as the reverse complement.
GGGACAAGGGGGCATTCTGGAGGGTTTGGAGGGGAGGAGACTGGAAAAGCCAGGATACGAGCTATCCTGCAGCCTCACCAGCCTCCTTCCCTCCTGCTCCCAGCTAGAGACACAAAAATGTAGGGATGGGCAAACTCCTCTGAATCCTGTTCATACTCTGCTCACCAGATGCCCACTGGTTGCCTGATCCTGGCAAACTTACAATCAACACCATAGGATTCCTTCTTACATGACTGCAATCCTAGACAGAGGCCCTTTCTACACCTCAGGATGTAAAGGGAGGGCCTGGAGATGATCCCAGACGTACCAGCTTCTGGGATCGTCCCCCTCTTTCCAAACAGGAAGCGAGACATCCCAGCTTCCTCCCAGGATGTCGCTCCCACGCGCCCACTATTTTTTTTCAATCCAAAGGCACAGGAGGAAGCGTCGTGTAGTGGAAAAGGTTGGGAACCCCCCCCCTATGCCCATCCCCCCCGCCATCCAGGGGATGGTGGAATTTCTCCCACCCCACCCCCCATGGGCATGGAGCTCATTTCTAGTGTTGCACTTACTCGCGAATAAGCAGGTACCAGGCGGGATGGCCGCCCACATCTTCCATGGTCTCAGGATGGTCCCAGGACCACTGGAAGAATTGGGTTTTCTCAGGTTTTCTTTATCCCTGGGAAAACCCATCCCCCTGCCCCCGGGACTCCCTGTGCACCATTTGGACACCCGGGGAGCACCCAGGGATGGTCCCAGGCTATATCCCTGGTTTGGAAAGGGCCATAGCTTACCTGGCTCCATTCATCCCAGTGGTGCTCATTTCTGAATGCATCGCTTCACATTCTAGAACACATTCAACTTTAACAAAAGCCCTTCAGCCAGGTGAAATGCCATTTTCTTAGCTTTTTGCAAACACTTTGCAAAGAAGTGTGAGGGCTTAAACAGCTAGTGTGAGGTAGGGATCCCCATCAAAGGAAGGGAAGGAAGTGGCCAGTTGACTGTTTTATTTTTCATCCTCCAACTTCTTCTATTGTGATACAGTAGTGGCAAACAATAATAGAACTTGAAAGCCTCATCATCACCTCATTCTCTGAGTGCCAGGGTAGGCAATGTGGTGCCTGCAAGAACCAAGGGGCCCCTGGGAACCTTCCTTGGAACCCTTTAGGTGGAAGAAAGAAGTCACTGGTAATGACGGATCCCATCCCTGTGAAACCTGGAGAATTTCTCCTCCCCCTGGACATGTTGAGTGAAATGGTTCCCACCATTTCCCCACCCACAAATAGGGTGGAGGAGTTTGAGAGGCCACCCGCACCAACTTCCATCCCCAAAGCCCTCCTTGCCAGCCCCAGACACATTCCGCATCCCCTGTTTGATGCCCCATCACACTGGTAAATTAAGGTGACCAGATAAAATCTAGGTCAGGGCTCATGCAACTTTAACAGGTGTAGAGAAAAGGGAATTTCAGCCAGTGTCATTTGTATGCAATTAGTTCCTGGTGAAATTCCCTCTTCATCACAACAGTTAAAGTTGCAGGGGCCCTGCCTTCTTTTATATATGGTCACTCTAGTATAGTGCCTGCACCTTTAACTGTTGTGATACAGGAGCCCAGTCCTCCTTTTCATATGGTCAGCCTACCACATGGTACACATAAAAATGAAAAAACAAAACAAAATGCTCGGCCTGCAGCAATGTGCAGGCTCCTCTCCAGCCCAGTTTGAACTGGTTTGAAGAGGGGAGAAGCTGAGCCATTTCCCCCAAAATGGAAAATAGCTTAGCTAATTTTCCAGCCCTTACCTTCTCCCCTAGCCTTTAAATTACACTTGCTGGGTGATATGACCAGATCAGGAAGAATTGTGCTCCAGACATGAGAAGAGACAACCAAGGAAGGACCTCAGACTTCTTTGGAGCGCTGTGAGCATGCCAGGAGCTCTTGGGAAATGCAGCTTTTTCCTAAGTGCTGCTGCCCTCATTACCATGGAAACCATTCTGTTCTGACCATGTGGTTTTATTATTTTTATTTATTTATTACACTTATATACCGCCCCACAGCCGAAGCTCTCTGGGCAGTTCACAAAATAACCAGGCAAGAGTTCATCACATGGCAGAGGGTTGGACTAGATGATCCTTGTGATCCCTTCCAACTCCACAATTCTATAATTCTGTGGTTCATCACATGGCTGTTTTGGTGGTAGGGCTGGTGTCAAAAGTAGGCATGGTTGGGCGCCTGCCAAGGGCCCACATGCCAGCAGAGTCCCACTGGTGAGTGCCCCCTGGACGTGCTCTTCCTTTCCACCATTGCAACCTACTTGTTCACCTGCCTCTCGCTCTGGTCCACGCAACGATGGGGGTGAAAAGGAGAAGCAGGCGACCTGCTCACTGGCTCGCTGCCTGTCAAGCAGGCAAGTGGTAGCAATGATGGGAAAGGAGGAGGAGGAATAGTGGTTGGCGACAGTGGTAAGCCCCACTGAAGGAGGGCGCGCATCGAGGGCATCTCGCCCAAGGACTCTCCAAAATCTGGAGCTGGCATCGGATGCTGGGAAGGCCTCCTCACATCCAAATGCTAAAACAATGCCTCTCTCAAACATCTGTTGCGTCACCTGATTATCAACAGAAGTTAAGAGCGATAGATGTTTCTTTGCGGATCAAACTAAACATCTGTTTAGCATAGTGTGCTGTCTGCCAGAGTGGCAGTAAGTTCATCATGGGGGTGATGTTCATCCCGGCAGGATCTAGGGCTCAGATGTCTATTGCCTCCAAACATGATCCACTCGGCTGCCACAGACAACACCCATTGACGATTCTGTCCTGTATGATTCAATGTCAGCTGCAATCTTGTCTGACCCCTTTCTTCTTTTAACCTCATGGCTTCCCAAATCATTTCCCATTTCAGAGCCTCCAACGAACTATGGTCTTTTTGAGCACCTTGTGAAAAAATGGACTCACAAAGAGCCTGTGGTGATGAACAGCATCTACACCATATCCTACACCAAGCCTCCGATTCCGTCTTACGCCATCCGCCACCGGCCAATCACAAACCCCAACCGTGAGCAGCAGTGGCTACCAAGAAGTCTTGATGCCTGTGGGTGAAGGGGGTGCAGAACATCCATGTTTCCACATAACACTGGATTAAATACAGTACATTTCTCCAACTGATGCCAAGATGTGTCGTACTGTTTGTCCGACTGTCAGGATTTGGTGGGAGGTCAGTTGGAGCTACACCCAGAAGCAAAGAAAGGAGACATGAGACATTGGGCAACTGAGTCCCACAACTCAGATAGGTTGTATGGGTGAGCTTCACCCAGCTGCACTGTTGTGTGGAAAAGGGGACAGGGGAAGAGGGGACAAAGAAACATCAGTGCCAGCCAGGGTTTTTGGGGGGAGGCAGTGCCCAGTCCTCCCGCCTGCCCAATAACCCACCTCTGCAACACAAATGGCGAGGTTGCCCTCTGGACTGCTCAGCATTGGGCATTCCAAAACCGAACTGTGCTGGCATCTCGGTGTCCGGAGACAGGCAGAATAATGGGAAGTTTGAATGGAACTGTGACATCAGTGCAAAATGCAACATTGGAAAGCGGCACATTTCCAAGTTTGCCAAGGTTGCTAGGGCGCAGGAGATAAGGGGCAACTGGAGCTAGCATTGGGGGGGGGAGTGTTCTGCGGGGTTTTCTCCCGTCTCATCCCATACGATCCTGGCCCAAGCGCCACCGGTCACGGGTACTGCTGCTCCGGCATATAGCCATAGGCTTGCATTTCCATTTACTCCCGAGCAATTGGGGGGGCTCTCCAGGAGGCATGCATATGTACGTATGTTTTGTATGTATGTTGCCGATTGCAAAGGAAAGGGTGGCCGGAGGACTCAGAACGGGATGGGCAAGACATCCCATAAGAGCCTGTCAGAAGCCATAGGCTTGCATTTCCATTTACTCCTGAGCAGTTGGGGGGGGGAACTACTACAAATGGTGGTTGAGCACAAAGGAAGAGGTAAACCAGGTGACCAACAGGAGGTAACCCAGGTAACCAAAGGTGGGAGATTCATGTGGGCAGGGTTAACCAATGGTGAGAAACTGCGAGGGCAGTTCCACCAGGAAACAGGGTTTCCCTGTTCGAGCATCGCTATATGCTTAATTGATAATGCGATTAAACGTATGTAAACAACTTTAAAGCACATTGTATGGAGCCCGAAATTCGCCTCCACGCCTCTCATATATAGGTATTAGACGTAAACTTGACTGTAAGTTAATGTGCATATTCAGAGAATCAGCTATAAAAGCGACCTTAGGAAAGTATTGTTATAATTAACTGGATGTCTGATAACAACCTTATCAGATCATTATTGGACATGGGAATGATACGATACACATCCCTACTCCTCACCCCATCCCTTAGTACTAGTATGCAAAGCACCAAACAACTTGGGATCAGGATACCTTCTCCCTTACCTTCTCTGGTCACTGAGGACATCAGAGGGCATGTTCCTGGTGGTCCTGGTGTTTCCACATGGACCCATGGTCCAATTGGGGTCCACCAGGAGAAGAGGCTTCAGTGTGGTGGCCCCTTTCCTATGGAATTCCCTGCCTTTGGAGGTCATGCAAGTGCCAACATTCTGTTGCTTCTGAGAATGTTGTTTCAGGAAGTTTTCCTAGAAAGTTTGGGTTTTATCAGAACTGCTTTGAAATCTTTTGGATGTGGAGCAGTATATAAATATTGGAAAGAAATATATATATATATATATATATATATATATATATATATATATGAAAACCTTGGGCTGGTCAGAATACTATGCCATCATAGAAGACACTCCCTGGACTCCAGTGATCAAACAACTTGGTCATTATTAAAAGTGTACAAGTTTACCCTGGCTTTCCCCAATCATTAAGCTGTCTGAATGCTGTTGTGCTTATATAATAATATATTGCTTTAAAAATGATGTAAACTACTTCAGTACTTTTAAAGAGAGAAGCGTTAAATATTCTAAAAGAATAGATGCCAATATCAATTTTTGTGCACTCTTGCAGAGTCGCATGGTACACGTGGCTCTGTTTTTTCTTCTCCCGCTTTTCATGACTTGTATTCGCCCCATTTATGAATGAGAGGACTTGGATCTTCCATTTTCCATGACAGACCCTCAGGCTTCTCAATGGCCATTTTCATTGAGCCACACTTGCTTTACTAACCATTTATTTTAAAAGAGGATTCCAACCAATCCACCCCCACCTTTTTCTTCTCCGATCCTCCTGCCACGCAGAAGCTGGCCTTTCACTGAATAGTGCGAGCCTCCACAATCTTAGCTGTTATAACCTTCTCCCAGTCAAGGCTGGTGTGAGTGATGGGCAGCTGCCTCCGAAAGGACTTCAGGTAGGTGCCATTCATGTGTTGATACTCTTCCATTAGCCCACGCTGGATCTCGTTCTCCACTCTCACTACTAGCTTTGCAAAGCCTTGTGCTGTCTGGGTCTCATCGGCAGTGACCAGCAAGGTCTCCTCTACATTCCTGATGACCCACAGATGTGTGTTTCCGTCCTCGTAGTAGTGCGCTTGAACTGTGATGGTTCCGGTCACTTGGGTGGAAGTGGAGGCAGGAGCCAAGGCAAAAGTCCATTCTGACTTCCACAGGCCATTCCAGAACGCTGAGGGCTTGTGCTGGTGGCTTTCGATGCAAGCCACAAAGATCTTCCGGACAGCCGTGTCCTTGATGAAAACACTGCAGAGCCCCTCCAGGTAGTGGTTGCTGACATAGGCCTTCAGGGCCTCTTGAAGGGCTCTCCTCCACACCTCCCCTTTCTCATCCTCTTCAGGGTGGGCCTGGAAATCACTTGGTATTCTCCTCAGATGATCATACTTGAAGGAGACCTGGTTCTGAGGGTCCAGGAAGCGGTTCTCCTCTAGCTCATTGTGGCGGGTCAGCAACACCTCACACTCTTTGGCTTTGACTGGAGTAAAATGGTCTTTGTTGTGCACAGTGCAAAGACTGGCTGCTTCCTCACACATCATGGCATCATCGTCCACCAGCATGCGCAAGTCACTGAAGGCCTCGTTGAACTCTCCAGGTGGGGCTTGCTTCAAGAGCCGGCTCACCACCTGGACTTTCTCTGGCTTGGCAAGGATGTGGTCTCCAGACAGTGGCTCTTTAGACATGTCGGCCTTGCAAAGTTGTGTCTGCAAATTCTGGAGACAGCTGGCCTGAAGGTGAAAAAGACCCAAAGGATTGACTTAACGTAGGCCATGTCTACACCAGTGATTTTTCCCAGGGTCATCCCTGTGTGTCTAAATGACAGACAGGAGATCCCGGGGGCAATGGGGGACGACCCTGGGAAAACCCCAGGATAGCAGAAACCGGGGATATCCCAGTTTTCCCACCATCCTGGGATGTGAAATGGGCATGGAGTCATGCGGGGTGGCTCTGTGCCCATGGGGGGGGAAGCAATTCTGACATCCCCAGGATGGAGGGGGAGTTGCGTGGGGGGAGTTTCCTACTTTTACCGCTGCGCTCCCACTGAAAAACAAAAAAATGGTATGTGCAATGGGCGCAATGTCCTTGTTTGCTTCTGGGATGTCACACTTCCTGTTTAGAAGGTGGGCGATGGTCCCGGAAACAAGTCTGGGATCACCCCCAGACCCTCCCTCTACACCCGCAGGTGCAGAAAGGGCCATAGATTACAGCAGTGTGTTTAAACATGGCCATGGGGGATTTCCTAGAATCCAGAAAAACTGTCGTTCAAACCTCCCCCATCATATGATGCGCAGACATGGACTCACATTGTATAAGGGCTTGGAGAGGAGTGATTAGGGTGTCAGTCATATCCTCTTACAAAATACAGAGCAAGAAATGTCTCCAGCTCAGTCCAAACTACAAGCACACATGTAGGTGTCAGCGAGTGACTATGGCTAGATCTACACCACTGCTTTTATAGTGGTTCTGAAGTGCACTGAGAACTGTTGGGACACAATCCACATTCCATATACCATTTTCACAGTGTTATATCCTGCTTTTGGTCCATATTCGTAATGATTTGACACAAGGTGTAGATCTGGCTTAAACCACTGCATAAACTCCCCCCCGCCATGGATGTGGCTACATGATACCCCTTTTCTTCCTTTAAGAGCCAAGCAGCCAATGGAAAGGAGCCTCCCAAGGTTGTGAGAGCATCAGTGTGCCAGTGAATTGTTAAAGCTAATCTGAATCCACAGCCCTTCACTTCTCCCTTGTTGCCCTGTAGGATTGGAACTGCCTCCTAGGAACAGGGCACCTGCGTGATGCCACCTCTCTGATTTCCTTCAAGTCCCTCCTCGAAACCCTGTGCGCCTTGCCCCCATGCGCAACTGCAGCCTTCACCCATCCTGGTGCCCTCCGGCTGTGTTGGGACTCCAACTTTCATCATTCCCAGTCATCATGGGCCATGCTTCCCGGGAATTATGGGAGTTGCAGTCCAACACATCTGGGGGCTGGTTTATTTGGTCTGATTTGGATCTAAAGCCATCAATGCCACTGGTGACCTTGAGCGCTGGTTTTATGAAGAAGAAAAGTGTTCTGCTATCTGCTGTCTTCGCACCGTTCCTAATTTTTTAAACCTCTATCATTCTCCCCATTCAAAACTGCTTCATTGTCTTAGTTACCTTTGTCTTGATTTCTCCTTCTTTGGACCACATGACCCTCTTAAACTGGCAAATAGCACAGGAGATCCTACACCACCGAGAGAAGACCCTCAGGGAATATACTGGGCTGTTTCTGTGGTCTTCCTGAACTCAAGATTCCCAATTGGTACATTCTATGTCCCTATAGCAACCCATGGTAACAGTACACAAACTCCTTTAGTAGTGGGACCAACCCACCCTGCCATGCATTGTCTGAGAGGCAGAAACGTTGTTGAGCTTACATCACCTCTTAAAGACCTGTTTGTTTACGGAGGTTTTCCTTTGGGTCTTTTTCTCCTTCAGACCAGGGCAGGATCTACATGACTGCTTTAAAATGGTTCATAACAATAGTGACAACTGTTGGGGGCCAGGACACATTCGTATACAGTTTTCAAACAGTTTTCAAAGTGTCCTGTCCTGCTTGGTGTAGATCTGGCCCAGCTGTGTCCAAGATTCCCCAATTTTTTTTTTGCAAACAAAGCCAAGATGGCTAAAGAGCAATTGTCCAGAGATCTGCCCCTAAAGTTAGCCTCTGTACCAGAGGTTTGGAGAATGGTCAATGTAATGCCAATTTTTAGAAAAGAGATCCAGGGGAGATATGGGAAATTACAGGCTGGTTGGCTTAATGTCTTTTCTGGGTAAACTGGTTGAAAACATTGAAGATGAATTTAGCAGGCATATAGAAGGACAAGTCCTGTTGAAAAAGAATAAACATGGCTTCTGCAAAGGTAAGTCCTGTCTCACTTAGAGTTCTTTGAGATGGTCTAGTTTACTTGGACTTCCAAAAGGCCTTTGTGACAAAGTCCCTCACTAAAGATTCCAGAACTTTACAGTCATGGAATATGGACAATCTAGAGGTGAACCAACATTTCTCAGAATAATTGTTCTTTTATGAGAAAATTTCAGAGCTTTTTATTTTCATGCTCCCTCAAAGAAGGCCACTTTGCACAATTTTCTCCAAATAAGTCTCCAGCATTTCTTTTGTGAAGGCCACCATTCCCTCCCCAGTGGTCTGGAACAACCTGTGGTCCAGAGTATTATGGATGACACAAAATGGTGGCTAGGCTGCCAATATAATTTCTGCAGCTGCTTCTGCTGCCAGTGGAAGAGGGGGCATCTCCTAACATCACTTTCAGTGGTGCACTGCTAATGTCAAGTCCTGTCTCTGAGAGCTTCTCTACATGAGAAATTTATTGCATGCTCATGGTTGGCCACTCATGGAAGTTTGAGGGTCCTTTACATGATGCCATCAACCTCTAGGACATCTCCCACATTTCCCCCAGTAATTTCACTTAAAAACAAACAAACACACAGATAATGCAATATTTAAAATAATTGTGGGATTAATTTCACCACTAATGGATCTGTTTCATTGAACTTTATGGAGCATTGCCCAGAGGGGGGTTTCAATTACAAATTATGTTGTTGCCTTTGGTTGCCATCTAAAGTAGTTCATAGTGAATGTGGAAAAACACAAGAAAAAAAAAGGCTGGTAAGGGTGCAGATTTTTCCTGAATATAGAGATGCCCTGAGAAAATGTTGTAGTATCCCACCCACCCACTCAATTTCACTGTCCTTAAATAAGGTGAAAGCCATTTACGCACAGCTCTAACAATGACATTCAATTTATGTAAAGTTATTTCTAGGTCATCTTTAAGGGTGGAATATTGAATTTGCTCTGTAGAAACATGCATATGGCATGCTAGAGAGGTATCCAAAATTCAAAACTGAATTTCTTCCCAGAGGTCCAGGTTACCCAGCCTTGTTGTCAAAATGGAAACAATGATTTGGGAACTCACCATTGATCTGTATTTGTGTTTGTTTTTATTTATTTTATTTTATTTATTTATTTATTTATTGCATTTATATCCTGTCTTTTTTTCTCCAAGGAACCCAAGGTGGTATACATAATTCTCCTCCTCTCCATTTTATCCTCACAACAACATCCCTGTGAGGTAGGTTGGGTTGAGAGTCTGTGACTGGCCCAAAGTCACCCAGTAGGCTTCCATGGCTAAGTGGGCACTAGAACCCGGATCTCCCGACTCCCAGTCCAGCACTCTAGCCACTACACCACACTGGCTTCTAAATTGTGTATTCCTTCAGTTTCTTTATACCCACCCCCATCCCCAATGTCCACATGCAAATGGAGACGAAGAAAATGTGATGTGATTGTACATATTGTACGAGATCTTTTTATGTGTGGTGTTTTGTAAATGTTCAAGGGCACCTGTGTGCATCAATAAAACACTGCACCCCCCCCCCCCCGAAATATAACTCAACGTAGTCATAAGTACAATCATATCCACCTTGCTTTTTTTGCAATGTCCTTATCCATCCACAAGTTCATATTAGTAGTGGGGAGGGAGGTGGGGTGGACAGATGAAAACCTAAGAACATAAGAAGAGCCATGCTGGATCAGACTAGAGGTCCATTTAGTCCAGCAGTCTGTTCAAATAGTGGCTAACCAGCTTTTGACCAGGGACCCACAAGTAGGGATGTGTATCATCTCATTAAAATGTCCAATAACGATACGATAAGGTCGTTATTGGACATCTGATTAATGATAACGATATGATAGAAAAACCTCCGATAAATATCCGATCCAAAAATGTCAGCCCGATTATATCGGATTATTGGACTGCCATACAAATAAACCTATAACTTCTGTATTTTCAAAGTTAGAGGTTTGAAACTTGGTCACAGTGCTTATGGTGTATGCCCAAGTATGTGTATGAAATTTGAGATCGATCCCTCCAACTCTAGATTTTATATGATTTTTTTAAAGATCGTGCAACTTTTTGACAGGTCTGAATGAATGCATGTGGCGAGCTGTCATTCTGACCTGTCAGAACTTAAACTATCTTTAATAAATTCATATAAAATCGAGAGTTGGAGGGATCGATCTCAAATTTTATACACATACTTAGGCATACCCCATAAGCATTGTGACCAAGTTTCAAGCCTCTAACTTTGAAAATACAGAAGTTATAGGCATTGTTTCTAAAACAAATCAGCTCTATAGGCACAATGGGGCTGCAAATTAAATATCGGGTTTCCGATAATTATCATGAAGACGATACAATTAACCTATGATATTATTGGAGACGATAATTTTTTTGGTCCGATATTCCAATAATGATAAAATACGATATTTTGGGGCATGCACATCCCTACCCACAAGCAGGACACGTGCAAGAGCACCCTCCTACTCATGTTCCCCAGCAACTGGTGCATATAGGGTTACCGCCTCTGTTACTGAAGGTAGCATATAGCCATGGACTAGTAGCCAGTGATAGGCTTCTCCTCCAGGAATTTCTCAAACATCCTTTTCCAGCCAACCAAATTGGTGGCCATCACTACATCTTGTGGTAGTGAATTCCAGGGTTTAACTATGTGCTGTGTGAAGAAGTTCTTCCTTTTATCTCCCATTGATCAAGTTCATGGGATGGACCCCTTTGGATTCTAATATGAGAAAAGGGGGAAAATGTCTCCCTCTCCACATTCTCTACACCATGCATAATTTTGTAGACCTCTATCAGGTCTCTCCTTACTCTCCTTTTTTCCATGCTAAACAATCCCAGCTGTTGTATCCTTTCTTCTTAGGAGAGATGCTCCAGCCCCTTAATCATTTTAGTTTCCCTTTTCCGCACTTTTTCCAGCTCTACAATATCTTTTTTTAGGTGTGACCAGGACTGTACACAGTATTCTAAGTGTGGTCACACCATAGTTTTGTATAAAGGCAGTATGATACTGGCAGTTTTATTCTCACTTCCTTTTCTAATAATGCCTAACATGGAGTTTGCCTTCTTTGCAGCGGTCACGCACTGGGTTGAAGTTTTCATCGGGCTGTGGGAACTGAAAGCTGTGCGAAACTCTGCATGCTTCAATTTTGGAATTAATTTTAGAATTTCTCCTACTTAAGCCAAAATTCAGAAGAAGTGGAACACAGGGGAGGGCGAACCAGAGGAAATGGAATCAATGCAAGGTGAAGTAAGGTTAGAACATCCCTCCCTCTTGCTCTCTATACAGCACACAAACAAACCTTTAGATGCTCGTGGCTGCAACAGACCTTTGAACACCCTTGACTTTAACTTTGTGTAAATCACGTGGATCTTGGGGAAGCATGTTATCTACAAAGCTGTTGGAGAAGCAGAGAACCAACTTTACTTGCCTTTATTTTCTTAGAAAATAAGGACACGACCATTGGATAAGGGTTGCCAAAAAAGCTGCTGAGCAGCTCTTAAGAACGGACTGATTTCCGAAAAAATCTGGAGGTTGTGCTTTTCGTAAGAGGTGTTTAGGGTCAGGCTGGGAGTCCATCTACTCCAGTGTCCTGTTCCCCACACAGACCAGTCAGAAGCCACTGGGCATGCTGCCTCTGATCATGGAGGTAGCATAGCCATCGCCACGCATTGACATTGGCAGCCTTATCCTCAGCACCGTGATGTGCATGATCATCACTTGCGAATATCTGCAGAGCAACCTTGTTTACCTTGAGGCAGAGGGATGCGGCAGACGAAGTGGAGGTGGAGGAGCTCCTAGACCCTGATAGAGAGTCCTTTGCCATTGGAGACTGGAATAAAGACTAGCAGTCTCCCAGCTGGAAAGTGATGCTACATAGAGGGCTGGCCTTAGGGGTGGGCGAGCAGGGGCAGTGAGTTGAAGGGGGGGGTGCCAAGCTGAGCTGAGCGGGGTACCAAGCAGAGTTGAAGGGGGTGTCAAGTTGAGCTGAGGGAGGCATCAAGCTGTGCTGAGCGGGGCACCAACATCACACCTGCACCACGCCCCATAAACCCTCTGGGTGGCCCTACAAAGATGACCACAGGGTGGGGGCACCTCACTTAGGGTGCTATTTATTGTAAAGCCAGCCCTGACTACATATATAATTTCTGCTGGAGGTTCTGGAGGTCCCATTCACTGTCAGGAAAATGTTGCAGTGGAGATACCTACCACCATTTCCCCTGCCTGCTCCGAAGTCCATTTGGGCCCTTTCTCTGAAATAACTTGTTTTGATATTGTCACACCACTGCTGGAGGGATCCTCCTCCTCCTCCTCCTCCTCCTCCTCCTCCTCCTCCTCCTCCTCTAAGAAGCTAGAACTCCCAGGGAAGTATGGCACCACACAACTACCCATATTGAAAGACCTGGAGGAACCTCTGCTTCAGAGGCAGAACTCCCCTTTTCCTGTGGGGACAGACCTGCAGTCCTCCCCCTGAGGGCCCAGGTGTCATGACTAGGTGTCTTCCCCTTAGGCTGGGGGAAGGCGTTTTTGGCAATCAATCAGAATCAGATTCTGAAACAGAAGAGAAAGCGCCAGAAATGTACCAGCCTACACGCGAAGTGGGAGAGGTGATTCTCATGGGCTCTTCATCAACTGGGGATGAAACTTCACCAGACCTTATCACTGAAAACATTAACAGCACACAGTCTGTGGGAAATCAATATTCTTCAGAGGGGGAGGGCACTTCCAGGCTAGCTGATCCTGGAGTCCGCTGCAGACTCAAATGGGCAGAGCTAAAGGAAGGCGAGAGAAGGTCGGCCCAGCTAGCTTCTCACCAAAGGCTTCTTCCGAACCAGCCTCCCTGAAGTTCAAGTGTTCTGGGAAAAGGCTTTCCCTTTTTCTTGAAAGGGCGACTGTCTTGGTTATTTCGCATAGTTTGGCTAGAGGAAAGTTCCTAGAGTTTAGACTTCTCTCCAAGTGGGAAGAGATGTTTATTGCCTGAATAAAGCTGTGTGGATCACGTGACAGACCTCTTTATTGTCTCCCAATAGGGTGGGAGATTTTGGGAAACATGACACCAGGCTCCCCCCAAGTATCCTGATCTGGGTGGTTCTGTGGTGTCATCCAACTCTGGGAGATCTAGCAATGTGGAGACGGAGGATTCCTCTCATGGGGACATGGCAGGTATGGCCACATTTTACTTCCAAATTGACTAAGACTTGTAGCCACCCAGACTTGGTATTAGAGGGAAGACTCAACTGAAGTCCTTTAGATATTGCTTTTCCTGTGCTTGAAATGCATCTTCCCCTATCCTTGCAACTTTGTGTTAAGAAAAGCTGCCACTGTTGGACTTTAGCTTAGGTTCAGCTATTAAAAGACTGCAACCAGCCAGCAGGGAGGAAACGTACCAAAGGTGCCCTTAAAACAGCGTGTATCCTTAAAAGTACTGCACCTTTTAAACTAATTAACAGGCTTCTTTTTGGGGGATCTGGACACTTCACGCCGGCTGGCTCATCAATTTTTATTTATAGGAGATGTGTCACAAAGCCACCTCTCAAAGCAGTGCGTGTGTAGATCTCAAATCAGCAAAGTGCTGGAGGCAACATGATGTTCCAGTTAGTAGCACAGAGAATGTGCATTGATGCTGTTCTTGTCATCTCCTTTCCTTCCCCCCCCCCCGCCCGCTCTCGCCAGCCCCACCAGCTGCTAATGAAGAATCAAAATAGCATTTCCCACCAAGGTAATACCACCTTTAAGGCGTCCAAAAGACGAAACTTCAAACAACCCAGAAATAGCCACCCGGATAAATTGGGGATGATATCGTCTCAGAAAATATCCCCAAATACTGACATAACCTTTTAATTAAATGAGAGTTGGACCCAAATTTCTCAGAAGATCTTTTTCCTTCTTCTCTCCCCTGGCCGCATCCTGCCCCACACCACAACCTGGAAAAATAATTCACCTTTACGGAATTTTCTTTAAACACTAGTGTAATACTAGTCATCATGGGGGCTAGTAGTCCTGCTCTTTTCCTTCTTTTTTTTTTTTTTGTGCCTCAGTCCCCTCACCACAGAGCAGCTCACAAATAATGCAAATGTGGCTCATGTATAGTGAATCGCCCCTCTGAAATTTGTATACAGCCCGGCCCCTCCCTTGCATCTCCTGATTGGCCACCTTTGTTCTCTTCATCATCCCAACTGATGGCAATACTTAATCACATGGCTGTGCTCGGGGCCAGCCTTCACGTCACACTGATTGGCTAAGCAGGGCTGCCCTGCGTGTTTGGTGTAGAGGAAACGAACTGCTATTAAAGCTCGAGCTTTGAACTTTTTCGAACTTGCAAAATGTTGTGCATGTCCACACTGCTCAAGCTTCAGTTTAAAACAAAAATGAGCAAAAGCCTTACACTACCATCTTATTATATAGAATATTCTCAATGGCCATTCCTCTACCAATGTCACTACTCATGGTGCAATGTACCTAGGGTGACCAGATAAAATCCAGGTCAGGGCTCATGTAACTTTAACAGTTGTAGAGAAAAGGGAATTTCAGTCAGTGTTGTTTGTATGCAATTAGTTCCTGGTGAAATTCCCTCTTCATCACAACAGTTAAAGTTGCAGGGGCCCTGCCTTCTTTTGTATGTGGTCACTCTAGTATAGTGCCTGCACCTTTAACTGTTGTGATGAAGAGGGGATTTCACCAGGAACTAATTGCATACAAATGACCCTGGCTGAAATTCCCTTTTCTCTACAACTGTTAAAGTTACAAGAGCCCTGACCTGGATTTTATCTGGTCAGCCTACTTATATTAAAAGAATTTTCTAAGCAATGCACAAACATACAACATATGATCATAATTAAATGCTGTCTATTATTACTTTTTCCCCAGGTATGTTTCCAGTGGGCATGAAAAAACCTCAAAAGATTGGCATCTGTCTAATTTGTAGTGGCAGGGAGTTCCAGAGAGTGGGCACGACAAAACCAAGAGTGCAATCCGATGGATGTTTAGTTAGGAAAAAAAGTCCTACAACCCCCAGCATTCCCCAGCCAACATGGCTGCTTGTGGAATGCTGGGGGTTGTAGGACTTTATTCTGGCTAAACATCCAAGAATTGCACCTAAAAGTTCCATTCCAAACCATCATGGACTGAACCTTCTAGCTGAGCGCTAACTGAAAGACTGTGTCGTGACTCTGTAACTCCTGACGCCCATTGAAGACAATAAAGAGATCTTTTAGGAAAAAACAATCCTTTATTTTGCAAATGATCCCTTCTCACCCTTTGCAAGGAAGGATAAAAACTTAGAAAGCGTTTTGCCCGAAGGCGTAATTAGCTAGGCAAGCAATGCAGTTGATCTATCTAAAAGAGAGTCACATTTAAGAGGAATCTGTCTCTAAACCCTTTCGCGCGAGGAGCCTCTCCGAGCGGCGCTCTCTTGACCTTTCTGCGAAAAATAGGATCTTTCAATTGGCTTCTGTCTAAGCTCTCAGATGAGGGATTCTTATCAGCGAGGTTACAGCTCTCTCCCAGGACATTATCTACAGGGGAAACCATGGGAACCTGCTCTCCTCCTGGTACGAACTCGCCAGCCTCTTGCAATTCAACCTCTGAGTCAGAATCGGTGTCTGACATTCCTTCGCCCTGGACAAGGGAGGAGGAAGTAGACACAACAGACTGACCTATGATAAAAGCCATTACTTTCTCAACATTCATTTTGTCCCTGCCCCCTTATAAATTTCCTTTGAACAACCAAACTCAATGGAAAGGCCGTTTAAAATGTGCACAAGTCTTATTGGTTGCTTATGGGGGAACCCATGAAGCAGAATGTATTGTGTGGTGTGAGTGTGTGTCCTTCACATACACCACCACCATTCCCCCCACTACTGTCTTCAAATAGTCCTTTGCGGGACTTTCTTGTTTTCCAGTGAATGATCAGGAATGCTATAAATGGCGGGAAAATCTCTCCACCTGCCCCATTTGCCTTGTGGTCTCCTTGCGCTTCCTTGGAAAGTCACCCAGTTCAAGGTGCTGTCCTTTCATAAGAGCCATTTGCTCCACTGTGAGAAATTGGTTGATTGTGATGCCGTTGATGGTTTCATGCGAGCCTCACTTTGACAGAAGTGACCTTCAAATGTCTGCTCACGTTTCAGAGCCAGGGAGGAAAAATTAGGGTACAACCGACCCCTAGGAATGTTTAGCGCCCCACAGAACCTCTTGAAAACAATGATGTAGTGGAAAATGTTGAGCTACAGAAACTCATCATGATAATCTTTTTGGCCCAGAAAAGACTGGTTGCTCCTATTTCAGTGGGGCAGTGAATCCGCTCTGAGTTTCAGCCAGAACCGGTCAGTGCTCTAAAAGAAGTATCCAAATCTCTACATTTTGGGGATAGAGTTCAGCACCTTAGATAGCTCCTTTCGTGTTCTGAATGGTTCTGGCTGAAAACTGGATTTGATTCACAGCCCCATTGGCATTTGAGCCACCAGCCTCCACTGCTTTTGCCACTCCCTCTGGAGAATCCATAACCAAGCCCCCAGGATATAGGTGCAGATAGATGAACTTGATGGGCTTGGTTAGGGGATATGAGGCATCTTTTCCCTTCAACAGCTTGCAATGCAAAAGCAAACAATACAATCCTTAAGAAAAAAAGAAAGATGTTGTGGTGAGCCATACCTATGAACTTTCTTCTCCTCCTGGGGAAACTCAGTGAAATTGTTCACCCAATTTCTTTGCCCACAAATAGGGTGGAGAAAAATTGAGAGGCCATTTATGCACAACTCTACATTTTCCATCAATATTTATCTGGATGGTTCTGTCCAGCTGGAGAAAGAAATACAGGTCAAGGGTCAGATTAGATGCAGGGTCTGTTTTTATTTATTTACAAAATAGATTCCAGAATGGTGAACATAAGAAATAAAATAGTAAATAGATAAAAAGATTAAAGCAGCATATAAAAATTGTTCATTTTAAAACAGAATACCAATAAAAAAAAACATGGCTGGTCAGTTGAGGAATGCTTCCTGGAAAAGAGCTGTTTTCAGGAGGTACCAGAAGCAGCGTAGTGTTGCCGCCTGCCTGACCTCCAGGGGCAAGGAGTTCCAAAGAAAAGGGGCCACCACACTGAAGGCTCTTCTCCTGGTGGACTCCAGACGAGCCATAAGTCCATGTGGAGCCACCAGGAACACTTTTTTTTTACATGAAACTGAGAGTGCTGAGGAGGGTGGAAAACATGCCCTCCACATGCCATTGATTTGGGCACTTTTCTCCCAGGTATGACAAGGGATCAGAGAATCATACAACCAGTGGGAGAGTAAAAGGTGATGCCCGGAGGTGGTCACAGAAAGGAAAAAAATATCCACAGAGTGCCATATACCAACTGTGTTCATGGTTGGGATCCTTTAAAGAAAAAGGTAAAAAGAAGTCTCAAAATGAGCAGGTCACGAGAAGTGTTTATCAATGGTACCTTCTCAAACTGGGGGAAGGTAATGAGCTGGGTACGGCAAGGCTCAGTCCTGGGCCCAGTGCTCTTCAACATTTTTATTAATGACTTGGACAAGGAGGTGCAGGGAATGCTTATCAAATTTGCAGACGACACAAAATGGGCTGGGATGGCTAATATCCTGGAAGACAGAAACAAACTCCAAAATGATCTTGATAGGCTGGAGCGCTGGGCTGAAAACAACAGAATGAAATTTAATAGAGATAAAAGCCAAGTTCTACACCTAGGAAAAAGAAGCCAAATGCCCAGTTACAAGATGGGGGATACTTGGCTCAGCAATATGACAAGCGAGAAGGATCTTGGAATGGTTGTAGATCACAAGCTGAATATGAGCCAACAGTGTGATGTGGCTGCAAAGAAAGCAAATGCTATTTTGGGCTGCATTGATAGAAGTATAGCTTTCAAACTGCATGAGGTACTGGTTCCCCTCTATTCGGCACTGGTTAGGCCTCATCCTGGTACTGCATCCAGTTCTGGGCACCACACTTCAAGAAGGATGCAGACAAGCTGGAGGGGGTTCAGAGGAGGGCAACTAGGATGATCAGGGGCCTGGAAACAAAGGCCTATGAGGAGAGAGTGAAATAACTGGGCATGTTAGCCTTGAGAAGAGAACGCTGAGGGGAGACATGATAGTACTCTTCAAATCCATGAAAGGTTGTCACACAGAGGAAGGCCAGGATCTCTTCTTGACCATCCCAGAGTGCAGGACACTGAAAAATGGGCTCAAGTTACAGGAAGCCAGATTCCAACTGGAAATCAGGAAAAACTTCCTGGCTGTTAGAGCAGTACGACAATGGAACCAATGACCTAGGGAAGTCGTGGGCTCTCCCACACTAGAGACATTCAAAATGCATCTAGGCAGCCATCTGTCAGGGATGTTTAATGTGAATTCCTGCATTGAACATAATAGACAGTGGTTCTGAGAGTTCTGCCAGTTCCTTTATTTAGGATGCAGTTCATCGAGTCTTGAAGATTTGAACTTGTTCAAAGAAATTAGGAGTTCCTTGACCATTTATTTATCTATCTCAAGCTGCAATCAGCTTGTACTTCACATTTGCTGGGGGTAGGGGGGGTCATAGACCCACGTTTGGTAAAAGACTGAGCCAAAGTAGGCACTGAGCAGTTCTGCCTTTTCTTTGTCATCTGTTATCAGTTTCCCAGTCTCATTGAGTAATTGAACCACCATTTCTTTCCTCTGTCTTTTACTATGCACGTACCTGAAGAAAGCTTTTTTTGTGGCTTTTAGCATCCCTTGCTAGCCTCAACTCCTTCTCAGCTTTAGCGTTCTTGACACCATTTCTGCAATTTTGTGCGATGTGTCTGTACTTTTCTTTTATAGCCTGGTTCTCCTTCCACTTCCTACATGTGTCCTTTGTTGTTTTCAGGACATCACTAAGCTTTATGTGAAACCACGTTGGCTTCTTCTGTTGTCTTCTACCTTTCCTCCTTGTCGGAATGATTTGTAATTTTGCCTTGAAAATTTCCTTTTAGTTTAGAAACTCTCACCCATCTTAGACTCCTTTTTGCATTAGGACCACCTGCTATTGGACCTTAGCAACTCCAGGTCCCATGGCAACTCCACACAGAGGTTAACATAAATGCAGTAGTCTAGTCTCAAAAGAAATTCAGCAACAGCTGAGTTTGGAGGCATCAGCTCCTGCCTTTTGGCACTGGTGCAACAACCCCACCTCTTACCTGAACTAGAGTTGGGACATTTAAATCAGACCTAACTCAAATGAATAATTGCATGAGAAGAACTTCTTTCAAGGCCCATTAGAAGGAGGTTGAACTATTTGTTCAAAGAGATGGAGTCATACCCTCAGGCAATTTCACAGCTGCGTCCTAGTGCTATGCTGGCAAAAGTGTATCTAGGTCATTGTGGTTTGTTTCCTTCTCTCTTATAGCAGGTATAACATTTCCTCATTTCATGGTGACAGTAGAAGCAAAAATAAACAAACAAAAAACACTTAGACCACCACAGAACTTGCAAATGAGGATGCACCCCCAAAGACCTTGCATTGCTCATGTCCATCCTGAAATGGCTGAAATGGGCATGCAAAAAAATCTATATGGTTCTTTAGGCCAAAATGCACACTTCAAGTAATTCTCTAATTGTCTTTCCCAAATGAATTGTGTGGTGGTGGTTTTAATACAAATCAAGCACAGGTGACTTCAGGTTGAGCATACGTCTCCTGGGAAGGGGAAGAGCATTGGTAGAAATCTAGACCACCATACTTGGGGTCACCCAATGAAATCTGAGAGTTCTAACTATTGGGTGGCACAGAAATGTAATAAATAAAAATAGAATGAATAAAAAATTAAATAGATTGGTAGGGGATCCTAAACAAACAAAACTGTATCTAAATATGGACAGAAGATCTGGATGGACAAAACAAAGCAGTTGTTCACGAAACACTTCATTATCTTCAGGAATTACCTCCCCACAAGATGTAGTAGTAATAGCCTTGGGCTTACATGGCATTAAAATGGGATTATTGAATCATTATGCAAACTGTTGAAAGAGGATAGGTATGTCAACTGCTATTCGTCATGATGGGTAATTGAAATCTCCATTTTAGGAGAGAGAAGATCAGGTTGATTGGTGCTCCAGGGGAAAATTCAGATGAGAAGAATTTTGGAAGATTCTTAATGAAATGTCTAGACAGCAGCTTCTTGTGGTTCTGGTTGGGGGGCTATAGCCTTGAAATGAGGATCACAGGATATGCCCAGAAGAAATGATGGGTAGTTGGACTCTCCATTTCAAGAGAAAGAAGATCAGATTGTTCAGGGCTCGAAAATCCAAGGAAGAAATTCAGATGAGAAGAATTTCAGAAGATCCTGAATGAAATGTCTGGACAGCAGCTGCTTGTAGTTCTGGTTTGGGGCTGTAGCTGTGAAATGAGGATGGGATGATATGAGTAGAAGAAAGAGAGGGTGTTTTTCAATTCTCATTTTAAGAAGCCAACTGGACATCCCACTATCCTGTGCTAGTTGTTACCAGCCATATGGAGGAACAGGGGGCAGTAGTGGTGTTGAAGACTGTTACTGCCTTTCAGAAGGCGAGGTTTTACAGTGTCTTTTGGGCATTGCATGTGTGCTTGAGAAAAAGCCAGTGAACTTGTATTCTGAACTTCATAACGGCCTGATTCAGAATAGAAGATGGGCACCATAGGTGTGCGCAGCACATTTCATTAGGGTGTGCACCCAGGTTGTGGTTTTTTTAAGGTGAACATTTATTGAATACTCAATCATAAAGGACATTTTTATTCATTTATTTTATTAAACACTATAGACACTCCACGTTTGGCTTGCCTGACCAGAAGAGGGTCATTGGTGAGGGGGTGGGGGAATGAGGAGACACTCCACAAGCCCCAATATTGGTGGGGCTTTGAGTTGACACTGGCCAGAGGAGGCTTATGAGGCAATATTAGCCTTCATGATCCCTCTTCCTGCCCTGGACTCTTTAATGTGTGGCTCCCGGCAGAGGGGCTCCCAGCAGAGTGATTCTGTTTTGCTCCTGCTGCCAGGAATAACGGCATGCTGTTGGGGGTGGGAATGGCAGAAGAGCAGCTGGAGGACTGTTCTCACAGTGTCTGGATCCCCCTCTGGATCCCTACTCAATGCCCCCTTCAATTCAGTACTTATTGCTTGAGACATTAGGGTGTGCCTGAGCACACCTGGCACACCCCTTGTTCATGCCTATGATTGGCACGCTCATGAAGCATGGCATTACTCCCAATGGGTCCCAATGCTGTTCTTCTTTGGCTTGAACTGAATTGTGTGCATGTGAT
This sequence comes from Anniella stebbinsi, assembly GCA_029215795.1. Classification (NCBI taxonomy): domain Eukaryota; kingdom Metazoa; phylum Chordata; class Lepidosauria; order Squamata; family Anniellidae; genus Anniella; species Anniella stebbinsi. Next base: position 410,456,736 of record JARDYH010000001.1, on the reverse strand, counting down.
CAAACATAAGATTATGTCAAGATTCGTTTTGCAGGATATTTTACCAACCTGTATGTGCACTTCTGGACATTACTGAAACCCCTCAGAAGAACACCGCCACACCATCATAGGTGCAAACAGATCAAGGCTACATTGGATCATTGATTTATCTCTGCACTTTGGTAGTGCAAACAGGGGGAAGGCATGAATGAACTGAAGGGATGGTTTGACATGGGAAATTTGAGCATGCACAGTGTTCTTTATACAAAACCCAGAAATAAAAACAATGGTGGGGGGAGGCACAGTTCATGACTTCCTCTTTGAAAAAGAAGCCAGTGATTTGGAACCCCAAAAAGTCAAACAAGGATATTGAAAGCATCCCTAGCTTCTGTTGTAATGCATAGCTTGGCCAAGGGTCAACATATGTTGGCTCACTTTGGAAGACGATCCATATTTATTCTCATTATGACCCTAAACCCCTCTCTCTGGAGGAAGAGATCAGGGTTTTCTGATAATCTGCTGAGCCCAAGTACTAGAAGAACCCAATGGCTAAGGAGAGGAATGGGAGCTTGTTCCCGCTGTGCCAAGCTTTAGACACTCCATCAGAAGCTGCAGGCTTTGCAAGCATCTACAGGACTCAATGCAGAATCAGCGAGAGCTTTTGTCATTCTTTCTGTGCGTCTGTGTCAGCTGGCATCGCAGAGAATCCTCACGTTCTCCGGGCACAACGGAAGGCCAAAGACTCTCTCTGTACTCTCACTAGAGGAAACAATGTAGTTGCCTGTGGTGCGCTGGAGATCATACTTGTAGTTCCTTGGGTTTGGCATGTCATCTGATGTCCTCATGGAATTGCTTCCTCTACCCTATCTGATTGGGGAGGGCTAGTAGGTCTGGGTAAGGGCATTTGAATGAATTGCCTTTAATTCTCTTGCCAGGGGCGGTGGCATCTACCCATTTTGCTTTCTCCCACATTCTATTTCTCTTTTAATCTCAATTTTTTTTATTTCTGCCCATTTATGAAGGAATGGGTGAATTTTCGTACATTCTTCTCAACAAATGAACTTGACAATATTCTGGGCACCTCACTTCAAGAAGGATGCAGACAATCTGGAGTGTGTTCAGAGGAGGGCATCGAGGATGATTAGGGGTCTAGAAACAAAGCCCTGTAAGGAGAGACTGAAAGAACTGGGCATGTTTAGCCTGGAGAAGAGAAGATTGAGGGGAGACATGATAGCACTCTTCAAATATGTGAAAGGTTGTCACACAGAGGAGAGCCAGGATCTCTTCTCGATCAACACAGAATGCAGGACCCGGAATAATGGCCTCAAGTGACAGGAAGCCAGAGGGAAGCCTAGGTAGGCTGTGGGCTCTCCCACACTAGGGGCATTCAAGAGGCAGCTGGACAGCCATCTGTCAGGGATGCTTTAAGGTGGATTCTTGTATTGAGCAGGGGGTTGCACTTGATGGCCTTATAGACCCCTTCCAATTCTACTATTCCATGATTCTATGATTCTATATTCACACCCCATCCCTAACCGTTACAGCTTTGGATCTGGTCTGGTGTAAGTGGCTAAGCATGAAGGCAAAGAACTCACAGCTTGACTGTAAAGTGAGACCAGCTACAAAGATGAAACAGACATGCATCTAAGGCTGAGCAGATCAAATGCTCACTCAGAGATTGGGGTTACTCTACTTGCTGCTGTGCTTCAGGAGAGTGACCTGTCTTCTTTTATTTTAAAAATGGGCATGTGTTTATTTGTTCATGTATCAAATACTTTTTTTTTAAAGGAAACCTTTGTAAGGTGAAGGGTCTAAGATGGTGGAGCCCACTTTCTTGATGACACAATGTGGATCATCCTATCAGCACTCTTCACCACCAGCCTTCAGCTGGTACCTTGCAGACTGGGGGTTTTATTAGGGATGTGCACTGGATCGGACCCGATCCACGATCCGAGTCCGGTCCAGTGGGAAATCGGATAAATTATCCGATTTCCGATCCCGCAGCTGGATCGGCCGATCCAATCCGAACCGGTCCGAAAAAGCTCTGAACCGCTTCGGCGGATCGGCGGATCGGCGGGCGCCCACTGGCGCCCACCGCCGCTTCCATTGGCGGGCGCCAGCGGGCGCCCGCCGATGAAAGTGGACAGCGGGGGGGGGAGGAGGGGGGCACTTACCTTCTCGGCCCGGTGGCTCCCGTCCGGCGCCGGCGCCTACTACTACTAGCAGGCTCCGCGGCCTGCTCTAGGGTGGCGCGCCGGGTGATGTCATCACCCGGCGCGCTACTCTAGAGCAGGCCGCGGAGCCTGCTGGTAGTAGTAGGCGCCGGCGCCGGACGGGAGCCACCGGGCCGGGAAGGTAAGGAGGGGGTGCGTGGAGGGGAGGAGGGGGCGCGCGGAGGGGGGAGGGGGGCCCTTACCTTTCCGGCCCGGCGGCTCCCGTCCGGCGCCGGCGCCTACTATTCCCAGCAGGCTCCGCGGCCTGCTCTAGGATGGCGCGCCGGGTGATGTCATCACCCGGCGCGCTACTCTAGAGCAGGCCGCGGAGCCTGCTGGAAGTAGTAGGCGCCGGCGCCGGACGGGAGCCGCCGGGCCGGAAAGGTAAGGAGGGGGTGCGTGGAGGGGAGGAGGGGGCGCGCGGAGGGGGGAGGGGGGCCCTTACCTTTCCGGCCCGGCGGCTCCCGTCCGGCGCCGGCGCCTACTATTCCCAGCAGGCTCCGCGGCCTGCTCTAGGATGGCGCGCTGGGTGATGTCATCACCCGGCGCGCTACTCTAGAGTAGGGGTGTGCATCGGATCGGATCCGATCCACGATCCGAATCCGATCCGACCCAAAATCGGGAAAATCCGATCCGATCCGATCCGATCCGGACAACCTCCGATCCGATCCGATCCGATCCGATGAGGTCCGATCCGGATCGGACGCCATTTTGAATGCTTTTTCCCATAGCCAAGTATTGTTTTACAAAAACGCCTATAACTTTTTCATTTTTAAAGATAGAAGGATGAAACTTGGGCACATTGTAGACTGGTTAGGGGTAGTTATCTGTGAGAAATTTCAGAAAGATTGGTGCATGTATTTTGTGGCAATTAATTTTTTAATAAATACCCAGGAATGCCTATAACTTTGTCATTTTTAAAGTTACACACATGAAACTTTGCCACATTGTAGGGGGTACCTTGGGACCTATGTGTGTGAAATTTCAGAAACGTAGGTGCTTGTCTTGTGTGGCAATTAATTTTTAGAAAAATGGGTAGTAGTGGGGTAAATACAGTTACGCCTCCCATTTTTTTATTTTTGAAGATACAAACAGGAAACTTGGGCACATTACAGGTACCACTTGCCTTGATATGTGTGTGAAATTTCAGAAACATTGGAGCTTTCCTTGTGTGGCAATTAATTTTTTAATAAATACCCAGGAATGCCTATAACTTTGTCATTTTTAAAGTTACACACATGAAACTTTGCCACATTGTAGGCGGTACCTTGGGACCTATGTGTGTGAAATTTCGGAAACGTAGGTGCTTGCCTTGTGTGGCAATTAATTTTAGAAAAATGGGTAGTGGTGGGGTAAATACAGTTACGCCTCCCACTTTTTATTTTTGAAGATACAAACAGGAAACATGGGCACATTACAGGTACCACTTGGCTTGATATGTGTGTAAAATTTCAGACAGCTGGGTCCAGGCATGTGGTGGCAAGGTATTTTTGAAACAATGAGGAAAGAAACGCCTATAACTTTTTTATTTTAAAAGTTAGAAGTCTGAACATTGCTCACTTTGTAGATGGGTTAGGGGTAGATATGTGTCAGAAATTTCAGAATTATAGGTCCAGGCATTTGATGGCTATGGAATTTTTAAATTACATGTTTCAAAAAAATCTCTACAGAGGCCAGGTCTTCCCCTCCCGCTTCCCGCGAAGAAAAGGAAACACTCTCTCGTCTCGATCCCTTTGATCCTTGCTAGTAGTATCCATTACAGGGCTCGTGTTTCCTTTCCTACTTTCACTTTTCAAGCAGAACGGCTGAGCCTAGCTGAGTTTTGCAGCCATGCGTGCAAGGAAGGATCACTCTGGTCTCGATCCCTTTGATCCTTGGTAGTATCCATTACAGGGCTCGTGTCTGCTTGAGTACAAAGTGAAAAGTGAAAGTAGGAAAGGAAACACGAGCCCTGTAATGGATACTACTAGCAAGGATCAAAGGGATCGAGACGAGAGAGTGTTTCCTTTTCTTCGCGGGAAGCGGGAGGGGAAGACCTGGCCTCTGTAGAAATTTTTTTGAAACATGTAATTTAAAAATTCCATAGCCATCAAATGCCTGGACCTATAATTCTGAAATTTCTGACACATATCTACCCCTAACCCATTTTTCTAAAATTAATTGCCACACAAGGCAAGCACCTACGTTTCCGAAATTTCACACACATAGTTCCCAAGGTACCGCCTACAATGTGGCAAAGTTTCATGTGTGTAACTTTAAAAATGACAAAGTTATAGGCATTCCTGGGTATTTATTAAAAAATTAATTGCCACAAAATGCATGCACCAATCTTTCTGAAATTTCTCACGGATAACTACCCCTAACCAGTCTACAATGTGCCCAAGTTTCATCCTTCTATCTTTAAAAATGAAAAAGTTATAGGCGTTTTTGTAAAACAATACTTGGCTATGGGAAAAAGCATTCAAAATGGCGTCCGATCCGGATCGGACATCTGGTCCGATCCGATCCGACCAGCCTCCGATCCGATCCGATCCGACCCCCCAGGTCCGATTCCGATCCGCTATCCGATCCGATCCGGGGGGTCAGTGCACATCCCTACTCTAGAGCAGGCCGCGGAGCCTGCTGGAAGTAGTAGGCGCCGGCGCCGGACGGGAGCCGCCGGGCCGGAAAGGTAAGGAGGGGGTGCGTGGAGGGGAGGAGGGGGCGCGCGGAGGGGGGAGGGGGGCCCTTACCTTTCCGGCCCGGCGGCTCCCGTCCGGCGCCGGCGCCTACTACTCCCAGCAGGCTCCGCGGCCTGCTCTAGGATGGCGTGCCGGGTGATGTCATCACCCGGCGCGCTACTCTAGAGCAGGCCGCGGAGCCTGCTGGAAGTAGTAGGCGCCGGCGCCGGACGGGAGCCGCCGGGCCGGAAAGGTAAGGAGGGGGTGCGTGGAGGGGAGGAGGGGGCGCGCGGAGGGGGGAGGGGGGAGGGGGGCCCTTACCTGCCCGGCCCGGCGGCTCCCGTCCGGCGCCGGCGCCTACTACTACCAGCAGGCTCCGCGGCCTGCTCCAGGGTGGCGCGCCGGGTGATGTCATCACCCGGCGCGCTACTCGAGAGTAGGCCGCGGAGCCCGCTGGTAGTAGCCGCCGGCGCCGGACGTGCCGAGAAGGTAAGTGGCGGGGAAGGGGGCTTACCTCCCCCCGGAGCCGTCCGCTTCTATCCGCTGGCGCCCGCGGGCGCCAGCGGATGGAAGCAGGCGGCCCCAGGGGGGGTAGGGAGCGCGGGGGAGGGGGTTTACCTGCCGGGGCCGTCCACAGCGGACGGCCCCGGGGGGGGGAGGGAGTTAGGCCCCCCCTTACCCACCCGCCGCCATTTTTTCCTCATAGACTTGCATTGCAATGCAAGTCTATGGGGAAAAAAATGGCGGCCGATCCAAAAATGTACGATTTTTGGGTCGGGATCGGACTCGATCCGGTCCGGGGGGCCTCCGATTTTGTCCGAACTGGTCCGGGACAAAATTGGAGGTCCCGATCCGGGTCCCGATCCGATCCGGGGGGTCCGTGCACACCCCTAGTTTTTATTCAGAATTTGATACTGGAAAAGTAATTTCAGATTACCTCCAGCGGTTTATACACCAGGAATAGGCAGCAGGTAGATCAGAATTTCCTGGCAGATCTCTGGATCATTTGCAGGAGATTGGCATTGATGTCTGACTCCCAACTGTTTAACTGGAGATATGTGAAGATTTCGTTTGGGTTTGCAAATCTTCTGAACATGCCCTGTTCAGAACCCCAACCATGGACATTAGTAGGAGTGCATTTAGAATAACTAAATAAATAAATTGCACATTCTCAAATTTGCGATTGTGTTCCAAAAATAAGTACTTCTTTTTTTAAAAAAATCACTTTGCAGCGCACATTTTTAAATATATGCATTTTTACACTTGATTCAATGGGGGAAAGTGCACACATTTGAACAATGCGTAGGGAAATGTGCACTTTTCCTGTTTAAATTGAACCAAAACCCAGATTGAAAACTGGGCCAGATCTACACCAAGCAGGATATGGTGCTTGGAAACAGTTTGAAAACTATATATGGATTGTGTCCTGGGCCCCAACAGTTGTCACTATTATATTAAACCATTTTAAAGCAGTTGTGTAGATCCTGCCTTGGAGTGTGCTGAACCAAATTTTGAAGTGAATTTTGGAGAATTTCAGAGAGCTCAAACATCCCTGGTTCTCCCATTCCTATAAGGACAGCTGCAAAATGACTCCTTCCCACCATTATACTGCTAAAATGAAGAAAATGTGGGGTAACTGTGAATGGTTTTTTAAAAGTGTTTACTTCTGGTACTCAAAACAAATTCCTGGGCTCCAGAATTTCAGAATTCTGACTTTACATCCAGGCTCGGGTTGGTGGAAGCCAGGTTCCGGCTGGACATCAGAAAAAACATCCTGACTGGTAGAGCGGTATGACAATGGAACTAATTACCTAGGGAGGTTATGGGCTCTCCCATACTAGAGGTCTTCAAGATGCAGCTGGACAGCCATGTGTCAGGGATGCTTTAAGGTGGATTCCTGCATTGAGCAGAGGGTTGGACTTGATGGCCTTAGAGGCCCCTTCCACCTCTACTATGATTCCATAGAGGTTTGGAGGCTATGACATAGTAATTTCCCACAATTCCTTATTTAGCATTTGTACAATTCTTTCAGGGTTTAAAGGGCTTTGCATATATGATTTTGTAGTATTATTTTTATTACTACTAGGCGGTAATACCAAAAGCACTGTAGAAATGCCATGTCTTTTATATAATGTTTTTCAGTGTTCAGAGTAGTTTGCTGATGCACACTTACCATAGTGACCGGGGGTATGGAGTGGGAAAAGGATTTAGCAATCTATGCCTGAAATAGATGGATGATTTCCCACTGAGTGCTGTCATCTTCTTGACTTCAGAGGGAGAATTTTGAAACCGTTATTGCTTTGTTTCGTCCCAATTCAGTTTACAATAACCACCGAGCAAACCATAGCCAAAGCCCTATGGGGAGAGATTGAAAGAACTGGGCGTGTTTAGCCTGGAGAAGAGAAGACTGAGGGGAGACAGGATAGCACTCTTCAAATACTTGAAAGGTTGTCACATGGAGGAAGGCCAGGATCTCCTCTTGATCAACCCAGAGTGCCTAATACAGAATAATCGGCTCAAGTTACAGGAAGCCAGATTCTGGCTGGACATCAGGAAAAACTTCCTGACTGTTAGAGCGGTACGGCAATGGAACCAATGACCTAGGTAGGTCGTGGGTTCTCCCATACTACAAGCTTTCAAGAGGCAGCTGGACAGCCATCTGTCAGGGATGCTTTAAGGTGGACTCCTGCATAGAGCAGGGGGTTGGACTCAACGGCCTTAGAGGCCCCTTCCAACTCTACTATTCTATGATTCTATCATTCTAGGATGTTCAGAGTCTAGTAAAAAAAACATAATGCAAAAACCAAAATAGATCCTACAAGCCTGGAGTTTGCTTGTGCCTGCCATATGTGTCCCTTTGGTCTTCTTAAGAGAACCAAATCAAAATCACAAGTTCTGCAATCCTGTGCAAACTGAAAGACCACACAATTCACAACACAAGTTTTGATATAATTAGAAATATATTTTTATTCTTTGTATCCATGGCACTCCATTGTGGAAAAAAATATTTTGCTCAAGAGAGAGAGAGAAAAAGAGTCAATAAGCCCTGCAAAGCATCTCCTCCATCTCCAACCAGCCGGCATCACCCACTTGCTTTTTTTTCCAGCAACAGAAAACAGTAAGAAGGAACTAGCCACAGTACATTTGGTTAAGTAAACGGGAGATAGAGAATGGCATTGAAAATGAGAAGAACATTTTTGGGAAGGAAGGGGGTTGCTCATAACCTTTCCATAGGTCAAATCAGAAAGAAATCCATGGAGAGACTCATATGCAACTTTGGAAGCAGGGGGCAGTGTACATGTGGGGGAAGCCCTGCAGTGGATGTGGATCTGCGCTGCATCAGTTAGACAATGCAGGTGCAGGTTTGCAGCCATTGCGGGGCTTCCCCGTGATGCTGCATTTTGAAAAAGTTGGGATTTACCCCGACTTTTTCAAAGGGATCGACATCAATATGGCGCTCCTGCCATGTAATTTCACTCCTCAGCCAATCCGGGGCCAACCCGGGGGTGGAACCTGGTGGAAGGCGACCAGCGATTGGTTGCCTTCCACCAGGAAGAGGGTGGGGGTGGCTCTGGGATCTGCATGGCCACCCAGAAACCCACCTCAGGAGATGGAAAGCACGAGGTTGAGGAAGGAAGAGGCATCAACCTGACGCCATAAAGATAGGCCTATTGTATGGCTGTTGCTAGAGCTCCTATTCAGAGGGAAAAGGCTGGTTCTGAAATGTACGAGTGACCCAAGTGGCCCAGTGTTACAGTGATCCCCATTTTGCAGTAAAGCAGCACACACACAATCCAGGAAGTGCAACCCAGGTAGGAACTCTTGCAAGAGGAGTGCTCAGGTGACAGCCCTCCATGTATTCGTCATACAGGTGGTGGAGGGAGGGGACAGGACTGCACCTGGAAATGCTACCAGTTACATCTACATGCCCATCAGCCCCTCCCCTGCTGCCCACACATTCAGGGGTTATCAAAAAGAAAATCCTGTGGGTGCATCCTCACAAGGGTGCAGGTTTTCCACTATATATATATATATATATATATATATATATATATATATATATATATTACATTTATATACCACCTCATATCCGAGGCTTTCTGGGCAGTTTACAAAAATTAAAACTTCGTACATTAAAAATCGATATAGAAAATCTAAAAGCATAAAAACAGACGACATATAAAAACATTATACATTTAAAACAGCTGCGACCTCTCGGCCAGGCCTAAATATAGTTCTGGGGTCAATTAAAAACTCAGTATATGCTGTTCAATGCCTGGGAGAAGAGGAGTCCTGAATGTGTGGACATTGGGGGGGGGGGGTCTGGGCGAGAGGCACATGGGTTGAAAAAGCAGAGCTGGTGTGGGTGGTCCTCTTCTCCATGCATACACAGTAAGCATGGAGGGCTAAAACATGAATAGATCTAATACCACGAAGAAAATGATGTCCAACTCATGGATTATTTTTGGCTACATGCAAGCCAAGAGTGACTCCCCAGAATAAAGCTGCAAGTAAAACTGAGCAGATTCCAACAGTCCTTTACATTTGTTGGTCCTCTGGTTTGTCCTCTGGATTCAGCTAGGAGAATTCCTACGATTCATTCAGTTGGTCAGTAGTATACTTATTCTAAGCAATAGACCTTACAATATCCCTAGTCCTCATACAAACACAACTGTGTGAGGATAGGGGACAATTTGTGTGTTAGCTCTGCCCCTCCGTCACCTTGAGTTGGAAAGGAAAACATCTAGCAGTGTTGCAAAAATCTGCCTGGGCCCACGAGGGCAGCAGACACCCCCATGTCGGGCCCTCCCAGGCCTTGACAGATGCGCCTGTTGGACTGTTGCCCCTTCACTGGTGCAGGACAAAAGGGGCGCAGGTCTGGGTGGAACTCACTTTCCTTTCCCCCGCTGCATTAATGGTGGCTGCCATTATTAACAGGGCATTTAAGCCCCCCCCCCCCAATCAATGGTGGTGGTGGGGTGAGAAACATGATTTCCCCAAAGCTAAGGAAATCACATATTTTTCCCCTCCACTCTAATGGCGGCGGGGAAATTGTGTTTCCTTCCCCCCCTCCCCCATGCCAAGTGTGGCTTTAAAGGCCCTCTTGGATTAAGAGGGTCTTTAAGACCACGCTTGGTGTGTTAGGGAGCAAAGCACACTTTCTGGGGCCTCCTGAAAGTGTGCAATTCCCCCGGCATGCAATTAGTGTCCCGGGGGAATTGCGCACTTTCCAGAGGCCCAGCAGAAAGTGCATTTTGCTCCCTTCCCCCACGTGCCAATCGAGGTCTTAAAGGCCCTCTGGGAGGATTGCACAATGTCTGGAAGCAGGCCGGCTTCCAGAATAGGGCTGGCCGATCAGTGCTCGGCGAACTCACAGGGTGGGCTCCCCACAAGTTCCTCCTTTGAGTTCCTCCTTCCCTAAGAACCTCTGCTCTTATCTTGTAGGCTCCCCACACAATGTAGGAATCTTCATGGTGACCGACTAATCTTTCAGTTTCACGTTCTCCTCTGCATTCAAAAATGTTAAAATCTCAACTTCTTTCTCTCCTGAATATGAAGCACTTTGCAAATTTGGGTGGATTCTTATAAAAAAACTGAATTGAAATAAAATTCTCACCCAACTGTGCCAGACAAATTATAATTAGTACAGCTATACCCAACATGGAGGGGACTATGATGTGCCTGTCTACCTCACAGTTGTTAAAGATGAGGAGCCAGTAAAAAAAGAAAGACGCAGCAACCCCAATTTACATTTTTTTTAAAAAAAAATATCTCAAGTTCGTTTTGAGAATTAAATATCTGACAGAACGCCTCTACCGACCTGACGTATCCGGCTTTATGATCAAATATCTCTCCCTCCTCCGAATGCCTCCCCCAAGGGAGGCTCAGAGGGCGGCGACAATAAAGAGGGCTTTCTCATTGGTGGCCCCCCAACTGTGGAATGAGCTTCCCATTGAGACCCGCCTGGTACCATCACTGTCATCCTTTCGGTGCCAGGTTAAGACAGACCTCTACTCCCACGCCTTTTATTGCATTTAGTGGTACACGATGGGGCATTTATACCAGCCATCTAAACAGGTCTGGTATTTTATTGAAATTGCTTTTAGCTGTCTAAATTGTTTTAAGTTTTGTATCAGTAAATTTTATGCTCTATTTTTATGCTCTATTTTATGAATTATTGTAAACTGCCAGAGAACTTCAGCTATTGGTTGGTGTAAAAATAATAACAATGACAATTGATTCTGTCTCAAATATTGGAGAGTTTTGGCAAAGTTTGCTAAATCCTGATCAAAACTGAATTGAAATAAAATTCTCATCTGTCCCTAATTCTAAATTGTGTAGAGAAAGCCTCGACAAGTAGAACTGGATATTGCAGGTATCCACCCTTCCAACTCATGGAGAGCAGCAGCAATGGAGGCTACAGAGCTAGCATGCTTAGGAACACGTGAACTTCAGACACTGCTTTATACTAAGATCATCCTCAGGGGTCCTTCTCCATGAGCCCCTGCCAAAGGAAGTGGGGCAGGTGGCTATTAGTTTCCAGGCGAAGTATAAAGTGTTGGTTATTACCTTTAAAGCCCTACATGGTTTGGGTCCAAGTTACCTACGGGATCGCCTTCTCCCATACAATCCGCCTCGCACGCTCAGGTCCTCTGGGAAGAACTTACTGCAGTCGGCCAAGACTAGGCTGACAACCGTTACCCAGAGGACCTTCTCTTCTGCCGCTCCCAGACTGTGGAATGACCTGCCGGAGGAGACTCGTCAACTTAACAGTCTTTTAGAATTTAAGAAAGCTATAAAGACTGTTCTCTTCCAGCAGGCATATCCAGTGGAATTTTAGAATGTTTTAAGGGTGTTTTTAGGATGTTTTAGGATTTTTATGCAGTTTTAATATGTGTTATGTTTTAATCAGTTTTATGTATTTTATCATGTTGTTGACCCCGCCTCGATCCAGACGGAGAGGCGGGTAAGAAATAAATTGTTATTATTATTATTATTATTATTATTACCAGGAGGAGGGCCTTCTCTGCTGTGGCACCCCGGCTGTGGAATGAGCTCCCTAGAGAGGTTCGCCTGGCACCTACATTATACTCCTTTAGATGCCTGATGAAGACCTTCTTATTCTCCCAGTATTTTAACAGTTGATCATATTAGTCTTTTAACCTTGCTGTTTTAAATCTGTATTTTAAATCTGTATTTTAAATCTGAATAAATCTCTGCATTGCTGCTCGGTTTTACCCTGGTTGTGCTTTTATATTGTATTGTTATGTTGTGTTTTTATACAGTTGTTTGTTTTAGACTTTGGTTCGCTTCTGATGGTTTTAATTTTTGTGAACTGGCCAGAGAGCTTTGGCTATTGGGCTGTATAGATGTGTAATAAATAAATAAATAAATAAATATTGAGTCAGATCTTTGGTCCATCTAGCTCAGTAGTGTCAACATGGACAGCAGCAGCAATCCAGGGTTTCAGGTAGGAGTTTTTCCAGCCCTACCTGGGGATGCCAGGGATCAAACCTGGGACCTTCTGCATGCAAAACAGGGGCCCTACCACTGAGCTAGGAACACTTCCTAAAGCATAACCCTCCAATTCTAAGTGCACACCCAAACATGGCTAAAATGAATTCTGGAATCAAAGCATGCATAGTTTGTCACAGCTTTCATTACCTTCAGTCAATTTCTGCCTTTCTCCTCAACTATGTTACCAATACCAAACATCCTTGATGCTGTCTTTTACCAGCACACACATTAGCAAAATGCCCAAGGAAATGAACCTTGAGATTATGTTGCATTCAATTGCATCACGGTTTATTTTATAGGTATATTTTTGCATATTTCATGAGTACTCATGTATGCGTTGGCAATGTAGACAGGAGAGGGGAGGCCAAGAAGGAACCTTAATATGCAGAGTGGTCTGTAAAAAAAAAAAAAATGAAATAAAAATTATATCAACGGAGGATTGCTGAGACATTCACCCTCCTTTAGAAGGAGGATTGGTTAATGTGGAAAGAAAAATCTGGGAAGGAATTTGAATGGGAAGTATTTTTGAAGCATCCTTAATTGCAGAGAGCTTCCAGGGTGCACCTCTTAGACAATACAATTGCTAGCAGGAGCAAAATATCTTGGGACAGCCTTGAGGGAGAGACATCCTTCCAAATGATCAAAGCCCTTTTATTGAGTTAAGTACTGAGATCCCCACAAGGCACCGAGAGAGGACGTCCTTCCGCCAAGGTCATCCGGTTCATGAAATCCAAGAATATACTTCCAGGACCTAGCTGATCATCTCAGGCACAATGGTCTGGTTGATACTTTATACTTTATACACACACACACACACACACAGCCTGGAGAATTAGAAGATTCTAAAACATTATGGTGCTTCCTACATGCACATTGAGAGTTTAACTGAGTAGTCCCATGGGAGCTGGAAAGTGGACTCCTTGGTGGAGCCAGGTTGGAACATGGTATTGGAGTGACTGCATTGGGGAGAAATTGAGTCTCAGCAACAGGGGTGGTGTAGTTTTTCAGCTGGTTTGGGGCAGTGGCAGGGAACCAGGAGGGCTTTGGTTCTTGTAGATCCAAGAGTTCCCTCATTCTGCCCTGCCCCTTTTCAGCTCCTACTGTGGTCGGAGCACTGATGGCAGAGAAATGTAGGTTTCTGCTACCTCCGTCAGTGAACCTCTTCCTCTGCCTGCAAACCTCTCTTTCCAACCACAAAAAGGTAAGGCCCGACCCCACGGTCCAATTTCCCCCGGGACACCCGCCCAGGGACAGCATGACCATACCCTAATTTGGTTAACCAAATGTTCTGATTTCAATGCCAAGCTCCATACGCGCAGATAGAACAGAAGAGAGTATCCCTGAGCATATACAGAGAGTGCTCATCAGAGTCTGAAAGGTGAGGCTTCAGGTGCATAGGACATGATTTCTGAGGAGGCCTGTGCCCAAGCACATCTCTTTGTACAAATGGCAATATAAGGGTAAGAGAAGTTGTGTCTTTCTACGTTACTACATGTCACGTTGAGAATGTATGATCAATTTTATCATATTCATAATATGTTAGGAAGCCCCAAGCAATAAGTGAAACAGAGAGAGAGAGAGAGAGAAAAATGATTGGGTTTTTACAATATATTGATGCCAATTTGACCTCTGCTGTGTTTTCTCTAAAATTAGAAGTGTGCCTCTTTTCTTGTCTTTCTTTTCTTGCTAGCTATACTTTTGAGCTTCAGATAATTGAATTTCTCAATTACATTTCTCTTACTAAAATACGTTTTTATTTGATTGTTTCTTTCTTTCTTTCTTTCTTTGTTTAAAAAACCCACTGCCGTTAAATAACAACAATAAAATCGTGTTTCATTCCTTCTTCTGAACAGTGAAGGCTACCTTCTGCATGGGTGAAGTGAGATTACAGGCACCCCCGAAAGACTGTATGTTGTGCAGAGAGCCTCCATGGATAGAAGAGCATTGAGGAATGGATGGCCTTGGGGGTTGATGGGATCTCTTTCACTGGAGGTATTAAGCGGAGGCTGAATGGCCGTTTAGGAGGGATGCTACAATGACACCCTGCATTTCAGTGTTTGCACTGAACAGGGGGTCAGACTAAATGATCTCTGATGTCCATTCCAGCGCATCGATTCTATGTGTGGCAGCACTGGAGGAAGCAATGTAGGAGTAAGCCAAGGGAACATATCTGTCTTTTCTTTTCTTTTTTAGTGGCATTTATACATTCATTGTTTGAATGTGTTTTCAAGTGCGACTTCCGCTCAGTATGAAGTTGAGCTAAATCATGAATACCCAATGTTCTGCTGCTTGGGGCATTACTTAAAATCTAGATTGACATATTATTGTTGTTATTTTAAGGGCAGCAACTAGCATTATCATTTTATTTATTTATTTATTTATTTTGTTTATTTATTGCATTTATATCCCAACTTTTTTTCCTCCAAGCAACTCAAGGCAGCACAAATAATCCTCCTCTCCGTTTTTGTCCTCACAACAACCACCCTGTGAGGTCGGTTGGGCTGAGGGTCTGTGACTGGCCCATAGTCATCCCAGAGAGCTTCCATGGCTGAGTGGGGACTACAACCCAGATCTCCCAACTCCCAGCCCAACACTCTAACCACTAGACTACACTGGCTGTCCAACCAGCAGTGTTGAATTTTAGAGACTAGGAGTGTTGAATCTCTTTCGGCACAACTACATAGAGGACCTCAGAGTGGGGGGCGGGGGGAGCACATTCCAGTAGTGAGGCTGGTAGCACCTATTTCAGTGGGGCAAGAGATCCTCTCCAAGTTTTAGTCAGAACTCTAAAGGAGCTGTCTAAAGTGCGGAGCCCTATCCCTGAAATGAAACCACACTGGTAGACCCATTGGAGGTGGAAGAGCGGTCTACCAATACATCTCCTAAATAAATAAATAAATAAATAAATAGATGCTCTTTCCAGGACATTCTGGACAAAGGAGCCAATGAGGGGGCTGCCAGTTCCCTGAATCCCAGATATTTTGCCTTCTATTCCAAAGTACGCCTGTGGCAGCAGGACTAATTCACCTCGCGGCAGCTGGTGGCTCTGATTTCGGTGTGTGCGTGCAAATCCATTCTGCATTTCACTCAGAACTTTAAAGGATCAATCCAAGGTGCTCAGCCCTCTCCCTCAAATGGGTTCAGCACCTTGACAGCTCCTTTAAAGTCCAGGTTGGCTCTGATTGAAACCCAGTGCAAATTCACTGCCCCACTAACATTGGAGACACCAGCCTCCACTGAAGTGACCATCCTTCCACTCAGCCTCGCTGGCCTCATCAATATTTTTGGTACAGAGATGGGCAGAGACCAGCCGTGGCTGTGGGGGAGAGGCAGGAAAAGGCCTTCCTCTTCGAGTGGCCATGAACCCTGCTTTACCTAGGACATTCCTCTATTTGACGGCCTGGCTTAAAGTACCCTGGTTTAAAGAACCCTAAGAAAGGAGGTCTGGAAGACACCCATCCATGGTTATAGCACCTAGACAGCAGACTGATAAACAGGTTTCCTGTTCCCCGCTATGGTGAAATGTATGGCATTTCTATTTAAACTGTAGACACTTTTTTATCAGTATATAAATTTGCATCTATCCTATAGTCTGGCAAATGCAGATGTCTGCACATCTGCAACCTCTTTTGTCCCCTCTTTTGGTGATAGGTTTCCTCTTTCTTGGCATTGTGCAAGTGGCCACCTTAGCACTCTTGCTCACGGTCCTCTGCCATAAGCTTTTGGCTTTAGAACCGTCATCCACTTTGTCCTAGATTGAGTTGCTCCTTTCCGTATCTCCTCCCACAAGGACCAGCCCCGTGTTGCTCTATTGGAGGTCCCAGTCGTCCCAGAAAACCTTCTGGCCACCCTGGAGTGACATGCCCAAAATGATGCTAAAATGCCAAAGAGTGGTTGAGAGACTTCTGAGCTGCAAGAATTTGGGGCCAAGCTTATGGTGAGTGGGTTGTCTGTGGGCGTCATTTTTTCTTTTCATTCAAACCTGGTGTGTGAGTGTTGGTGCCTGGAGAGATAGGAGGCATTACAGGCCTGAGCCTGGATCTGCCAGAAGGATGAATTCAACAACATCAGAGGGAGTTATCCCTATAGCCACTAGAGGAACTGTGTGTTGCCGCCATTTTAGGCTGCAGTTTTATTAGAACTATGGATGAAAATATCCCCCCACTCCTTTTTGTTGTGGCTGGAGCTCTTTCTAGGGTGACCCTATGGAAAGGAGGACAGGGGGCTCCTGTATTTTTAACAGTTGTATTGAAAGGGGAATTTCCGCAGGGGTCATTTGTATGCATACAGCACCTGGTGAAATGCCCTCATCATCACAACAGTTGAAGCTGCAGGATCCCTGTCCTCTTTTGTAGCTGGTCACTCTAGTATAGCTCCTACAGCTTTAACTGTTGTGATGAAGAGGGAATTTCACCAGGTGCTGCATGCATAACAATGAAATTCCCCTTTCAATGCAACTGTTGATGATACAGGAGCCCTGCCCTCCTTTGCATATGGTCACCCTAGTTATTTCAGCCCAGCAGAATTCAGAAACAGAGCAGAGCCCCTGTAAATCTCTCCAGCAATTTTCCACCAAGGAGGCATGGCTTGGGACTGGCTGGGGAATTCTGGGAGTTGTAGTCCAACACATCTGGAGGGCAGCTCTGGGGAAGGCTTTCTGCTTGTTGGTTGGCTATTCACCCACTATGCCTTATCCATTGTCCCGATTGCCTGTTGACTCCCTTAAAATGCTTGCCATTTGTACTGAACAGGGTGGATAGAAATGACTAGATAAGTAAATAGCTTGTCCCCCAGCCAAATTCCAAGAAGCATGGATAGGGCAATTATGTCAACAGGGCCATTTACAGGGAGGATGTAGAGGTCCCAGGATGGGTTAAATAACCTCAATTCCTTCCTGGTCATCCTCCCACTGCATGTATGTTGCTTGAAATGCAGATTTGGGATTATGTATTTGTCAAGCTAGCCTACTGCTCTGCCCTATGTCTGTGGGGAGATGTCTGCATTAATGGCATTTTGGCATCTAATTGGAACTCTAAATCTAGGAAGTGTTAAAAAGTTCCTCTTCCCTTGGTTCTTTGAGTGGAACAAAGAACATGCATTTTCCCTTTGAATTGTTAGAAAACCTCCATGTTTCCTCCTGTTCTGTTCTTCTATTGTTTCTCTGGTTCCTTTTGCCCTGCTTCCCACTCCTGCTGGATTCCAGCTAAACTAAGGAGTATCCTATAATTCTGAAATTGTACCGTGCACAATTGACCTCAGCTTTAAGCTCCTTCATTTCTTTCGCATCCTTACCCTTGCAGTACTGATGCATAGATGTGCATTGAGAAAACATTGCACAAAAACACACATGCACAGTGTTGATGGAATCGTGACACTCTTTGGCTCAATTTGGATGACACGATAGTCAATGGTGGGTTGACTAAACCTAACCCTAACCCTAACCCTAACCCTAGGGGGTACTCCCCACACAACATGGTAATAAATAATCAACTGTGGTGTGGATTAGGATCAGCGCTGAGTTGACTATGGCAGCATTCGGATGACACAATGGTCAAAACAACTGACCATTGTTTTCCCCACACCAGTTGTTTATTGTGTCGTCCAAATTGAGCCTTTGTGTAGTGTTTTACTGAAGCATGCATGTGTTAATGAGCATTTGTAAAACACTGCACAAAAAGAATCTTGATGAACAGTGGTACCATTACTACCAGTCTGTGGGGCAGATATCCACAACCTTGCAGCTCAGAAGCCCCCCCCCCCAAAGAAAAATCTAGATTGGTGTCAGAAAGTCTTCAGCTGTGCCATCCAGAGTGGGAGTGGCAGTGAGCTAAGCCAATCACAAGCCACCTTTTGGAGTGCACAGCGAATGAGGGTACTAGAACGGTGAAATTGCTTTTCTGCTTTGTTTTATCAAAGAACTAGTGCATGTTGGAAATAAAGACATGGAGAAATAAGTAATAATGGAACTGAAGGAACTGAAAACTGCAGCAATGGAGAATTCTCAGAGCATTATTTCTAAGACTAGGCAATTTCCAGCTTTGAACTCCAGGGACAAATTTAGATGTGGGGAATTTTGGAAGCATATCTACTTGGGGCTTCATTCTGCATTCCTGTTTTGAAAGCTGTTGGGAAATACACTTTATTTTCATTGGCCAAAAAAACCTAAATATTGGCAGCAAAATTTGAATTTTGATTCCTTAAAAACAGTTTTCAAACTATTCACAAATTTTGACAGAAGACTGGTTTTGTTTCCAACTAGTAGAAGCTTCTGAACAAAGCCTGTAAGATTGTGTCGCTCCACCAAGCCAATATCTCTCTCTTCTTATAATACTTTAGCAATGTGAAAGGGGCTTTGCCAGAGTTACTTCCTGTTCCACTGTGGTAGACCTAGAATGGGCACAGGTCACATAGGAAGAGCCTGTTTCCTATTCCATCCTCTCCTACGTGAGCTTCCTCACTTTAAACTTGGCAGGTGATGGTAGCACAGGGGTGCAGGGTGGGTGGAGCCACTTGGGTAAAAGTAGAACTTGTCCAGAAAAGCTTCCTGTGGTCTGCCCGAATGCATTCCGAAACAGGAAAGTGTGTGTTCGTGTCGCGAATAGATGTCGGTTTCCCCAAAGTCAAAACTACATAAAATCGCATGGTTTTGTACTTGTGATTCTGCAGGGCCAACAGGGCCATGCTGCTCTTCAGACACCAAGTGACAAGAGTATTTATAAGCATCTGGAGAATCTAAAGCCATGATGGATGAATTAAATATCATGAGCTACGGTAGCCATGGTGCAAGATTCCAGAAGAAGATTGCTTGCAGAGCATGATGAACAACACACTCCACTTGCACCGGGCCTGACTTTTCTGATTTCTTACCTTGGTGTTAACTTGTAAATTTATATATTGTTATGCTAAATTGCACCCTGCATAGGAGGAATTGTTATGTAGTTAACAATGTAATGGGGGAAATTCTAAAATAAAAAGCATTAAAAATTAAAATAAACCACTGACTGGAAGTTCAGAACTGAATCTTTTCCCCCTTATTGGCTGGCTCTGGTCTTCTCGTTGAAGTTTTCCCTTCTTCTGTCTTCTGATCAATTTTAACCAGGGGATGGGATCAACAGATCTAACCTGAGTATGCTGCATTCTTCTACAAAACCTTGTTGCGTTTTCCATGGATATTGGTAGGGAAATTCCACCGAGCCTGTGGAATGAGTATTCAGCCCTTAGATGTTTGTTGTGTTGTGATGTACCATGGGACACCGGGGGCTGATCCAGCCATGCGGAAAAGGAACGGGGTTCAGTCTTCATCATCCTCATCCTCATCATCTTTACTGGGCGCACATCTTTGGAAGCAGTTCACAATCAGTGCCAGAATGAAGCTTGAGACAATAGCAGCAATTGAGACCGCGACGCCAGAGAAGATGATTATGATAAGGTCTGTGAGAGACAAATTAAATTTGCAATCCCTAAAACTGGCTTCTGTTAATTCACTGAGAAATATTGTTATTTCCTCCACAGGAACAGTACACTGGATTTCGTTGAGACCTGCATGGAAAGAAAGAGAGAAGGGTGTATTACTTCTTTCTTTTTACCAATATTATTCACCTTTTTTGTTTATATGATGGTTCCTATGCAAAATAATGTTCAAAACAGTTAATGTAGAGAGTAAGCAAACAGGAGGATGAGGTGGCATTCATGTTTTGACCTCTCCTAGTGCAAAAGGGGCAATTTGCAGGTACCTATGTCATGCCTGTATGTTTCCAGTCCAAATTTAAAAGAAGCTGGTTGCGTTTAAATAACCCCCAACATACTCAGGACGGTTGCTTCAATCAAACTCAGTTTCTCTCGACTCCCAAGTGGCTGTTTTCAAATAAAAATAAAATGTGTGATATCCAGTCACTACTCTCCCACACGATGTATGCTCTGGCCTAGACTGTGATGTAGGTCGCATACACCGAAGACAGATGCATTTTTTGAGCTTCTTCTCTTTATCGAGGTCAGTTGATTTCTTCTAAACTGCCAAGTTATGCTTAGCACTTCTGGCTTCTAACTCTCTGATGAAAGTTTATTTTTAGGACTGAAGCAGCAAATGTGTTGGACTACAACAACCATCATCCCCAGCCAACAACAGTGGCCGTATTTGTTGAGGCTGATGGCAGTTTATTTGATTTATTTGCAGTGCTTTTAAACCGCCCAATCACCAAAGTTCCCTGGGTGGGGTATGATACATTAAAAACATAAAATACAAACATGAAAAAAAACAAAGCAAAAAATAAAGAGCACCTACAGAATAAAACCAAGATACAACCGCCAGCAACGCATGGAGCCATTCCAATACATAACAGTATATTAAAACCATAGGTGTGCATAAGGGGTGTGCTGGGTCTGCCAGGCACACCCTAATGTCTCAAGCAATAAGCACCAAATTGAGGGTGCAACCAATTGTGAAGGGGGTCCATAATATGATGATGCATGACATCGTGCTGCATTATGTATTTCCAAGCTACACCTTGCATGCGCAAAAGCGCATTCATACAGAATGAGAGTTTGTTTTATAGGTGGACTATCATCCAAGCTTACATGGATGAGTTCATGATTATCCGAGGAAATGACAAATTCACCTGGGGTGTGTTCGCCCATCACTCTGTTCACCCATCACCAACCCTAACCAAACATAAACCAGTTCAACTATCAAGCTCCACCCAGTGAACATTTAGGCTTTGTACTGAGGCCTTGATACATAGTCTTCCTTCTGGTAAGGTTTGATAACCACCTGGGACCTTAGCAGGTAAATAGGGGAGGAGATGTTCCTTTGGGCTACCTGGATCCAATACATCTGGAAGACGCTAAGTTGGGGAAAGTTGTCCTAGGGAAATGCAACATCAATATCCACTTGCATTTAGATATTATAAATACTATGCATACAATGGCAAGAAGGAAGTGGCCATGGCTTTCCCCCACCCCCAAACAATGCAGTCCTATGAAGAGGAGAGCTGAAATTTCTCAGAAGACTTTTTTGGAAGGCTATTTCTGAGGATTTTCCTTTTCTCACACCTTAAAAATGAAGACCACTCTGCAGGATGTTCTCCAAATGTTCTTCACCATGGGGGGGAAGCAACCTTCCCCTCCCCCACACACAAGGTCTGGTACATCGTGGAGTATGGAAAATGGTGGCCAGAGTAACCAACACAGTTGATGCATAGTTGCAGCAACAGATCAGTGAGGGGCAGATACTTGGGGGTTGGGGGAAGAATCATAGAATAGTAGAGTTGAAGGGGCCTCTAAGGTCATCGTGTCCAACCCCCTGCTCAATGCAGGAATCCACCTTAAAGCATCCCTGACAGATGGCTGTCCAGCTGCATCTTGAAGGCCTTTAGTGTGGGAGAGCTCATGACCTCCCTAGGTCATTAGTTTCATTGTCGTACTGCTCTAACAATCAGGACATCTTTCCTAATGTCTAACCAGAATCTGGCTTCCTGTAATTTGAACCCATTATTCCGTGTCCTGCACTCTGGGATGATTGAGAAGATATCCTGGCCCTTCTCTATGTGACAACCTTTCAAGTCCTTGAAGAGAGCTATCATGTCTCCCCTCAGTCTTCTCTTCTCTTCTCCAGGCTAAACGTGCCTAGTTCTTTCAGTCTCTCCTCATAGGGCTTTGTTTCCAGACCCCTGATCACCCTCGTTGCCCTTCTCTGAACACACTCCAGCTTGTCTGCATCCATCTTGAAGTGTGGTGCCCTGAACTGGACACAATACTCAAGATGGGGCCTAACCAGTGCCGAATAGAGGGAAATCAGTGCCTCACATTATTTGGAAGCTATACTTCTATTAATGCAGCCCAAAATAGCATTTGCTTTTTTTGCAGCCATATCACACTGTTGCTGTGTTTCTGCCATTGCTAATGGTGAGTCCCACCACCCAAGCCTTTGTTGGAGACTGTCCTCCCCCTGAAGAGAAATTTGGTGACATAATCCCCTATTTTCCCTGTCCACAAAGAGGGTGAAGAATTTTGAGATGCTGTTTGCACACAGCTCTATGCTTACACAGAAGTATGTTCCATTAAGTTCAATGGGACTTATTCCCACATAGATATCACAGGATTACTGTCTGCAGCAAGCCTTGTGTTTAAAAGACTGGAAGGAGGGAAAGAGAGAGAGGGGGGTATATAATTAGAGATAAACCAGAAGTGAATCATTGCAACATATTGCAGATTAAAATGAACAGGAAGACCAGAGTTACAGCAGGGAGGAGACAGATCACTCTGAGATTAATCGTAGAACAGTCAGCTCTGAGAGGCAGACTGGAGACCTGGAAAGACTCCAGCTTCATACAGTTGAGCAAGTTTGGAAGAGATCTGAGACGAGAGAGAGATGGCAATAATTCACCGAGTTCTGAAGAGAGCCATTCCCCTCCACCAGGCCAATCATGACAGATGCCCCTGACTTGAGCAAGAGCCAGACCAGTATGAGAGTTTGCCCATCTCATATGTTGGCTCAGCCACATCCCAAACTGAGCAGCTTCCTTCTCCTGCTTTGAGTTATTCCCTGGCACAGATCATAATTGAAGCTGGAGATGAATTCCTGGGACTAAGCCTACCCACCTACCTAGGCCCTGTCTTGACAATGATGCATTGGTGTGGTGAGCCCCCAAAACCATGTGTTTGGTCTCCTGCGGGGTTGTCCCCATGACAAGAAGCAAGCGTGGGGTTTACATCTGTTGGAAGAAGGGGTGCCCATTCCTCCCCCCCTTGCCTCGCAGGGCTTTTCCTGCCAAAGGAACGGAGAACTTTTCTTCTCCCCATGCCGGAGGAAGCGTGGGGGCATTCCAATGGCCAGCTGGCTCACCGGACCACCTCCTCCCTCTTGCCCAGGCGGATGGCAACCAATCAGGGGTTGCCATCCACCCAGCCACGCCTCCACCGTGACTCTGGAGAAGTGATAGATGGCAGATGTGCTGTCCTCACCTTGCTCCAGAGGGGAAAACAGTCGTGGTAAATCTCTGACTTTTTTACTTTAGAGTTTTGAGGGAAGCCCTGGGATGGCTCCGTCATGGCTGCTGTGTCATAAAAGTGACGCGGCGCTACTGCAGAGGCACCCTGAGGCTTTCCCCACATAGAGGCAGCCCCCTAGTCTGACCAGTGGCTCAGTTGCTCAATATGAATGAAGTATCTTCCTGCCTCCCCAGTGATTTGGCCATTGGAGTTTCCTACACAGTGTCCATGACATCAATTTGCTTATGGACACTGTTATTGGCCTCCAAAAAGCTCCCGCCTTATTTTATTTCTTAAGATTAAAAAAAAACCTAAAAAGTCTATTTAAAAAACAATAACTGGTGTTTGGCTTGCTACAATACGGAATGTCGCCCTCCAGCTCCATCTTTATTTGGGTTCAAAGGAGTAGGTTTGTGCCATAGAAATCAGCCCGCACCTCTGCCTGGTCCTTCAGTTCTTAAGGAAGTTACTTTTCTTTTATTTGTTTATATTTATTTATTTCAGTTTTATACTGCCCAACAGCTGAGGCTCACTGGGCAGTTCACAATGAAAAATATAAAATATAGCAGGTCAAAACATATAAAGCTTAAAGATACTATGTAAAATCAAGATAAAGCCAGCAGCAGTTCACAGCACAGGGAAAGCCTGTGTGAAAAGATTTGCTTTCAGGAGGCATTTAACTGGCATTTTCCACCTCCCAAGCTGCACGAGAGAGGATTTTCCAGATGGTGGGTGCCACGACAGAGAAGGCCCAGCACTGAGGTTCTTCATGTCGACATTCCATTCATTTTGGAATGACCAGCAAGACCTCCTCTGAGTTCTTAAAGGTTGTCTGAGTGTATAGAAGGGAAGGTGGTCTGCTAGGTATCCTGGTCCCAAGTTGTTTAGGGCTTTATAGGATAATAACATAACTTTATACACGACTCAGTAGCAAAATGGCAGGCAGCCCCACACTCTTTTCAAAAAGATTGGGGACCCCTGTTCTAGCCAATGGGTCCATCATGGGCCAAAATGCCTGGGACAGGTGACTCAGGAGAGCACCTGTTCAGGTGATCTCCTGGGAGACCTCTTACGAAAGCTAGGGAAAGCTTGCACCAGGGTGGGGTACAACTCCCAGCATTCCCGATGACCGTCCATGCTGTCTGGGGCTGATGGGATTTGAAGTCCGTTATATCTGGAGGGAACCAGTTTGGAAAAGGCTGCTGTAACTATGACGCCTTGTGGTTACTCAACTTAATAACTTTAACCTTTAGGTAAATTGTGAAGTTGTAAAGTCATTGCCATACACCAAATCCCTCCCACATCTTTTAATAACGTTCTTCCCACAAAACAGCAATAGGAAATCACACACACACACACACACACACACTTTACTGGTGAACCAATGGAACCCTCCCCCCAACAAGGGGCGATTTTTCAGCCCACGTTTAGTTTTCCATCTAGACTGGTGACATCAGTCATCCTCTCCACCTTGAATTAAAATGTAAGCGGCGTGAAGTTGCGTTGCAGCCTGGGTACAGGGGGTGGGGGATCAGCCTGACGTGGTGGAGCATCATGGGCCTCTTTTGCAAGAGGCTGGAGTGCTTCGGAGGCATGGAACAGGGGAGGGTCTCCTTGCTTTTCCCACAGCCCTCAGTCCTGAAAACTAGGTCAGCCACAGAGACAGACTCAACGAGAATGAGGTTGGCTCCCCCCCCACTTCCTGTGATTCATCCACAGATGCTCCAGCATGCTAGCTGAGCCTGCCGTTTCCTCATGGAGTTCTTAATCGGAGGGATAAATAATTAATAATAATAATAATAATAATAATATTTATTTATAACCCGCCTCTCCCCCCGGATCGAGGCGGGGAACAACAACAATATAAAACACAAGAATCACAAAAAACAGTTAAAATTTTAAAAACAAGAAAAAATACATCATTAAAAACATCTTAAAATTCAGCTGGATAGGCCTGCCGGAAGACAGCAGTCTTCACGGCTCTCTTAAATTCATGAAGACTGCTAATTTGTCTAATCTCCTCAGGAGATTCCACAGTCTGGGAGCAATGGAAGAGAAGGTCCTCAGGGTAACACTCGTCAGCCTAGTTCTGGCTGACTTGAGTAAGTTCTTCCCAGAGGACCTGAGCGTGCGGGGCGGATTGTATGGGAGAAGGCGATCCCGCAGGTAACCTGGACCCAAGCCATGTAGGGCTTTAAAGGTAATAACCAACACTTTATACTTCGCCCGGAAACTGATTAGCAGCCAATGAAGTGATTTTAAAACTGGTGTAATGTGGTCACCCCTAGATGTACCGGTGACCAACCTGGCTGCCATATTTTGAACAAGTTGAAGTTTCCGGACTAGGCACAAAGGTAGCCCTATGTACAGCGCACTGCAGAAGTCAATAACAGGAGGCGGAGCCCAGCCCCCCTATAAAATGAGAGCTGACCACGGAGGATGGGTTTGCTCATGCAGCCACAGCTTCCGGATGTGGCACATCTGGGGTGAGCTGGGGCAACGGAAGAAAATGGCGTCTATGGCCACACGAACCCAGGGAGAAAGCAAGGGAAACCTGCCAACGGCGACTTTGAGCCAGGACGACAAAATGAAACCTCCATATGGAGGGCGGGCCTATAGGGCCTGAGCCCCCAATCTATTCCGCATAGCCCTGAGTGTCTAGTGGTGCCAATGGAATGTGTCATTGTTGGCATGAATGGAAACTCAAGGCACTACGGAATAGACCTTAATGGCCACAAAGAAGGCAATTTTCATGGTTAAGAATATGAGGACATCAGAAGAGCCCTGCTGGATCAGATCAAGGGTCCATGTAGTCCAGCATTCCATTCACATGGTGGTCAACCAGCTACCTACAGGAATCCCATGATCAGGACATGAGTGCAATGGCACCCTCACCCATGTTCCCCAGCAACTTCCTCTTCCCACATACTGCAACACACACACATCCTTCAAAATCTTTGCCTGCAATTAAGGTTAGGAAAAAAAAAAACTTTTCCCTTGGGTTTGGGATGAACTGGGGCAGGATGCAAATTAAGTGACGACGGGTTTTATTTGGGATGCTTTGAATTGGCTGCCTCTGCCTCCTGTGAAGTGTAAATAAATCTTAGTAATTATTTCTACATTTGCATACATGATATAAATTAGCACATGCAGATTTCATGCAGATCTGGCCTCAGCTCTGAACCTTCTAAGTACCTAGCAACGCCCCTGAGAGGCAGTGTGACAGATGACACTGGGAAATGCCTGGCCATCGGCTTTATGCTCCCAGCACTCACAGTTTCCAACCGTGGTCAGCCTAAGGAAAGGTTTAAATAAATAAAAGGCCTTCGCTGCTTGTTTCGACTGCCCCTGCATTGGGAGGCTGCATTTATCTAACAGAGCTGAAAGCCATGGCTGGGCCGACCCTCCCTGAATGTGTCTACTCATGCATCTCTTAGAAGCAATCACTTCTTTGCTTGTTCTCATGGGTCTGCATGGCTTTTAGTTGTTCGCACCAGTAATTCTTGTATGCACTGATCAACTAGCCTGGGAAATAAACAGACTGCTATTACATACGCTCCAACTCTCCTGATTATCTGGCAGCTGCCACTTGTGAAACATGGTCCCTGTCTTGCTCCCTCTTCATGTCCCCTTGGGATAGAGATTTGGGGTGTCTATTAAAGACTTTGTTGGTGTGAGGTGATGCAATGGTCATTCCTCAAGTTTTAAGGCCCTTCCTGGCTCTCTAAAATATAACGTTGTGGGAAGACAGATTGGCTCAATTCGGACAACACGTTAAGCAACGGTTGTTAAATTAAACAACCGTCAGTTGGTTAGCTCAACGTGTCGTCCAAATTCAGCCACACAATGGATAAACAACCCACAGTTGGTTAAGTTGGAGTTTTAAACAACTGAGTTAAACAACTCGCTTGCGAGTTGTTTAAAAGTTAGTCAATTGACTAATGTGTTGTCCGAATTCAGCCGCTTGAGGTGCGTGGCTTAAACAACTGAGGTGAGTACGTTAACACAAAAGACCATAGAGGAGAGCAGCAGAAAGTGGGTGGCCACTCAGGCACGCTCGCAACAGACCGCTGGTATTGCCGCCATAGCAACCAGGATGCCTGCCTCCCCCACCAGGCAGCCGGCACGGAGCTCAACGCAGGGTGCCCAGTCAGCTACCCAAACAGACAGGGAAGCGCACCAGAAGGGCAGTACGGCAAAGGGGGGAGGGGGAGATGGAATAACCAAAACCCCCAGGCACCCTGGAGCAAGGGGCAGCCCCCCCACACCAACTGGGAGAACCGCACTCCACCCGAAGCAGACCTCCACTGCACCGCCACCTCCACCCTCGCTTCACCCAGAAGGATGAGGGCAGGATAAACGGTGACCAGGGAGCCCCCCCTCATCCGCCCAACACAGCCAGACAGCGAGCCTTTGCGGGCCCCGAGAATCCCGTTGGGGAGCGTCGCGCCCGTGCAGAGGCGTCCAGGGTGCGTGAAAGCATCAGTGCCTGGATCTGGCTGTGCTACCCCCACCCCCTGTGAGCGTCGGCTGTGGAGTTCCATCTGTGGACTGGCATCTCTCCCTGCCATGCCACCACTCTCCACCACATCCCCTTGGCACGTTCTGTGCTTGGCTCCCTGGGGGTGTGGCCTTGGCCATCCCCTCTTCACCGCTGTGCCTTTCAGCTGCCTCCTCCCTTCCCGGGGGCGACTGTCCTTTCCGTAGGTTCTACCCTGGCATAGTGGTGCCCATGTGCCTTATTGCCCATGTCTGAGCTCCCTGCTGAATAAAGTTTTCTACGCCACCCCACTCTCGCCTTCTTTCCTGTGTGTGTGAAAGATGCTCTAGGAGGGAGGGGGGTTGGGGGCTGGGGTGTGGATGCCAACATTGGAATTGCAGTGCTGGGCATGGGGTGCGAATGTTGTATTGGTGCTGCCGTTCCTCCTAGCAGCCTCTTTGCCCGCGGCTGCTGAGTTCCGCCCACTGACTGAGGCAGCCAATGGGGTTTGGGAGACATGTCCTGCATCGGCTACAATGGCGGCGCCCATGGTTTTCGGCCACAGTGTGTGCTGGGATACCTCCTGGAGGACTGACGGAGTTCGGTAAGCGGGGAAAATGGCAGCCAGGCTGTCAGTCAGAACCGAGTACGTTATTAACCACCAGGTGGTTAAAAATTCTTTGCAGCGCCTGCTGCAGTGTGTTGTCCGAATTGAGCCCACCTTTTTAACACACTGTCAGTGGCTTAATTCCCCTCAGATGATTAACGTGTTGTCCGAATTGAGCCATTGTCTCTGATCTTCCAATTTCCCTTATTGGCTGTCTTTGATCTTCTTTCTGTAGCCTTCCCTCCTTTTGTCTTATGATTATTCTTAACCAATGGATTGGGTCAAGAGATCTAACCAGTAAAGGCAGCTGTTTGGAAACTTCATCTGGTACAAAATACTGCAACCACATCATTGACTGGGACTAGACAATGGCTGGTTTTGGACAACACATTAAGCAACGGAGGGGGGTGGAAACAATTGTCAGTTGTGTTGCTTATTGTGTTGTGTGGAGGGTAACACACCATTCACAAATTACTGATGGTATGCTATTCCGCCCAAATTAGCAACGGAGAGAAACAACTGGCTTGCAAATTGTTTAGCTCTAAGCCAGTTGTTTAAAGTGTTGTGTGGAGGGGTGAGTGTGTTAATGGTGTGTGGTGAGTGGGTTAAAACACAAGCCCATAGAGGCAGGCAGCAAGAGTGACCAAAGCAGTGGCTACCACTCTGCTACAACTGATGCAACTTGCAGAGGCTGCTGGGATAGCACCGGGAGGACCGAGAGAGGAGGGAGGGAGGGGAGAGGGGTGGGGGCTGTATCAGTCAAATGCTGGATTGACTATTAGTTCACTCAATGCCAGCCCCAACCACCCATTGTTGTGTAGTAATATGTTGTGTGGGGAGTACCCACAAAATAACCAACTGTGAGTTGGCTACTCAACCCACCATTGACTAAAGTGTTGTCCAAAACCAGCCATTGACTGGGTTTGGACAACAGTGGGTTATATAGTAAATGGTGGGTTATTGTATCATCTGTCAGGACCTTTTCACACCACAGTTGGTTATTCGGCCAAAATAACCAACGTAAATAACCAACACTGTGCAGAGTTGTCAACAACTGTTGGTTATTGCGTTGTGTGTCAGGCACCATTGACTATTTTGTCCTACACAGTTCGTTATTTTTAGTGACTACAGAGTCCCCTGGCAAGAGTGATCAAAACACCGGCCTCTGCTCTAGTCCAGCCAGCAGAACTCTCAATGGCTGATGGGATACCAGCGGGAGGACTGAAAGGTGGAGAGAGCATGGGGGATGTGTCAATCAAACACACTGTTGACTAACAGTCAACTTGATGCTGGCCTTAATGCATGCCATGGTTGATTATAATCATGTTGTGTGGCGAATACCCCCTCAATAATCAACTGTGGAGATGACTATTAACCCACCACTGACTATAGTTTCAAAATTAGTGCTGTGACTTCCAATCTACTTCCAGGCAAAGAGCTTTTAAGAATTTGTTCTTTGTGAGTCCTGATATGATCCAACCTGATCCACTGGCTTTGGTACTTTGCAAAAATTCAACACCATCATCAGCTCAAAAATATATATATTAAAAAGTGTTTTTAAAATGCATATTTTGAGAGAGAGAGAGAAATGCTTAGAAATGTGTCTTTTCAGAGAAATATATATTTTGAAATGCACATTTTGAGAAAACCTGTGGTTAAAGTCACATATATAAAACACATGTTTTCATGCAGATTGCAGATTTATGTAGAAACTGGAAAGAATGGAGTTCTAGATGAACATGTACACAAGTGAGGGTGAACATATGCTGATGCACCCATCTCTACTTCCAGGCACAATTCAAAGTGCTGATTGTGACTTGTGGCTTTTAGGCAGCGTTCTTTAAGGTTTGCTTTCTCATACATGACCCAGCCATTACCCTTTGATGTTCTTCAGTAGCCCTTCCTTAATACTCAAGGTTTCTGAGATCGGTTGGGTGGTAGCCTGAGATAGGGC
The DNA here is from genome assembly GCA_029215795.1 of Anniella stebbinsi. Classification (NCBI taxonomy): domain Eukaryota; kingdom Metazoa; phylum Chordata; class Lepidosauria; order Squamata; family Anniellidae; genus Anniella; species Anniella stebbinsi. Next base: position 410,426,339 of record JARDYH010000001.1, on the reverse strand, counting down.
TTTCTTGGTGATGGCATCCCATTTTTGGAAAACCTTCCCTGGAGTGGCTCTCCTGATGCTGGATTTGTGATCATTTGGGGGCAATGTGAAGACTTCAAACACACACAGAGCAAAGAGGCTTTTTAGTTGTTGTCCTCTACGGACCAGGTCTAAGGTTAAAGTGTCATTATACAAAGTGCCAATTGGTACTCCGCCCCTTCCAAAATGGTGGGCTGAGTTGTGGATTTCTGCTTAGTGGGTTGAGTTGACTCCCAGAGAGCATTGTATGGGGGGGGGGGGGAACAAGGCTGGTGCCATAACAAACAGGGCCACCAGAGGTAGAAAAAACAATACACACTACCAATGCACCTAAGCCCCAACAACTATCCGTGGATGCCTTGTGGTGTTGCCTGACCTCACTGGGGGCAGTTCTCCAGGGCTTCCCATCCCCTGCAATTTAGGTTCAGGACCAGCATCAGCATCTGGCATAATTGGACATCTGCTCCTCATCAACAGCCCATTACTAACACCCATGCTGGGCTCTCAATTAAACTCTTCATGCTGCTCTGTATAGTGCTGAGTGGCTAAGTTTAGCTGCCATTTTAAGTTCCCACAGTGCTCCAGGGTGACACTAAGTTGGGTGCCTCATAGGAACTTAAAACTGGTGGGTAGATCCGGAAACTCATTATTGCTCGGGGCGCTGCTACCACCGCCACTGGAGGTGGGATACACCTGGGTGTGCTTTGTCAAGGCCCCAATGTAACCCAGATCTGGCACTGCCTAGGATCCTTTTGAACAGGGATGGAAGAACCTGGGAACCCCTGCCTGAAAGCTCCATGCTGTACCACTCAGCTATGAACCTTTCCCTGAAATAGCCCAATACCAAATTGGACCATCGGTCCACCTAGCCCACTATTGTCTCTTCTAATTGGGTCAAAGTCTCTGGCAGAGGACTTCCCTAACTCTTGCTACTAAGAATTCTCATAATTGGACATACTGGGGATTGAACCAGGGACCTTCTGCATGCAAAGCAGGTGTGCTACCCCTGAGCTATGCCCGCTTCTCAACTGCTTAGAGTATCCTTTGGAAGCAACAACAAACCCTTCTCTCTTGTTCGTCCCTTCTCCCAAGGATGACCATGGGGATCAAAGCAACATAAGGCAGATGCTGTCTCAGATTAGTTGCCTGCTCACTGACAGATGTTGCTGGAATTGATTGGGATTTCAGCTTTGCTCTTCCCAACCACAGCAGTAATCAGATTGGCACGTTGCCTTTACAGGCTCCAAGAACCTGTAATAAATGCTAGAGGGAAAATGCTAAAATGTTGATATGCCGAGAGCAGCAGGCAAAGTAACCTAACCTAGCTTTGGAAAGTCATGGAGAGGTTATCTTGATTCTTCTGAGATCTGCATGTTTTTTCTTCATTAAGCAGTTATGGTCTGGGTTATTTATTTTCTCAAGCAATTACATATATTTCCCTAAGGATACCATTAAAAGCTGCTACAAAAGCAACCCTGCTTAGAACAACCATAGCAGCATCCATCTGATTTGTGTTGCACATATCAGTAGACTTGTCTAAGAGAGGCCTTTGGAAGATGGCTCCCTTTCCAATGTTTGATGGGATTACCAGTCCAACACACCCAGAGGCCAGAAGGCAGATTGCAATAGCCTCAAGTCATTTAAAAGCCAGAATGGTGTTTCTTCTTTAAGCTAAAAATATACCAGGCTGTTGGGGGATGAGACCGTAATTGTCCTACAATCTGATATCAAGATCTCAAATTATATTTCCACAGTTGTAGGATATGTAATAGCAGGCAGATCAGCTTATTCCTGATATGTGACAGATTCACATGTGTTCAATCATGACTCCATTTGGCCTGTTTGACCAGATAAAATCCAGGTCAGGGCTCATGTAACTTTAACAGTTGTAGAGAAAAGGGAATTTCAGCCAGTGTCATTTGTATGCAATTAGTTCCTGGTGAAATTCCCTCTTCATCACAACGGTTAAAGTTGCAGGGGCCCTGCCTTCTTTTGCATATGGTCACTCTAGTATAGTGCCTGCAACTTTAACTGTTGGGATGAAGAGGGAATTTCACCAGGAACTAATTGCATACAAATGACACTGGCTGAAATGCCCTTTTCTCTACAACTGTTAAAGTTACATGAGCCCTGACCTGGATTTTATCTGGTCACACTAATAAAAAGAGAGGAGAAAGCAAGCCAGAGAGAGAGAGAGAGCACAAAAAACTAGAGCTTGAGGAAGCAGCAGCTGGAAAAGCCTAAATGCAGCTAGGGTAAAAGAAAAACCTTGCATTTTGCTACTTTCTTTTAATGCCTTTGTATCACTCAGCTCTATTGACTAAATACCTTTAATTGTAATTTGCCCCTTTTAATATATTAGTAAACTGTTATGTTAAACCTAAAGTGTCTGGTATGCCAACCACACCACATCTACAGCCTGGGAAGGGGGACGTAAAAAAGTCTCTTAAGGAATCACGAGATCTTTAAAGCGTTGCTCAAAGTGTCCAGGACATAGAAGTAGGCTGACCAGATAAAATCCAGGTCAGGGATTTTGATCTGGTCAGCCTATTTTTATACCCTCTTCTCCAAAATATAAAGTATCATTTGAACCCTGAAGAAATGAAACTCAAGTGGAGAATTGAAACTTAACCGGAGAAATGAAACTTAACTGGAGAAATGTAACTGGAGAAATGAATGTTAACTGGAGAAATGAAACTTAACTGGGAAATGAAACTACTCCTCTCAGGGATACCCCCTCCCAACATAATAACCCCAGGCCTCTAAGGCCTGAACTTTTGACTTTGCCTCTGTAGGCCTCAAACCTTCACCCCTGCTTTTAATTCTGTATTATCCAAAATAGTGCAACAGATGTCATTAGGTGCACTACAAGGTATAAATGTGGAAGAGGGATGTAGCATCACCATGATGGGATTGCATCATTATGAAAGGAGGTGTAGATCTGGACCTGGTTCCAACCTTTTCCTTCAACCGCCAATCATTTGGTGGGCTTCCTGGTATTTGCAGTTTCCTCCCCCCCCCCCCCGACCATTATAAATGGTTTAAATCTCTCTTAAGGCTTAGTTACTGGCAGTAAGAAGCTCAAGCTACAATATGCTGCTATTTTTCGTAATGCACACTTTTGTATGTATTTCCCCTAAAATTTGCGTTTATGCATTCCCCCCACCCGAAAAACACCTTTTTGTTCACATTTCCCCCTAAAAAAAAAAATTGAACTGACATCTGCATCGCAAAATTGGAAGAAGTGTGCAATCCAACTGATACCTGTGTTCCAGTCTATACATTACTGCAGGATGTGTGAAAAGGGTCAGTTTGCTTAAAAATGGGAAAGCAATGAAATTCTCCTTCATCCCAAGGTCATGTACATGCAAGAAACGAAATTCAACAACTGCTCCCCAAGAGTTTAAGACAGCAATCCTAGAAATATACACCTGGGAATAAGTCCCAACGAACATGGTGAGGATTATTTCTGAGCACAGATATATAGGATTGCACTGTAGAGCTCCTACCTGACTTAAAACCAAGCACTCAGTCAATCAATCAAAGTGGATCCTTCATCCATTCCATATCAGATTGTTAACGAGGACTGGCCAACGAGACCACATTATGCCAGTCCTTTTCTATCTTCACTGTCTGCTGGTCCAGGTTCAGGCCCAATTCAAAGTGCTGGTATTAACATTCAAAGCCCTAAATGGCTTGGGGCCAGGTTATCTGAAGGAACACCTTCTCCCATATGAACCTGCCCGGACCCTAAGATCATCCTCAAGGGTCTTTCTCTGTGAACCCCTGCCAAAGGAAGTGAGGCAGGTGGCTACCAGGAGGAGGGCTTTCTCTGCTGTGGCACCCCGGCTGTGGAATGAGCTCCCCAGAGAGGTTCGCCTGGCACCTATGTTATACTCTTTTAGACACCAGGTGAAGACCTTTTTATTTTCTCAGTATTTTAACAGCTTATCAGCTTAATTTTTAACTTTGCTGTCTTAAATCTATATTTTAAAACTGTATAGATTCCTGAACTGCTGCTCGGTTTTACCCTGATTGTGCTTTTCTACTGTATTTTATATTATGTTTTCACACTGTTGTTTGTTTTATATTTTAAATGGTTTTCACGGTTTTCATTTCTGTAAACTGCCCAGAGAGCTTTGGCTATTGGGCAGTATAGAAATGCAATAAATAAATAAATAACAGAGTGGCATTGTGGTTAGAATGTCAAACCAGAACTGGAGAGACCCAGGTTCAAATCACCACTCACTCATGAATAGGGATGTTGGAGGATTCGTTTGTGGGGGGAGTGTGGTGAGCTTTCATCGGCTTGCCTCCCCCCCAACATCATTCCGTTATCAGTTAACTGGCCCGATTCAGTAAGTCAGGGTAGTTAGCAGATTTTCCATATTTTTCCATTCGTGCAGATTATGGCCGCAATTTGCGCAGATCTGTATTAGTGCAAATTGCAGCCCCTATGAAAAAGGAACCCTGTTAAAACCTCACAGGGCAGTGGAAATCCATTGAGCCCCCAAAGGGCCGGATTTCTAAATGATGGACATTCCTACTCATGAAGCTTTCTGGGTGGTCTTGGGCTAGTCACCCCCTCTCAGCCCCTCTTAACACTTCGCAGCACTGTTGGGAGGACAAAGGGGAGAAGTGTTGGATTTGTAAGTCCCCTGCTCTGAGAGATCAGATGGAAAATGAAAGGTGGTTGCAGGCTTTCGAAGTAAGCTCTAACAGGTGGCCTTAGAACAAATAAAAATAAACACACAAACGCATACACAGTATTTGATTTGACTGTCCTTCAGGCTTAGAATGTTGTCTCTCATCCACCATCATGGGTTCTCCATCTCTGGAGATTTTTTAAAAAGAGGCTGGACAGCCACCACTCATGGATAGTTTAATTGTTTTTCCTGCCTATTATAGAGAGCTGGACTGGATGACCCTTGTGGTCCCTCACAACTTCACAATTCTATGATTCTACTAGCTGATATGCCCGGCATTGCTCGGGTCCGTGAATAATGTTTATAATATTTATTTGATAAATAATAAATTTCTCTGCACCTTATTCATCTTAATTGAGTTCATAAATTACCAAATTTCAGAACAATCCCTCCACCCCTGTATTGTATATGAATTTTTGAAAAATCATGCACCTTTTTTGACAGCTCTGAATGCACGTGGCGAGCTGTCATTCTGAGCTGTCAGAAGTTAAACGACGTTTTAAAAATTCATATAAAATACAGGGGTGGAGGGATTGTTCTGAAATTTAATACACATACTTAGGCATACCCCATAAGCACTGTGACCAAGTTTCAAGTCTGTAACTTTTAAAATATAGTACTCTTAGGCATTTCTGTCTTAAAAAAACAACTCTATAGGGCAAAATAGGGATCCGAATTAAATATCGGATATCCGATAATTAATTATTGGAAATCCAATACGATTCAATACAATAAACCTCCGATATAATGGGATCTGAATTTTTTTTATAGGGATTTCTGATAATGACACAATATGATAATTTTGGGTGTGCACATCCCTATTATTTGGCATGTTCAGAAAACCATATGTGTATCTGCAGGTTTTCCTTAAAAAGAAGAGAGTGTGGGATTAGATTGTGAAAATAGTGCAGGTGAAAGAAACCCTCCCCGGTGTAGTATCATAGAATCCCTAAGTCATTGGTTCCATTGTCATACTGCTCTAAAAGTCAGAAAGTTTTTCCAGATGTCCAGACAGAATCCGGCTGCCTGTACCTTGAGCCCATTATTCCATATCCTGCATTCTGGGTTGATTGAGAAGAGATCCCAGCCCTCCTCTGTGTAGTGTGACCAGATAAAATCCAGGTCAGGGCTCATGTAACTTTAACAGTTGTAAAGAAAAGGGAATTTCAGCCAATGTCATTTGTATGAAATTAATTCCTGGTGAAATTCCCTCTTCATCACAACAGTTAAAGTTGCAGGGGCCCTGCCTTCTTTTGTATATGTTCACTCTAGTTTAGTGCCTGCAATTTTAACTGTTGTGATGAAGAGGGACTTTCACCAGGAACTAATTGCATACAAATGACACTGGCTGAAATTCCCTTTTCTCTACAACTGTTAAAGTTACATGAGCCCTGGCCTGGATTTTATCTGGTCAGCCTACCTCTGTGTGACAACCTTTCAAGTATTTGAAGAGTGCTATCATGTCTCCCCTCAATCTTCTCTTCTCCAGGCTAAACATGCCCAGTTATTTCAGTCTCTCCTCATAGGGCTTTGTTTCCAGACCCCAATCATCCACATTGCCCTCCTCTGAACCCCCCTCCAGCTTGTCTGCATCCTTCTTGAAGTGTTGTGCCCAGAACCGGACACAGTACTCAAGATGAGGCTTAACCAGTCCCAGACCTACTCCCACCCACCCACCAGCTGCTTTTAACTTTGAAAGAATCAGTCAAATCTACTTGGGATTTGAGTGGGGAGCACAATATCACATTTCTACAGCACACTAAGTTAAGAGCACTGTGCTCTTGTCTTCTTCTTCCCCCCTTCTGAAGAAATTCCATCCCTCGAGGGAAAGAGATCTGCACTTCAAATCTCAGTCACAGTTAATTAAAGTTAAAGCTGAGTCTGTGTCCTCCAGGTTTCAAAGTCGTTGGCATGTTGATGCTGAAACCAAGCCCGTAAATGAACTAACAAGTGTGATATGCCCCTTCTGTTATTTATGGTCAGGGTCACACATTATTTAATAACTCCAGCTATTCAGGGGACAGAATCTCGTGCACTGCCGCATCTTCTGGCCACTGTCTCCTTTGAGCAGGCTGACGAATTAAAAGGACGTTGGGCGTTGCATCCTTGAGTCATATGTTATCGGCGGGGCTGTGGGTAACTGTGGAGACTGCTGCTAGAGAAGCTGGGTTTATTTATTTAAATACTTATTCATTTATTCATTTCATTTCTGTACTGCCTAACAGACAAAGCTCTCTGGGAGATTCACAAAAATTAAAAACCTAAGGCACAGTGTAATATATAAAATATAGAAGCTTAAAACCGTAATATACAAGTGCAACCTGACTAAAACAGAGCCACAATGCAGAGATTTCAAATACAGATTTAAAACACTGATTTCAACCAGCAAAGTTAAAAGGCTAGGATGGTTAAGATGCTAAAATACTGGGAGAATAAAAAGGACTTCACCTGGCACTGGAAAGAGTATAATGTAGGTGCCAGGCGAACCTTTCTAGGGAACTCATCCCACAGCTGGGGTGCCACAGCAGAAAAGGCCCTCCTCCAGGTAGCCACCTGCCTCACTTCCTTTGGCAGGGGCTCACAGAGAAAGACCCCTGAAGATGACCTTAGGGACCAGGCAGGTACATATGGGAGGAAGCGATCCTTCAGATAACCTGGCCCCAAGCCATTTGGGGCTTTGAATGTTAATAACAGCACTTTGAATCAGGCCCGGGCCTGGACTGTCAGCCAGTGCAACTGGGAAAGTACTGCCATAATGTGGTCTCATTAGCCCATCCCTGTTAACTATCTTGCGGCCCTGTTTTGGATCAGGTGAAGTTTCCGGACCGTTTTCAAAGTCAGCCCCATGGATAACGCATTGCAGTAATCCAAACGAGAGGTTATCAGAGCATGGATAACTGTAGTTAGTTAGGCTAACTCTGTCCAGATAAGGGTGTAGTTGGTATATCAGCCTAAGCTGGATTCTCTAGCTTGCAGTGCCAGGGCCAGCTTTTGCAGGCCCGATGGGCACCAGCTCCCAAAAAGGGAGAGACAGGACAAGGTGTTCAGAAGTGATGCCCTATCCCGCAATTTTAAACATTTTTGCAGCTAGTCATGGGAAGGGAGGAAGGGCTTGGAAAGGCTTTGGAGATGCCATTAAGTATTTTGGCCCATTCAGTTTCAGCAGTCATAATGGCTAGGAACCTACTTTCTTAAAATAAAAGAAAAATCTCAGGGTATGGCTGCATAGTATCACAACAATTGGAGGGGTTTCATAGGCTATTACTTGGAGTCCAAGTAATGATTGTCTCATCCCAAAACTATATATGCAGTTCACCTAAATGGCATTTCTTCCAACACTTTGTTCTTAAGTTCATGTTACTGTACCAGATGGTTATTCCAAGCCTCCTTCTGACCTCATAAACATTTCCTCCAAATATACCTCAGATGATGTGATTTGGTCCATAGGTTTAAACTTTATATTACATCTCAGGTGTGGTAGTCAGGGTGCCAGGGAGAGCCAGGTTCAAATTTCTGCATAGCCAAAAACTTACTGGGCCAGTCATTGTCTCGCAGCCTAACCTACCCCATAGGCTTGTTCTACGATCTGATGAAGATTGCTTTTTTGTAGTGTTTTATCAATGTTCACAAGTGCTTTGGTAAGATGGAAAGAGAGGGAGGCTCACACATGAATTGAAAGAACTGTAAGCTGAGGCAAGCAGTGCATACACAGTGCTGAGTACAAAATCTGGAACTGAAAAAGAAAGCCACAGGCGCGTCACTCCACTTCAAAAACAATACAAGTGAATTTGGAATCCATGAAGTTGGGAGGTGGAGCGTTTGGGAAATTTGTCCTACAGATGAAAAACAGTCCTTCTTCCTGCACTCAAGGGCAGTGTAGCCATCAGGACAGGGCTTGGGGATCAGAAGTACATAGCCCAACTCAGCAGGGGGACCCCAAATAAGGGCTTTATATAAAATTTGGTTAGTAGTGAAAGAGTTGTTTCAAAGGGGCCCCAATGAAACTGTACCAGTCCTACATATTACTTTCTAAAGGAAGCAGGGGCTGTAAGGCCAATAGGATAGATCATACTTAAAGGAGACTCGTTGAAATGAATGCCATTTAAGTTAGTTATGAGTAACTGCAGTCCCATTCATTTCAATGAATATACTCTTACACTGGATTTTATCTATGACGTCCAGAGTCTAAGAGCGTCATCAGATGAACGTTTTATAGCACGCTTGTGACTGGCCACGTATAGATGTTCACGGGTCCTTTTGACAACGCCGTCCACCTCCTGCACATCTCCCACTCCTTCTGCTTTAGTTTCCATGACAAAATAACACCCAGTCAATCTGATTGCTTTTTAAAAAAAAAATTGAAGCGAAACGTGCCCGACATTTCCTGCTGCGTGCAGGAGAAGCAGCACAATAAAAATGCCCACTGAATGGGACACATGGTGGTTGCTGCAGCTTCTTTCTTCCCAGTGTGAAGAAAGAGGAAGCTGCTCATCCCTATTGCGGGACAGAAAAGCGATACCCCCACCCCATCTGATCATGCTCTACTGTTTGAACAGCCAACCCAGCTCAGCTCCTGTTCACCACTAATATATTTGGGGCAAAGCAGCTTCTGTTTTCAGTCTACCCAGACCACCTCCTTGATTTTTTTTTTAATTCTCTGCCCTGGGAATAATTCCCCCTCCCTCTATCTTTAGGAATCAAGTGACATACGGTGTCATATGATGTTTGTTGACTTTGTCCAGCCAGGAAATGACATTATTGGCTCCAGGGTAACTTGGCTTCACTTGAAAGGGTCTCCCAAATCCCAGTGTCTCTGCACCAGCTAATCCGTCATATCTCAGATACTTTACTTAGCATCAGAATTCCTTGTAATTACATTTTCTAAACCTTGCTAGAGTGCCCATTCCAGTTACTTGTTTTTATGTAAGGATGCTCCTGAAATTCCCTTCATCTGAATCCTTCCTTGGCATTTGGAGTTCCAAATTCCCTGGGCTTGTATTCAAAGTGGAACTGATGCACTGGAAATTCTCCACTGCTCCATTTTATTTATTATTATTTCCAGATTTTGTACAGTGCACTGTGTGAGTGCGGTTTGCTGCATTCTTCAGTTCCTTCAGTTCCTTTGTGCCTTTTCCCTTCACCACGTGCCTGTGTTCATTAATAATAAAACACTGCAAGAAAGCAATTCCGATCTGATCATATACTAAATTCACCAATGTTCTTTTGGTCTGTGTTTTACCCATGCTCCCGAGCTCAGCTGTGCATTGATAAAACACCGCAGAAACATAAATGTGATACGATTATCCAAACTGTTGAACTAAGGTTCTTTTACTAATTGGCAGGAACACATATGGGCATCCGTGAAACTATTTACAAAAAGGGAATGTGATGCAATCATCAACATGATTATATCAAGAGCCCCCTTTTTCCTAGTGTTTTATCAAAATACTGGCTGATATGCCAGGCATTGCCAGGGTCGGTAAATAATGCTTATAACATTTATTTGATAAATAATAAATTTCTCTGCAACTTATTCATCTTTAGAGTTGGATGAGTTTTTTTTAGTTTGGGAGAGTTAGTAAATTGTCTTGTTAGAATCAATGGAAATTGTGTTAAAAAGAACTGTATTTTAAATTAGAGCTTCATGATAAACCATTTTTTTTTATTTTTGTTTTACCTCAAATGCCTTCACCGCCCATCATGCTTTGGCTGGAGCAGTCATCTAAACTTCAAAAACAATCAGGACACACAACACCCTTTCTACCAGCTAAAATAGATGCAAACTTAACAATATGTTTTCAAAATATACCCGGCATTGCCCAGATATCCAAATAACATATAGTAGGGAAGCAGATCTCAGTGGATGCAGGAAACTGTTGTATGCATGTGCTCTGAAGTTATTATTATGAAAAAAGGAAAGCAGCCAGAACACAGGCTGTGTAACTTTTAAACAAATTTAATTCATTTCTTTTTTCCTCTCTCATCCTCATGACAACCCTGCAAGGTAGGGCAGTCCTAGACCTGTGAGGTAACTTTAAAACAAATTAAAATAGTTTCTTCCCCCCTCCTTCTCACCCTCAATGCATGGACAAGGGCACCTTGAAGCTGTCACCATGATTTTCCTTGTCCCCCACAGAAAACAAAAACTATAACTCCCGGCATTCCTTTTCCTATGGTGCTTGACTTGCCCAATGGGAGTCCTGCTGCTGAAGCTCATGGGAAGTGAAGTCTGGCTGAGCCAGTCTACACTACACTGAGGGAGCTGGCTGGCTTACTCATGGGTAGCTTGGCCCTTGCCGTCGGTGACAGGCCCAGAGCTGTGACCTCCTGCCCTTCTGCTCCCAGTGGTGCCTAGTAACAAGGCAGCCAGCCTAGGCACTCTCCCTTCAAGCCCAGGATGGTGAGCTACTTCCAGATGATGGCCGCCAAAGCCCAATAAGTCTTCCCTCCCACCCAAGGTGTCATGGAAGAGAGGGTCTTCTTAGTTGTGGCACCCTGCTTAAGGATTCCTTTTCCCCAGGTGGGCTGGCCTGCTGACTGCATTAATGGCTTTTAAGTGCCAAGTGATTTTTTTAAAAAAATATTTTCCAGGGCCTTTTAACTTGATGAGATTTTTTATGCATTCCAAGACAGATACAAGAATTACTGGATAGTGTATGATTTTTATGTAAAAGCCTAACTATACCATTGAAGCAGAAGAGTGAATGGAGGAATAACTGATATAGCTAAGGCTAGAATGGAATGGATGGCTGGGTGAGTGACAGTTGGGGAAAGTCAGTTAGAAGGAGAACAAGACAGTTAGTAAGAGGTCAGGAAAGTGGGGGCTGAGTTAGGACTGGGAGATAGTGACCTGGTTTGCTAACCCCTACTTTATTTAAAATCAGCCACTCTACATACCAGTACTATACCTCCCAGCATGCATTTGGCAGCCCGCAGGTGCCCACATCCTCTGAGACATCCTCTTGCTGCCGATACTGCTCCTTGATGGAGCATGAAGGAGTAGCATCACCAAGGAGGAGATGTAAGCAGCTGTCAGTGGACATGCCCAGCTCCAGCCAATCCTGCTGAGACTGCCTCATCCTGCACTTCTCACCCACCAAGTGCTACATCAGGAGCCTGTACTGAAGGGCTGGGGCTGGGACGGGCACTTCCCCCCCTTTGTCAGGTCTGTTTCTGGGCATGCGCAGAGTGCCTCCCCTTCCTCCTTCCTTCTTAAGGGCAAAAGTTGTGCTCTGGCTTCCCCCAGATTCTGAGAAAACAGCGATATCGGGATGAAGTGCCTTTGAGCATGTATGGCCCCTCAAAGCCATGTTGTTGTATCTAGTCACGATTTTAAAACCATGAATGGACACAGCCCATTATGTGGGTTGTTTCCTTTTATGTGGCATTGGGTTGACTGTTCAAGACCAACCTTAGGAGTCAGGTTGTGAAAGGCACGCAGCATTGTGCACTCACAATGGCTGCCAAGGCATGCTGGGTGTTGCAGGCATAAGCCTTGGTTTTATTAAAGTCTTTAAAAATACTTAAATCCCCAAAATTCATGTTTTTATATCTTTATGGTACATTGTACAGCCAGACCCATCACTGTGTCACCGTGTCAAGTTTCTAACTTGTCTGAAAGTGGGTAAACATTTCTGGACGTGACACACACATACTTTCTGATTTATAGGTAGAGATACATAAGTTTCTGCAATGCCAACTGGTTTGCCAACTGCATAATTATCTGAACAGTGAGAAGTTGGCTTTACTTCTGCATGCGCAGTACCTGAGGCTATATTACTGTAGTGCACTCTATATCTGGCTATCTTTCAAGACAGCACATACTACTAGAGATGTTGGAGAAATCCATCTGGGGAAAGACGCTTTCAGCAGCCCGGTGCCCTCAAACTCCAGCTCACTTATCAATAAGCTAGCCTGAATCAATCTGTATTATCAGCAGGGGTTTAATCTCCATTTATGCACAATTTGGGCACGATTTGTATAAATGATGTCAATTTTGGCTGTAATTTGCACAAATTGCGACCTTAACAGGCTTAATTTCTGCAAATTGCCCCCGCTTGTGTGAAATCAAATAATAAAGAAGTATGTTATGTAGAAGGAGTGGAATGCAAATATAATGAAATGTGGTTGCCCCTCAATTATGGACTGATCTCCCTGATGAGGCCCGCTGGGCGCCAGCATTGCTATCTTTTTGGCGCCAGGACAACACTTTTCTCTTTTCTCAGGAATTTAGCAATATGTGTTTAGCTTAACTGATCTTCAAATACTTGAGAGGTTGTCACACAAAGGAGGGCCAGGATCTCAAGTGTACCTCTTGTCGCAGAGGGACAGAGAGGAGGCCCTCTCCTGAGGACTTTCAAACTTGGGCAGGTTTCTGTGAGAGAAAGTGGTCTTTCAAATAGCCTGAGCTAAAAACATGTATGGTTTTACTGGTCATAAGCAGCATTTTGAATTGTTCCTGGAAACAGCCCAATAGCCGGTGAGGCTGTTATAAGGAGAGTCCTATGCTTCCTATAACCAGCCCCAATCAGTAGCCTTCCGGACCAGCTGAAGTTGCCAGGATGGAAATGCTACACAAACAAAAATCCCATCATCCACACTGCTGTTGAAGGCACTGCAGATCTGGCCTCTGTGGTGTCTGGTTATCCCAATCAAAATGAAGGATCCTGAAAATATCTCCCCTACACACACACACACACACACACACACCAGGTGTTCATCATATTAGGATAAAATAGTGCTGGTTTAATCTTTACAAACTTAAATGGTTTGGGATCAAACTATCTGAAGTGTTCACCCTAGGGTGACCTGCTGAAATTCCCTTTTCTATGCAACTGTTAAAGATACAGGAGCCCTGTCCTCCTTTTCATATGGTCACCCTACCTAAAACTATTTTAAGTAAATAACACAAATCAATTAATGAAATAAATAAATAACAAGCCCAGCACAATGTGATTCAGGCTGATAGCAGTAGGTAACACAAGCAAGTGAGCCAAGCGATATTATCACGGGGAAGCAAAACAGTAGCAAGTAAACATCTGGGCACTACTAACCCCCCAACATTCTAGATCCCTGTATCAACAGTTGGCTAGATCACTGGCCAACAATTCCTTCTCAGATCGTTGTCTCTTCAGATCCATTCCAGACAGATGATCCTTTTGCTCCAGGCCTTCTCTTTACGTTGAGACAGCTCGGACCCTGAGCTAGGAGGCATAAAAGAGTTAAGTTGCCTCACTGCTGTTGCATATCTACAGTCCTTTACAGTTCTGACTGGTTTTGGCTGAAACCTGGACCAGATTATCTGGTCCATTGACATAGAAACATAGAATCGCAGAATAGTAGAGTTGGAAGGGGCCTATAAGGCCATCGAGTCCAACCCCTTGCTCAATGCAGGAATCCACCTTAAAGCATCCCTGACAGAAGGCTGTCCAGAATGCCTCTTGATTTGCCACCCCACTGACATCAGAGCTACCAGCTCCACAAAGCATGAGGGCAAGGCAGGCACAGCAAGGAAGGGGATGAGACTGCAAGATGTGGAGCACTTTGGATAGCTTCATTAGATTTCTCACTGTCTACCTCCAAATATAAGAGATTTGGGAGGGATCAGAGAGATCAGGTGAGCTGAACACACTCTGGCATTTCTGCCTACAGTTTACAAAAGAAATGCGTTGGGCTGATTGCTTGTATGGCGGTTTTTGCCTCCAGCGACATCTCCTTTCTTCCCCTGCTACTATCTGGGATGTCTTAGATGCAGTAATACATTGTGAGAGGGACTTGAACTCTGAGTGAGAGACGAAACGGCTCTCAACCCCTGCCTGCAGCTACCCTCGTAAGGAAGGGAGAAAGAACATCTCAACCCTGAGTGCCGACAAAAAGAGAACCTGGAATCCAGACTTTGACAGCAAAATGGAACAGATGTAGATCTCGGGGTTACGCTTAATCAGTGGTTCACCCTAACGTTATCTTCTTCAGTGGGTGCTGAAGTAGTTACAACTTCAGAATGTAGTTGTTTCTTAAGTGTGAAAGGATGGATTTGGGTGACTTTCAGCAGAGACGGGTCAAGGGTCATATTACTTCAGTAGTAACCTATCAGGGTACACATGCTCATGCTGGGCCTGGCCGCCCCTTCTCCCCTCTATTTTTGCCACCCTCTCTCTCGTTCCGTTTCTAATACCATGTTTCTCCCCCATCTCTCTTTCTGACAACCCCTTTTCTCTCTCTTGTCCAATACACCTTCTCTCTCTCTTTCTGACACCCCTTCTCTCTCTCTCTCTCTCTCTCTCTTTTCTGACACCCCTCTCTCTTTCTGCAACACCCTTTTTCTCTCTCTCTCTCTCTTTCTGACACTCCTTTTCTCTCTCCCCACCCCATCTCACTCCCTCTCCCTCCCTGCCCAGATGGGTCTTTATAGAAATTATTAGCCCAGTGGTCACATGTGGCACTAGAGCCCAGTCCTGACTTGCATTAACTTTTTGGGTCCAGCAGCACATACTATAGCCAGGGGTAGTGTTACAGGGGAGAGGAGGGCAAATTCCTACCCAAGCAAAGAGGTCGCCAACCCACTCCTCTCCCCCATCGCATGACTCCTCTCATTATTTCAAGAAGAGGCACTTTTCTCGTATACAAGTGCCTTTATTATCATCTCTGTAGCTCTTCAAGAGTTCAGATGTAGCTCTTGAGCCAACCAAGGGTGTGCATTCTTCAGCTACTGACACACTCTTCGAGATGCCAACAGACCAGTGACAATCCCACTGAGAGGAAAGGGAAAACATGTCATGCAGGAGAGAGAATTCACTGAATTTATTATTAATATACAGGGTGCCTAATAACAGGAGGAGGAGGAGGAGGAGGAGGAGGAGGAGGAGGAGGAGGAGGAGGAATGGAACTTATAAGAGATAGGCTAACAACATCTCACTTCACCTCCAGCCATCATCAGAACAAGGAATTCACTCTGAATATTCCACGGTACTTCTTTGTGGGTACCTGCTACAGATGGATCAAACACTGAGCCAGCTTAAATGGAAGATGCCATAAAAGATAAAGTGGTGTTCAATTGCAAAGCAAAGACAGATACCCACCATATGTTTTCTTATCAGTTCTAGCATACTAGAATCTGGCACAGTTCCAACCCAGGTTTCATTTAGGACTTGCTCTGTATCTCTAGACACAAAGCAAACCAGTTCAGGCAGCCATACAAGATGCTGGAAGGCCTCCATTTAAATACTTGCTTGACACTACAGTTATTGTAATGAAGTCACACTCCGCTTAGATCACTTCTCAGCATTTTCCTGGGGCCTTGAAGACTCTCACAAGACACACTTGGTTCCTTCTCTGTTTGTGCACAAGAAATCAATTCAGTATGACATAGATGTGTAACCAAGGGCAATTCTAGACCTTGAGGGGGGACATATTTATTTAAGTGTTTTGTGAGTGTCACCATTTTAGCCCTCCTGTGAACATGGCTTGGGTAGCAGCAAGAGTGACCTTGTTTACTAAAGGCTAATGCATTTTTAACATTACTTTTAATTAGAGTTTTAAGTAGTCCTTGGAATGTGACTGTGGTGTCTCCTTTCCTTCAGCCTTGACCTCCTTTTACTTACCACCTCCTCCATTCGGTGTCTCTTTTGATGCACAGCCACTGAATCTATCAAACAGAAATGCTCCACAACTGCCCATCCACTGAAGGGCTTATGTGGCTATAATGCCAATGCTTCTTCCAAGCAAAACCCCAAAGCAACCAAACAGAACATCCCAAACAAATGTTGAGCTCAAGTGGATTTCAATGGACTTTGATACGTGATGTACATCAATAAAGAAAATGTATCGACAGACTGTTCAGACTGTGATCAAGATCAACAAGCGAGTGAGTGTGTGCAGACACACTGGTGTTTCATAGATGGGAAAAGGTACATTTGTTTGACTACAATACTCCCTGTGAGTATGGTGCCTTTCCTTGCTGCCCTTCCTTTATGACTCACAGTGTGGCTGGAAAGGTAACCTCCTTTCCAGCCAACCTGGGAAAGCCCCATCCTAGGCCTTTATCACACCTCCCTGGTTTGCTTCTGTGGGTTCCCCCTCCGTTTCCTATGCGAGTGTAGCCTTTTGATCACACGTGGTTGGTTTTGCTCCGATGCCTCAGCTCAGCCTGCAGAGGAGGGGAGAAAATGGACCATCCCCGTTCAGGGATATTTCAAAAGAGGAAGGAAAAAAGGAGCACTCAGGGCACAAGAGCAGCGTGAGGGGGACAATGTCATGTAAAAGAATTGGATCATAGTCGCGACGGGTGTGGATCAAACCACCCGTGTGATAAAGGCCCTAGTTGGGAGGTCCTCAGGCTGCAGGGAGACCTCCAAAGTCTTGCTTATTTAATTATTTGAAATCATTTGAAATATTGTTATATAGGGTAGTCACTTCCACATCACCCTAAAAAACAGGACATAGGTTAACATACAGGTATAGATGCAAATTAAGAAAGACTCAGTATCATTTAAACAGGAATATAATGCATCTCATTACACTGGGGAAGACTGCAGCCCGTGTATCTGTTCAGTCTGCTATTAGAACATAAGAAGAGATGGACCCTTAGATCAGACCAAGAGTCCATCTCATCCAGCATTCCCTTGAACTAGCTGCCCACGGAGAAACCCACAAGCAGGACATGAGCGCAACAGCACCCTTCCACCCATGTTCCCCAGCAACTGATGTGCATAGGTAGACCTACTGCCTCCGATATTGGAGGTAGCATAGAGCCATCAGAACTAATCAACATTGATAGCCTTCTCCTCCTGAAGAACCTGCCATCCAGGTTCCTGCTCAACCCTCTTAATATGGTTCTTTATCTTTAAACTGGACTTGGACTGGGCAAACCTACAAACAGAAGATACATAGAAACAGAGAGCTGTTGTCTAATAGAGGACTATCCTCTGTTAAATGACCACCTTATACTGGCCAATAACCAGTTGGGGCAATTTACAGTGTTGCAGGATATCCAGCGAACCATGGGCACATTGATTTCCCTGATCTCCAGGTGCTTAAAATACATCACACACACATACATCATGCATCCGGTCCTTTTCTGCTGTCTGAACCTGTTGCAGCCTGGATGGGACTCCTTCTGCCACCCCCACAAAGAAGATCCAGATGTACCCCGTAACTTTGAACATGGATAAAGTTCAGTTGGCTTACCTCTCTAGTTCCCTATATGCTTTGTGGCTCATTTTAAAGTGCTGGTTATGGCCATTAAAACTGGATGTGGTCTGTGTCCCCAGGAAGTGTGCTCCTACTATTTTTTTATTTACAATATTTTCATACCACTCCCCATCCACAAGATTTCGGAGCAGTGAACAACAAATGGAATTGAAAATACCATATGAAAAATTACATTTTACGGGTAGGTGAACATTTCATTTCAGATTGGTTTTTATGAGATTTTCACAAAATTCATCAAGTCTTCCACATCTGGAACAAAAACAATGGGAGATTTTTTTTAAAAAAAACTGAATGTGGGAGAAACCAAAATGGTCAGAGTTGTCTAACTAGGCCAAGCTTAGCTGTAAAAATCTGGCTTTGAATTGGTCTATTCAGCCATGTTAGTGCTTAGAGTTGTCATCTTTTTTTTCCTAATAGGCTCCTCCTCTTTAACAACTGCATGACAGACAGGCACAATATAGACCTCTCCATGCAGGGAATGGCTGTACCTATTGCACTGGGCTGGTTTAGGATGACCATGTGAAAAGGAGGACAGGGCTCCTGTATCTTTAACAGTTGTATAGAAAAGGGAATTTCAGCAGGTGTCATTTGCATGCATGCTGCACCTGGTGAAATTCTCTCTTCATCACAACAGTTAAAACTGCAGGAGCCCTGCCCTCTTTTGTATCTGGCAACTCTAGTATAGCTTCCATAGCTTTAACTGTTGTGATGAAGAGGAGATTTCACCAGGTGCTGCATGCATAGAAATGACACCTGCTGAAATTCCCTTTTCTATGCAGAGGAGCCTTGTCCTTCTTTTCTTATGGTCACCCTGGGCTGGTGCAGATGGGAGGGGAAAATATTTCAGTTTATTTCTGATAAAATTTACCAACATTTCCAAAGTTCTTTTTATGAAGGAGAGGAACTTGAGGTTTTTTAAAAGAAATATACAAATGCAGGAGAGAAACTAAAACAAACACTTTTGTATATCTATTTGTATATCTGCCCTCATGACGGCATGTAAAGAATTACTTTTATTTGTGGGTGGATACAGATCAAGGACTTCTCCACTGTCGGACTACAACCTTGGAACATGATTTCCACAGAGGCTGTTTGATCTGGCACTCTGAATGGCTTCAAAAGCTTTAATAAGGCTTTGTTCTGTCAAACCTGAATAAACCCGCATATAGTATATTTTTGGTTTGTGTCTGGATGTTTTAATAGACCTATGCCAAACAATTACTCGTCTCAGTTTTGGGTTCAAAAATGGAGCTTTCAGGGGCACTTCAATATTTTTATCCTGGTTGTGTTTTTATATTGTATATTATTTTGTGTTTTTAGGTTGTGGTTTGTTTTATATTTCTTAAAATGATTTCATGGTTTTAACTTTTGTGAACCGCCCAGAGAGCTTCAGCTATAGGGTGGAATAAAAATGCAATAAATAAATAAATAAATAAACTTGTCCTCCCAAACTCCTTAATAATATTTAGCATTTCCAACCCTGTTCACTGCTACTATTTCTCCTCTCTGCTGCGTTTTCAGCACCATTCCCCCTTGTTAAGGCTTCTTTCTCTTTCCTACCGTAATCCCAACTGATCAAAGATCACAAAGTATCTTTGCAAAGAATTTTGTACAGGGAAATTTAAGGGTAAGCAGCCAAGACCTGCATCAATTCCAACCACAGGAAGTCTAAATAATATGAAATGGGTATGTCCTGAATTAGATAACAAATGTTATGTCTCTGAACCAGAAACTGGCAAGAAATGGTTCCCCAGATTTGAGATGGGAGAAAAGCCCAGTCCCATGTCTTTGGGATTTTTTTTTAATAAACTGAACCTTATGATGCAAAGATGCAGGAGTTTCTCCATACAGAGCTTTTGCCTCCTGGCAACCACACAGTCTTGACTCTCTGATTCTGTACCATGGATGTCGGAAGGTGCCTTTGATGCCGAGGGCAGGAAATCCCACATGAAAATAACAAGGCGGAACCAGATTGCTGGCATTTTTAGTTCTGCCAGACATCCGGATTTCAGCTGTTGCTCTTCTGTAAAGAACTGTGCATGCAGAGGAACAAATGGCTTCACATTGGAATGGATTTGGATGCAGCAAAAAACATTTCAAGGTTTATTTGTTATTTAAAAACACACACACATTAGCATCCTCCATTACAGGGTGACCATATGGAAAGGGCGACAGGGCTCCTGTATGTTGAACAGTTGCATGGAAGGGGAAATTTCAGCAGGTATCATTTGTATATATATGCAGAACCCGGTGAAATTCCCTCTTCATCACAACAGTTAAAGCTGCAGGAGCCCTGCCCTCTTTTGTATCTGGTCAGTAGGGCAGAATTCCTGCAGCTTTAACAGTTGTGATGAAGAGGGAATTCCACCAGGGGCTGCAGGCATACAAAGGACACCTGCTGAAATTCCATTTTATATGCAACTGTTAAAGATACAGGAGCCCTGTCCTCCTTTTCATAGGGTCATCCTACTCCATTATCTATGAAAGCTTAATAATCGTATTGCAAAATGAAATTGGGCCTAAGTAAACATAACTGCATTTGCAGAGCCCTTGAAACCACCGGTTGAAACTTATGGTTTTTTTGCGGTCCTTCAAGACCCTGGCTGTGGCCCCGCCATGGGTAAGATGACCATATGGAAAGGAGGACAGGGCTCCTGTATCTTTAAAAGTTGTATTCAAAGGGGAATTTCAGCAGGTGTCATTTGTATGCATGCAGCACCTGGTGAAATTCCCCCCTTCATCGCAACAGTTAAAGCTGCAGGAGCCCTGCCCTCTTTTGTATCTAGTCACCCTAGGCAAGTCTCCTGTAGCTTCAACTGTTGTGATGTAGGTGTAGATGAGCCCCTGATTTCATTCCCATAGTGCTAAATTATGGATTCACATTATGTCCAAACTGGACTGGAATTCTCTCCATGTGTGTGAGAGCTACTCGCCATTCAAAAGGAAAGCTTCAGGGAGCTACACTAACATGAGAAATGCATTCACTGAATGAAGAATGTGACTCTGTTCATCCACCATCAGCTTA
The DNA here is from genome assembly GCA_029215795.1 of Anniella stebbinsi. Classification (NCBI taxonomy): domain Eukaryota; kingdom Metazoa; phylum Chordata; class Lepidosauria; order Squamata; family Anniellidae; genus Anniella; species Anniella stebbinsi. The sequence goes on along the minus strand of JARDYH010000001.1, from coordinate 410,405,381 downwards.
TTTTCCCGTAGTGTGCCTGGACATTTTTATTATGGTGGTGGTGAGCTCAGAATTGGTTCCCAGTTCTGTCCATACCTTTTCCACACATATCTGCATGACTGATCCACAGAGGAAAACAGGTGGCTTGTGCTGCTCTTGGTCTTTTATTCCCTTTCAGTGGGCCCAGTGATACCGAAACCATCTATCTAAGCTTACGATGTTTATCTAACCTAGTTGAATTTATTCCAGCAATGCTATCTTCATTGGTAATGAGTTTGTTTGCCCAACTAATATTACCCTTTGGAAAAATGCTCTTGGTCTCCGACTTCTGCATTTCCCCTCCTTTGATATCAGACTGCCACATCTTCCCCATCCTTGACAAATCAAGGAGAAAACAACAAGAGAGCCATGTGTACCATAATGGTATCTAACGGGGATAAACACCAAGTTCTACACCTAGGAAAAAGAAGCCAAATGCCCAGTTACAAGATGGGGCATACTTGGCTCAGCAATACTACAAGCGAGAAGGATCTTGGAATTGTTCTAGATCACAAGCTGAATAGGAGCCCACAGTGTGATGTGGCTGCAAAAAAAGCAAATACTATTTTGGGCTGCATTAATAGAAGTATAACTTCCAAATCGAGTAAGGTAATGGTTCCCCTCTATTTGGCACTGGTTAGGTATCATCTTGAGTATTGTGTCCAGTTCTGGGCACCACACTTCAAGAAGGAGGCAGACAAGCAGGAGCGTGTTCAGAGGAGGGCAACAAGTATGATCAGGGGTCTGGAAACAAAGCCCTATAAGGAGAGACTGAGAGAACTGGGCATGTTTAGCCTGGAGAAGAGGGGAGACATGATAGCACTCTTCAAATACTTGAAAGGTTGTCACACAGAGGAGGTCCAGGATCTCTTCTCGATCAACCCAGAATGCAGGACACAGAATAATGGGCTCAAGTTACAGGAAACCAGATTCCGGCTGGACATCAGGAAAAAACTTCCTGACTGTTAGAGCTGTATGAGAATGGAACCAATGACCTAGGGAGGTTGTGGGCTCTCCCACACTAGAGGCATTCAAGAGCTAGCTGGACAGCCATCTGTCTGGTATGCTTTAAGGAGGATTCCTGATTGGAGCAGGGGGTTGGACTCGATGGCCTTAGAGGCCCCTTCCAACTCTACTATTCTTTGATATAGAAGTGAGTCAGGACGAACTTCAATGTAGAATTTGGAGACCCTAAATGAGGTAATGTTTTGCACATTCCTAAGCACAAGATGCAGTGATGGCTACTAATTTGGATGGCTTTAAAAGGGAATTAGACAAATTAATGGAGGATATGGCTATCAATGCTTACTCGTCGTGGTGGCTATATACCCTCAGTATCAGAGGTAGTGTGCCTCTCAGTGCCATTTGCTAGAGAACATGAGTGGGAGGCTGTTATTTCATTCATGTTCTGCTTTTGGGCTTCTCACAGGCATCTGGTTGTCCAGAAAAGGACTATGTAAGCTGTTTATATACTACTGGATGGAAGCTGAACGTAATGTTTTTAAAAACAAATTCACTTGGTGGGGTAGCAATGACTACTTTAAACTAGTGAAAACTGCCACTCTTCACAGACCTAGAATCCCAAGTTTGCCTTGTGTTTTACCACTGTGGGAATGCATTTGCCCATCAGTAAAACTCCACACCAAAACAAACTTGATGCAGTCATATGTACAATCATATTCAGACTTTGGTGGTGTGTGTATGGACAGGGTTTAATCAATGCAGATGTGCATACTGGTAACTGGGGGGAGCTATATTATTATTATTATTATTATTATTATTATTATTATTTACATGTATATACTGCCCCATAGCTGAAGCTCTCGGGACAATTTACAAAAATTAAAAGATTGAACATTAAAGGAACTGAAGGAACTGAAAGTTGTGGCAAACATCACATTCTGTAATTCAGCATTCCAGCTTAATTCTCATTATTATTATTATTATTATTATTATTATTATTATTTATTGCAGTTGTATACTGCCCTTTAGCCAAAGCTCTCTGGGCAGTTTACATAAGATTAAAACATTTAAAACAATATGCAAAAATTTAAACTGCAAAACATACAATATACAAATACATTAATATACAAATACATAATTAAGCTGGAATGCTGGAGGTATGGAATTTGGGACAGAGTGAACCAGAGATGCCCTAACAGAATGGAATAGGTGCTTTTTAGTGTGTGTGTGTATGTGTGTGAGAGAAAGTATTTGAGAAGGAGGGAATCTCTCCAAACCACTTGTAATTTTAGCACTCCACCCCAACTAAACTACACATATGTTCTGCAAGCAGACAGGCAGGCAAAGAGTAATGGAGACGCCCTAGTCCCAGATCAGAGTAGCAGCATAAGGGCTCCTCTAAACTAGCAATTTATTGAATGCTCATGATTGGCCACCCACAGACATTTGTGGGTCCATTACATGGCATTATCAATGACCAGGACAACTCCTGCACTATCTCATGGAAATCCCACTATTAAAAGAACCACTTATAATGTGGTAATATCCAGAAGAAAGCAGAACCTTCCACCACTAGATGGCGCTGTCTCAATGGAAGAGGGGAATTATTCAATTCCAATCATGTGGACGCCCTTCTTCACCCATGTAATGCAGCCCATAACAATCACACAAAAGAAGCAGGAAGCACAAAAACCCAGTAAGGTAACGCGGTTTCCACTTAATTTAGAGAGCTCTAAGTAAAAGAATGTGTTAATAAAAGGAAGGAAGTGAACCAAGCCAAGACATACAAAGGATGCCAAAAATGATCTCCAAATATGGCAAATAACTTATACATTGGGCTTGAAGCTAAAGCTACCTGCAGTATCTCCTAAGAAAAGTCCCCTGCTTCTACAAGAGTCTACCCCATATCTGGAGTACTTTGGCCAGATCTACATCGAGCAGGATATAACACTCTGAAAATGGTGGAGTGTGTCATGGGCCCCAACAGTTGTCAATACCATTATAAACTGCTACAGAGCAGTAGTGTAGTTCCTCATTCACTGTTATTTCCTTAGAATTGTAACTATATTGGATTGACTCTTTTCACCTCTTAATCTTATCACCTCTATGTATGGTAGCATTTAATTGGGCCAAACTACACTTTTGGTTAAAGGTGAATGGAATTGATGTGCTTTACTTTTCAAAATTAATTGCAGCCAATGTGTGTGTGAGGGGGTGGCATCAAGACCATGAGAAGTGGGTTAATCCTGTCTTGTTCTGCAACAATTTCAATGAAAATTGCCCTCCTGAAGCTGCAATTAGCTCCTAAGGGGAACTTACCTTGAAACCAAATGGGATGTTCCCTCCTGGGGCTAATATTTGAATGGTTTTTATGGTTTTAATTTTTGTAAACTACCCAGAGAGCTTCGGCTGTTGGGCGGCATAGAAATGCAGTAAATAAATAAAAATAAATAAATATCATTGTCCCCTGTGTGTGTGTGTGTGTGTGTGTGTGTGTGTGGCAGATCGACACCCTGTGTCAAATCATTACAATCCTATCATGGTAACACTATATACCTCTTGCACATTTCTATCTCATCAGACACACAATAGCATTTGTTGCAATATTTGGGATAATGTGGAGTAAAAAGCAGGAAATCACACTATGGCCTAATCCATACCAAGCAGGATATTGTGCTATGAAAGTGATATGAAAGCGTTATATAAAAGGCAGGAGCCACACCTCTGCTTTATAGTGGTATTGAAGTGCACTGACAACTGTTGGGGCCCATTGAAACATACCATGTACCACTTTCATACCGCTATAGCCTGCTTGGTGTGGCTTCTGCCTTTTATATACTGCTTTCATACCGCTTTCATATGCAATATCCTGTTTGGTGTAGATGAGGCCTATGGAAGCAGCATATGGAATGTGTAACATACCCCAACAGTTATCAATTCACTTCAATGTCACTACAAAATGGTAGTGTAGATCTAAACTCTGTGTGTATGAACATTCATCAAGAATGTGGCAGGGGAGAGAAGAATTAAGCCATCTTCCTTGTGATCCATAGTCCTGATTCCGGAGCACCCAAACCCAGTGACAGAAATTTAAATATTAGAAATGAAAGTTATTAATTGCAATTAACTTACTGCGTAGTGTGGCCCAGACACCCTTGGTTGTAATTTTCACCATTACCAAGAAGAGCCCCCTTAACCAATTCCTCCAGATGTGGGCATCTGCCCCAGGGCAATTCACTTCATCAGCCTAGTCAGTTTCACAGGATGCCAGGGAAAGGCGAAACTGACCAGGTTGTGTGGTTAACCTGGTCAGTTTCACTGGAATATTTTTTTCCCCTTGAAAAGGCCACATAAAGACACCAGCATCAATGCACTGGCAATATTTTACTGTGCAAATACAGCTGAGAGCTTGGAGAATTAGAAAGGGCTTTCCATAACCTTCTGAGATTCACCAGAGTCCGGAGCGGGAAGAGGTCAAGGAAATTAGCAATGTGACCGGCAGGCAGGTCACCTGGAAAGTGTGTATGTGGACAAGGATATCATGATGGGAGTCACAGGGCATTATGACTATATAGGTCAGCAAGTAAAAGAAGTGGCCACGTTCCCTTCCCCCCATCACCATTTGTGTGGATGTTTTCTGGCTTTTGTACAGTTTCCTTCCCCCCCCCCCCCCCCCCCGTTCTGAAAGGTTGAAATGCCTTTGCTAAGGCTCAGTGACTGGCAGTACGGCCTTTTAAGCTACAATGTGCTGGTATTTTTGGAATTTGTTATTTTTGGCCCTGTCTTAGGCAATGCGCAGCAGGGCCTAAATACCAGTTCTTAATGTACAGAAGAAGGAGTCTGTATGGGAGCGCATGTGCTCAGAGGAGGAGCAAACTCAATATGAATGCAAAGCCTTGTTAAAAGCTTCACAGGGGCCTTGGCAGGAGGGAGCATGCTGTCGAAAAGGCACTGGCCTCCATCAGCTGGTGCAAAGTGGAAGAAGGATCTGGTGTAGTACTAAGAGATGTACAGATTGCTGACACACACACATGCACACACACATGTGAGCACTTGAGAAATTTCACTTATGTGACATTATTTTGAGTCAGCTTAGAATTCTTGCAGATCTTTCATTAGAGCTACAACCCTATTATCTTCTTCATCATCATCATCATCATCATCATCATCATCATTTTGGTCTCCAGCATCACTGAAGTTTACATTTAAAAGACAACTCTAATCAAGTTCTTGCCTTGCATTCCACATGGAGCTTCATGTTGTCAAGAAATGGAGGATCTTTTGTCAGCAAGTCTAACAACACCCACAAGCTATGTACCTCAATCCCAAACCTATACACACACACTCACACACACACACACACACACACACAGCCAATTTCCCCTTTCTCTTCTCTATGAGAATCAATCTGCTTTTTGCTGACATAAGAGTCCTGTGCACATAGTTCCAAATGTCACAAAATTAGACAACAAACAAACATGTGAATAAATTCAAACCCAAAAGGCACCTAATCACGCAACATCACATGTATTTTATTGACCCTGTTCAGACAACATGCTAAGCCATGGTGGTGAAGCATTTTGAGCTAAACATTATGGCTTAGCGTGTCATGTGACCCATTCCTAACCATGCTGGCTACATAACCCTGGTTTAAACACGCTCACTAACCATTTATTGCCAAAGGGTTAGCAGCCTAACCATGGCTTAGTGTGTTGTCTGAATGGGCCCTTTGCAAAATCCACGTTGGCAGTAGAGCCTGGACTTTGTGATAACAGCAAATTTGTAATGAACACTCCCCCTTCACACACACCCCACACGCAAACACACAAATCTCCCTGGCCCTCCCTGTGTGAACTGAAGCAGCTCCAGAATCAGGCACTGCTGACACACTGTCACAAACCATTCGGGACACAGAAGGATGATTACAGGCGAAAAATCCTCCCTGTTTATGTACACAGCCTGCAAGAGACTCCATGCCTGGTTATCCATTTTGACAAGGTTCCCTGCCTGCCTGGGTAACAGCCACAAAGCTCTCACGATTAGGGATTCTAATTGCATTGGAGCTTGTTTCCAGGTGTGCGAACCTGCCGTTGCTTCCAAAACACAATCGAACACCAGATATTTGCTGCATGGAATCAACAGACCTAAGCTGAGACCATCTGTCCATGAGGAAGAGTGTGTATACAGACAGGGAGACACAAGGCAAGCCGCTGGGTGTCCTAGCAAGGTTTAAAGCTTTACCTTTCTGAAGCTTGGACGCATTTTCCTCCAGCCAGCTGAAAAGACTAGCAAAGTCGCAGTCACACAGCCACGGGTTCCCCTCCAAGCGGATGGTCCGGAGGTTGGGCAGCGTTTCCAGGGCAGCCACGTTCAGCGTCTGCAAGTTGTTGTCATTCAGTTCCAGCACTTGGAGCTGCTCCAAGCTCTCGAAGGCACCCTCGTCCACCTCGGCCAAGTTATTGTTCCCCAGGCTCAGCTTGATCAACTTCCCTGCCGACTTGAAGATGCCGGCCTCCAGCTGCGTCAAGTTGTTGTAGCTCAGGTCCAGATACACCAGCTTGCTGGAGCTGCTGAATGTGCCATCCTCCAGGGTGGCGATGGAGTTGTTCCTGAAGTCCAAGTAGACCAGATCACTGTAGAAGATGAAGAAATCGGAGGGGATCTCCTGGATGTTGTTGTCAGCGATGAGAAGCTTCCGTACATCCAATGGGAATGGGCTGGGGACGAGGGGAAGCCCGTGATCCCGGCAGTCAATGGTGTGGTAGTCCATGCAGCTACAGACAGCAGGGCAGAGGTGCCCTAAGGGCAAGAAGACCAAGCAGAGGAAGAAGAAAGGGGGTCGATGGCAGAGTGGGAAACATGGCAACATCGTCAGCCTTCAGCAAACCAAGAGAAGAGCTGCTGTAGCTAGGAGAAAGGCATTTTGTTCAGTGACAGTACCTGGTACTTCTTTGCGATCGAGCGTGTGCGTGCTTGGAAGTGTGTTCTTTTATCCAAGAGATCACATATCGTAGATCAGATAGCTGCAGACTAAAGAGGAGGCGGGGAAAAGAGAGTGACTAGCAAGGCAAAGAGAAGGGGGAGGGAGGGAGATAAATGAGAGGATTTATGCAGGGGGTGGATGAGAGTACCGCGGAATGGAGCAGAGCGCGAGGTGGCTGGCAAATAGATGAGCTCTTAAAGGTTCAGCTTTAAAGGAAATGAGAGTTTGCTGCCAGAAAGGGCCCTGTCAGCAACAGGGTTTCACCCCACCATATGGGAGTGGATAATGGAATGGAGGCTGATTACATGGTCATTTAATTTATGTTGCACATGTGTTGGCTAATGCTTCAAGCGCACAGGCAAAGTAAGGCAGAGAACAGGATTGGGGCAGCCCCCCCTTTCTCTCTCTTATTCTCAGTTTCATATATAGTAGGCTATGGGGGGAGTTTAGTTAGGGGCCCACCATTCACGTCTTTGTAAATGCTGAGCTAGACTACTGCAACAGTCATAGTATGAGGCTGTCCTTGAAGACAGTTTACTCCCAGCAAAGGTGGATCACAGGGAGCCCGTTAGACGTTGGCCTAATCTACACCAAGCAGCATATTGCACTATGAAAGTGGTATGAAAGCGGTATTTAAAAGGCAGGAGCCATACTACTGCTTTATAGTGGTATTGAGGTGCACTGATAATTGTGATACCATATATCACTTTCTTACCGCTATATCCTGCTTGGTGTGGCTCCTGCCTTTTACATACCTCTCTCATACTGCTTTCATATGCAATATCCTGCTTGGTGTAGATTAGGCCATTTGTCAGGACATGGAGCTTAAATTGCCTCTTGTTTCCTCTCAGACAATCTTCTGAATCAGTTAAAGGTGCAGGCACTATACTAGAGTGACCAGATACAAAAGAAGGCAGGGGCCCTGCAGCTTTAACAGTTGTGATGAAGAGGGAATTTCACCAGGAACTAATTGCATACAAATGACACTGGCTGAAATTCCCTTTTCTCTACAACTGTTAAAGTTACATAAGCCCTGACCTGTATTTTATCTGGTCACCTTAGTGTTTTACCAATGAGCAAGGGAACATGTGTGCATCTGTAGAACACCATGCAAAGGACAGACACATTGGTAACACGTAGGGGGTGGGTTATGCGAATGAAGATCCAGTCCTATGCATGTTTAGACAGAAAAACTCTCTGCATTCCCTGCAAATCCCAGCATCCCCCAGCCAGCAGTCCCCAAGGCCTGTATTCCTTCTCCATGTTGTCCTTACTTGCCTTCACTTGCCTTCTTTAAGTATGCAAGCAGGAACTACAGAGAGAAGGCAGAGTACCTGCCTTCGTTTCTCCCTCTGTTGTACAGATGAGCTCCAAGAGAAGAGGGCAATTGAATGGGATGTGAGAACAGAAAGAGGAGAGGACCCACTGTGTGCATTTTGCCTAAGGCCCGCTGAGAAACCTAGACCCAGCACTGAGCACTATAAAGGCAAAATTAACCTCGTGTTCAGTCATCCATGGGCCAAAAGGTATCTGTAAGTCCAATTCTAGTTTCCCACCTTGCAAAGGTGTTGGATACGGCATGTAATTAGTTTCCTGTTTGCTATGACATACAGTGGCATGTAACTTCAGATGCTGGCTAAGTGCAGAGCTAAAGTTTCAAAGGGAATTAAGGTAATGGATAGTCCCTGGGGACATGGCCTGGTTGTCTAATCGTGGAGCAAAATCCAAGAAAAGCTCTTATCAGATCCATTTATTATAGTATTTTTGCTAGAAACATGGGCAGCTCATTTATAGCAGGGGTTGTGGGACTTTTTTTTTCTTTTGAGGGTGCCACATTCCCTCAGGAGTATGGTGGCACATGACGGTACTGTCAGGGGACACATTCCCTCAAGAGTAAGGGAGCCACATGCCAGTACTATTAGGAGACACATTCCCTCAAGAGTAAGGGAGCCACATGCCAGTACTATTAGGAGACACATTCCCTCAAGAGTAAGGGAGCCACATGCCAGTACTATTAGGAGACACATTCCCTCAAGAGTAAGGGAGCCACATGCCAGTACTATCAGGGGACACATTCCCTCAAGAGTAAGGGAGCCACATGGCAGTACGGTCAGGGAACACATTCCCTTGGGGGTAAGAGAGTCACACACCAATGCTGTCAGTGGCCACATGCCAGCAGCAGGTGAAGCCAAAGCCTGCAGTGGGTATGTCCAGCACCAAAACTGTGCAGGGCCCCCTCCTCCTCCCATCTTTCTGCCTGCCTCTCCCACCCTTTCCTCCTCCCTCCTCCTCCTCACCCAAAGGAATGCTAGCAAAGGGACAGGTTGCTTTTTCCAGACATTTGAACGGATCAGTTGAAATTAGCTTGGGGGCTGCATGAAACTAGGACAAGGACTACAAATGGCTCTAAGGCCATAGGCTGCCCACTCCTGGTTTAAAGGAAGTGCCTTGCTAAACAGGCACTAACACTAATCCTTGTAAGCAGGCATTTATCTGGATGTAGCAGAGGAAGAGATGGCTCCCTGCAGACCACTCTGTCTGTTCAGCTGAGGCACCAGCTGCTATTTGGCTCCTCCCCTCCCTGAACTGCCCCATCCCAGATCATCATGAGAAGAACAATTATGGAACCTCAAGAATTGGTGCCGACATCTGGTCATTTTCCTCCCCCCATCCTTCCCCCTTTCATGCTGTATCCATAAGACCAGCCTGCTGCCCTCATCTTTTACTTCCTCACCCATCAGTCCCAGCCAGCATGGTCAATTGCAAGGAATGCTGGGAGATGTAGTCCCAAACATCTTGGGGGCGGCCTAAACATGGCTTAGCGAGTTGTCTGAACCGGTACACTAAGTTAGGGTGACCAGATAAACTCCAGGTCAGGGCTCATGTAACTTTAACAGTTGTAGAGAAAAGGGAATTTCAGCCAGTGTCATTTGTATGCCATTAGTTCCTGGTGAAATTCCCTCTTCATCACAACAGTTAAAGGTGCAGGCACTATACCAGAGTGACCATATACAAAAGAAGGCAGGGCCCCTGCAACTTTAACAGTTGTGATGAAGAGGGAATTTCATCAGGAATTAATTGCATACAAATGACACTGGCTGAAATTCCCTTTGCTCTACAACTGTTAAAGTTACATGAGCCCTGACCTGGATTTTATCTGGTCACCCTAACTAAGTCATGGTTCACACGACACTGTAACCAACAATGTTTAGCTCAAAAGTGTGAAAATGCACATTTTGGAGAGAGTGTGCACTTTAAAATGAACATTTTGCTTAAATGCGTTTTTTGAACATGATGGAAAGTTTGGGAACATGCAAGCTTTTTTAAAAAAAAAGTTTTTCAAAAGAAATGGGGCAAGAGCTCTTATTTGCAAACTGAAATGAAATTCTTATACATCCTTATTCCATACGTTTTGGGCAAAAACAAACAAACAAACTGCAGAACCTTCCTGTGTTTCTTTCCTATGGTAAATGGCAGGTTGGTACAGTCATCTGGGTTACCAGCACATTACAATTCTTAATGCATCAGGCCCAGTTCAGAAAAAGAGAGAGGCTCAGTTCAGACGACATATTAAGCAACGGAGGGGTAAATAACATACTGACCGTCCATTAGGCAGGAGGAGCTCCACAGAGGACATGCTACAGCCAGCGCTGCTCGGAACCGGCAAGCGCCCCGGCTGCTACAAACTTGCAGCTGCCATTTTGGTTGCAGCCTCTCCTCCCTGTGTCCTCCAGTTGTATCCCAGCAGGCACCGTGAGTTCTGCCGGCTGCATAGAGCGGCCGGGGGGGGGGGGAGGGGGTTTGGCTGCTCTAGGCAGCAGAACTCTATTCCGAAACAGAATAGTCCACGGAGGGGGGGGGGGGCTAAATTCAGATGACACTTTAAACAATGGGGCTTCGGGCTAAACAACATGCAAGCCCGTTGTTTCGCTCCATTGTTTAAAGTGCATAATTAACGTACTGTCAGTTGTGTGTGCGTTGTGTGTTGCCCTCCAGACGACACAATAAGCAACACAACTGACGATTGTTCCCCCCCATCTCCATTGCTTAATATGTCGTCCAAACTGAGCCAGAGTCTATGATGAGGTAACAAGAACCTCCAACATCCGGGAAGCAATTGAGATTAGCGCTGAGCTGAAATTTCTCTGAAGAGGTTTTTTTTGGGGGGGGGGGGGAAGAAAATTTCTGAGATGTGTCCTTTTCTCACCAACGCCGCTGCTGCCACTTGCCACAATAAAATAAAAATAAACCTTAGGAAGAAAGGTGCTCTGCTGCTGGCACGGCTGATGGGATGCCCCATCCCTGAGAAATTTTCAGAAAACTTTTGTTGCTCACTGGAGAATATCTACTGAGAATGGTTCCCCCCATTTTCTCCACTCTCAAATAGCGGTAAGGATTTCAAGAGGCTGTTTACACACAACTCTGATTCAGGATAATTTCAGAAGCATCCCTGCATTTGCTCTGTGGCAAAGTGGCTTCATATCTAATGTCCACAGAGGATCCAAAGTGGCTATGGTAAAGTACTGAGTACCCTTTATCCACCCTCCCTCACCTATTCTCCATCCATCACAAATGCTATAATTTCTCCCAAAACCAAGATCCTGATGTGAGTATGAAGAACCCCCCCAATGAACGCAATACTATATTTCCATTTTACTTCTAATGCTACAGGAACATGCCAAGAAAAGTTTGGTTGGTTGGTTGGTTGGTTTTAATCCATCGAAAATGGCTTTCACTTATTTCCTGTTGCACAAAGTGATGCCGTTTTAGAAAGGGCAGTCACATGAGATTATTGCTCATGGATATAAAAAGCAACCACTACAAAGGCTCTTAAGATAGACTGCTCCTTTTTTTATTTTTATTTTTTTGTTGTTTTGTCTTTTGCAACGCAGCCCAACAGCAGACTTTTGAACTTCTCTCGGAATCTTGTTGTCCGATTAGGAAGGCTTGAGGATTTTTTTCAGTTTTCGTTTTTAAGCAACACCAACCTTCTCTAACCCACATGTAGCCATTCTTCTAAGCCTCCGCAATTTCCTTTCAATAAGTTTTCGCTTAGGGCTGGGCCCAAATTCTTCATTTCTAATAAATGTCAGAAATGTTTTCTGTTGCAATTCTCCTCCTGTTGGGGAAATTTCAGCCCTCCTCTGGACAATGTTCAGTAAAAAGGCCTTCCCAGTTTCATCATCTGCGAGTTGAGTAGAAAATAATAATAATACTCTCAGCTGCTTGGGGGGGGGGGGGGGAGCTCACCACCACTGAAGCTGAAACTCACCTGGGATCTGAATTAATCCATCTCTGAAAACTATTAAGATGTTTTGGGACAGAGAAACATTTTAAGACTGGCCTAATCTTTTTTTTCTCCCACGGCACGTGCTCATTAGTGGTGTGAAATCATATTCATAACAATTGCAGGTTTCTGAAGAAGCTGCGGTGAAACAGGAGTAAATTGGGATTCCTGTGACTGTATCTCACGGTTTTCAGGTTTCAATTCAGCATTTCATTGCTACAATATATACTACTGTTGTAAAATGTCTTAAATATTTATTTATTATTCATTTATATCCTGCCTTTTTTTCCTCCAAGGAACCTAAGGCAGAGTACATAATCCTCCTCCTCTCCATTTTATCCTCACAACAACAACCCTGGGAGGTAGGTTGGGGTGAGAGTCTGTGACTGACCCAAAGTCACCCAGTGGGTTTCTATGGCTGAGTGGAGACTAGAACCTGGATCTCCCAACTCCCAGGCCAACACTTCAGCCACTACACCACACTGGCTCTCAAATCTGTTTATAAATATTACTGCAACTAGTACCTTGTACTTACCTTGCTGTTTTCCAGATTCAATCCAGCATTTCATTGTTACAAATATATGCAACTGGTATTAAATGTCTCAGTTCTATTGCAACTAGTAATTTTCACTCCTGTTTTGTTGTCTTTTGTTTTTTACATTATATGATATTGTTAGTCTGTGGTCATTTATACTTTGTATAGTTATGTGTTTTTTAGCATCTGATTCTGTTGCTTCCCATTTCACCATCTGTGAGTAAAGTGGAAAATTTCTGGCACAGCTGTGCATTGAGTTGTAATATTCATAGTGTTTCATTATTGTTGAAGGAGGCAATGGGCTCATCCTAGCGATGGAAGAGAATTCTGTTTGGTCAGTGTTTTTTAAGCAAACTGACTTAATTTGCACTTACCAGACTGATATGTGGCCTGGAAGACAGTTGTCCTACAGATTGTTCCCTTTTGGATGCAGTTCTTGGCTCAAAGTGTGCATACAAAACTTTGCATATTTTGGGCCATTGCATGTAGAATATGTGCATATTAGGGAAAGTTACACATAAAATGCATATAAGGGCTCGTTTACACCTGGAGGTCTTCCGGGAGTGGGGAGGGATGATCGTGGAGTTTTCAGCTACAGCAATCATCTCTTGCGGGGCACATGGCAGCACGTTGTCCCAAAAGCAGAGGAGGGTCATCCCGGGATAATGTGTTTTTTTTTTTTTTTACAGGACAAGAAGATTGTGCAACAGCACGGGTGCAATCCTGCGCAAAGGTAGGACTTAAAAATAAATCAGTGCTGGAAGATGCTGAGAGCCATCCCAAATATGGCAAAAATTCTCTCCCCGTTAACCCCGATATCCACGGACTCCCCCCCCACACACACTTCCTTGCCTGTTTCCTGAGCCCCGCTACTTGCGGGGAAGAGGAAGAGCCACACTGCCCGTGGAGCTCGGGATAGTCCTGAGACTAGTGAAAAAACTTGGGGGGTGGGGGGTGGGGGGGTAAACAGCCCCAGCTATTCCGGGAAAACGGGGTGCTCGTCCCCCATTCATCCCAGGATCAGCTGTACGTCATTTGGACACACAGGGACGACCTCGAGACGCTCCCGGGACAAATGTCTTGTGTAGATTAGACCTAAGATTGGAAATTGCATGCAATGATAACAGCAAATTTAGGTGTGAGCGTGTGCTTTAAAGATTGCAGACTTATGGAGCCGACTTAAAATTGGATGGTGAACACTTATGACTGAACATATGCTGTTTAAGCTGGGTGGGGTTCTGTTAAACGTTTTATATTATGCTTTATCATGCATTTTAGGGTCTCAATTTTTGTGAACCCGGAGAGCTTTGGCTATTGAGTAGTATGAATACATGAATAAAAAATGAATGAATGCCTCATCTATATCACACCCACTGCAAAAAAAAAAGGGGGGGAACCCTCAAAGCATTTCAAACAGTCCACTCTCAAGTAGAAAGAGGCCCTCCTATCACCAGGTCCTCATGTCCTGAGCCGAGAAAGGACACACTCATCTCCTGGCTGCCTCTTGGCAGAAGAGCAACAGAGGAGGTATGATGGAAAGAGGCTCTTCCTGGGCAGAACCCACTGAGTCGTCCTAGAGACAGCACAAACACACATGCCAAAATTAGCAGCAGCTCCCTCACGACGGTTCCTTGGACTGGCTGTGTGCCAAGGCAGGTGGGAATGGTCAAGTCCCAGTAGCAAACACACAGAGTCTCTCTCTGGCTAGCTAAAAGAGCCGCACCATTCAGACCGGTTGTCTACTGTGAAAAGGGGATTCAAATGATAAAGAGCAATAGATCTGACACCCATCATCATAATCATCATTTCATTTCTTTACCGCCCAATAGCTGAAACTCTCTGGGAGGTTTATTTTGTTCCACTCAGGCTTGGAGTCCCAAACACTCCAGGCACGTCATCAGATGAGTGTTTTATCGCACGCTCGTTACTGGGCACTCACGGTTTCTCGTGGGCCCTTTTGATGACACCATCTGCCTCCCACACAGCTCCCACCCCTTCTACTTGTTTTCCCATCTCAAAAAAAGAACCCGGAAAATCTGACTGTTCCGGCTTAGCGTAATGTCCCGCCATTTCCTTCTGTGTGCAGGAGAAGTGGCGGAAATGCCCGCAGAATGGGTCATGTGGTCATTGTTTACCTCCTCTTTCTTAACCGTGTAAAGTAAGAGGAAGTATCATGGGACAGAAGCAAGAGGGAAAGCGACAGTAAGGAAACACGATTTTCCCTCCAACTGATGAACCTCTTGGTGTCAGTAGAATACATTAGAACAAAGGGGTTGTCATACACCTCCTTCCTGAAAAATGGATGTGAGGCTCATTAGAACTAGGAATGTAGGTTTGTGCTGTGAATGTACCAAATGTCCTCCCAACAGAGTCCAGTGGAGTTATTGTACTGCATGCAAGCAAAGAAACAAATGGGAAAGCAAGTTCAAAGTTAAGGCCTCTGTCAAAAGTAGGTATGGATGGATTTGTGGGGGGGACGAGTGAGAATTTTGTTTCACTTGCGCAAGTGCAGTAGTGCAAGTCCAAATTTGCGCAAATTCCCTCAAAGTAAAACAAAAAACAAAAAACAAAAAAACAGCCCTCAAGTCCACTGAATCTGCACAATGCCAACCCCCCCCCCCCCAAAAAAAAACCCCAACAGCAACTGGTCGCGGTAGAATCTGCAGGTCGAATTCATAGAAAGCTGGTCCACCAGTCGGATTCATTTGACTCGGTTGCAGACTTCTCTGATGCCCCTAGTAAGTAGTGATGGCAATCTACATTTCTTGCCATTTCTGGTGTCTGACTTGCAGCTGTTTTAACATGTCAAGTGTCATGGGGGAACGGAGGACAGAGACCTTCTGCATCTCACTTCCTGTCACCCTTGGAGGACCAAGCCAGGGAAGCAGGAGGACCAATGGGATAGGGTTTGGAGGGAGGGAGGGAGGTGGGCGGATAGGTGGGTAGGAGAAAGGACACTTATATGAGGAACTGGGGAAGACATGAGAGCTTGCCATGCTCCTGATGACATCAGCAACCAGTTGCTGGGCATCATGGATGGGAGGGAGCTGTTGCTCCCATGTCCTGCTTGTGGGTTCCTGGTCGACAGCTGGTTGGCCACTGTGTGAACGGAGTGCTGGGCTAGATGGACCCTTGGCCTGCACCAGCATGGCTCTTCTGATGTTCTTATGAGGTTACCACAGGGGTGCTTTATGGTGGAATTGTGGGAAAGCTAAACTATTTTCAGCGAAGTCCTAGAGGATCTGGCGCTTGGGAGATCAGGGCTGGCTCAAGATATTTTTCTGCCTGAGACAAAGGACAAGATGGCACCCCTCTCCCATTCCATGTAGAAAATCTGACTGGATTGGCAGTTTAATCCTTCTTCAACCCTGGCAATGGGACAACATCCTCTGCCACACCTAAAGGCAGCAGGGAACTGTAGGGGAGTGCAGAGCAGGTGCTGTGGCCCACAGCTCTCTCCTCCAGGACCGTGCTACTGCCTCCCAACATCTGCCACTGGAAGCAACTCCCTGACTTTGCCTAATGGCAGGACTGGCCCTGGAGGGGAGATACTAGGCAGCTCTCGTAAGAGGCCTACATGGGTCTGGGAAGGTGGGCTGCCAAGGAGTATAATAAAGGTGGAAAGTATGTAGACAAAGCTAGAATGTACCTGTTTAGCAAGCAAAGAGCCAGGCTGACCTGGAAATATTATGGCCTGGCCAGGCCATGGGGGAGGGTGGGGAGAGACCAGTGGCTGCCTGGAGTGATGTTGCAACCAGGAATATAATGCAGCTCTTTTCTCTGAAGTCTTGTATTCTCTGCCCCAAAAGGGCAGCAGAACACAATGCTCTGGACCATTCAGTACCTTTGTATCTCGTCACTCTAGTATAACATTGTCATCCTCTTTCCCCTCTCCGCTTCCCCCCAAACAGACCCTGAACCTGCTCTGTAAGACCTCAGTTGTAGAAAAATATGAAAAATAAGAATTTAGTTGTAGAGCAATATATAAAATTTTAAAAAAAGAAACAGCCAAAAATGCACACTTCCCCCATAGGCTAAAGCATGAAAATGTGCATGGGGTTTTTGCCTTTTGCCTTTGGTTTTTTTGCATTTTCGTGAGTGCAAATTCGCACTTGAGTAAAATGCACAAACCTCCGAGATGCAATTTGCCCAAGTGAAAATTGCTGAAAATTTGTGAAAGTGATTAAAATCCAATTCTCCCAATGTGCTGGCAGCAGAAGAAAGGCACCTGACATTCCACAAAAGGCAGGCAGAACAGATTTTCCAAAATCCATACATCCCTACTTCTGATACAGTTACTTCCTGAGTGTAAATTTTGGAATGTGCTGGTATTGGCTGCTTTTCTTTTTTTATGAGTTCATTTGATTTTAATCCTGTTTATAGTTAATTACATTTCTGAATGTGCAGATGTGGGTAGAGGGGGAAGTAAATGGCAGATACATCAGGAAAAGAGGGGAATTGTGGATCGTTTGTGTATAAAAATAATAAAAAAAAGAAAATAGATTCTAACAGAAAACATAAGTACTTTGGGGTGCAATTCTAGATATATTTAGACAGAAAAAGTCCTACAACTCCCAGCATTCCCCTGCCAGCCACACTAGCTGGGAATGCTGGGAGCTGTAGGATTGCAGTCTAAGTAGGGTGACCAGATAAAATCCAGGTCAGGGCTCATGTAACTTTAACAGTTGTAGAGAAAAAGGAATTTCAGCCAGTGTCATTTGTATGCAATTAGTTCCTGGTGAAATTCCCTCTTCATCACAACAGTTAAAGTTGCAGGGGCCCTGCCTACTTTTGTATATGGTCACTCTAGTATAGTGCATGCACCTTTAACTATTGTGATGAAGAGGGAATTTCACCAGGAACTAATTGCATACAAATGACTCTGGCTGAAAGTCCCTTTTCTCTACAACTGTTAAAGTTACATGAGCCCTGACCTGGATTTTATCTGGTCAGCCTAAGTCTAAGGGCACAATATTATGCATGTTTAGATGGAAATAAAATAAGATGAGACTTACATCTCCCAGCATTCTCCAGCATTTCATGGCTGGCTGGGGAATGCTGGGAGTTACAGGACTTTTTCTGTCTAAACAGGCATACGTATTGAATCTCGCCTCCACAATAGTTAGCACTGGTGGCTAGATTAGAATGCAATTAGTCATGATGCTGGAAATCCAGGATTTAGAGTTCTTGTGGGTTTTATTTTAACAATTCACTGCTTGGAAGATCAAGGAACTGCCAGCTTTGGAGAGAGAGTGGCTCAATTCGGATGACACAATAGTCAAAGGTGGGTTGACTAACCCTAACCCTAGGGGGCACTCCCCACACAACATGGTAATAAATAATCAACTGTGGTGTGGATTAGGATCAGCGCTGAGTTGACTATGGCAGCATTCGGATGACACAATAGTCAAAACAACTGACGATTGTTTCCCCCACACCAGTTGTTTATTGTGTCGTCCGAATTGAGCCAGTGTTTAACACACACCCCAATCCCAGTCTAAATCACAACCCAAAGTTGCTGCTGACTGCACCGAGAAAGAAAGGAATTCCGGGACTAATCAAATTCATGGAGTCAATCAGAGGCTATTGACCATAACATCCAAACAGAACCTTCAGCTCAGTAAAAATGTACCTTGGTGAACCATTTGCTGGGGACAAACAGCTGGGAAGGCTTCTTGCTTTCTTAATAAGCTTTCAGGCTTCTCATGGACATCTAGTTGTGTCCTGGAGGAAAACAGGATCCGGCACCTGCCTGTGTCCTCCTTATGTTCTTATCCAGTCAGTGACATGTGCTGAATTGATGCAGCCGGCTGTTTCTTTGTGGAAATCCAGTGCCGGGTTTTGCTCCTCCTCTACCCGCTCCCCACCCTTGAAGGAAGCATTTGTATTAGCGAGATCCATCCCAGCCAATGCATTAATTTACTTACATCTCTCTAGGTCTGCTTGACATTGATACACTGCTCCGGACCCAACATGCTACGCTCATCGATCGGGCAGGTTCACACCACGAAGGCAACCGCACTGCTCCCCTCTCAGAACGGGTTTCCCAGCTAACAAAAACATAGGCTCGTTCCCTGCACGTTCCCCCAGGACAAAAAAGCAGCATGCTTCTGACTTGATGTTTTTCGACGTTTCACTTGCCTTGTTAATAAGATGGGTGAAGTGTCAGTTCAGATTAAATCAGTGTATGCAGCAATCTCCCTACAGCCAATCCTGGGAGGGTTGCACAGCACTGGATTTAAAACAAACAAAACAAATTAAAAAAAAACCCACAGTATTTGTACCCAATTCTAACAGCAGACAATTACAGTATTCCAGAGGCAGTAAATAAATTGCAATAAGTACTGCTCTAAAAACAACAACAACAACAACAACTCTCTGATGACACATGAGTATTCTGTAGGGATATTGCTCTGTGTTTGGCTCAAAATCCCCTCAAATATTTTGCTTAGGAGAGAGAAAAGTAATTAAGGTGTCCTGGAGTGATGGGAGGAGCAGCAGAGATGTACAGATTTTGTAAAATCCATTTCGCATTTAGTGGATTGTAAGATGCCTTTTGGTTCCTTCATCCCGTCATTGACAGAATCAGATTTCCCCCCCACCCAATCCCAAATTCTGCTAAATTTGCATTTTCACAAATTGGCAGTTGCAAAGAATGTGTGAATCCCTTCCCACAAAATGCACATGCTTCAGCCTGGCTGACCTATTGGTGATGCTAACGGTGTCCCCCTTTCCAGTCAGCTACCCTTGTTTGGACACCCCCTCCCCACACCCCCATTGCAGCAGGGAAAGAGCAAATCAACAGCTCCCCAGTGGGTGTGTTTAGCATTTCAGCATTTAGTTTAGCATTTCAACCCAAGTTATTATTATTATTATTATTATTATTGAGTTTTTGTTTTTGTTTTCTGTGCTTTCCAGTTATCTGAAGAGGGATTTAGGCTGAAATTCTAGGCATATTTATCCTAAATAAACATGCATAGGATTGTGCTGTAAGGGTGCAGTCCTATACACATGCATCTAGATGTGCAACCTAAATGAACATTAACATAGTTTAAGGCAATTGTGGGTTTTTTTCTAGTATGAAATTATTGATTTTATTATCTTACATTTATTTATATCCCACCTTTTTCCCTCCAAGAATTGCAAGGTGGTGTGCATAATCCTCCTTTTCTCCATTTATTTTACTCACAACAACAACTCTATGAGGTAGGATGGGCTGAGAGTCTGTGACGGGTCCAAGGCACCCAGTGAACTGCCATAGCTGGGTCGGGACTAGAACCCAGATCTCCTAACTCCCAGTTCAAAACTCTATCCACTACACCACACTGGGGCCCCCTCTACAAGGATGCGCTTTTGCGCCCGGTTGTGCGATTATGCGCATTATCGCAGACGCGCATTTACTCCAAATCCCTCTGCACGGGAGGCTGCGAGAGGCGGCGAAACGCATTAATAGATGTCCAAAAAGCGCTTTACAAGAAGTTAATGCGCATAATCGCTTGTTCACATGGGGAAAATGCGCTTTAACGGCCGGAGCAAAATAAAACTCGCGATTTAACGCGCATTCGAAAATGCGCATTATCGGGGAGATAACGTGCCTCTACGCCCGATTTGCGCTCCGTTCTTGTAGAGGTAAAATTTTTAATGAACCTTCAAAGCGCATTAAACCTCTCTTGTAGAGGCACCCTGGTTCTTTTATGTTTTGTCTTTCCTCCAGGAGCAAAATATCTCCCCATTTTTATCCTCACAACAATCCTCTGAGGTAGGTTAGGCTGAGAAGAGGTGACTGGCCCCAGGTCATCCTGTGAGAAATGGGAGTCATTTGCTGGTCCTCCTCAGGGAGCAAAATGGTGTGTGTGTTTCTGTGTGCATTTGTGTGAGTCAGTCCTGTTTGTCTTTCGTGTCCGAATGAGATAGTGAGGCAACATCTCTTTCTGAGTGTGTGTGTGTGTGTAAGAGAGGGAGAAGGAGAGAGCGTACTTCAGTTTGTGTTTATCTATTGTGTCTGCGTCCAGTATGCTGTAAAAGGGGTCACATGTAATTCAGTTATCTTCTTCCATAGAAGAGATACTAGCCTTAGATGTTGAACGTAGTGTACAGGTAGGCTCATGTCAGGAGAAGCATTCCATCAGTTATTGTGGTCCCAAGCCGTGCACCTTGAATCAGGCTCGGAAGCATACAGGCAGCCAATGCAAGCTTCGCAGCAGTGAAGCTGCAATTTTGAGTGGCAAAGTAGCAAAAGTGACACCTTATAGACACCCCCTGAAAGACAGCTGTAGACAGAAGGGCATAAAAGAGGGTTGTTGTTGTTGTTTTAAAGTAAAGTTAGTGCCTACAGGGTGTTTCGGGGATACCACAATGCTGATGAGGAACCTGCAGTTCAATGAGAACTGTACAAAATCAAAGGGGACCAACCATTTAAACAAAGAGGAACTGTTTTCAACACAAGCTCTGATGTTTTGAAAGGGGGTCAATGACATTCACTGGAGTGGGCAGGTTCCCCAAAACCTGACCATCACAAATATTTGTCTCAGCTGTATAGGCATAAAACCCCATTGTAACAAATAGTTGCAATTAGGGATGTGCATGCCAGAAAATATCGTATTTTATCGTTATCGTAATTTCGGCCCAAAAAAATTATCGTCTCCGATAATATCGTAGGTGAACCATATCATCTTCACAATAATTATCGGAAATAAGATATTGAATTTGCAGCCCCATTGTGCCCTATAGAGCTGAATTGTTTTTTAGAAAAAATGCCTATAACTTCTGTATTTTCAAAGTTACATGCTTGAAAACTTGGTTACAATGCTTATGGGGTATGCCTAAGTATGTGTATGAAATTTGAGATTGATCCCTCCAACCCTTGATTTTATATGCCCTCCCCAGCCTAGTGTCATTTTTTAACCAATTAAGCTATGCCAGCTCCAGGGCTGGTGTAAATTACCAGCTGATTTGGAGGGGGCATCTAAGGGCCAGATACACAGCCGTTGTTGGACCGCCCTCCAAAACACATCCAGTATGCCAGTGTGGTGTAGTGATTAGAGTGATGGACTGGGAACTGGGAGATCCAGTTTCTAGTCCCCACTTGACCATGGAAGCTCACTGGGTGACTTTGGACCAGTCACAGACTCTCAGCCCAACCTACTTCACAGGGTTGTTGTGGTGAGGATAAAAATGGAGAGGAGGATTATGTACACCACCTTGAGTTCCTTGGAGGAAAAAAGGCGGGATAAAAATGTAATCTCTACCTATAAAGCAGAAAGTATATGTGTGTCACATATGTCCAGAAATATTTACCCACTTCAAGATGAGTTAGAAACTTGACACGGTGACACAGCGATAGGTCTGGCTATACAATGTACCAGAAAAATCTAAAAACACGAATTTTGAGGGTTTAAATATTTTTAAAGAATTTAATAAAAACTAAGGCTTATGCCTACAATTCCCAGCATGCCTTGGGCAGAAGGCCAGACTTACTGGCCTTTGGTGGCCATTGTGAGTGCACAGGCGGGTGGCTGCTGCGTGTCTTTCACAACCCAGACTCCTAAGGTTGGTCTCGGACAGCCAACCCAATTTCACATAAAAGGAAACAATCCACATAAATGGGCTGCATCCATTTGCGGTGCCCCCTCCTGCTCTCTGCATGGTTTTAAAATCATGACTAGATACAACAGTGAGTCTTTGAGGGGCCAAACTTACTCAGAGGCACTCCAGCCTGATATCACTGTTTTCTCAGAATCTTGGGGAAGCAAGCACACAACTTTTGCCCTTAAGAGGGAGGAAGGAAGGGGAGGCACTCTGCACATGCCCAGAAACAGACCCGACAAAGGGGGAGATGTATTTTTATCTCCTTCTTCTTCTTCTTCTTCTTCTTCTTCTTCTTCTTCTTCTTCTTCTTCTCTGTGTGGGTTATGATGGATATTCAAGATAGAGCTCAATGAGGTACTCCAAATTCTTCCTCAACACTCATTTCACCTCATTTGCATTACCAAATGTGAGATTCTGATTTAATTTTTTATTTTTTTCGATTGGGAAAACTCTGCATTTTAAAAACGTCACGTTTAAGCAAGTTTACACTTTCGAAAAATGGACACAAGTTCAAAACATTGCAAAAAAAACAAAACAAGAATTGTGTCCCTGCTCATGTTTGTATTTGACGTTGTGAATGGGACATGTTTGCATGAATTACATTCTTGTATAGCTGTAGGATATGAATGAAGATATGTATCTATGAAATTCGGGCTCCCTCTAGTGTCAACTTCAGAAATTTAATGTCATGCCCATGTCAAACACTAGGGATGTGTATCGTATCGTTAAAATGTACGATAACGATATGATAAGGTCATTATCGTGCATGTGTTTAATGATGATGATACGATAGAAAAACCTACGATAATCATCGGAGACGATAATTTTGGGTCGATTTTATCATTTTATCGGACTGCCATATAAATATACCTATAACTTCTATTTTAAAAGTTAGAGGCTTCAAATTTGGTCACAGTGCTTATGGGGTATGCCTAAGTATGTGTATGAAATTTGAGATTGATCCCTCCAACCCTCGATTTTATATGATTTTTTTAAAGATCGTTTCCGTTCTGACAGGTCTGAATGAACGCACATGGCAAGCTATCATTCTGATCTGTCAGAACTGAAACGATCTTTAATAAATTCATATAAAATCGAGGGTTGGAAGGGTCGATCTCAAATTTGGCACGTATGTGTAGCCAATGGGTTGTTCTTATGAAGTTGAGTGGTAGGAGAATCGAGATAAATTCCTAGGAGACAAGGAATGGTTAAACTATGGGATTCATTACAAGATGTCGAGATGGCTGCCAATTTCGACAACTTTAAGAGGGGATTAGATAAATTCATGGAGAATTTGTGGGGGCAAAAGTCAGGATATTAAATAAATAAATAAATAATAGGATATAGAATCATAGAATAGTAGAGTTGGAAGGGGCCTAAGGCTACTGGTTCTGATGACTGTCTATTACCTCCAGTATCATATATATTAGGGGTGTGCACGGACCCCCCGGATCGGATCGGGACCCGGATCGGGACCTCCAATTTTGTCCCGGACCGGTTCGGACAAAATCGGAGGCCCCCCGGACCGGATCGAGTCCGATCCCGATCCAAAAATCGGAAATTTTTGGATCGGCCGCCATTTTTTTCCCCATAGACTTGCATTGCAATGCAAGTCTATGAGGAAAAAATGGCGGCGGGTGGGTAAGGGGGGGCCTAACTCCCTCCCCCCCCCGGGGCCGTCCGCTGTGGACGGCCCCGGCAGGTAAACCCCCTCCCCCGCGCTCCCTACCCCCCCTGGGGCCGCCTGCTTCCATCCGCTGGCGCCCGCGGGCGCCAGCGGATAGAAGCGGACGGCTCCGGGGGGGGGGGTAAGCCCCCTTCCCCGCCACTTACCTTCTCGGCACGTCCGGCGCCGGCGGCTACTACCAGCGGGCTCCGCGGCCTACTCTCGAGTAGCGCGCCGGGTGATGACATCACCCGGCGCGCCACCCTGGAGCAGGCCGCGGAGCCTGCTGGTAGTAGTAGGCGCCGGCGCCGGACGGGAGCCGCCGGGCCGGGCAGGTAAGGGCCCCCCTCCCCCCTCCCCCCTCCGCGCGCCCCCTCCTCCCCCCTCCCCCCTCCGCGCGCCCCCTCCTCCCCTCCACGCACCCCCTCCTTACCTTTCCGGCCCGGCGGCTCCCGTCCGGCGCCGGCGCCTACTACTTCCAGCAGGCTCCGCGGCCTGCTCTAGAGTAGCGCGCCGGGTGATGACATCACCCGGCGCGCCATCCTAGAGCAGGCCGCGGAGCCTGCTGGGAGTAGTAGGCGCCGGCGCCGGACGGGAGCCGCCGGGCCGGAAAGGTAAGGGCCCCCCTCCCCCCTCCGCGCGCCCCCTCCTCCCCTCCACGCACCCCCTCCTTACCTTTCCGGCCCGGCGGCTCCCGTCCGGCGCCGGCGCCTACTACTTCCAGCAGGCTCCGCGGCCTGCTCTAGAGTAGCGCGCCGGGTGATGACATCACCCGGCGCGCCATCCTAGAGCAGGCCGCGGAGCCTGCTGGGAGTAGTAGGCGCCGGCGCCGGACGGGAGCCGCCGGGCCGGAAAGGTAAGGGCCCCCCTCCCCCCTCCGCGCGCCCCCTCCTCCCCTCCACGCACCCCCTCCTTACCTTCCCGGCCCGGTGGCTCCCGTCCGGCGCCGGCGCCTACTACTACCAGCAGGCTCCGCGGCCTGCTCTAGAGTAGCGCGCCGGGTGATGACATCACCCGGCGCGCCACCCTAGAGCAGGCCGCGGAGCCTGCTAGTAGTAGTAGGCGCCGGCGCCGGACGGGAGCCACCGGGCCGAGAAGGTAAGTGCCCCCCTCCTCCCCCCCCCCCGCTGTCCACTTTCATCGGCGGGCGCCCGCTGGCGCCCGCCAATGGAAGCGGCGGTGGGCGCCAGTGGGCGCCCGCCGATCCGCCGATCCGCCGAACCGGTTCGGAGCTTTTTCGGACCGGTTCGGATTGGATCGGCCGATCCAGCTGCGGGATCGGAAATCGGATAATTTATCCGATTTCCCACTGGACCGGACTCGGATCGTGGATCGGGTCCGATCCAGTGCACATCCCTAATATATATTATCCCTCTCAATATCAGTTGCTGTGGATGAGTATGAGGGTGCTATGGCACTCATGTCCTACTTTTGGGCTTCCATTGGGTAGGGTGACCATATGGAAAGGAGGACAAGGCTCCTGTATCTTTAGCAGTTGTGTAGAAAAGGGAATTTCAGCAGGTGTCATTTGTATGCATGCAGCACCTGGTGAAATTCCCTCTTCATCACAACAGTTAAAGATGCAGGAGCCCTGCCCTCTTTTGTATCTGGTGACCCTATGGGGCATCTGGTTGGCCACGGCATGAACAGAATACTGAACAATATAGGCTTTTGGTCTGATCCAGCAGTGCTCTTCTTATGTTCTCATTTTTGGTAATAAACAAAGCATTTTGGTGAAGTAGCAATGTTTGCAACTAATACTTAGACGAGACCTCCCCAGTCTAGTGCTCTTCATACATTTTAGAGTACATTTGCTGATTTTTAAAATTTATTTGCATCTCAGTTTTCCTCCAAGGAACACAAGGGATCACATGGAGTTCTCCTCTTCATTCCGTCTCTTTGTTCCTTTGAAGGAGGTTAGGCTGAGAAATGGTAACAGGCCCAAGATCACCCAGTGAGCTCCATATGTCTGAGTTGGCATTTGAACCTGGGTGTCCCCATGCTCTGATGTTCTCACCACTACACCGTTGGTTATCAATTACGATACCTGATCAACACAGCACGTACGACTGGCCTTTGAGCTATTCCGATTGTCGTTTCGTTCTATGTTATTTGTTAGCCTGGCTTTCCTTATTTAACTAACATAATGACATGTTGTGATCCTGGGCTCAGAAAGATGCATCCCAACATTATAATCTGGGAGCATCCGGGCAGTAGCCTTCCATAACTTTAAATTTAGCAGTCACAATTCTAAGCAAGGTATCCATATATTTTTTTTTATTCTGATTCATGCAGTCGTATATTGTGTTAAGGAGAAAGCTTAGCGCCAAACTAAACATGACTGTAAGCAGACATGGAGAAGCTATGTGTGCTATTTTTATTTACTCTCCAGCAAGCAGGAGCAGCTCTGATTCAAAAGAGAAGGGCTTAAACTCCCCCCTGCCCCCATAGAAGAGTTAAAAAAGAAAATCCTCTATTGATTCCAACGTTCTTTTCTTTACCCCCCCCCCACACTTTTGGGATGCAAACAAATGGGGGGGGACTTAAATGCTCCTCTCCTGAAGCTCCACAGTCCTGATCCGGATCGAGCTTGCAGTCTCTTGCAGGAGAGTAAATAAAAATCACAGACATAGCTCCACTACACATGCTTAAAGGAACGTTTGGTTTAGTCTTAAATTTGAAAACATTGTGTGTAATGTGTTTGTGGTGTCGTTCATGTTTTTCGGAGGGGAAGTGTTGAATTGGGGGGGGGGATTGGTCATTAACTTTACATAGCAGCTCTTTTGTAGTTTCTGAGTGTTGGAGTTCAGCACAACCATGAGCCAGGCAAAACAGAAAGACAGTCTGGTCCTAGTTCAAAACCGGCCAGCGGCACAAAGCCATTCTTTCAGCCTGTGGCAGCTGCGATTTTAGTTAGGCTGAGTTTCCATGTGCATGTTGACCCCCGAGGTAATGTGCATGTTGAACGACACGTAATGCGCTTTGCACTCCCTGGCTTTCAGCACTTGACTGCCAGCTGCAGCTGATCTGGGGGTGGGGAAGAGAGAATCCTCTGCTAAGCTACTTACCAGAGAACTGCAATGACTATTAATGGTTTAATCGGTCTAATGGAGAGCATTGTGATGGGTCAGTAAACGGGCAGTGACAGGGGCAAATTTCAATCAATGGAACTGTGACTTAAGGCACATCTAGAAGGAAAATATATATATTAATGCAGGAGGATAGAGAGGCAAAAATTGCCTACGTCACTCCTCTGCCCTGTCAACAACAGCATGGCAGGGCATAGGGTGCTCAGACGTCTACTAGGTGTCAACCCAACAGGGCTGCAGCCGCAACAGAAGAAATATATTGGATATTGCCTTATTTCAGAGGTGACACTTTCTCCGTCTAGCTCTGTATACTCTCACCAGCAATTGCTGCTAGCAGTATTACCTATGCAGTTCTTTCCTGAAGCTATTTTGGTTCTGGGACCAGAGGTCTCAGATCTGATCTCTGGCATCCCCAGTTTAAAAAAGTAGCAGGTAATATTGCGTGCCTCATTATTTTTGTTTGTAGGCCTAATGGCAGAGCATGGCTGCGTTTGGACAACACAATAGCCAATGGTGGGTTGATGATCAAGGGGGTACTCCACACACAACATGATTATATTCAACCATGGTGTGGATTAAGGCAGTGTCGAGTTTACTGTTAGTCAGCAGTGTGTTTGACTGACACATCCCCCACCCTTTCTCCTCCCTCAGTCCTCCCGCTGGTATCCCATCAGCCATTGCGAATTCTATCAGCTGTACTAGAGTGGCAGCCGCCACTTTGGTCAGTCTTGCTGGGGGACTGTAGTCACCGAAAATAATCAACTGTGTGCGACGAAATAGTCAATGGTGCCCGACACACGACACAATAACCAAGTTGTTCAAATAATCAACTCTGCACAGCGCTGGTTACTTGCATTGGTTATTCGGCAAAATAACCAACCATGGTGTGAAAAGGTCCCAACAGACAGCATAATAACCAATCATTGACGATTTAACCTACCATTGGTTATCGCGTCATCTGAACCCAGTCCATGAATCTTCTTTTTATGATGTGAACAGCTTTGGGAGACAAGAATTGCCTGAAAAGTGGGATGAAAATACAGTCAATACAGAAAGAAGGAAAGAAAAATAAATCTCAAGATGTTCGTATGAAAGCTTATACTAAGGTTCTGTGTGTGTGTGTGTGTGTGTGTGTGTGTGTGTGTGTGTGTTTAATGAACGCATAAGAGTGCATCAGTACAACACTGTCCAAATACTAAATTAATCTTGATGCATTTGTGATCATTTCAAGATGACTTCTTCTTTTGACAACATTTTATCAAGGCACAAACGGGCATCATTCACATATTTGGAACGGGGTGGAGATGTCAAAGGAATGAAGGGTGCGGAAATGCTGGAGAGTGGCGGACACCCCATTTCCTTAACCAATTTGAGAAATCCTTTTAGTGCCAACAGAATTCGGCCGGGCTGGAATACAAGGCAGAGTGAATCGGAGAGACGGTAAAGGAACGGAAAGGGAGGGCAACCTCCAGGCGCAAGACAAAACGGGCAGTTGCCACGGGTGAATGCAAAGGTCTGTGGTCGTTGTTTTTTCTGGCACTGCTCTTCTTCATGGGGTTTGAATTTAATTTAGTTGAAGCAGGGAGCAGGAGGAGGAGGGAAGATCCTTTAATATAAACCACTCTTTTGTTTTCCTTTCATCATCTGTTCTCTTTCCTGAACTGGATCACTCAGCCGTTCAACCTCCTAAGGAGCCTGGCAATTTGTCTGTTTGGCTAAGCAAGAGCAAAGAGGCAGAGAAAGAGAGAGAGAGAGAGAGAGAGAGAGAGCAGGCCAACCAACTAACGGATGGACAGACAGACCAACCTGAGGGTAGAGGCAGAACATGTGGCCAAGTTTTCACACCTCTGCAACCCAAACATTTTGTGAGGGGGCTGGCTGAATTATTTCAATCCAGGCAAGGCAGAGGGGCTGTTGGAGGGTGATTCTCCTGGCTAGTTGAGTGGCATTCAGTCTGTTTTGGAGGGAGTTGCTCTCAAGTGCAGAGTTTGGGGGTGCTATTGGATCCAGGCTGAACTCTTGAGGCACAGATGGCCTTAGTCTGAAGGGAAAAGGCCTTCAAGAGGCAGGAGGACAACCATCTGTCAGGGATGCTTTAAGGTAGATTCCTGCATTGAGCAGGGGGTTGGACTCGATGGCCTTATAGGCCCCTTCCAACTCTACTTTTCTGATTCTATGATTCTATGACAGGTGAAAGGGGTGTGGTCAGTGGAGACTGGTGGCTCCGATGTCAGTAGGGGAGTGAATCTGCTCCAGGTTTCAGTCAGAACCGGTCAGAATTCTAAAGGAGCTCTCCAAGGCGCAAAGCACCTTGGAAAACTCCTTTTGAATACTGACCAGTTCTGACTGAAACCCAGAGAAGATCCACCACTGCTTCTCCCCACCCCAAAATTGGAGCCACCACCCTCTACTGGAAAACGCGGGGGGGGGGCAGAATCTGCACCTTCACCTTAGTGGCTCAGAGCATCAGCTCAGACCGATATGCCAACTGCAACCCTCTCCAGATAGAGTCATAGCCTTGCTACAATTATCTTCATCCAGGCAACGTCCTGGTTAATCCGTGTGATGTCTTATATATGGGGCTGCTTTCAAAAATGGCATGGAAACATCACCTGGTGCAAAAGAGAGCAACAAAACTGTTAACTGGGACTGGCCAATATGCCATAATGGACTGGAGCTTTGTTGCCTGTACTGCCTACAGGCCTTTCCCAGACCCAATTCCAAGTGCAGGTATTCACCTTTAAATGGCTTAGGACCAGCTTACTTGAAGGACTAGCTCCTCCCATATATACCTGTCCAGACTCTAATAGCATCTTTGGAGGTTCTTCTCTGGAAGACCCAGCTAAATGAGGTGCACTAGATGGCCACTAAGGAAAGGGGCTTTTCAGTGGTGGCATCCCAGTTATGGAATGCTCTCCTGACACCTACAATGTGGACTTTTCATTGCCAGGTAAAGTCCTTTTTATTTCCTCGTGCTTTTTGTTTTAGTACTTTTTAAAATCCCTTTGCACAACTGTTGTCTTATATTGCTGGTTTTATTCTGTGGCCTTTTAATTGTCTAAGGTTTTATGTCTGACCCTCTTCAGACAACCCTGTGGGGAATGTGGCTATACTAACCACATCTCACTGTGGTGGTTACCACTAACCACACCTAGTGCTGCTGCCACATGACCATGGAACCATGACCAATTGCATGGTTTGCCTAACCACACCCTAACTGTGTGCCTCTTCAGTCCTCCAACTGGTCCATTACACATTCCAGTGTCCCTTGCAGCATGCAGAGCCATGAACAGACATTTCCTGGCTGAGGCTGGTGGCCATGTTGAGGCTATAGCACCTAGGGGTTATGTAGCAACATGGTTAGGTAGAAACCATGGTTAGGGAAAATGCCTTACATACG
Source organism: Anniella stebbinsi (assembly GCA_029215795.1). NCBI lineage: Eukaryota > Metazoa > Chordata > Lepidosauria > Squamata > Anniellidae > Anniella > Anniella stebbinsi. The sequence goes on along the minus strand of JARDYH010000001.1, from coordinate 410,374,852 downwards.
AAATGCTGAGCCTTCATGGTTGGCCCGAAATGGTTAACCAGCCTTCATGAATTAACTTTTATTAATGAACAACCCAGAGACCTCTTTGTTGAAATGTTGTAAATAATCAATCAGTACTATACACTGAACTATGCTACAATCTTGCACCCAAGTGCAGACCAAGAGCTAATCTACACCGACAACCCTTTCGCAACAGAAGAGGGATAAGTGTGAGATTTCCGGCTCCTGCGATCGTCGCTCCCAGGACACACGCGAAGGAAGTTTCCCACAAGTAAAGAAGAGTCATTGCAGGAGGACGCATGCCCCATGGCGGCGGTTCTGAATGTGCATCAGCAGAAGTGGGCGGGACTGGACAGATGGGTATGGGGCATGGGATATTTTTTTAACAACTCTTCCAAGATGCGCACAGGTGCTGGGTCAAAGACATGCTCCTGCGCATCGATATGTCTGTCTTAAAAACAAACAAACTACACACTGTTGGCGACAAAACACGCTAACAAAAATGGTGGATGCCCACTCCCAAACACATCTGTAACCGCTGGACATGCCCCTGACATCCGGGAGCTTGCTCCAAACAGCAACAGCTTTGGGATGGGGGGGGGCACACCAGACACAGACGTCGGGATCGTAGCGAGAGAGATGGAAAAGCCATGACAAATCCAGTCAGCAATATTCTTGAATAACTGAGGGGTCAACCTGAGATCACCACGGGCGTAGGTGAACGTCATGTGGCCCAGTAGGGACGACTGTGATATTATTCAGGAATGAACAGCTGGTATAGACACGGCCCAAGTGTAGTTGATGAGAAATTCAGAAGCCATTTTCACTTGAAAAGTGCTTTAACTATCCGTCATAATGCTCTGATTATTTTTTTTCCTCCCAAGATCTAAAAAAAAAAAAGACAAAAAAGAGGGCTTCTTTATTCCAAAATGCGAGAAGAAATGCACAGAATCAAACCAACACGGAAATGAATATAAAGAGCTTTATCAGATGAGCTGGGATTTCGTATGCATGGATATATCCTCGGGAACAAATTTTGCTTTGTTTTTTCAAAGTGTAGAAAATATTACACTAGACCAAGGGTGGCTTGTTGTGTGTTGAAGATGCTTTCAAAATTCTCCCCATCCAATTTCCCCCTGAATTTTGAAGCTCCAAATTTCCTCTCCTTTCCAAAATTGGAATTCTGAGTCATGAATTCTCGGTTGTTCTCATCAAAAGAAAGAAATCCAATTTTTGTGGGAAACTTTTGTACAAGTTCAGTGTGCTGTTCAACCCATTTCAGGTTTTGGGTCTCCACCCTCATGGCCTCATTGCTCTATGGTTCTATCTCTTGTTTCCACTGGTAGAGGGCTTATTGAAGAACAGCCAAGAGCAGAGTAAAAAGACATCAACAGTCACTTCTCTCTGCTGGATGGAACTGAAAATATGATGTGTCCTGCTGGGCTCCTCAAGGAGATGGATTTGATTTCCCTCCCTTTGCTTAATCCCTCCTTCACACTTCACTATATATAACCGTCTCTGGCATCCTCTAAAACATCCTGTAACTTTAAACCTGAGATCATTTTTGGTGTGTGGGGGGGGTTATGGGCAACCAAGCAGAGAGCAGAGGGCGGGCCTTCCTTTCGGGACCACTTTGAACACCCACCCAGCCTACAGTTAAAGGGGAGGAAATGCTGAGTCCATTCTCAGTTACTTTCTCTTCAATGCTGCTTAGAAATAAGAGCAGCCTTTTCGACCAAGGAAGGAGAAAGTGAAGATCCAAACTTTTGCAAAACAAATCAACACTTGGCGTAACTGGATTGCTCAAGACTGGAATAAGTGATTTGTTTGTTCCCTTGCTTGCTTTTGTTTAAAGAACTACGATCAAAGATGTTTCTTAAAATGCAAGTCATCATTTTCCTGATAGGGAGCGTGTCTTTCTGTATCTTTGCTGAGAAAGGTAAGAATAATACTCCAAGATTTGTCAATGTCCAGAAGCAGATATATTGGGCAGGAGGGTTCCTAATGTTTGTACAGCAGCATGGCTGTAGGCATCTTATTTATTTAATGTAATTTTGAATCACCCCTCCACTCAATGAGTGCTCAAGGCAAATTACAAGAAAAATCATGAAAAGTATGAAATGCAACAAATGAAAGGAAACTAAAAATGAAGCTGACAGCATGGCAAAACTCTAAAACCATTGAGTGGCAATTATCACTAAAACAATATAGGCAGAACAGAATACTTTTTATCCACTGTATTGCATGAGTAATGAAAGTTTTGCTGAATTCCTATACTTATTTGACTTCATAGTGCTGTACGAAGTGCTGGCAAGGAAAACTTGTTGACATTTAGTGGTTTTTGAAAAAAATAAAAATAAAAAGGGCCACCTACAGAGTGTATTGAGAGCCAAGTGAAATTAGCATACAAGTGAGAAAATTAAGAAAGAAATAAGACCTTTTTTTAGGAAACAAAAATGAGGTTTAGTTTATTTAATGATAACATGTTACTCTTTCATCATCTTTATTATTATTATTATTATTATTATTATTATTATTATTATTTCTAGAGTTCAGATGTAAAGGGCTGTTACTTAGGTAGCCAAAACTGAACCACCCATGCCCAAGAAGCAGGGATGGGGTTTTTTTTTTGGGGGGGGGGATCTCTAGGAAATACAATCTCTAAGGGGGGAGAAGACCCCTCCCCAAACAGCCTAACATGATCAGTGGACATGGAATGCTGACTGATAGCACTGGAAGGGGACAGAATGGGGTGGTGTAGCTGGCGCTGCCTCCTGGTGCTACCATGCGGCAACATTTTGTTGCAGGTCACTCCCGTATTTCATAACAGCAATTTGTAAATCAGGCTGCAGATGATGGGTTCGATCCAGATTCACATTGGAACAACTATGCTGGTGGAAATGGACTTCCCTGCCCTCCTCCTTCCCACAGCCCCTGAAATTGCTACACGGAGACTCAGGAGACCCTACTGGATGGGTTGAGCTGTGGGGGGGAGAGGATCCCCCAAATTGGGCAGGGGACCCTTCTGCAAAAGGAGCCCTCCCTCTCATTAAAGGTCCCTTCCTCTTGTGGAAGGCAGATCTTGGATCCTCCTCAATAGAGGAGTGGAGATCAGTGTGGAAAAGAGCCCTTTGCTTGTGGTTTGTATGCTCATCCCATTCTTTATTGATTTCATTTTCATTGTATTTATCACCTGATTAATATATAGCTATTCAAGGTAGCATACAAGATTTCAGGAAAATGCAACAAGAATAATGGTAATAGTAATAGTAACAGTAATAACAATAACAACAACAACTTCCAATGACACCCCCTCTTAAAATTGAGAAGCAACCATGAATTGATAAAAGAGCAATTAATAAAATCATTAATTAACTGTTAATAAAAAGCAGGCCCAAATCAAAATGTTCTATTTTTTGCTTTACAATTTCCAAAGACAGACTACTCTTATTTCAGAAGGGGGGGGTAGAGAGTGTTCCGTACGTGTGTGGCCAGCACCGAAAAGTTCTCGTATGTGGTAGCCATCAATGTGATTTCTCTTATTGATGGGCCGGAGAGCAGGGCCTCAGGGACAGATCACAAGGCCCAGGCAGGCTCATACATGCGCAGGCAGCCGACTTCTTTCAAGTCCCAGATTCAGTGCCCATGGTCATCTGTTCAAATGAACTCACATAGCAAGGCTGGGGAAAATCCCAGAGAGCTGCTGGAACTGGGATCCCTGGACCCGACTCAGTAGAAGTCAGTCTATTTGTATATGGGGAGGCCCCACAACTACCAGGTGTGATTGCTAGCAGGTAGCATCTTTAGTGAATAGGATCTCAGGGACTGGCAAAAAACCCTCTCTGCCCAAGACCCTGGAGATCTGCCTCAAGCGAGAGGAGACAATACTTGTCTATTTGGTGGGAAAATAAGAAGAGCTATGCTGGATCAAACTATTGGATCCCCCAGCATTCTGTTTCCACCGGGACCAACCAGATTGATTGTTTGAACATAACACTTCTAGGAAGCCCACAAACAGGAAGGTGCTATTGTGCCCATGTCCTGCTTGTGGGCTTCCTAGAGGTAATATATAGCCATGGTGATCAGTAAACAATCAGAGCTGGTGTCAAAGGTAGGCCTGATCGGGTACCTGCCGAGGGTCCACACTCCAGTAGAGGACATTGACAAAAAAACCACTGGAGTTGCTCCTTCTCCTCACCATCGTCGCCTTCTAGTTCACCTGCTCTCACTCTGGCCCAAGCAACAGCAGTGGTGAAAATGAGGAGGGGGAGATGCCACAGCCTCGTTGCTCACTAGCTCTCAAGCTGTTAAGCAAGCAAGTGGTAGCAATGATGTGAAAGAGGAGGAAGAGCAATGGTGACAATGCCAGTGAGACATTAGAATCATAGAATAGTAGAGTTGGAAGGGGCCACTAAGGCCATCCAGTCCAACCCCCTGCTCAATGCAGGAATCCGCCTTAAAGCAGCCCTGACAGATGGCTCTCCAGCTGCCTCTTGAAGGCCTCTAGGGTGGGAGAGCCCACCACCTCCCTAGGTCATGGGTTCCATTGTCATACTGCTCTAACAGTCAAGGAAGCTTTTCCTGATGTCCAGCCAGAATCTGGCTTCCTGTAACTTGAGCCCTTCACTCCGTGTCCTGCACTCTGGGATGATCAGGAAAAGATCCCGGCCCTCCTCTGTGTGACAAACCTTTAAGTACTTGAAAAGTGCTATCATGTCTTCCCTCAGTTTTCTCTTCTCCAGGCTAAAGGTAAACCCACTCCAAAATCTGGAGCCAGCATCGTAACCAATGATAGCCTTATTCTTCCATAAGGGACAGGGCTTCCCATGAAAAAGCCATGCTGCTTAATCCTGAGCAGGGGAATTCTTCTTCTACATGCTGAATAATACTTCCACCCTTTCCTGGATATGTCTGGCCCTTAGCTGCAGTGTTTCATGACTGGATGATGTGCGGATTCAATTCCTGTATGTGGGGGCCTGCCTTGACATTGGTCATAGTTCTTGGGAACTACAGCTGGTGCAGAACCCATCCAACGAGCATTAATGAGGTGGGTGGAGTGGAAAGAGCACAGGATACCAAATTTGAAACAATGACAGACACCCAGTTCCTTCTGTGTCCAGTTTGAAGTGCTGGTGATCTCGTACAATCCAGTAACAATCTGGAAGTTGGCTGAGGGCTCCTGTGCTTGCTGTCCCTGATTCACCAGGGTCTGCATCTTCCCTGGCTACAGCGCTGTCTTCCTCCTCATCAGAAGACCCTTCCTCCTGAGTAAACCCTGGGTGAAAGGGTCTTCTGGCAGCCAGGTAGGCACTCCGATAATGGCTCTGATCCAGTGAAGAATCGCCTGTGGTAGGGCTTCTTCAACGATGACACTGAAGTTGTAGGATTCCTCCTTTGACATCACTTCCACACCAGGCAAAGGAAACCTTTTGATCTTCTGCTGAGCTTTATGGCAGGTGTCACGATCTCCTAGTCTTAGAACTCCAGGTGGTCTGCAGCAGATCAGAAAGATTTTCTACTTCCCGTTGTTTAATATCACAATTAAAATTGCAGGGCACAGGGTGGGTGATATGATGTGCCGTGGCTGGCATTTATCTCTCTGTCTCAGTGATGATCCTCGGTTATGAAATAAATTCCGTATGGATCGGTCTGCTGTGACTCAGATGTAGGCCTTCTCTGGAACAGGGAAGTTAATCCCATTGTATGATTCACGGAATGCAGGAAACGGCTTCAGCCCTCAGGCCACCATTTTGCACCTGGTTCCAACTGATGGATCTTGAGATTCTGGTAAAAAAGAAAGTAGATACAAGATCAAACATACAAGAAGTCTACTCAACTCTGGATTTATGGATTTCCTTTACGCTAGTCCCCCACCCCAAGATTTCTTTGGTTATTTTTCTGTCTCTTTCATAGTACCATATCCAGAGGGATAGGTTGCAGCAAGTGGACAACTGCACAATTGTTTATGCCAAAATAAATTTGTTAGTCTTTAAAATGCCACATGATTCCTTCAATGCTGAATTGACCAATAAACCAAACCAGTTAAAGGGTTTGGCTTTTATGGATCACTCCTCCAGACCTGAGACTACTTTCTTGCTAAATGAAGACTTTCTGGGGGGAGGTAACAAGTGGGGTACCACAGGGCTCAGTTTTGGGCCCAGTGCTCTTCAACATTTTTGTTAATGATTTAGATGAGGAGGTTCAGGGAATGCTTATTGAATTTGCAGATGACACAAAATTGGGTTGGATTGCTAATACCCCGGAAGACAGAAACAAACCTCAAAGTGATCTTGATAGACTGGAGCGCTGGGCTGAAAACAACAGAATGAAATTTAATAGGGATAAATGCCAAGTTCTACACCTAGGAAAAAGAAACTAAATGCACAGTTACAATATGGGGGATACTTGGCTCAGCAATACTACAAGTGAGAAGGAGCTCGGAATTGTAGACCACCAACAGTGTGATGTGGCTGCAAAAAAAGCAAATGGTATTTTGGGGTGCACAACAGAAGTATAGCTTCCAAATCGCGTGAGGTACTGGTTCCCCTCTATTCGGCACAACACTGAGTATTGTGTCCAGTTCTGGGCACCACACTTCATGAAGGATGGAAACAAACTGGAGTGTGTTCAGAGGAGGGCAACAAGGATGATATGAGGAGCCCTATGAGGAGAGACTGAAAGAACTGGGCATGCTTAGCCTTGTAAAGAGAAGACTGAGGGGAGACATAGCATTCTTCAACCTTGATTCACTTCAGAGGCCAATTTGGGGTGCTCATCATGTCTTCCCAATTATGGAACCAATGACCTGGGGAGGTTGTGGGCTCTACCACACTAGAGGCATTCAAGAGGCAGCTGGGCAGCCATCTGTCAGGGATGCTTTAAGGTGGATTCCTGTATTGAGCAGGGGGTTGGACTCGATGGCCTTGTAGGCCCCTTCCAGCTCAATTATTCCATGATTCTATGTTTGGACATATGTGTGATGTGGCTGTATAAAAATGCTACTTTGAGTTGCATTAATAGAAGTATAGCTTCCAAATCATGTGAGGTACTGGTTCCCCTCCATTCAGCACTGGTTAGGCCTCAAGATTCCATCAAGTTCTGGGCACCACACTTCAAGAAGGATGCAGAGAAGCTGGAGGGGGTTCAGAGGATGGCAACGAGGATGATCAGGGGTCTAGAAACAAAGCCCTATGTGGAGAGGCTGAAAGAACTGGATATGTTTCGGAGAAGAAAAGACTGAGAGGAGACATGATAGCACTCTTCAAATACTTGAAAGGTTGTCACACAGAGGAGGGCCAGGAACTCTTCTCGATCATCCCAGAGTACAGGACACTGAATAATGGGGTCAAGTTAGAGAAAGCCAGATTCTGGCTGAACATCAGGAAAAACTCTCTGGCAGTTAAGAGCAGTATGACAATGGAACCAATGACCTAGGGAGGTTGTAGGCTCTCCCAAACTAGAGGCATTCAAGAGGTAATCTATCAGGTATGCTTTAAGGTAGATTCCTGCATTGAGCAGGGGGTTGGACTCGATGGCCTTATAGACCCCTTCCAACTCTACAATTCTATGATTCTATGAGTCTATGGCCATGAACTTGGGGCGGGTGGGTGTGTTTCTTTGCTATTCTTTGATCTTCTTCTTCTTCTTCTTCTTCTTCTTCTTATTATTATTATTATTATTATTATTATGCATGATTGTTGTTGTTAGTTTACATATTTAGTTTACTTGAGAGAGCATCTTCTCCTTTACCAACCTGCTTGGTCACTGAGGTCATCTAAGAGCATGTTCCTGTTGGTTCCACATGGACCTATGGCCTGATTTGAGTCTACCAGGGAGAAGAGCCTTTAGTGTGGTGACCCCCTTTCTATGGAATTTCCTGTGTTTGGAGGTCAGGCAGGAGCTAGTGCTGTATTGCTTCCAGCACCTCTTGAAAACTTTGTTGTTTCAGGAAACTTTCTGTGACTGACCAGCTGTAGTGTTTTTCAGTACTGGGGTTTTATCAGAACTTTGTTCTTTTAAAAAATGTATTTTTAATATTGCATTTTTATTCTTTTAATTTATTTGTTATTTACCACTCTGGGCTTTCAGAATGGGGAGCAGTATACAAATATTAAAAATAAATAAATTCTGCAAATTATTTTTGACTGTAAGCAGCCTTGCCAGTTCCTGGACCATAAGGAAGGACTGAAAATCATAATGCCTTAATAAAATACCCTACCTGCTGTATTTCTCTCATTTCTTCATTTGGGCTTCTATTCCCTGGAACCTACTAACTACTTTCCAACTGATTCCTGGGGTAACATGGAGACCCTGTTTAGACAACACGCTAAGCCATGTGGGTTAAACATTCTGAACTTCACATGATGGCTTAGTGTGTCGTGTGAGCCATGACTTAACGTGTTGTGTGAACCATTCCTAACCATGGGTGGCTATATAACCATGGTTTAAACATGCACACTAACTATTTGATGCAAAACCGTTAGCAGCCTAACCATGGCTTAGTGTGTTGTCTGGAAAGGCCCAATGGGTGCAAGGAAGGACATTCATAAACCTATAAGAGGGAAGCCAGCTCAGGGCAGGTGGTGGTCATGGGGAAATCCAGCCCTTCACACTTCAGGAAGCAAAGTGGTACACTCCAAATTATGGACCCAACCAGCATTTTGCCCTTGTTGCCTTGCATGGTCCTTATTATTATTATTATTATTATTATTATTATTATTATATTTATTACATTTATATACCACCCCATAGCCGAAGCTCTCTGGGTGGTTTACAAAAATTAAAAGATTGAACTTTAAAAAGACAATATACAAAATTTAAAACCATAAACATAAAACAGCTGACATAGCAGCTGTTTGCTGGCCAAGGGCAGCCCTAAGAGGCTACGAGTCCACAGAGTAGACAGGCAGCATCTCACAGGGTCTGTCCGCACTCAGAGGGCAGCCTTCGCCCTCAGACTGACTTAATGTTGCTCCAAAGGAAGGCGTTCTCCGCTGGCAGCCTCGCTGCATTCTCCTCTTCCACTTCTTGGCAAGATGAAAGGGTTAGAAGAAAGAGGAGGAGGGCTGGAAGCCAACTCTGTGTGTGTGTGCGCGCGAATCAATCGCAAGGATGTAGCGTTTAATTCCAGCCTGGTTCCTCAGATTCTAGCCAACAGGTCTTGTAAACGACCCACAGCAATGTCCCTGTTCTGCTGCACTTCCTAAGCTTTCCCTCTCTCAAATATTGTGGGAGAGAGAGAGCAGATCTACACTTTGTGTCAAATCATTACGAATGTGGAAGAAAAAACAGGATTTAACACTAGGACCCCCTCTAGATGGATTCCGTTTGACGCCTGTTCCTCCAATTATGCTCATCTCTCGGAAGCGCTTTATCGTAAATGCTTGTATGCAGGAGGTAATTGAGCACTCAACAGGTGACCTTACCGGTTGTTTCAAATGCACTTTACAGTAGTTAATGCGGAGAATCGCTTGTTCACATAGTCAAAATGCCCTTTAACGGCCGGAGCAAAATAAAACTCGCTATTTAACACGCATTCGATAATGTGCATAATCGGAGAGAAAAGGCGCCTCTACACCCGATTTGCGCTCCGTTCTTGTAGGGGTAAATTTTTTAATGCGCCTTGAAAGAGCTTTAAATGCCTCTTGTAGAGGCAGCCTAGGAAAATGGTATGTGGAATGTGGATTGTGCCCCAACAGTTATCAGTGCATTTCAATACCACTATAAAGAAGTAGTGTAGATGTATCCAGAGAAAGTGGGGGGCTTTTCGACACCTGCCATTTATCCCAGGGTGGTCACGAGGTTATCCCTGCGCATCCAAATGATGCACAGCTGATCCCGGGGTGAACCGGGGATGAGCACTCAGTTATCCTGGGATAGCTTGGACTGCTTTTTTCCTGTTTTTTCTTGCTGTCTCAGGACCATCCTGAGTTCCACAGGTGGTGCAGCACTCCCTGCTGGGGCCCTCCCTTTTCCCCATGAGGAGCGGGGCTCAGTAAACGGACATGGAGCTGTGGGAGGGGAGTTTGGGGGTGAGGGGGAGAGCATGTTTGCCATCTATGGGATGGCTCTTGCTGTCTTCCAGTGCCGAGTTTGTGGTAATTTTTAAAAAATTTTCTTTTGCACAGGATCATGTCTGCACAATTGCACAAACGTCTCCTTTAAAAAAAAAATGGCGCCCCAGAACGTCCCTCTTTATTTCCGGGACAACACGCTGGCATGTGGCCCCTGAGGGATGATCATGGAAATGGAAAACTCCGTGATCGTCTCTCCCCACTCCCCAAAGGGCTGCAGGTTTAGATGAGCCCAGAGAGAGGGGGGATGAATCACCTTTTGCTCCCACTGACTCAAAAGGAATGTATACCAATGTGGTTGAATTCTTCTTCACATCTCTCTGTGTTTAGAAAAGCTGAAATTGCAGGCCCTAACTCTATACACCGGAGATGAAAGAGGGAAATGGAGTATGATCCATCTGTTCCTATTTACTAGGGATAGTTCTTGGTCTTTCTTGGGATCCCTTCTTAAAAATATTCATTTGTTCGATAGTCCACCTTTCCACCAAACAGAAGACTAGTAATAATAAATGCAAGTGACCCAAAAAATGAATTAAAACATAACTTAAAAACATAATCTTCATTGAAACTTATGGAATGATCTCCTCGATGAGGCCTGCCTGGCGCCAACACTGTTATCTTTTCGACGCCAGGTCAAAAATTTCTTTTCTCCCAGGCATTTTAACAGCTTAAGTTGAGGTTTTAACTGACTTTGTGGCCAGACTAAAAAGTTTAAAATGTTTTAAAATATCAGCTGTTTTATGTTTTATGGTTTAAAATTTTGTATATTGAGTTTTAATGTTCAGTCTTTTCATTTTTGTAAACCGCCCAGAGAGCTTCAGCTATGGGGCGGTATATAAATGTAATAAATAAATAAATAATAACATGGATGCATAAAAACACAATGAAAAATACAACGATCAAAGAAACAGACAGTACCCAGACAATTAAAATTGACTTTAGCAGCAGACCTGTCTGAATAAAAATATATTTGCTTGCCAGTGGAAGGACAATCTAGCTTGTCTCAGTAGGGATTTCCAGAGCCTGGGGGCAGCCGCAAAAAAGTAATCTTTCGGATCCTCACCAGACATGCCTCTGATGATGGTGGGGCCAAGAGAAATGCCTCCCCCGAAGAACTTAAAACATGAGCAGGCTCAAATGGGAGAACGTGGTCTTTTCCATAGCTTGGTCCCACGCTGGATAGGGCTATATAGGCCATAACCAGCACTTTGAATTGTGCCCACAGGAGACCTGTGATCCCTGTAACTGGGCCAGTCAACATTCTGGCTGCAGCATGAAGTTCCATTATGGGTTCCCCCCTCTCCCCCCAGTACAAGAAAAAAATAATACAAAACAAAAAAACATTTTGACTTCTAAGTTGATTTTATTCGGTGGAAGTTTAGTATTCTTTCCAATGCACAGTGCTGAACTGAAACACGCTCGCTCTTTCTCTTTCTCTCTCTTTCTCTCTGTCTCTGTCTCTGACCCCCTCTACAAGAATTCGGTTTGACACCTGGTTCTCCGATTATGCGCATCTTCTCGGAAGCGCTTTATGGTAAATGACTGTACGCGGGAGGTAATTGAGCGCACAACTGGTGGCCTTACCGGTTGTTTGAAATGCGCTTTAGAAGTAGTTAATGCGGAGAATCACTTGTTTACATAGTCAAAATGCACTTTAACGGGGCCTCAGCAAAATAAAACTCGCTATTTAACGTGCATTCAATAATGCGCATAATCGAATAGATAATGCGCCTCAACTCCCGATTTGCTCTCCGCTCATGTAGAGGTAAAAATTTTAATGAGACTTGAAACAGCTTTAAACCTCTCGTGTAGAGGCAGCCTCTGTCTCTGTCTCTCTCTCTCACACACACACACAGACAGTTTTACCATTCTATTTTCAGGGTGCAAAGTTTGGGGCATTTCAACCAATGGGAGTGTGTACAGGGGCAAGAAATTGGGCAAATGAGGGGATGCTTCTAGGTGCCATCAGACTGAAGGAAGGAACCAATGTCTTCACTCTGATCTGGCTTCTGGATGACACCACTAGATGACCAGGGGGCTGTCTTGATGACGGTGCATTGGCGCCGCAAGCCCTCAAAACCCTGCAGTTTCACTCCTGCGGGGTTGCACCATGTTATTCCCCACTTGCAGGAGAGAGCACAGCATTTATATGGATCTTCATGTTGCGGGGAGCCGCTGTGGATCCAGATTGCAGGTGGTCAATGCTGAGTGATTTTATTTTATTTTCTGCCTGCCTTTCCCTTCTTCACAAGGTGCTTCCTGCTGCTTAGCTAACCACGAAAGGCACCTCTTTGGATCCTGGCTGGCTGTTCCCTTGCAAGAAGAATATCCAAGTCTTCTGGGAGATTTTTCAGCCTCCACACCCTCATGGGAAGTGGGGGGCATCCCCCACCCACCCCACTGGAGACAGACTGAAGGGGACAGAAGAATCTCCCCACTCCATAGGCAGCACAGGAGCGTTCCAGAGGCGTTCAGCTCACCGTCCTGCTGGCCCACTCCCTTCCCCCTTCCTGGCAGATGGTGATTAATCAGGGGTTGCCATTCACCCAGCCATGCCTCTGCCATGGCCCTGGAGCCCAGCAACTGATGGCGATGTTCTGTCCTTGCTGCACTCCGAACAAAAAAGTCAAGTTAAGTCCCTGACTTTTTTATTTTGGATCTTCAGGGGAAAGCCCTGGGATGGCTCTGCAGTGGCTTCTGCACCGTGTAAATAACACAGTGCCACTGCGGAGCCATCCCGGGGCTTTCCCCACGTAAAGACATCCCCACTGAAGCCAAATGAGAGTGAGGAAAATGCTTCATTCTCCCATTCCCATTTTCACTCATTATTTTGTTTCCACACTGGTGAGGGGAATCATACTTCTGACCCACCATCATGTGATGTTAGTCTGAAGCCAAAACAGAGTGAGAGCAATGCTGCCCTCAAACTGGACAATGTTGTTGATACATTGTTGTTGTTGTTTTAACGCCTTGCATCAGTTGAGAAAATAAGCGCTACCACCAACAGGGCCATAAAAGAGGCAGCTTAAAAAAATTGTTGAGAGAACAATGGCATGAAATCTCAAGCTATTAGTTGCAGCCCAGTTCCCAGAAAATTGCACCATGGTGGGCAATTTAGAAGTGGAATGCACTCAGTCAGATTTTGGCATTTCAGAATGCAGTGAGTCATCCACATCTGTATTTTCAGCCCGTAAGTGGGGTGGGTGGGTGTGGAAACAAGAGGAAAGGGTGAAGCATTCTTGGGAGTGAAGTCATCACAAGCTTTCTAGGGAAGAACACTGACTATGTCATAACAGGTTGTACAGACACTCAGGAAGTAGCAAGACCTGACACTTAAAGTCATCGTCTGCAGCAGCTTTCCCTAACCTGGTGCTTTCCTGATTTTTTTTTCAATTATAGGTCCCATAATAGGGTGACCCTATGGAAAGGAGGACAGGGCTCCTGTATTTTTAACAGTTGTACAGAAAAGGGAATTTCAGCAGGTGCCATTTGTATGCATGCAGTACCTGGTGAAATCCCCTCTTCATCTCAACAATTAAAGCTGCAGAAGCCCTGCCTTCTTTTGGGTCTAGTCACTCAAGGCAGGATTCCTGCAGCTTTAACTGATGTGATGAAGAGGGGATTTCACCAGGTGCTGCATGCATACAAATGACACCTGCTGAAATTCCCTTTTCTTTTCAACAGTTAAAGATACAGAAGCCCTGTCCTCCTTTTAATATGGTCACCCTACCCATAAGCCCCAGCCCACATGGCTGATAGCAAAGAATTATGGGATTTGTAATTCAAAACATCTGGAAGGCACCACCAGGATGGTTCAAAGACTTCCTGGAGAAAGTGAGTTTTGAGGTGGGGCTTAAAGGAAATAAGGGGTGGTCACCTGGAAGCAATCTAAGGCAGTTTCAGGCATACCTGAGAGAGCACCTTCTCATTTACCAACCTCCCTGATCACTGAGGTTGTTGGAGGGCATGCTCCTAGTTATTCCATGTGGAGCTATGGCCCGATTGGAGTCCCCCAGGAGAAGAGCCTTCAGCGTGGTCACCCCCTTTCTGTGGAGCTCCATGCCCCTGGAGATCAAGAAGGAGCCAGTGCTGTGTTGTTTCTGGTGCCTCCTGAAAACAGTGTTATTCCTTGACTGACAACCAAGGTTTTTATTCTGTGTGTGTGTGTGTATGTATGTATGTGTGTGTTTTAGTATAATAATGGTGTTAACATTTTTAGATTTTTTTCTGTTTTAATTCTTATGTTCACCACTCTGGAATCTGTTTCAGATATGGAGCAGTATACAAATTTTGAAAATAAATAAACACAATGGACAGAGTTGTTTCAAGTGACAAGAGCCCTCTGGATGGCTGAAGAAGGTGGGGCTGGATGAGAAGAGGTCACAGGATGGGATGTGTTGAGATATAAGCGTGAAGACATGAAGAGGAGCAAAGGGCTTCTTTATATTAAAGGGAAATCACGTTCGCTTACCACCACTTTGCTTCTTGCTTCTCTTGCGCAATTGTAATGAGCTGGATTACATGGGAGGAGAAGGGTGACCACATGGTCTATAATGGAAAACTCCCCTTCCTCTCGGTGCTGGTGGTATTGAATGGGACAGCGTCCTCTAATGGGCATTTTGTAGCGCATCTTTGGCTGCATGCAGTAGGAAGTCCCGACATATTTCAGTAGAATCGGGATATCCATTTTTTAAAAAACAACAACAACAACAGAATAACCGGGGGAATGAGCAGGAGATGTGTGGGAAGTTCACGATGTCATCAAAATGACCCGCAGACTTCCGTGAGTGGCCAGTCTCAAGCATGCTATAAATCACTCATTTAGAGAAGCCCAAAGTCAGGGAGGGTTTTGAAGGGCAGGAAGGTTGTGCAGGATGCAGAAACAAACAAAAAGCCAGTGGGGCGGGGCGGGGCAGGGCAGGGGGGCTTAAAGGTTGCGAGTCTCATGGTCAGAGCGACAAGAGAGGTGAATAATTTTGAACTCAAATGGCTTCAGTTAGGCAACAGCTAACTGATAACATTATACAAGGTATCAAAACCTCCCTCTTAATATTTTCTGTGACAATATCTAACCAATGCAACCAGAAAAGAATCTCCATTCTGAGTGTGGTCACATCACCTTTGCTTTCTGCAGTTTTTTTTTATCAGTGTGCATTAGTGAACCGGTCTGCAATCTTATATGCCCACTGGAGTAAATTCAATCAAGCTCGGTGGAGTTTAGTTCCGAGGAGGCATGCAGTGCATCGCACTCCCAGTAACGTTGAGGGGAAATCGTTGGCAGTGTCTGTTCACACAATGTGTCAAATTAGACCCGAAGCCAAGAGGGGGGCGGAACAACTAAGAAGGAAAATGAGCCAGGGGAGCAATAAAGAAAAAATGTGAGGGGAAAATCTGATTATCTCGGGGTTTTACTACACCTCATGGAAAGAGAGAGAAGATGGGGGTTGCTGATTTTGGCATCAATCCAATGCATATCTTCATATGTAGTTCTGCCGTCAGCCATTCTGTCAGCATATTTTAATGAAGGCCATTATTTATGCTTCCTTTGAAACCAACCCTGAATTTACTGGTTGAATTTACTGGCTTTCAAAAACGCACACCAGCCTCTATTCCATGGCCATTTTATATGTGTTCATTCAGAAGTCAATTCCAGTGTGGTGTAATGGCTAAAGTGCCAGACTGAGAGTCGGGAGATCCGGGTTCTAGTCCCCACTCAGCCATGGAGACCCACTTGGTGACTTTGGGCCAGTCACAGACTCTCAGCCCAACCAACCTCACAGGGCTGTTGTTGTGAGGATAAAATGGGTTCCTTGGGATATAAGGCAGGATATAAATGCAATAATAAATAAATAAATATTCCATCCTATTTCTGGATCAATGTGCAATTTTCCTTTAAAACACACACGTACACACACACATGTTTGTGTATCTAAATATATAGTTAAATGCATACATTTGCTCACAAAATATTTCATTTCATGTGTTACATGCCTATACTGCTCAATAGTCACAGCTCTCTGGGCAGTTTACAAAACAACAACAAAACAAAACCCCTGGAATATAAAACATGAAAACCCTGTTCAGACACCACACTAAGCCACAGTTAGGCCACTAACCCTTTTACAGCAAATGCTTAGCGAGTGTGTTCAAACCGTAGTTATGTAGCCACCATGGGTAGGAATGGTTAACACGACATGCTAAGTCATGGTTCACATGATGCGGTAAGCCATAATGCCGAGCTCAAAATCCTTAAACACCATAGCTTAGTGCATCATCTGAACAGCATCAATATAAAACCAATATGAAATTTAAAATGGCTTGAACAATGGCATTAGAATACCAGGAGCCATAGATCAAATGACACCAAAAAACCTCATTATGTGCCTGGGAGTAGAGGAAAATTTTAACTGGTGCCAAAAAGATGATAATGTGAGCACCCGGCAGGTCTCACTGGGGAAGATAATTCTGCAGTGGGGGGGGGGGCATCACTGAGATGGCCCTTTCCCTTAAAGCCTTCCTTCAAACCTTCCTTGGAGGAGGCACTTAGAGGAAGGCCTTAGATGTCGAACATAATGCGTGAGTAGATTCATACTAGGAGAGGCACTCCATCATAGGCTGACCATATGAAAAGGAGGACAGGGCTCATGTAACTTTAACAGTTGTAGAGAAAAGGGAATTTCAGCCAGTGTCATTTGTATGCAATTAGTTCCTGGTGAAATTCTCTCTTCATCACAACAGTTAAAGGTGCAGGCACTATACTAGAGTGACCATATACAAAAGAAGGCAGGGCCCCTGCAACTTTAACAGTTGTGATGAAGAAGGAATTTCACCAGGAACTAATTGCATACAAATGACACTGGCTGAAATTCCCTTTTCTCTACAACTGTTAAAGTTACATGAGTCCTGACCTGGATTTTATCTGGTCAGCCTACTCCATCAGGCATGGCGTATGGCATATGATGCAACATGTATTTATAATGTATTTTATCCAAAAATGCAGATTTTAATGTGTGTGTGTTTTTAAATGGAAAACCGCATCGCAAATATGGAGAAGTGGAAAATCCGAACAATAACTACGTCCTGACTGGTACATCAGCCCAGGAGATGCAGAAGAGGTCCGTTTGCATTGGAATTTACCAAGATCAAATTCCTCAAACGTCTCTACTAATAACAAAAGTTCGTGGACAGTGTTGAGTGTTTCAGTGCATTTCTTCCCCATTAGTATCTAAGCTTCCTGTTCAGTGGGTGGATTTACTCCCTCCTTAAATATTTGATGCTCAAAGCTAGAGGAAAGACTTTCATTAAATATTTGATGATGCGGACCACTCCAGGGGAAACTTGGCTGTGCATCATTAGATTATCCCCCCCACCCCACTAACTTTTGCAAAGAGAGAGAGAGAGAAATAAGAGCAACATAGGGTGACCAGATAAAATCCAGGTCAGGGCTCATGTAACTTTAACAGTTGTAGAGAAAAGGGAATTTCAGCCAGTGTCATTTGTATGCAATTAGTTCCTGGTGAAATTCTCTCTTCATCACAACAGTTAAAGGTGCAGGCACTATACTAGAGTGACCATATACAAAAGAAGGCAGGGCCCCTGCATTGTGGTGTGTGTGTCTGTTTTTTGTGTGTGTGTGTGTTTTTTAAACTGTTTTGTTGGTTGGTTTTGCTGCTATATTTTGGAGAATTGTTTGGACATTTTATCTGCTTTAAATATGGTGTGTCAAAAATGTTGGTTGGTTGGTTTTGCTGACATATTTTGGAGAATTGTTTGGACTTTTTATCTGTTTTAAATGTGGTGAGTCAAAAATGTTGGTTGGTTGGTTGGTTTTGCTGCTATATTTTGAAGAATTGTTTGGACTTTTTATCTGCTTTAAATATAGTGTGTCAAAAATGTTGGTTGGTTGGTTGGTTTTGCTGCTATATTTTGAAGAATTGTTTGGACTTTTTATCTGCTTTAAATATAGTGTGTCAAAAATGTTGGTTGGTTGGTTGGTTTTGCTGCTATATTTTGGATAATTGTTTGGACTTTTTATCTGCTTTAAATGTGGTGTGTCAAAAATGTTGGTTGGTTGGTTGGTTTTGCTGCTATATTTTGAAGAATTGTTTGGACTTTTTTTATAATAATTTTATTAATTTTCAACATATATCACATAAAATAAACACAATACTTATAAACCCTTGACAACCCCCCGTGCTCCCCTTCCCCTGAGACCTTCTTACTCTATTATTTTATACAAATTTCCAAGATTGCATTGATTCTTTTGAAGGTGTACATCCTCTCCCCTTTTCTAAAACATATTCTAAAAATACTCCCCAAATACTTCAAAAATCATTCTTTTTAGTTAATTCCATCTTAACTTTCATTATACATGTTAATCTATCATTAATTGCGATATCCCACACTCCTTTGTACCATTCTTCTATACTATAATTCCCTTGTAATTTCCAACTTTTAGCTATCATTAGTCTCGCCGATGTCAGGAGATTGTTTATCAATTCTTTTATATTATTATTATTACCATAATCTTTATCAAATACCCCCAATAAAGCTATATTTGGACTTGCTTCTACCTTCTTACCTAATATCTCACTTATCTCCTTAAACACTCTATCCCAAAAAATTTTAACATATTCACAAGTCCACCACATATGGTAATATGTCCCCACATCCTGACATCCCCTCCAGCAAAACTTTGATATTTTCTTGTCTATTTGATGTAATCTTATGGGGTGAGATACCATCTCCAAATTATTTTATACTGATTTTCTTTTATCCTTATTGAAAGTAACTTTAATGTTCTTGATTTCCATATCTTTCCCCAACTGTCCCCATTAATTTGAATTTTTAAATCTTCTTCCCATATTGTTTTCAAACTTTCTTGAGCCACGTCCTCCTCTAGTAATATCTTATAGATATCACTCTTTATTTATTTATTTATTTATTTATTGCATTTTTATACCGCCCTATAGCCGAAGCTCTCTGGGCGGTTCACAAAAATTAAAACCATAAAATCATTTTAAAAATATAACCTTTTTTACTTTTACTTTTATTTTCTCCCTCCTTTTCTCTAGCCTCAATTAGCTTTTCAAAACTTGTTTCCTTTCTACACTCCTTATTTTTCTTTTTCCATTTTAGTGTCCACTGTTCCAATTGCAAACTCTTAAACCATAAATTTTCCTGCCCTATTAAAACCTCTTCTATTTGCTTTTTAGTACTCAATCTCCTTACCCAATCTTTCACTTTAATATTTTTTCCCCTCAATAACCCTTCCAATTCTCCTCTCAAGTTACCTGGGAAGTTTTCCAACAAGACCACTGGAGACAGAGGGGAAATTCCTGGCATTAATTTATTCTTGTATCTTTCCCAAATTTCTCTAATGTTCCTTAAGATGGGATTTTCTATACCTTTCAAATAACTCTTTTGTATATTACTAAAGAAAACATTTTGTAGCTTTAGCTCTATTTCTCTTCTCTGCGACTTTAACCATTCTAAATCTTCTTCCCCTACTATACTATTTATAACATATCTTAGTTGGTTAGCTATATAGTACATCTTTATATTCGGAAGACCTAAGCCTCCTTCCCTTTGAATCTTATACCATTTTGTTTTATTAATTCTTGATTTCTTATCCCCATTACAATAGTTATTTATCATACTTTGCCAACTTTTTATTTCTACCTCTGTTATTTTAATTGGTAACATCCTAAACAAAAAATTAATCTTTGGTAATATCTTCATTTTAATTATCGCTATTCTACCAAACCATGAATGCTTTAACTTCCTATAAGCCTCTAACTTCTCCATTACTTGTGTTTTTAATCTACTAAAATTTATTTTCTCTAAACTTTCTAACTCTTTTGTAATATAAACTCCTAAATAACATATTATATTTTTAACCTTCAAATCTAATTTTAAACTACACTCATCCCCTTCTACTTTATCATAATTAAAAAGTATCATATTGGATTTCCCCCAATTTACCTGTAACCCTGTAACATCTCCAAATTCCCTCAAATGTTGTTGGACTTTTGATCTGCTTTAAATATGGTGTGTCAAAAATGTCGGTTGGTTGGTTGGTTGGTTTTGCTGCTATATTTAGGAGAATTGTTTAGACTTTTTATCTGCTTTAAATATGGTGTGTCAAAGATGGGATATAAATATGGCAACATAAAGAAGAAGCCCTCTGAAGAAGCAAAGGATGTGTTGCACCATGCTCATGTGATTAACCACAAGAGCTTCATGAATGTGATGTCCACATGAGTTAAATAAGCAAGGGCGTGTCAAAGAACTTAAAAAATACAGCTGAAGATTAAAGATTTGCTATTTAATATTAAAACCATCCTCCTCTTACACTGTTTCTTTCCTTTAAATAATGCATTTAAATGACCCGTTGGACTAAAGAGCAAATGGTGACTGATGAATGGTTTCCTGGCTTAAAGAGTTCACTCCGCAGCGCCTCTGATGCATCACTCGTCACTTTGCACATCACATCAGGATGGGAAAGGTGTCCAGAGTAACAGTTCTGTTTGGTAACCTTTGGTACAGAAAGCAGAGGAGGGCAAAACCCTGAGGGAAATGATGAATGTTCTCTTATATGGTAAAAACAAGTGGTCATAAATGGAATTTATATATATATGCGTTGCACTCAACATGGGGAATCCCCCAAGCCAAGATGTAGCATCTCTTACCCTGCATCTTCATAGAATCATAACATGTGAGAGTTGAAAGTGATCTTGGAGTTCATCTAGTCCACCCCCCTGCTCAGGGTAGGAGTCTTGTAGGCTGGGGAAAGTAAGCTGCAACATTCTGGTCTGGACTTTGTGCTGTGGATGAAGTGCAGAGGCTCCTAGGCCACAAGCAGGAAAACACCTGGAGTTCATTTGTGCCTGTTGATGTTAGTGGCCTCCCTAGCATGTAGAATAGGGATGCATCCTGTTGTCACTGTCTCCCCGACTAGGTCTATGCTACTGCTTTATAGAGGTATTGAAGTGCACTGATAACTGTTGGAGTACATTGCACATCCCATTTACCATTTTCACTAGGACTGTACACGCAACCGTGATTCACTTCAAAGGCCAATTTGGGGTGCTCATCATGTCTTCCCAATTATGGAACCAATGACCTGGGGAGGTCGTGGGCTCTCCCACCCTAGAGGCATTCAAGAGGCAGCTGGACAGCCATCTGTCAGGGATGCTTTAAGGTGGATTCCTGTATTGAGCAGGGGGTTGGACTCGATGGCCTTGTAGGCCCCTTCCAGCTCAATTATTCCATGATTCTATGTTTGGACACACGTGTGATGTGGCTGTACAGAAATGCTACTTTGGGTTGCATTAATAGAAGCATAGCTTCCAAATCATGTGAGGTACTGATTCCCCTCCACTCAGCACTGGTTAGGCCTCAGGATTCCATTGAGTTCTGGGCACCACACTTCAAGAAGGATGCAGAGAAGCTGGAGGGGATTCAGAGGAGGGCAACAAGGATGATCAGGGGTAGGCTGACCATCTGAAAAGGAGGACAGGGCTCATATAACTTTAACAATTGTAGAGAAAAGGGAATTTCAGCAGGTGTCATTTGTAGGCAATTAGTTCCTGGTGAAATTCCCTCTTCATCACAACTGTTAAAGGTGCAGGCACTATACTAGAGTGACCATATACAAAAGAAGGCAGGGCTCTGCAACTTTAATTGTTGTGATGAAGAGGGAATATCACCAGGAACTAATTCCATACAAATGACACTGATTGAAATTCCCTTTTCTCTACAACTGTTAAAGTTATATGAGCCCTGTCCTCCTTTTCAGATGGTCAGCCTAATCAGGGGTCTAGAAACAAAGCCCTATGAGGAGAGGCTGAAAGAACTGGGTATGTTTAAGAGAAGAAAAGACTGAGAGGAGACATGATAGCACTCTTCAAATACTTGAAAGGTTGTCACACAGAGGAGGGCCAGGATCTCTTCTCGATTATCCCAGAGTGCAGGAACTGAATAATGGGGTCAAGTTAGAGAAAGCCAGATTCTGGCTGAACATCAGGAAAAACTCTCTGGCAGTTAAAGCAGTATGACAATGGAACCAATGACCTAGGGAGGCTGTGGGCTCTCCTACACTAGAGGCATTTAAGAGGCAGCTGGACAACCATCTGTCAGGTATGCTTTAAGGTGGATTCCTGCATTAAGCAGGGGGTTGGACTTGATGGCCTTATAGGCCCCCTCCAACTCTACGATTCTATGATTCCCTGAGCTTTAATTGAAGTGGGTGAAACTAAGTAGACTACAGGCTTCCAGAAAGATGATTGTACAATGAAAGATAGGACAATCACACACACTCCTTGGCCACTTCATAAGTAAGGTAAACACAAGAACCCTGAATCCAACACATGAGAATTTCTCTGGGATTTTCTTCTCCTTTTGATTTCTTTTCAAAAGCAATTTCGCTTCTGTCAGAGTGAATGAGAACAGTTGGAGTGGAAATGGAAGGGAAATTTCTGGCACAGCACTATATTTTAGCCTACGACGTCTTAACTGAAGTTGAGCTGCAACGCATGGCTAACGATCACAAATGTCACTGGTTTTTGTGTGTTTTGTTCAGCAAGTCCACCTTTATCGGAAGATGAAGCAGTAACTCCTGATATCAAAGATGGCACAGAAGGACCCACTGTGGTGAGTATCATTCTCCGGCTGCTGCATGCCTCTTAGAGTTCTCCAAGGACGTGCTCTGGGCCTGTTCAATCAAATCCATGGATCTCCCTCTATTGCAGTGGACAAGTTGGCATGGCACAAACCTAGGCTGACCATATGAAAAGGAGGACAGGGCTCATGTAACTTTAACAGTTGCAGAGAAAAGGGAATTTCAGCCAGTGTCATTTGTATGCAGTTAGTTCCTGGTGAAATTTCCTCTTCATCACAACAGTTAAAGGTGCAGGCACTATACTAGAGTTACCATATACAAATGAAGGCAGGGGCTCTGCAACTTTAACTGTTGTGATGAAGAGGGAATATCACCAGGAACTAATTGCATACAAATGACACTTGGTGAAATTCCCTTTTCTCTACAACTGTTAAAGTTACATGAGCCCTGTCCTCCTTTTCATATGGTCAGCCTACACAAACCCACATGCATTCACTCACTCACACCAGGCTTATTTTAACAGGGGTTCCAGCAAAACTTTTTATTATTATTTTGGGATAAGCTTTCTTGGGCTGATGCCACAACACATTTCTTGCCTTTATGGAGGGGTGGGAAACATGGGCCCTCCAGATACTGAGGGAGTGCAAGTCCCAACATTCCTCATGCTGGCTCAGGCTGATGGCAGTTGCAGGCTAACAAGGACGGGAGGGCACAAGTTGCCCACCCCTGCAATGAAATGGCTGCCACAGTCACCTCTCTGAAATATTTTGTTAAATGGTATTGACAGGTAAGCACTGTCCTCACAAATGTATCTTCTATGGGCCTGTTCACTAACTTATGTAGCTCTAGCTACTGTGGTCCCCTCACAGGCCTAGAAGCATCAAGAAATCCCCTGCCCATTACCTCACAGGAAGGAAAGCCATCTTTGTTGCCCACCCCCTCACCCGGGCTCCATTTTCAGGTCTCCTTCTGCAGGAGTTCTGCTTGCAATGTTCCTGTGAAATCTCACCAGTAATACAGAAATGAGGAAAATGCTGAAGAAAGTATCATTATTTAATGCTTGTACTGAAACACACCCCTGTCCCCACACTATATTAGACTCGGTTTGAGACCAAGGCTGAAGGGAAACTGAAGGACAATCACTGCAGAGACAGATAAATGAGAGAGAGAGAGAGAGAGAGAGAGAGAGGGGAGAGCAGTGGAGGCTGGTGGCTCCCATGTCAGTGGGGCAGTGAATCCACTCTGGGTTTCAGTCAGAACCAGTCAGAAATCTAAAGGAACGCCTTGAATAGCTCCTTTAGAGTCCGGACTGGTTCTGGTTGAAACCCAGAGCGGATTCATCATCCTCTGACATCAGAGCCACCAGCCTCAGATAGATAGATAGATAGATAGATAGATAGATAGATAGATAGATAAGCATTCTTGCTTCAAAATGAACTGGAGCATACATAGAATAACTTTGCTTGCAGTTGATTGCTGCCATAGGCTTTAACGGGAAAGGAAAAACTTCATAACATCTGAACCACTGCTCCAGGCCTTACCAAATCAATGAAAGGCACACCTCCTTGTCAAGCCTGAATAAAGCAGATCAGCAGATCAAATTTGAAAGAAATGTACGCTATGCCATGCCGCAAATAGGAGTAAAAGGGATGAATGTGTCAGTTTTCGGCTCCTTTGAACTTGCTGTACCTGTACCATTTTATTATTATTATTATTATTATTATTATTATTATTATTATTATTATTGGATTGGTTTGAAATTGTACTCCTTATCAGTAGATCATGGACATCAAGTTTCAAGAGATTATTTCAGCAGATGTCATTTTTTGTCAACAATAGAAACTTGAGGTTTTATAATGATGGAAGGTGTTTGTTTGTTTGTAACTCACCTTAACTAAAAGGGCAGTCTTGTGCTCCTTTACTATGATTACTATTTATCATAGGTTTTCTACATAAGCACAGGCAGCTAACAACAAATATAACAAAGATTAACCATGAACTCATGCAAATTCCAAGCCACCATTAATTGTGTAGTCCGTTTACTGGATGGTGTGAGTGACCACTCCATAGGCAAGTCAGTCAACTCTAGCAGCTCTCCACCGATGATGCT
Organism: Anniella stebbinsi; assembly: GCA_029215795.1. Lineage (NCBI taxonomy): Eukaryota > Metazoa > Chordata > Lepidosauria > Squamata > Anniellidae > Anniella > Anniella stebbinsi. The sequence continues at coordinate 410,350,047 of JARDYH010000001.1, read as the reverse complement.
AACTCTGGTTCCTCAGTGGCTGAATTCGGACAACACAATAAGCAACTAGTGAGGGGGAAACAATCGTCAGTTGTTTTGACTATCGTGTCATCCGAATGCTGCCATAGTCAACTCAGCGCTGATCCTCATCCACACCACGGTTGATTATTTATTACCATGTTGTGTGGGGAGTACCCACTAGATGAACAACTGTAAAGTTGATTATTACTCCATCATTGACTATCGTGTTGTCTGGATTCAGCCATTGTCTCTCTCTCCTTCTTCTTTTGCCTTCTCTCTTCACCCTCTTCTACTTCTCGCCTTACTCCATCAGCCTTTCCTTATCCTGACATCCCTCTCTCCTCTCTTTCTCATTCCACAACCAACCACCCCTTGATCAGCTCACTTTTCTGGACTCCAGTAGTTGTACGTAGAAAATTAAAGATGGCAACAAAATATATAAAAACACATTAACAAAACCACACATTTAGAATGACTACAGGATATAGAAATCTAGGCAAAGGTGTATGTGCATATACCATTTGAATAGCAGGAAAGATCTCTGTTTAGCTCCACTTCAATGAATCTAATTCCAATCTTGTTCTGAGGGAAGAATGATTGAATAGTCTGCTTTGGTGTTCTTTATTCATGGAATGGCTCACCTAAGAATGTCAAAACCCTGCTGGATCAGACTAAAGGTGCATCTACTCCTGTGTCCTTCCTGTTGCGAACAACTCCCAGGCAGATTATGTTTGTTCATTTATATGCAATACTTATATACCATCCAGTAACAAAAGTTCTCTGGGTGGCAGGTGCCTCTGGCCCTTGGAGGCTGGTGGCTCTAATTTCAATAGGGTTGTGAATCCATTTTGTTTTTTAGTCAGAACCACACAGAACTCTAAAGGAGCTATTCAAGGTACTGAACTCTATCCACAAAATAGGTTCTAGCACCTTGAATAGCTCCTTTAGAGTTCTGGCTTGTTCTGACTAAAACCTCAGAATGGAATCACAGCCACCATTAATAGGGCATGAAGGCAAGAGCCCTTTACTTTCTTATCTCCCAGCAATTTGGATTTACTGGCATACTGCCACTGAATATGGAGGTTTCATTGAGCCATCGTGGCTGACAACCACTGATAATCCTATCTGTCTTGAATTTGTCTAATCCTCTTTGATACCTATCTAAGCTAGTGGCCATCACCATATCATGAGGCAGTGAGTTCCACAAGTAAAGAGGTGTTGTTATTTTTTGTCTGACATGAATCTATTACCAGTCAATTTCAGTACATATATTTTAGCTGCAAACTGCATTGCAGAATTCAGATAAATGTGCAGTCTGAGTTCAATGGGACTTACTCCCAAATCCATGTGTATAGGATTGCATCTCTAATCCATTAATTCATGCTGTGCCATCCAATAATACCTATAAAGGCCCTGTGTTGGAGAAAAGTTTTCTTCAGGCATCCTATTGGCTCTTAGATTATATTACATACTTTTTGGGAGTAAATACCATTGAATTCAGTAGGATTCACATCGGAGAGGACATCACAATGTCATTATTTTTGTTTTAAATTGGACATTCATATTAGAGTCAGGCTGGTGAGATTTCTCCAGGTGAATGAGTAAATTATCAATTGATTCGGTATATTTTAGTAGAGACTAGCTGATATACCCAGCATTGCTCGGGTCCCTGAACACCTCCCGGCGTGCCTTCAGTTACTAGGAGTTGCCTCTGAGAGGCGGTTCCCTCTTCTCATTGCCAGTGCTGCTCCTCGGCAGAACGAGAAAGAGGAGCATCACTGAGCAGTGGGGAGAAGCAGCAGTCAGAGGATGCATCGAGCTCTGGTGAAGGCATGGTTGGAACTGCAGCCATTACAGCGATCTCATGAGATTGCCCACAGGGCTGTGTGCAATCCCACGAGACCTATCAAACACCTACACCTCCGAGCCTTCAGTTGCTTGGAGTTGTAGGCATGCTGGGAGTTGTAGGCATCAGTGTAAGTTTAGTTTTTAATTAATTAAAAATAGTTAAAATCGAGAAATACTGGATGTCAGGGGGTTTTTTTATGGTCGGCATACAGGAAGACCTATCTGCATGCCCAATTTTGAGGTTGTACCTCAACTCTAAGTGGGTAAACATTTTCAGACATGCAAACCCACACACATCCTTTCAGATTTATAGTTATACTGCTTTCATTTATAACACATACAACCCAGACACTAACAACATCTGCAGTTGCCTACAATGACAGATCATTTCCCCTTCTAGGCGCTGATGACCACAGACAGCGTCCTATCAACCAACGATGGTGGTGAGAACTCAACAGAAACAAATGTTCCAGAAACACCTGATGGTATGGTCTCTGTGTGTGTGTTGGTACGTGTGAGTGCGTGTGCATTGTGATTATGAGTGTTCTATATGTACAATAATGCCAGTAACTTTTAATTTAAAACCTTATGTAAATACAAGAAAAATAAATACATAACCTGCCAAAGTAGCCCACATTTGGAGGGATGCTGTAGAAATGGAGATTTCATTTACAAGCCAGCTGCAAATTGAGAGTTACATAACTAATACTGTGTATCGGTTAGCATCCCAAATTAGCTAGCCAGCCCCGAGGAGCACTCTGTCATCTCTTTAGCCCAGCCCTGGTTCCTATCCAGCCCTGGCAATTGAGGCCAAAGGTCTCTGAGTTGTTCAAATAGGCCGCATGTCTGAATTTAATCTAGAGGTCGGCATCGAGTGATTAAGTTGCCTTCTTAGGTTACCTTAATCCTTATTTGAACCTATAGGCATGCTAATGAGCCTTGGTCCTCTCATGTAACAAGAGCTGGGTGGCATCACATCCTATTTTCCGATAAAGCAGAAGCTCTTTTTATGTTCGCTGGGAGGCGGCCAAATTGCGATTCCTCTTGAGAAGTCATTGCGGACTATTTCACACCATGACACAGCAAGGCTTTCATGTTGATGACGGCCACAGCAAAGGGTACAAAAATACCACAACCACTCTTCCATTGGTGGCTATGCCAGGGGAAACACTCAGCGGAGTTGAAAACGTGAACATAACCTCATTTTCCCCTACCAATGAAGCCTAAATCAAAACACATGTCAAGACTTTCCTCTTCTCCCAGGCATTTAACAGCATATGATGAGGGTTTTTGTGTTGTTGTTGTTTTAAAGGATATTGTAATTATAACTTGTTTTTATACTTTATGGTTTTAAATTTTGTATATCGGTGTTTTAAATGTTCAGTGTTTTTAATTTTTGTAAACCGCCCAGAGAGGTTCGGCTATGGGGCAGTATACAAATGGAATTAAATAAATAAATAAATAAATAAATCTGAATTTGGAGTGCTTTCCCAACTGCCTAGAAAATACTTATTTATTTATTTCATTTCTATCTCTCCCAATAGATGAAGCTCTCTGTGCATGGCACTAAATACATACAACCTTCTATGAAATTTATTTTCTTATTAATTAATTAATTAATTACATGTCTATACCATTCAATAGACAAAGCTTTCTGTGCCATGGCACTAAATAGCCAGCAATGACTTCTCAAGAGGAATCATGACAATTAAAACCATAAAATGCAACACAAGATACAATATAAAAGTCTAAAAAAAATTAAACTACACGTATAAAATGAAAATAAAAACTAACAAAAGAAAAGAAGAACAGCGCACCACATTGAGAAGCTGGTGACCTTATTAAAATTTTGTAATGCCGTTTGAAATTGCTAGAAATGTTTCACCTCATCTAGATGCTCCACTTTTTGTTTTTAGGTCAAATTCATATCAATCCCACCTCCTCCTGCCCTTCCCATTGTCCTGACCTTGGAGAAGAGAAAGACTGAGGGAAGGGGTCATGATAGCACCCTTCAAATACCTGAGGGGCTGTCACTACGGCTGTGCACGGACCCCCCGGTTTGCTTTGGAGGCCGATTCAGGGGTTCCAAATCAGCCCCAATACAACCCACTTCAGATCTGGATCCGAAGTGAGACCCAGACACCCAAAGTCGGTTGACCATTACGGATTCCTGGGTACCCACTGAGAAGCAGCTTGGTGGGTGCTCGGGAAAGCTGGGCATGAGGCCAACTAGAAGTCCATTGGACTCCCCTCTCCCAGCTCACCCCCCAAAACCTGGAACTGCTACTCCCACCGGCCCACAGGACTTACGTGAGCCAGCTGGCAGCCGCCCATCTTCAATGAGAGCAGCCATTTTCAATGAAAATGGTTGCTCTGGAATTTCCTAAGTCTAAGGTCTCAAAGCATGGCAGCTGTAAAGTGCTTTGGATCCCAATCCAGATTCAGGGCGAGGCAAGCTGAATTGGCCTGCCTCCGCTCAGGTTCGGGGTTTGGACCCGAAGTGAGGCATAGCCCTAGCTGTCTCATCTAAGGGAAATGAGCTTAAGTTACAGGAAGGTAAATTCCAACTGAACGTTAGGAGAAAGGTCTTGATAGCAAAAATGGTTGGACGATGGAACCAATTCCCTAGAGCGGTGAGTGGTGGGCAGAAGGTTTTTAGCTGTCAGTTGGGGATGTCCCGGCACTGGGTTTCCTGTATTGAACAAGGGGTTAGACCAGATGGCCCACAACTCGACCATTATGTGATGCTATGACCCCTTTTAACTGTTTCATCTGTTAAGAGCAGTGTGGCTAACATGATGCTAGTTTGGAGGGCAACACTACACATGATGCTGGAGACTGGTGTCTGGCCTCCCAGTACCATTATTTAAGCCTTAAAAGCAGCAGAGTGGGAGAGGAGACATTTGGCTGTTGGGTTATTCTTCTTCAGTTGTGCTGTTCCATTGATGGAAACCCAATTGGGAAAAGCAAAAAGCTCCAGTGTGTGTGTGTGGGGGGGGGGGGGAGAGACAGGTACCTCTATTATACCTGTCTTTCCACCTCGCTTTCTAGTGGTGATAGGTTTTGGAAGGAGAGATTTGAAAGAAGGAAATGGTGAAAGGGGCAAGGTCTGAACTCTCCCCCCTTGCCCCAGCATTGTGGCCCTGATCCAAATCACCCCCTCTGTTTGTAAGAGAAATGTCCATTGCTCAGAATACTTCTCCTCTCCTCCTCCTCTGGCTTGACGGAGTTCCATGGCATATACGACTCACTTTGCATCTGTGAGCTGAACTCCAGGAATTTTTTGCTCATTTTTTGAAAGGGGGAAGTTTTTATGTGTGCGATTTGCACATCTTTGTGAGCAATTTCTGCAAATCGTGGTCAAGTCAGCGCAAATTCGCCCCTATTTTGCACGCGTTGCTCACACATTTGCGCAAATTGCAGAACTTTCCTCCAAAAATGTGCAAGACCCCCAGAAAATCCATGAACTGGACGGACTCACTGCAGATTGAGTCAGGCACTGCAGCCGGGACCGAAATGAAGTCTAGGGGAGGGTGAACCTAGGGAAACTCATTGAACTCCACTGCCTCAATGGATGTCTCCGACATCCCTACTGTGTAAGACAAAAAGGAGACATCAGGAGACCTGATCACAGATGTCCCTCATGTAGTTTAGCTCGGAATGTTTCAGTCCCAACATACCACATCTACTGCATGTGCTCATAATTATATGGTGTGAAAAGTTAGCATCAAATTTCCAAATTAGGTAGAATGCCCTGGCTTCGCGTTCCATAGCAACCAATCCACAGCTGATGACACCTTGATTGAAAGTCAGCTAAAGAGAAACTCACTGATGGTTTTGTACTGAAATGTGGAAATCGTCTTTGTGCTTAGCATGGGGAAAACCATAGACTACTCCTGTGTTTTCTTTGAGACCTGGGGTTTCTTGTAAAGTTGCTTTTGGACAGCACATTCCAAACTCCCTGCATAGCGAGGGAGGTTGTTTCACATATTTCTGCCAAACGCATTCTTTCCTTCCACATTCTTCAGGAATGAAGTGGCTGTGATAAGGTGCTCCATCAATCATGAAAGAACTGACCATCTCCTGCTCACCTACCCATACTGATTATTTATTTTTTATGTGTGGACTTGGCTGTATTTTGTTACGGTGGATTGCTCACTTGACTCTTTGATGGCATGATTCAGGGAACCGCTAAAACCATAGAAGTATAGTTTTGCTTTGTTTAAAGCTACTATTAAAATTGGGGATCAGTGAACCCTCAAAGGCCTGATCCCTCAAAGACAAGCTATTCCCTAGATATAAATCGATTTCTCTCTCACACACACGCATGGGACTGGGAAAGAGACAGAGGGGAATGTTTAGATTACAATACAAGCTGTAAAAGAATATGGAGGTCATAAGTGAAGTCAACATTGTGCACCACAAGACTCACATACCCAAGCCAGGAAATATAAATTTCGGCAGTGTCTGTGATCATACTGTAGTTTTCTTATTCCACCCTATGTTCTCTTTCTGCATCTGCGTTCTGTGTCAGATAAAAGAACAAGCCCATTTGTATACACAGGCCTGTGCTTCTATTTCCTTTTCGAAGTCTTTGCCTCGGCTGGCAAGTCCCAAGTAACTTTCTACTCCGGTTATGGAGTAATACGAGCAGCTGGCCTCCAGCTGGGATTGCTTTTGTAGGAAAGTAGTTCTGTTTATTTGTGAGTGCTTTGCTGTTGTTTATGCATATTCAGAAGGGATCATTTGCTTCTGGGGGAAGCATCGAATCTCATTCTGTGTGTCCCCCTCCCCGTATTGCAGCCCATCCTCCATGAGCTTTAGCAGGGAGGTAGAGGAGGCAATATTGATACATGTGTACACTCTTTCACCTTTCTCTTAAGGGCTGCCTCTACAAGAGGCATTTAAAGCTCTTTCAAGGCGCATTAAAAAAATTACCTCTAAAAGAACGGAGCGCAAATCGGGCCTAGAGGCGCATTTTCTCTCCGATTATGCGCATTATCGAATGTGCATTAAATAGCGAGTTTTATTTTGCTCCGGCCGTTAAAGCGCATTTTGACTATGTGAACAAGCGATTCTCCGCATGTCAACAGTTTAAATCGCATTTCGGTCATCCAGTAATGCGCTTCGCCGCCTCTACTACAGAGGTATTAGGCGTAAATGCGCTTCTGCGAATATGCGCATAATCGCCTCACCAGGCGTAAAGGCGAATTCTTGTAGATGAGGCCAAGGTTGAGCTCTGAGTGACGAAGTGGCAGGCTGGGGTAGCAGCCTGCCAGTGCTCCGTTCCCTTTCCCTCCAGACCTCCTCTGAGATGCTATGCTGGGGGCAGAGACCCAGAGGCATTGGAGGGAAAGCAGAGAGCCACCACAGCTTTGCCTGGCTCTGGGCTAGGGATGTATGAGAAATTCATTTCTGATCATGAATTACCCAGTCCGCAGCTTCCACCCCAAACACGGATTGGGATGCAATTGCTGGACCCCACCCCCCAATGCATTCAACAGCGTGATTTAAAGATGGGAAAAGACTGTGTGCATTTCATAGAAGCAAACCATTGCTGCATACATTTGGGGGTGGGGAAGTACACACAAAGATACACATGGATTTTCATGCAAAAAGGGAGGGAAAGCAAAGCTCGCCATCTGATTCGGACATGCGTCAGACCAGGCTTGGAGATGAAATTCAGAGCGCTCCGGTGAGCTTGAGTTTAGCTGATTCACACATTCCTACTCGGTGCTTCTCCCCTCAGCACCAGACCTCCCAAATAGTTCCAGCAACTGCCAGCACTTACCCCGTCGTGCTGCGTGCCGATGCTGGGCCGGAATTTGGTCATTACGGATCATAACTGGAGCAGGACATGTATGTTTAACTGTATTGAAACAGGGGGCGACCAAAAGCGGACAATCCTTTGATTAAAGCCTGGCTGTACTAGATGTGGCAGTAACAGGGCCATTTGTTTTGACCTGGCATTGGCCCAATCTAGGCCCAAAGCCCAAGTGCTTGTATTGAGGGGGCTTTGGGTGGAGGATAACCATTCCAGAAGAGCTGTTGAACATGCAACCAGGTAGTCCAGACTTCCTAATGAGGTGCCCTCCAGATGTGGTGGGCTACAACTCCCAGAATTCCCCAGCCAGCATCTGGGAGCTGTAGCCCTATATGTTTGCAGAAGAATCCTAGGCAGAGGTAAGTCCAGCTGAATTAGGGTGGCCAGATGTCCTACTTTAGAGAATACAGTTCTCTGTTTGAAATGGTTTTGTTGGTTGACGGCCCAAGCCCAGTTTGACGATAAACAACTTTAGCACCTGGACAGCAGGTCTTCTTTACTAAGGTGAGCAGCAATAACTATGTATGGTGGAGATGTATTGTGTTTCTATTTAAAATTATAGTCAATCTGTCTAAATCATAGAATCACAGAATAGTGGGGTTGGAAGGGGCCAATAAAACCATTGAGTCCAACCCCCTGCTCAATGCAGGGATCTACCTTAAAGCATCCCTGACAGATGGCTGTCCAGCTGCCTCTTGAAGGCCTCTAGTGTGGGAGAGCCCACCACCTCCCTTGGTCATTGGTTCCATTGTCGTATTGCTCTAACAGTCAGAAAGTTTTTCCTGATGTCCAGCCGGAATCTGGCTTCCTGTCACTTGAGCCCATTATTCCGCATCCTGCACTCTGGGATGATTAAGAAGAGACCCAGGCCCTCCTCTGTGTGACAAGCTTTCAAGTATTTGAAGAGTGCTCTCATGTCTCCCCTCAATCTTCTCTTCTCCAGGCTAAACATGCCCAGTTCTTTCAGTCCTCATAGGGCTTTTTTTCCGACCCTTGATCATAACAACTATACATAGAAATTGGCACATGGAACTTATATACAAATCTTAGCCTTCATTTTTGGTGATCTGTTTGCTCTTTTATGACAGTCTGCAAGGGGCCACCCTGTACTGAATCCAATGGGACTTACAGATAACTGTGTATGGGAGATGTAATCTGAAAGTTCTCTGGGGAATGCTGAGAGTTGTATGACTTTTTCTGTCTGTCAAAATAGTCATTAAGATCATGCCCTTAAAGGCATTACACCCCAGTGAGTTACAGAGAGGTGGAGAGAGACATGCAAATGAACTGAAGCAAACTGTGTCTGTCTGCACAGCACAAAATCCAGAAATACATTTCAAAAAATGACATGGTGGAAGATTCCTAATGCATCACTTCCACTTCAGAAAGAACACTGACCAGAACATTGAGAACTCCGAAATCTTGGAAGAAACTCAGATGAGGAGAATATCAGAACAATATCAGTAGTATTTCAGCTTTTGATCTGAGAATCATTCTGACCCGGCCTGAAGCTTGCCACTCAATAACCAGAGGATTTCCCCAGAAGCTTTCAAGACTGCCTGGCTCCAGTGTTGCACTGCTACATTCTTTCAACGTATGCTTTGCCTGCTCCAAGCTTCGTGCCAACTCTCTGTGATTCCCTAGCACATAGGGAACCTGTATATTTCTGGCTCAGAAATGATATTGGATCTGATGTGTTCTTATTTCTGCAAATCCAATGCTCATCAATCCACCCACATTGCAACATTTGATCAGCTCAGAGTGTCCTGTTTTCCGTGCATCTTGAAATGTGGGCTTACGTCACTCTGGAATGGGGGTATCATATCTGTTTGTGAGTCCACCCTCAGTGTGTAGATTGTCCTCTAACCTAATTTCAGTGCACCAACCTAAATATCAGGAGTTACAAGGTCTAGATCATAAAGGCATTGCTACAACTTCCTCATGTGATGCACCACCAGGGCTACAGGTTGAAATATTTCCCTAGGAACTGAAAAATCCCTGGATACTGGATTAGCTCCACTAATCCAGGGTCACCATTGGCTCTCTCAAATGGGAAGAAACCATTCTCTGTGGAAACCCCAATTGTGGAATATCCTCCCCTTGGAGGCCTGACTGGTGCCGACATTGGATTCATTTCAGTGCCAAGTTAAAACATGGCTATTCATTAAGCCTTTGAATGCTAAATTCTCCAAGGTTGCACATAGTTTTAATTGTTCTTATTGCTTTTAAACTTTTTAAAATTTATTTACTTACATTTATATACCAACCCATAACCGAAGCTCTCTGGATGGTTTACAAAAAAAATTGTAAAGTTTTCTACAGGTTTTAGTTTGTCAATGATTTAATACAGTTTTAGCTGTATATATTCATTGTTTTACATTGTTCTGATTTCATCTGTATGCTGCTCTGAGATCTCAGTGATAAAGGGTGGGATACAAATGTTTTAATAAATAAATCTAACACACAAATAAAATAAGGCTTCCTGTTAAGGTGGGGACAACAATTCCATGGAGTATTTCCTGGCTTTGGCTTGTTTGCACTCCTGGTCTTTCCTGGATTGACCTCCCAGCACTGATCTCTAGCATGGATCCTGGTTCCCCTGACATTACCCATACCAATCTGCACTTTTTAGGTCTTTCTTGGATACTTTGTGCTGGATCCCACCATTGTTCCAAGTATGGTGAGTGTCAGGTAAGATATTTTCAACAGTGGTGTCAAGCCTTTGGATCTCCCTCTTTGGAAAAGCTTATGGTGGCACTTAAAAGTTCTCTTCATCTGGACATTTATAAACATACATCTACAAGGTTCTCTAAAACGTCTGAGCAACCAACACTCATGAAGCCCCAAATGATAAACCAGTACCCTTCCTTCTCAGTTCCCCAGAATGCCTGGTAGGAAAACCTATATATTAATAGTGAGCACAGCTATCTGAATAATGGTTGACCACATCTAGGCAAACTAATCATGCACAAGATGGAAATGTCAGTAGTATGGGGGGAGCAAAGTTTGCAGAGGTACAAAAAATCTTTAGGGGAAAAAACATTACATATCACATTACAAGAGTTTATTTGTATAAACCATAGCTCATTGCAAAAAGCTAAAACAGAGATAAGCCATCACCTTTACAGTTGGCGGAAATGGAATTTGAGAACTTGCCTCTAATTTTCTTAGCTGCAATTACAAACAAGGACACCTGTTTAGTAACTTAGGGGTAATTGTCAGATAACGGTACTCGTATTTTCTTAGATAACGTTCTACCAGACATTGTTTTTTTTACCAGCGGAGTGATACATGTCTTTCTTGGAGATGAATACAACTCACAAAACCACATACTGTATAATGGGCAATGTTCTCTATTTGTAAGGCTCCACAAATACATAATCACTGTATAATTGACAACTTAGCATACCTTCTCTCTAAATAGGCAGTGGCCACTGTCTGAAAGCATAACTTAAAGGAGAAAATGACAGAATCTGAAAGTTTCAGATTCTGAAGGTTTCAGAATCACACAGCACAGAGTCAAACTGTGGAATTCGCTACCCCAGGATGTAGTGATGGCCACCATTTTTCAATGGCTTTAAAAGGGGGTTAGACAAATTTATGGAGGCTTGTCCTGATGGCTATGTGCTACCTCCTATATCAGAGGCAGTGTGCACAAGTACTCCAGTTGTTGGGGAACATGGATGGGAGGGTGCTGTTGCACTCATGTCCTGCTTGTGAGTTTCCCGTGGGCAGCTGGTTGGCCACTGTGTGAACAGGATGCTGGATGAGATGGACCTTGGTCTGATCCAGGATGGCTCTTCTTATATTCTTATGTTCTTACTTCTGGGTGAACATGGAAAGGATTCTGTTGAAAATGTGCTATATGAACTGCAATCTTTTGTGTTATTAGGAACCTTGTGATGTTTGTTGGATTTGATAGTAACTTTGTTTATATTTTCTATTAATAAACTGTTGGTAATGTTTTTGGTCCAATTTTCTGATTGTATACTTCTATAAGCTTTGCAAATAATAAAATAAGAGAGAGAGAGGGGGGGAGAAAGGAAAATGTGCTATATGAGAAACCAAGTAACTTGGCTTCTTGCTTTCCCCCTTCAGATGGTCTGGAAACAGCTGCATTGGTTGGTATTATCATAGGCATCATCATTGCTATAGGAGTTGCTACTGCAATCATCCTGACGGTTGTGAAGAAGATGTCGGGAAGGTATTCGTAAGTACTTTCCTAAGCAGGTATTACAATGGCACTGGAGACAGGCACACCATTTCCATTCTTTCAATTCCTCTCCTATGCAACCTGGGCCTGTACAGCTTCTCTTGGAGATGAGCCCCACTGATTTCAGGAAGAATTTAAGGACTAGGGATGTACGGGTGTTATAAAATCCATTCTGTCTACTTTCCGTGAATTGTCAGGCACCTTTCATTCAGTTGTCCACCCAACGAAGGAATCAGATGAGTGTGAATGAGAATTTGTGCACATTCACATGTGTGCAAATGAGAATTTGTGCAAATTCATATGTGTGCGAATGAGAATTTGTGCAAAAAGTTCACACCAAATGTGCATAAATGTGCATTTTCATGCTTTATGGGGAAATACATTTTTTTAGCTTTTTTGGTACATTTTTCTTTGATGAAATTTGCACAAAATTCCCAAAGGTTAGAAAAATGGTCTGCAAGCCCGTAGAATCCACCTGACAGGGGGGAAACCAGTCTGCTGTGGAATCTGAGGATCACATTCATGAAAATCCAAACTGATTTTGTTCCATTGTGGATTTCTCTGTCATCCCTAGTAATGACCTACTAAGAATGGATCTGTGTCAGTTTCACATGTGTTCATTCATTAGTTTGCTCCATCCTACTTCTCCACCAATTTGTGGGGGTTTTAATGCATAAAATATGCATTTTTGTATACATTGTACTGCCCAAATGCACATTATTTTTGTATGAATTTTACCTCCCAAAATATGCATTATTATACATCTTTCAGTACTGTTTTTGAGTAAGAACAATATCAAAATCAAGAAGTGTCAAAATCAAAGGTAACTATATTTTGATCCATATATTAACTTGGGAAGTGAGAATCATAGGACTAAGATTGGAAAATGATATGGCTACGGTTGCAATCCTATCCAAACATACTTTGGAGTAAATCCCATTGACCTCAGTGGGCCTTACTTCTGAGTAGACTTGTTTAGGATTGAGGTGTAAATCACTTCTATTTTTATTTTATAGTAAAAAAAAAAAAAGTTCAATGTCAATTCCAATTCTGACTTAAAAGTTTGAAGGATGAAAATGATAAACATCCTCAAATTCAATTTTTTTTAATGAATGTTTGTTAACCTGTAGAAGGGATGAGAGAATCAATTTCTGGATAGATCTGGCTGCGCTAATAGACAGGCAAAATAAACCACCCTCCCCACTTTTTTTTTTGACAGGCCCTGAGAGTTATTGAAGAGGGGGGGACTCACATCAGACAATGCCTTCCTCCATTTTGAGCATCTCTCCTCCTGTGCTAAGAGTGGAAGATGATCCACGGAAACAGCGAATGAGGACTTGACAACCCATGGAGGTCCCACACAATTTCCTGGCATGAGGCTTTATAAGTGCATCCGGAAAAAGAAAAAAGAGGGGGGGGGGAGGAAATTTGCTCACCTACTATAGATATAAGTGGAATGGGGAAAATTGCGCAGTAAGAACAATTTTAAAAAGAAGAACAAGTAAAGGTCCTTACCTTTACAGTGTTGTTTACAGGTATTGTTGTTATTTTTTAAAGTTGCTAGTGACAAGTTATCGAAGGCCCTGATGCAAGCTGTTTTCTGTACTTTGTATCATGTAGGGGCCCTTGGGGTTTATTTTGGTTATAATTCAGTGGTGCACTGAACTTTGCAGCAAGTATCCCACTTAGCAGGATAAGGAAGAGGCCTCCCAAAGACAGCAGGGCTGACTTTCCACATCTTTATACATATTAATATCTAAGGAGGGCCCTCCCTGTATAACCATTAAGTCTGAGTGGGATCCACATAAAACATTAAGGGTGCAATCCTATCCATGGATAGACAGAAAGAAGTCCTACAACTCCCAGCATGCTGGCTGGGGAATGCTGGGAGTTGTAGGACTTTTTTTTCTGTCTAAACATGCATAGGAATTGCACCTTAAGTCTATAGTCTAAAGTTACCAAACTGCACCACTGTTTTAAAGTGACAGATATCTTGCAAAGTCTGAATGATTCCTGCTGAGTGGGTGGGTTTCGGGTGGGGAGGTGATCTCAAATAGGGCTGTGTTATATTCTTCACTGGAAAATTCTGAATTGAGAAAGATTAAGATTTTATGATCAGAATAAACTATGACCAAAACAGGCCTCACTTGTCTCGCTTTCAAGATTCAGTTTCAGAGTCCCTTTTCCAGACCAGCTGAGGTCACAGTTGCAACAAAAGGTGTATTAAGAGCCCCACTGGCAAAATTAAGTTCCCCTTTTTTTCCTACAGAAGGGAGGGGTAAATGTAGGGAATACTCCAGTGGCTAGGGTGACCATCTGGAAAGGAGGACAGGGCTCCTGTATCTTTAACAGTTGCATATAAAAGGGAATTTCAGCAGGTGTCATTTTTGTGCATACAGCACCTGGTGAAATTCCCTCTTCAACAACAGTTAAAGTTGCAGGAGCCCTGCCTAGCATGACCCAGTTCACACCTTCCAGATTGAACACAGACTCGGATGCAACCTGCCATCAAAGTCTATACATTTCTCAGCTTATAATGTGAATCATGGGACCCTCCCCTCCCCCAAAAATATGTGTTCAATGGCATGTGTACATTTGAAAAAATGTGCCTGAAAAAAATGCATACTTTTCAAAAAGTGTGCTTCAATCAATAGGAGAAGAACACATGTATTTCAAAGATGCACACAACTGATGCATGTAGTTGGGAAAATATGCATGGAAATACACACAGATAGTTGTGTCGAAAAACACACACACACACCGCCCCATACACAATGCTCACTGTCTGAGACGGACTTGAATTGGAATGAGTGTCAAAATGGAATTCAGAGAACTTCAGTGAACTCTAGTTTCATGGATTCACACATTTGTATTTATTTATTTTAAATATTTCTCGGTGACTTTCCAGGGCAGAAGCCACCCCTACCTTGACTCTCCCTGAGCCATCCATGGAATCCTCCAAAGAAAAGAGGGACCCAGTGCAAAGTTTGAGCGTCAAAGTAAAATGGGTCAACAAATCCCAGAGGGGTAGTTACATTCGTCTATTGCAGCAAACATAACAACGAGTCTCGTCGCATCTGAAAAGTAGCAAATATATTGCAGCAGAAATATTTATGGAGCAGAACCCGTGCTGACCAAGTGCAATTCTTCATTCCATTCTGTGCCAAAGTCATCCCTGAAAATGCCAAGGAAATCATTATCAGCCCTTGTTAGGGACAGGAGCCTGCTTGATAAGAAAGTGAAACTAACAAAGAGCATATAACACATCGAAGGCCACCCAGAGAGAATAATTACTCCTAACAATGTCCATGGAATGCAAAGCAGAAGCAGCTGTTTTTAAACTGCTCCAGAAGGGGCTGAACTTCAGCTGTGAGCCACCAGACATGGTGGAATCAAGCAGCTGAGATGTGCATGCGAAGCAGCCCAATCTCATCAGGTCTCCAGTGAAAGATTGTACATCCCGTTAGGACTGGGCAAAATGGTGCACCGCCACCTACTCTTTGACTATGACTCTACATTCTCGAAGCAGCATTTAATTTCACCAGTAGTTTTCCACCTGTGCAGGTAGTTCCTCTTACAGAACGGCAGCATGGACATGAGAAGTAAACTGGATCCATTTGCATGTCACAAAAATACCCTCCCACATTTACCAAGCCGTGCTGGCAAAAAGAGAGCAAGTTTGCAAAGCAAGCTGCTCACACATTCCATTAGAGTTGTTGGCACGCTGGTCCAATTGCATTAGAGATAAAAAGAGGTATCATGGTGTCACTGACCAGAGCAATCCTGCCAGCACTAGGAGAACATGAGATTTCTCAAATTAACGAGGATGTTCTGCGAGCCTTACCAAAAAATGTCTCTTGCTCTTGTTGCTTACCTTGCAATGACTCAGGTGTAATGTTGGCTCCTGGGTTAGGGCAAGATGACCTCATGGTGGAGGGACCTCCATGAGTAGCCCCACTTCCTTGTTCACTGGCCTTGTCCTTCCAGGTCCAATCTGCATCATTGAGCATAGGCAGATGGCGAGGTGAGAGGAGGCTACTGTTCCTTGCTTGGAGAAGTCTGAGGGGAGACATCATAGCAGTCTTCAAATACTTGAAAGGTTGTCACACAAAGGAGGGCCAGAATCTCTTTGCAATCATCCCAGAGTGAAGGACACGGAATAATGGTCTCAAGTGACAGGAAGCTAGATTCCGGCTGGACATCAGGAAAAACTTCCTGACTGTTAGAGAAGTACAACAATGGAACCAATGACCTAGGGAGGTCGTGTAGGCTGACCATCTGAAAAGGAGGACAGGGCTCATATAACTTTAACAGTTGTAGAGAAAAGGGAATTTCAGCCGGTGTCATTTGTATGCAATTAGTTCCTGGTGATATTCCCTCTTCATCACAACAGTTAAAGTTGCAGAGCCCTGCCTTCTTTTGTATATGGTCACTCTAGTATAGTGCCTGCACCTTTAACAGTTGTGATGAAGAGGGAATTTCACCAGGAACTAACTGAATACAAATGACACCTACTGAAATTCCCTTTTCTCTACAACTGTTAAAGTTATATGAGCCCTGTCCTCCTTTTCAGATGGTCGTGGGCTCTCCCACACTACAGGCCTTCAAGAGGCATCTGTCAGGAATGCTTTAAGATGGATCCCTGCATTGAGCAGGGGGTTGGACTCAATGGCCTTATAGGCCTCTTCCAGCTCAACTATTCTATGAAGGCCAGTCAAAATTTCTGGATTTCTTCATAGGCACAATTCACTGGGATGTAAACTGCACAGGTCCCATGGCATTGAACTAGAGCCTCACAATGCTTGTTTGTGCCCATATATTTTGGCCGATGGCATGGATCAACTGAGGGCAGCTGTGTGGCATGGGAAGCAGCACCCTCAGCTTTGAATTCATCTCCCACTTCTAAGAGGTAATTTTAGGACAAAACTAACTGATAGGAACATCACAGTGAACTAGAGTAAATATTTGATTGGACCCAAAGAGCCCAAAATAGTGCTAGCCTGGCCAGCAACTTGAAAGGTCGCTTGTAACATTACCAAAGTCAACAGATTTGGTTGAATATTCAAGAACTGTTTGCCCAGATCTGTTTGCCCAGGGAGAATCTTGTCCAAGGAGGATAGGTAGAAAAACAACAACACACAGGTATTTAATAAGGCTGAAATGCAACATGATCTGGATAATTAGCAGCAGCAGCTCCTAGGAACAGTAAACATGATCAATGTACTCAATAACCATAAAGGATGATGCTAATTAATTTTGTAAAGAGGGTTAGCCTAGGCTGCTCATTCAGTCCTTGGGGCAAAGGTATAGAACAGCCTTCCCCAGCCTGTTAGACATGGTGAGCCATACAATATTCTCACGACTGAGAATTCCTTATTCATCCGTCCCACTTTGGAAACAAGCCCCACTATTTTAAACCTCCAAAATGCAGGGAGAATTTTAGAAATATCCCTTGCCTCTTTTTCTTCAAACACCATCTCAGATCTTTTCCACCAAGCTTTTCGCTTGATCCTTGCATGCATGCAGCCCTTGATACCCCTTGCTGCAGTCTTCTGACCTGCCACGCTCTGCTACGGGCTAGGACTTGAATAGGTTGCATTTCTGTGTCTAGGAGAGGCCAGCTGTACTTTCGATGGGGCCAAAAGCAAGTAGCACAGTCCAAGGCAGGCAAGGGTTAAGTTCTAGCATCAGCGGGCAAAGATCCGAAGAGGCAGAGGCAGGCAATGTTACCCAAGGCGAGCAGAAGGTCAAGTTCCCAAAGTAGCAGCTGACGTTCGGAAGGGCAAGGAGAGCAATCCAGCAGGGCAAGCAAGAGGTCAAGTTTCCAAGGCAGCAAGGAGCAAGCAGGGTCCCCTCTGGTGAGATAGGTAGCTCAGACTGCAGAAGATCATGCCTGGAGGCTGGAGTTTTATATGGGTTGGTGGAGCCAGATTGGCCAGCTGACTTGAGAGCCATCTTATAATTGCTGCCTGGATAGCATCCGCGAGGACCACAGTTCACTCTGCACGGCTGAACGTGAAGAGGCCATATCACTCAGGGGAAGAACCTCTGTTGGGTGTGGATCCCAGGCTCAGTCCTTTTTGGAAAGGGATCAGGGATCTTTTGGAAAAGATCTCTGACTGAGATCTTGGAGAGCCACTGCCAAGTAGGGTGGGCAAGATGGGCCACGTATACAGCAGAGTCCTAGGCATGTGATACAGGAGATAGGCCAACAAAGCTCTACAAGGCCCAGCTCAAGACATCTGGCACTTTACAGTTCTGATCCCAACACCAACCTCCCTCCAGATGTGTTGGACTACAATTCCCATCACTCCCAGTCAGCTGGCTAGGATAATGGGAGATGTAGTCCAACACGGGCAAACGAGCGATGTTCAAGATTGCTAGGCTTCTCCGAACAGCTGGTCTTTTGCCCAATATTGAGCAGCAATCGAATAGGAGATCTGCACAAACCTCCTCAAATCTGCACAAATTTCCCCCATAGACTAAAGTGGGATTCATTGTACTGAGGAAATTTGCATGCATTAAGAAACTTGTGTAAGTCAAACTGGGGAATTGGGAACAATTGGGCACATATTAAAAACCTGCAAGTATTTCCTAGAGACACGTGTGCGTGTTTGGCGCTTGAATGGGCCACGCATGCATCTTTTGCGAGGAAAAACAGAATTCCTAATGACACTAGTTTGCTTCAACCTTTTCCCCTCAGCTATGCTGGTAGGAAGATTGAATGGCATCCCATATGTCAGTTGTGTATGTCTGTGTAATAGTGAAGAGTTGAAAACTGTAGTAGCTGGGTAGTCATTGTGCAATTTTTAGAGCACGTACCCTGGGCTGCCCACATGGGGAGTCCCATCCGCTTTTCCTGCTGCTGGGCTTCCATTAGATTTATTAGTCTGCTAGTGTTATTTACTGATTTCTCACGATACGGTTCTTGCCATGGCTTCTACAACTAAATTGTCTGATTTAATTGTCAGAAGGTGAGGCATGAATAGATAAGTAGATAGATATAAATGTAATTTGGAGAGGGCTCAAGTGCAAATAGTTCATGATGTTGTTCACCTGGCTATATACACCAGTTGCTGGGAAACATGGGTGGGAGTGCTGTTGCACCGTGTCCTGCTTGTGGGTTCCTGATCAACAGCTGGTTGGCCAATGTGTGAACAGAATGAACTAGGTGGACCCTTGGTCTGACTCAGCAGGGCTCTTCTCATGTTCTTCTGTCTTACCTGTGTATCTTTCCCACCACCTTCAACTTGATTCTGCCTTGACAAATAATCAGCATATTTGGAGGTACATCTAGCAGTCCCTTGATGAGTTCTGATTTCACTCACTTGGTTCTGACATAGATGTGCTTCTGATGTTTTGCCATGTCTTTTCTAATGATCTGTAGATATAACATTGCCCTGAACTGATGTAATAGTTTAACATTTTATTTACTGTGGTAAGTCATAGTAAGGTTTCTTATGCCACAGGAAATAGGGAATTCCTCTATAGGTGCTTACAGGACACTCAATACTGGAATTAGCATCACACAACTAATAGGATGGATGTGAGTGCAGTTTGAAACTTGTTCTTGAGTGTCAGGACACTAATAACTGATAAGGATTTTTGATCTGGACATTGATATAAAACCAAAACCTGGAACACTAGTTCCCCCAAGCCTCTAAAGAAACATTTTAAGGTAAAGTAGAAACATACTTCACTGCACCAGGGTAAAGATCACACCTCACATTCTAGCATTTCAGAGGAAAAACACAGAATGATATAACCAAAACATCCTCTCCCAATAACAAGCCTCGCTATCTCTCCCTCCGAAGAGATTGTGAATTGGACATGACTCAACGGCCCTCAACACAGACAAGGTGGCACCCCCTATGTAAACATTTTCAGTTCTTCGCAAAGAAAATTACTAGCCATTAGAGAAAACCAAATAACACCAAGTATCAGTGATCAAAGGTTATCAAGAAACAGTAAATTACTTTGAGGCATCAATTGCCCCGGATATTGCTTTATTATGGTTTAAGATATTGTTTAGTTGAAACATTTATTAGCGTTTATCCATCACAGGAGGGAGAGGGTGAGTGGTATGTGACGTCAAAGCCTGTGACTGAGATAAATGAAACAGTTTTGTCTGTGTGATTCAGAGAGCTTTGGTACTACTATATGCCACTTCTCTCTCCTTCGTACGAAGTTTTGAAGAAACCTGTTGGACTGAACTCTGGCTGTTCCTGGTGATTCTTCAATTTGAGAGTTAGAGAACATTTCCTTAACAACACCAATGAAATCAAAAGGCTTCATGAACTGGTAAGGTTAATTTGTCTAAACCTCAAGAAATGCATCCAACATAAACCTCTGTGCCCAAAACCTTGGGGAGCCAGTACACACACAGCAGAGAATACTGGTCTAAATGGATTCATTGTCTGATATAAATCCACATCATCAAGAGAGTCATCATCAAGTGAGACATTTTCTCTCACTCCCATACTAGATTTTTATCCGGATTCAGGCCAGATAAAAAGACAGACTTCTTCACACAGTGTATAGTGGAATAATGGAATTCACTACCACAAGATGTGTTGATGGCCACCAATTTGGATGGCTTTAAAAGGGGGTTGGATATATTTCTGGAAGAGAAGGCTATCAATGGCTACTAGTCCTGATGTCTATGTTCTACCTCCAGTATCAGAGGCACTAAGCCTGTGTGCACCAGTTGCTGGGAAACATGGGTGGGAGGGTGCTGTTGCACCATGTCCTGCTTGCAAGTCCTTGGTTGACAGCTGGTTGGCCTCTGTGTGGACTAGATGGACCCTTGGTCTGATCCAGCAGGGCTCTTCTTATGCTATAAATCTGCCAATGAAATCAAAAGGTTCCATAAACTGGCAAAGTGAAGTTGTCTAAATCTCAAGAAATGCAACCAACATAAACCTTGGAGAGCCAGTACAATCACAGCAGAGAATACTGGTCTAAATGGACTCATCGTCTGATATAAATCAATATAATCAAGAGAGTCTGTTCGAGTATATAGTCAGGTTTACTCTTACTAGGGCTGTGTCCATGAGGCTGGGGGTTCAAATGGTTTTGTTTACTGGGCGGTTATACCCTGCCTTTTCATTTCTGACAAAGAAAGGCACTCAAGGTGTCCTACCAAACCCTATGCAAACAAAAAGGGAAAACCCCACAGGTGTTGCCAAAAAATAAAAGACAAAGACAAAGCGGTAGGGGAAAAAAAGGATGTTTAATATAAAAGAGCTCCAACGCATTTTGGACCCTCCGGTCGTTCTTCAGAGTACTCTAAAAAAGACAATGCATGTTTATACACTCACACGTCCACCTTTGTAAATCACATAAATCATACAAATGTGCATCAGTGTATAAAAATATGAATGATAAAGAATGGGAGTCTCAAAGCATCCCAGCTATTTACAAACAGTCACATATCTGAAGGACAGACTGACTCACTTGTTGGAATGTAACATAATAAAATTATGCTAAAAAAAGAGAGATCCAAATCTCACACTGGAGACAGCCAAGACCATAGTCCTACACAGCTCCTGTATAAAGGCGCAAAAGGGTCTACTTTGGAATGACTTTAAGCAAGGGACCACGGTTGAAGTGAAACACTGTGGGGAAAAACTAACAGAAATAGTAACAGCAGCAGCAGCAGCAACAAACAAAAACAAAATGTCAATAAGAAATACTATTGATAAACATTAAATACAGACATAAGAAAACGTTATTTAGAGCCTCTTTTAAAGAAAGTGAAATACAGGAGTGTTAAGGAGGACTGGAGATATTTATTATATTCAACCAAACCATACGTGATACAGAGGGTTGCACTATGTGCAGTGAAAGCTACTAGATGTAGAACAAATGCAGAATGCAGCAGCTAGGATGATCGGTGGAGCGCCTAGCTATACATATTTTACACCTCTTAAAAGAACTGCACACGCTGCCTATTAGCTACCGAGCAACATTCAAGGTTTTGTTGTTGACATTCAAAGCCCTAAACAACTCAGGATCAGGGTACCTAGCAGAGTGCCTTCCCCTATGTTCACCAAATGGATCCCTAAGGTCTTCTGAGGAAGCCATATGGGTCATCCCACAGTCAACAGTGTGTCATCAGTTAATGGCACGTGGGATCTATTTCACTTCTTACTAGACTCCCAAGCCTGGTGCAAAAGATATACACTTGAAACATACACTGAGTCCAGAAATTTGATTGGGGTTCAGAACTGAACAGAGCTCACAGTCCTTCTTGCACACACAAAAATCACTCCTAGTTATCCTGTTCTTCCTGATTTTTTCATTTCAACCTACAATGCATCATTGTTAGGATGACCATCTGAAAAGGAGGACAGAGCTCATATAACTTTAACAGTTGTAGAGAAAACGGAATTTCAGCAGGTGTCATTTGTATGCAATTAGTTCCTGGTGAAATTCCCTCTTCATCACAACAGTTAAAGGTGCAGGCACTATACTAGAGTGACCATATACACAAGAAGGCAGGGCCCCTGCAACTTTAACAGTTGTGATGAAGAGGGAATATCACCAGGAACTGATTGCATACAAATGACACTGATTGAAATTCCCTTTTCTCTACAACTGTTAAAGTTATATGAGCCTTGTCCTCCTTTTCAGATGGTCAGCCTAATCATTGTGTATGTGTGTGTGGGGGGGGGGGGAGAAAGAGTATTTTTGTTGGTACTGTTGATAAACCATTGGTAGTCAGAAATCCTTGCAGATCTACTGCATGGGTGGACATAGGCTTATGGAATCTATTTTGTTTTTAACTAGAATCCCACTGATGGCTATGTGTTGCTTCCAGTATCAGAAGCAATGTACATCAGTTGCTGGGTAACATGGGTGGGAGGGTGCTATTGCACCCATGTCCTGCTTGTGGGTTCCTGGCTGAAAGCTGGCTGGCCACTGTGTAAACAGAATGCTGGACTAGATGGACCCTTGGTCTGATCCAGCATATCTCTTCTTATGTTCACCATCCAGAGCCCAGTGCAAATTAGTGGATCAATAAAGTGGACATCCAATTGCAGAATGTGGGTGCCCCTGAGCATATGCTCAGCTCAGGAATTTATTTTCAGTGCCAAACCTGACGTTTGCACACACAACTTTGAAAGCACAATTACTCCTATTATTCCCCCAAGCAATCTTGATTAATATAACCTTGCTTAGGAAGGGGGAAAAAGGGCTGTTTGTTGCTGCTATTGTTACACTATTGGAAGTCAGAAATATTTCTTGATCTACTCCAAATCACCCAGAGATCAACATGGAGACACATATCTACCTTCTGCCCTGATTCAGTGTACACACACACACACACACACACACACGTACAATGTTACAAAATGCTCCTCAGACATTTCCCCAAAAGGCAAAAATCAGGACAATGTTTGACCAGAAACAGGTGCCAGTAAATATAGACAGTTGCAGCAGTTGCAGATATGAAAAACAACAACAACCCTAGTATCTCTGATCTCCAAAGCTGTTCTCCATATTCTATTCCCTTAGGGCTTCATTTTTCACTCAGATTATAAAAGCGAACCATTTCCTGTTATCTTCCAGTGTGCTCTTTCAACTGCGAAGTGTGTTTGAAATGTTCAGCATATTCTTAACATTCCAGCCCGCAAAGCATATTTTTTTTCGGAAAGAGAGAAGGACACGGTTCCACCCATGGGATGGATGGAACTATCAGCACTGGGGATGAGAGAATTTTTCCAGTTCCGTTCCTTCACTGTGTCTTTTGTTCATACTGTTCTGCATTACACTCCTCCCAAGTTCCAATTTAACCAAGACTATTTCTAAAACCAATTCTAGAATTGGGACATCTGCCGTCAGCATTCTTTCAACCTCTTCTGTATGACCAAATTATAGGTTGATAAAACACTGTGCAAACAACAACAACAAAGGAACCTTGATGTGATTATAGTATGATTGAATCATAGAATAATAGAGTTGGAAGCGGCCTATAAGGCCATTGAGTCCAACCCCCTGGCTCCATGCAGGAATCTACCCTAAAGCATCCCTTTAAAAAAAAAAAAATTCAACATAACAAAACCTTAACACCCCCCCATGCTCCCCTACCCCTGATACCTTCATTGCTCTAATATATTATACATTTTTCCAAAATTGCAACGATTCTTTTGAAGGTGTACGTCCTCTCCCCTTTATTAAAACATATTCTATAAATAATCACCAAATACTTTCAAAATCATTCTTCTTGGATAATCCCATCCTAACTTTAAGTTTACATGTTAATCTATCATTAATTGCTATATCCCACACCCCTTTATACCATTCTTCTATACTATAATTCCCTTGTATTTTCCAATTCTTAGCTATCATTAATCTCGCCGGTGTCAGGAGGTTGTTAATCAATTCTCTTATATTTTTATTCCCATATTCTTTGTCAAACATCGAAAGTAACGCTAGATTTGGACTTGCTTCCACATTATTACCCAGTACACTTATTTCTTTAAAAACTCTTTTCCAAATTTTTTGTACATACTCACATACCCCATTTATCCTCGGTAATTTGTTGTTAAATTTTCTTCCCAGAATGTTTTCAAAATTTCTTGTTGCTCTCCCTCCTCTATCAATATATTATATATTTCACTTATTATACCTTTTTTGCTTTTATTTTCCCCCTCCTTTTCTCTTGACTCAATTAACATTTCAAATCTTGTTTCCTTTCTACAGTCCTTGTTTTTCTTTTTCCATTTCTGTGTCCATTGTTCCAATTGTATACACTTAAACCATAAGTTTTTTTGTCCTCTTAAAGCTTCTTCTATTTGCTTTTTATTAACCATTTTCTTCAACCAATCTTTCACTTTAATTATTTCCCCCCCCCCTCAATAACCCTTCCAGTTCTCTTCTTAAATTACATGGGAAGTTCTCCAATAAAACAACTGGGGTTAGAGGAGAAATTCCTGGTATTAATTTCTTTTTAGACTTTCCCCAAATCTCCAAAATATTTTTTAGGATGGGATTTTCCATATCCTTCAATTGATTCTTTTGTATTTTACTAAAATATATATTTTGTAACTTTAACTCTATTTCTCCTGTCTGCGTCTCTAACCATTCTAAATCCTCTTTTCCTACTATACTATTTATAACATATCTTAATTGATTGGCTATATAATACATCTTTATATTCGGGAGTCCCAACCCTCCTTTCCTTTGTATCTTATACCATTTTGATTTATTAATTCTTGCTTTTCTAGCTCCGTTACAGTAGTTATTTATCATGCTTTGCCAATTTCTTATTTCTACTTCTGTTATTTTAACTGGTAACATTCTAAACAGAAAATTAATCTTTGGTAATATTTTCATTTTAATAAATGCCATGAATGCTTTAATCTCCTATAAGCCTCTAACTTCTTCATTATCTGTTTTTTAAGCTACTAAAATTAATTTCTTCTAACTTTTCTAAATCTTTCGTAATATGAACTCCTAAATAGCGCACTATATTTTTAATCTTAAAATCCAATTTTGAACTACGCTCCTCCCTTTCTTCTTTGTCATAATTAAATAACATCATTTCTGATTTCCCCCAATATACCTGTAGTCCTGTATTCTCTCTGAATTCTCTCAAATGTTGCTTTATTTCTTCTATGCTTTCCCTTGGGTTTTCTAATGTCAATAAAGTATCATCCGCAAACATATTAATTTTTATTTTATCTTCCCCTCCTATCCCCTTGACTCTCTCATCATCCCTAATAACATTTGCCAGTATTTCTATAACTATTGCAAATAATATTGGGGAGAGAGGACACCCTTGTCTTGTTCCCCGGGCTAAGGTAATTTGTTGTGTTAATCCATTGTTTACCATTACCACCGCTTTATTATTTGCATAAAGCTGATTAATCACTCCTATAAACCTTTCTCCAAAGCCAAATATCTTTATAATTGTTTTTAACGCTGGCCATTCCACACAATCAAAGGCTTTGAAAATATCTAAAGCTATCATCCCTGCTTTTAAGTTCCTTCTTTTAATAACATTTATTATGTTCAATATTCTCCCTATTAAATTAGGCATTTGCCTCTCTGGAATAAAACCACATTGATCCTTTTTTATATACTTGTTTATAAAGGTATTCAATCTTTTTGCCATAATTGCTGTAAATACCTTAAAGCATCCCTGACAGATGGTTGTCCGGCTGCCTCTTGAAGGCCTCTAGGGGGGGAGAGCCCACAACCTCCCTAGGTCATTGGTTCCATTATTGTACTGCTCCAACAGTCAGGAAGTTTTTCCTGATGTCCAGCTGGAATCTGGCCGGAATTTGGCTTCCTGTAACTTGAGCCCATTATTCCGTGTCCTGCATTCTGGGTTGATCGAGAACAGATCCTGGCCCTCCTCTGTGTGACAACCTTTCAAGTATTTGAAGAGTGTTACCATGTCTCCCCTCAATCTTCTCTTCTCCAGGCTAAACATGCCTAGTTCTTTGTTTCCAGACTAAGATGCTTTTCATGCGGCTTTAATAATGCACAAATATGCTCCTCTACATTGCTAAAACACACAAACAGAATCTCGGTACAGCACTGCACAATCATACCAGACATTATTTGTTTATTTGCAACGTTGTTATGAAAACAAAATTAAAAAAAATGAGAAAAAAGAGGGAAAGGAGAGATGGAGCCTCAAAGGTGCCCAGAAATAAACTTTAACCATGAAATCCTATGCATATCTATTCAATGGGATTTACTCTCAGGTATGTGTGTAGAGGATTTCAGCCTTTGAATGAATATTCATGCAATATTGTTACTACAGCATAGGTGCAAAAATTATACACAATGTTTTGCATTCACGTTTTACTAACAATTACATCATATCACTTTTTGCTTATCTCAGGTGTCTTAAAAGAGGTGTTGGGTCGAAGACATACTGAGACAGACCTATAGTTGTCATGGTAGCTATGAAGTCCTAAACAACAATTCCCAAAGTAGTCCTTGTGTGAATATTGAATGGATCAGCTTGAATGTGCCCATCCCAGAAAATGCATCCAGAGTGCAAGACATGGAATAATGGGCTCAAGTGACAGGAAGCCAGATTCCACCTGGACACCAGGAAAAACTTCCTGACTGTTGGAGCAATATGGCAATGGAACCAATGACTTAGGGAGGTCGTGGGCTCTCCCACACTAGAGGCCTTCAAGATGCAGCTGGACAGCCATCTGTCAGGGATGCTTTAAGGTGGATTCCTGCATTGAGCAGGGGGTTGGACTCGATGGCCTTATAGGCCCCTTCCAACTCTACTAGTTATGATTCTATTCCTTTGGGTATTTCATATCATTGCGTTGCCATGAAAAGTATTATGTCTTTCAGGGTGGTGGGACAGAGAGTAGCTTGTAACAATGGATGCAGTATTTGGACAAATGTCTGTTTCATTAGACACCAAAGAATGAGGGAGCAACAATATTTATAAGCAGGACATTAATCATTGCTCTTTCTTCCCCTGCTCGCTTTATTAACCAAGCATACAGATTTTCCTCATATAACTGGATGCTTGATAAATAGCATTCTAGCACCAGCTAGTGGCAAGATTTAGTGGAGACTTCTAAAAATGAAAGAACATACAGTTTATACAGAGCTTCTGTTTCTCTATCAGAGGCTCACTGGGGAAGAGAGGCGGGGGAGCTCATTTTAATAAGAATATTTATGACTTACTCCCTAGCAAACATGCTTAGGATGTGGGAGCCCAACTACCAGCCCTAACTCAGGCCTGAGACCATAAACCTGTGTGGAGGGTCTGTCTTTTGTTTCCATTTTTGTATATCATGTAGGCAGCCATCCAAAGCACACCTAACTAGGGAGTAAGTCCCACTAAATGCAATGGGACTTCATTCTGAGTTGGCATGTATAGAATTGTGGTGCTAGTCATTTTGGGTGTATATATTCTACGATAAATAATAATAATAATAATAATAATAATAATAATAATAACAACTCCCTTCAGTTTAAGCAAAGAGTTAAGACTGTTACAAATTCATTCATGCCAAAGCTTGGGAGTTGTAAGTGAAGGCTTTAACGTCTGTACCATGGAAACAGAAAAGACATGGTGCAGTCTTAAATATTGTGCTCACTTACAATTAGTCACTAAACACTCAAACTTTGCTTTGGTCTTTTAGATCCAACCTATCTACCGATTGGGGGCAATACTGAAACTGGAGTAAGATACACATACGTATAAATGCTTACATTCACTCATCAGTTCTAAAGGTTTTGACAACCCGCTTCTTGAAAAACTTACCTTAAGCTACAGATCCTGCTCATATTTAGTCAAAAGTATAACCGAAAAGGTCAAAACATAAAACTTGAAGACTCGCTCTGCTAATTTATAAATTTGTTTAATTCTGAGATACCAAAGTGTATCTTAAGTGGCAGGGCCAAATCTCTGAAAACACACCACGAAAATCCGGGCTCACTGTATAGCTACACCCGTTATCCTTCAGCTTAAGTGTTTCCCTAGCCTCTGCTTCCTGTTTCGTTATACAATTAATTACACAGTTAAACCGAAAATGAGAATTTCTTCTCATTGTGTTCCACAATCCATAAAAAACTGGGCACGCTTGAATTCCCACTGAAATAAAAAGAAACATGTATGTATGTGCTATCAATAAAACTATGATCGCTATCAGATTTTCTGGTAGAAGACCCCTGCTGGATCAGGCCAGAGGTATGGCTACTCTAGCACCCTACTTTCCAGCATTTCCAACCAGATGCCTCTAGGAAGGCCAAAAGCAGAACATGAAAGAAACAGCCCTGTCCCCTCCCCAGGAACTGGCATTCAGTGCCATGCTACATTTGAACATGGAGGTTCCATTTAGCTGTCATAGAATCATACAATCATAGAGTTGGAAGAGGCCTATAAGGCCATCGAGTCCAACCCCCTGCTCAATGCAGGAATCCACCTTAAAGCATCCCTGACAGATGGATGTCCAGCTGCCTCCTGAATACCTCTAATGTGGGAGAGCCCATGACCTCTTTCGGTCATTGGTTCCATTGTCGTATTGTTCTAACTGTCAGGAAATTTTTTCTGATGTCCAGCCGGAATCTGGCTTCCTGTCACCTGAGCCCATTATTCCGTGTCCTGCACTCTGGGTTGATCAAGAAGAGATCCTGGCCCTCCCCTGTGTGACAACCTTTCAAGTATTTGAAGAGTGCTATCATGTCTCCCCTCAATTGTCTCTTCTCCAGGCTATACATGCCCAGTTCTTTCAGTCTCTCCTCATAGGGCTTTGTTTCCAGACCCCTGATCATCCTTGTTGCCCTCCTCTGAACATGCTCCAGCTTGTCTGCATCCTTCTTGAAGTGTGGTGCCCAGAACTGCATGCAATACTCAAGATGGGGCCAAATAGACCAGTGCCGAACAGACGGGAACCAGTACCTCATGCGATTTGGAAGCTATACTTCTATTAATGCAGGCCAAAATAGCATATATATATATATATATATATATATATATATATATATTTTGCAGCCCCATCACACTGTTGGCTCATATTCAGCTTGGGATCTACAACAATTCCAAGATCCTTCTCGCTTGTATTGATGAGCCAAGTATCCCGCATCTTGTAACTGTGCATTTGGAGGTGCCTCCTTGTCCAAATCATTAATAAAAATGTTGAAGAGCACTGGGAACAAGACTGAGTCCCGCTCGTTACCTCCCTCCAATGCGAAAAGGTACCATTGATAAGCACTCTTTGAGTCCGATTCTGTAGCCATGGCTAATAGCCATCAACAGACCTGTCCTCCTCCATGGATTTCTCTAATCCCGTTAAACCCAATGAGTTCCGTAAGCTTAGTTATGAATTGTGTGAAGAAGAGCTTCCTTTTGTCTGTTGGGAATCTACTGTCGGTAGCTGGGGGGTGTCTCCTTGAGCCATCTCTGTCACTTCAGGCTCAAGTGGCCTCACTGGCACAGAGTGCCTTCTACCAAGTTCAGTTGGTAGTCCAGCTACACCCCTATCTGGACAGAGATAACCTGGCTTCAGTTGTCTATGCTCTGGTAACCTCCAAAGTAATTACTGCAATGTGCTCTACATAGGGCTGCCTTTGAAGATGGTTTAGAAGTGGCAAGTTTTGAAAAATGCAGGGGCCAGACTGATAACAGGGCCAAGCATAAAACACCAATTCTGGCCTGCTTGCATTGCTGGCCTGTATATTTCTGAGCCTGACTCAAGGTGTTGGTTTTGACTTATACAGCCTTACTTGATGGAGTGCCTCTCCCAGCATGAACCTACCCATTCATCATCACTGTACGCTCATCATCTAAAGCCTTCCTCTAGGTGCCTCCCTTAGCTGCAACAAGGGAGAGGGCCTTCTCGGTGGTGGCCCCCTGATTATGGAACAATCTCCTCAACGAAGTCTGTCTGACACCAACATTGTTGGTGCAAGGTTAAGACCATCCTCTACTCTCAGATGTTTGCCAACAACTGATATATTTTTTTAAAAAAATTGGATCCTAGATTTCTTATTGTCGTTTGTTAAAATTCTTAGATATGTGTGTGTGATGTCTGTTTATATACTTGTACATAAAGAGTTTTTATATCATGTACAATATTGTATTTTTAAAGCTTTTAATCTCTGTAAACCGCCCAGAGAGCGTTGGCTATTGGGCAGTATAGAAATGTAAGAAATGAAATTTCACTGGATGACTGAGTCCTAGCATAATGGGAAATGGAGAAAAACATCTGCCTATATTGACTCTCTCTATACCATGCTATAAAACCTATGCCTATAGAAGACACTCATATAGGCCAGATCTACACCTTGTGTGAAATCATTACGAATGTGGAATAAAAAGCAGAACATAACACTAGGAAAGCGGTATATGGAATGTGGATTGTGCCCCAACAGTTATCAGTTCACTTCAATACTGCTATAAAGCAGTAGTGTAGACCTAGCCATAGTTACACCATATATATCTCCATCATCATATCCCACCTCCTTCAGTCATTCCTCCCACTCTGCTAAACTAAAACATCCCAGACGATTTAGCTTTTCCCCTTACAGAGGCGCTCCAACCTGCTGATCCAATTTACTAAGTGACGTTTCCCCCATAAAGGTGCCACCATCCTGGGGATGCCTTAGTTGTTGTATTGCTAACAGTATGGAGACGCTCTGAACCAAATAAAGTTTTTTGTGCTAAATGGCCACTGGGTGTCACCTATTTCAACTCACCATAAAGAAAGGTGCCCCTATTGCTTTGCTGCTAGTGTTTATTGGATTTTAGAAAGGCACATGCAGGGTGACAGCTCCAAATTTTGGGAGGCTCATGGGTATGATGCCCTCAAGGACCTCTTTGAGTTGGGCCCACCTCCTCCTCACTGCTGTCATTTGCTTGATCTCTCCCTTTGGGACCAATCTGGCTAGAGGGGAGGGAAGGCTGTGTCTTCTATTTGCTTTTCTCATGGCTCATTGCTTAGAAGGGAAAGGTGAAAAGACAGGTGACAGCAAGGAGGAGCAGCAGCAACAGGGATAAAGGTGTCCAGCGGTTGGCTGTAGGCTCCCTGCAAGAGTGTCGGTCTTAGCAGGTGCTGAACGATGCTGAAACCTAATGCTGGTTCTGGTCACCCTAGCCAGGTATGGATGCTTGCCAGGGAAGGCAGAAATTCCTTCTCATCCCACCCCAGCCCCATGGCTGGATCTATTCCCTGAATGTATTGAAACTGCCTTTTTCCAAGTCAGACCAACGGTTCATTTGGCTCTGTATTGATTCTCTCCAGATTCTCTCCCTGTTACTCTACATCCCGTCCTGATTGGCAGCAGCGGATATCCTTGAGGGTAATCTAGAAGTTATTGCTTTTGGAAGGATGGGTAGACCAAAAGACTGGAGGTGTTGGAAGTTGCCTCTGGGGCAAAAGTGTGAGTACACACCCTTCACATATTGAGCTATTCCCCCCTACACACACACACACACACACACAGGTTCACCAAAAAGCTGCGAGTCCCAGCATAATGTCATGGGTGCTGGACCAGCATCAGAACCTGACATTCATGGACAGCTACTGGGGTCCCAGCTCCCCATCAACAATCCATAATTACACCTCCGGTGGAATGCCCCCCCACCTTAAACTCTTTCTGCTGTTCTGTTCAATGATGCCCTTGAGTGATGCTAGATTGGGTGCCCCATAGGAACTTAAAACTGGTGGGTAGATCCAGAAACTCATTATTGCTTGGGGTGCTGCTGCCGCCGGTACTAGAGGAGGGATAAACCTGGGGGTGTTTTGCCAAGGCCTCATTCAAACCCGGATCTGGCCCTGTGCAGGATCCTTTTGAACTGGGATAGAAGAACCTGGGAACTCCTGCCTGAAAGCTCCATGCCATCCCACTCAGCTACGAACGTTTCCCAGAAGTAGCCCAATACCAGGTGGGAACATTGTTCCATCTAGCCCAGTATTGTCTCTTCTCATTGGCTCTCTAAAGTCCCCTGGCAGAGGACTGTCTTAACTCCTGCTACCAGGGAACATTTTAACTGGAGATTCTGAGGAATGAACCACGGACCTCCTGCATACAAACCAGGAGACCTGCCACTGAGCTATGGGCAACACAGATGTCTGAAGGGATGTGATTTGTGAGGGCAGGTTTTGAGTGCTTGAACAGTTATTGAGGACTAGAATAGTGTGTAGGTTTTACTGGGGAAGAATGGAGGGGGGCTGCAAGTGAGCATTCCCCCCTTTCCGCATTACACTCTTAAGTGGGCTTGAGGGGGGTACTTTTGGGGGCACATTGAGGGATACGGGTGTTATATATCTGTGAGCACATGTGAACTGGGACATTAGTTTTGCCATTTTTTATTTATGAAAATGTGTGTGGATCCACTTTTCTATACACTCAGAGCAAGAAACATTTAGAACTCAAATATCCTCAGAAAGTTATCGCCTTGCTGTTGGTTTCAGATTTATTGATTTATTTTCTCTAGCGGACCAGTGCAGCTACCTGCACTTTTTGAGATTATTGGGCACGTCAGGCTAAATAAAGTGCATATTTTGAGGACATAATGGCGCTTAACCAAATGTGCAAATGAATAACATAACCCTAGCATACAGACGAGTTGAGACGCCATTTGGAGGGACCGGGTGTCCCCCCCCCCCCCCCCGTTGCAAACCATTTTTACTGTAAAATTTTCTAGAAATAATGCCAAATTCAAAGGAGATATGACGGGAAAATGGTTACCTTTATGTGGGGGGTGGGAAGCTTTTGCGGGGGCTAGGAAAACTGAGGCAAGTACTGTCCTGAGAGGATGGGTGTGGCAGAAGGGAGTTGGCTGCACTATGTGGGAACTGTCTGGACATTCACTGAGGACTAGGGACATGTGCTATGTATATTGAAAAAGGAGGTATTGCTGTATTCCCTCGTAGTTCTCAGTGAGCACGAACTGCCTGGACAGTTAGTGCAGAGCAGGGACATGTGCAGGCCCATTGAAGAAGATGGGGGGTGGGGGTACTATGGAGTGTCCCTTCTTTCCTCAATGCACTCACCACACTCCTCTAATCCTCAGTGACAATGAATTGCCTGGAGCCACTGAGGACTAGGGATGTATGCAGGACACATTGAAGAAGGGAGGCTGTGGAATGCACCCTAGCCGTGGTGTTTGTGTGTGTGTAAGGGGAGTTAATTAGAAATGCTCTGGAATGTTTCCGTTCCATAATATAATCCTCACACTCAACTTGTTGCCACTGGGGGGTGAATTGCCTGGATGCCCACTGAGGTCTAGGGACATGAGCAGTGCATATTGAAGAAGACTGTGGAACGTCCCCCTCCTCAATACAGCTTCCACACACCCCTGCCCCACAATGAGCATGGACTGCCTGAATAGTCTCACTCTGGACTAAGGGTGCATGGAAGACTAGTAGCTGCTGAAGAGTGTTCTCCCCATCCTCAACACAGCTGCTCAGGCCCCTAGTCCTCAACGAGGGCAAACTATCTGGGCATTCATTCATGCCTAGGGGCTTGAAGAGGGATGTATTATGAGAAGAGGACACTGAAAAGAAATCTTCCCATCCTCAACATAGCTGCTCAGGCCCCTAGTCCTCAACGAGGGCAAACTATCTGGGCATTCATTAATGCCTAGGGGCTTGAAGAGGGATGTATTATGAGAAGAGGACGCTGAAAAGAAATCTCCCCATCCTCAACATAGCTGCTCAGGCCCCTAGTCCTCAACGAGGGCAAACTATCTGGGCATTCATTAATGCCTAGGGGCTTGAAGAGGGATGTATTATGAGAAGAGGACGCTGAAAAGAAATCTCCCCATCCTCAACATAGCTGCTCAGGCCCCTAGTCCTCAACGAGGGCAAACTATCTGGGCATTCATTCATGCCTAGGGGCTTGAAGAGGGATGTATTATGAGAAGAGGACGCTGAAAAGAAATCTCCCCATCCTCAACATAGCTGCTCAGGCCCCTAGTCCTCAACGAGGGCAAACTATCTGGGCATTCATTAATGCCTAGGGGCTTGAAGAGGGATGTATTATGAGAAGAGGACGCTGAAAAGAAATCTCCCCATCCTCAACATAGCTGCTCAGGCCCCTAGTCCTCAACGAGGGCAAACTATCTGGGCATTCATTAATGCCTAGGGGCTTGAAGAGGGATGTATTATGAGAAGAGGACGCTGAAAAGAAATCTCCCCATCCTCAACATTGCCGCTCAGGCCCCTAGTCCTCAACGAGGGCAAACTATCTGGGCATTCATTAATGCCTAGGGGCTTGAAGAGGGATGTATTATGAGAAGAGGACGCTGAAAAGAAATCTCCCCATCCTCAACATAGCTGCTCAGGCCCCTAGTCCTCAACGAGGGCAAACTATCTGGGCATTCATTAATGCCTAGGGGCTTGAAGAGGGATGTATTATGAGAAGAGGACGCTGAAAAGAAATCTCCCCATCCTCAACATAGCTGCTCAGGCCCCTAGTCCTCAACGAGGGCAAACTATCTGGGCATTCATTAATGCCTAGGGGCTTGAAGAGGGATGTATTATGAGAAGAGGACGCTGAAAAGAAATCTCCCCATCCTCAACATAGCTGCTCAGGCCCCTAGTCCTCAACGAGGGCAAACTATCTGGGCATTCATTAATGCCTAGGGGCTTGAAGAGGGATGTATTATGAGAAGAGGACGCTGAAAAGAAATCTCCCCATCCTCAACATAGCTGCTCAGGCCCCTAGTCCTCAACGAGGGCAAACTATCTGGGCATTCATTAATGCCTAGGGGCTTGAAGAGGGATGTATTATGAGAAGAGGACGCTGAAAAGAAATCTCCCCATCCTCAACATTGCCGCTCAGGCCCCTAGTCCTCAACGAGGGCGAGCTGCCTGGGCAGTCATTGAGGACTAAGAGCTTGAGGAGGGATGTATTATGAGAAGAGGCCGCTGCAGAGAAATCTCCCCACCCTCAACACAGCCTCTCAGCCCACTAGTCCTCCGCGAGGGCGAGCAGCCCGGGCAGTCACTGAGGACTACCGGCCTGAGGAGGGGTACACGGACAAGAGGGGGGCGCGCGCGCTGCGGGATGTCCCTCAGCGGCCCTCCCGTCCCGCGCAACCCGCTCCCCTCCAAAGGCGCCCTGGCCTTTACCTCAGGCGTCGCCGGGCATCGGACGCCCCCTCCTCTCCCCTCCCCTCCTTCCTCTTCCTCGCCTCCGTGGCCGCCTTTCTCCTTCTCCTTCTCCTTCTCCTTCTCCTTCTCCTTCTCCTTCTCCTTCTCCTTCTTCTTCTTCTTCTTCTTCTCCTCCTTCTTCCTCGGCCCCCCTCCTGCCTTCGCGGCGTCACTTCCGAGGCCGGAGACAAAATGGCGTCCGGAGGGGGCCGCTGGGGCCTTTCGGACTGAGCCGGGCCGGCTCTGGGCGGGGGGACGGGCAGGCAAGCAAGCAGGCAGGCAGGCAGGCAGGGCCGCCGCCGCGGACGAGCGCGCAGGTAAAGGCCGGAGGGTGGCAGCCGCCGCCGCCTCTTCCTCCGCCCAGTCCCACAGGCTCCCCTCGGTCCCCGGGCGTGGGTGGGCGGTCGGGGCACCTGACCCCCAGGGGGTGAGCGAGACCCATAGAAGGCCTCCCCTCCACAAGTGAGTGGGTGGGCGTGCATGGAATGGGGGGGGGGGGTGAGGCATGGAAGGGGTTGGGGAGGGGGCTTTATCCCAGTAGGGGGGAAAGCTGTGGTGGGGCTGGGGGCGCACGAATGGATGAGGGGGGATGCTTTCCCAGGGGGTCAGAGTGGCTCTGGAATGGGTTCAGGTCCTCCCCAGTCTGAATGGGGGCTGCATTCTGCATGGGTGGGGTGAGGGAGGATGCCCAAAGTGCATGGGGGAGATGCAGAGTGTGGGTGGGCGGGCTGGTGTTTACCCCCTGGTGAGGCTCTGGAAGGGACCCTTTCCCCATGCCCAAAAGTTAGGTTGGAGGGGGTGCGTGGACGAATTGGGGGGGATGCTGAACCTGGGGGGTGATGTCTGGAAGGGATTCTTCCTATGCCCAATACTTGAATGGGGGGGATTCCCACCCCCAAGGAAAGGAGTCTCTCTAGAAGGGGGTCTTCGCCCTCCATCCAAAAGCAGTGGATGGTTGTGGGGCAGTCCCCACAAAGAGCCTCTTCTTTCACTCCTGATTTTGAGCCACTCCTTGTAGCATCAGTAGGAAGAGAAGCACTAAAGAGTCGCAGTCACATCAGAGGAGTAATGGTGATGGACTTAATCAAAGAGAGGGGGATGAGAGGGAATTTGGGGGGCAGGTCCTGCTCGCCCACTTTTGTTTCTATAAACCACTCCTTAGACCCACAACATGCTAGCTTGGTAGATCCAGAGGGAAATGCCTCTGAGGGGTATATGGCTGCTAAAAATTCATTCTGGTTGTTCTAAACTGGAGCCAAGGGAAATTGTTGTTGAGAAGTGAGTGAATGTGCACACAGTGAGTGCATTGTGGTTGCAGATTAGGAGAGGAGGGTCTATTGTGAGTGATGAGTGTTAAATAAATGTTTGTGCGTTAATCACATGTATATTATAGCCAGTGTGAGTACTGCAATGGAAGTTTTGTTGTTGTTGTTTTTGAAGTGTTGCCATGAAAATCCCACAAATGTGCTGTGGCTGATGTGCCTGTGTGTTTAAGTATATATTTAAAACGAGAGAGGAATTCCTGGTGCCTTACCATCCCCTGCATGTCTAAATTTTGGTGCAGGTGGCTCAGGCAGTTGCCTGTTATTTCTTGGAGAGAGTGAATGAGAGTAAGAAAGAGAGAATCAAAACTGGACTAAAAACTGATCCTTGGAATCTCCTTTACAGCCTAGTGGTCACCCTTTTATTTCAAGACACCTTCCAAAGTTGAAGAGCATCCCTTAAATTAGAAATTACGATTGATAAATCCTACATGGAGTAGCAGGTTCTGTGGTGTTTTCTCTCTCATTTCTGTTTATTAAAGTGGGAAAAGGGAAACTTTTTTGTTGGAAAAAAAGGAAACTTAGTGGGGAACATGGTAGGATGTCTACAGAATTATGGCTATGGAGAAAGTGCATAGGGAAAAGTTTTTTCCCCTTTCATTACTAGGAATTCACACACATCCAACTAAATTTGATTGGAAGTAGATTTAGGAGAAGAAACATCAAGTCTTTCGCTGCACAATTCATTTATGGCATTCTCTGCCATAAGATGGCGGGTAATGGCTTAGAAGACATTAAAAGGGAATTAGATCTTTCCTCCATGAGCAGCTATTAGTCAGGGTAGCTATATGGAAACCCTATATTTCCCAGCTGGTGGAGAATAACAGTACAGAAAGGTTATTGCCTTTATGCCATCCTTCTGCTGGAGGCAGAATGCCAGACTAGGTGGACCTTTGTTCTGATCCATCAGGGGTTTTCTTAAATGGCTTTATAAAATGGAATCTCTTAAACTGGACTTAGGTTCAAGAGGGAGGAGTTCCTTTTGCCGGGGTTCTTTATATATGTATTACTATTTCCAGCTAGTAGGACGGACTCCACTGAAATGGTTAGTGGTAAATGGGGTGGGGATGGTTAAATAATGTTTACTAATGTCTGTCAAATTGGTTCTGGACATGCAGTTTAGAACTGGAGGCCAGCATGGCACAGAGCAGAGGTATATTGCTGATTTGTGTAGCGCAGATCCTTTTGCTTGTAACTCAAGTATCTGAATGAGTTTCAATGATTAAAATGTGCATTTACGTGATCTAGCTTGCACAGAAAGGCAAAGTATCAGCCACTGTCTTTAATATTGGGAATGCCATCGGCTTAGCAGCTGTGTTGGATTTCAGCCTTAGCTTTCAGGGGATAACTTTGCTCTATATCCTCATATTTGTGCATATAAGTTTAAATGTAGCTTCCTTGGTAGCATAAAGCCCCATTGGTTTTTAAGTCATTGTATTTTAAAGGTGATTTCAAACCAATTTGTATTTGTTTTTATTTAGGAAACATCTAAAGTACAAATTGGAAATTAAGAATTGGTTGTAGAAATTGAGGGTTTTGTTTTGTTTTTATTCCTGGTGATTTCACAACCCCGATCCTGTGTATGTTTGCTCAAGTCTCATTGAAAAGAAGGATTTAACAAGTAGGCGAGCATAGTATTGAAGCCTTAAATGCAAATATTTTTGCCACCTTAGAAAAGCAGCGGTCAATTTGTTACATGGAGAGCAATGTGTTGTGCATCCATGGTCAATTGTGTAGTTGTCAGAGCCTTTTCTTTGCTCCAATGCTCTTGTGCAAACAGAAGGTGATCCATTATTATCGCCTTATCTGCTCTGAGTGCACACTCAAAGTCAGTTAATATGAATTAGTCCTTTCAACCCCTCCGCTGGAGTCACAACCAGGATGCTTAAAGTTAGAGGTTTCTTCATCCTATGCAGTGCATGCTTATGAATGCTGTTGGAATTCTAATCTCTGTTAGTGTCTCAGTTCAGACAACATGTTTCTCAACAGTGGTTTTTTAGCTCCACAGTGGAGTTTTTACACCACCATTGAGAAATGTGTTGTCTGGTGGAAAAATTCCACTCCATGGTGGAGTTTTTTTGGTAAACACTCCACACAGAATATCCACACTGTGCAGAGGAGAGTTCCTGCACAACTATTGTATGGCATGTTGTGTGGTGGTCACTGTGGAGTTTTCCCACTGGCTACAGAGTTCCTTGGCTAGAGCGGCGAATGGAGCGAGTGCCACTCTAGGAGAGGTGCTGGGATTGTTTTTTTTATTCAGCAATGGCTGATGGGATACCATCGGAAGGACCGGGGGAGGAGAGAGGGCGGAGGAGTACCTCCTAAAAACTCAACTGTTGAGTGGTGTTTTCACACTGCATTGACTAACGTATTGTCTGAACTGAGCCAGTAATTGAGGTTGTGGAGCCAAGGGGCAGTGGTTCTTAACACAGTGTGTAAGGGTGAGCTATTGGTTGTATTTGCATGTCACTTTAAGCTAGGAGTCCTGGCTTATTAAACCATAATGTGCATGAGCTGTGTGCTTGTGCATGCAGCCTATTCACTCCCTTTTTGTTCCTCATGCAAGCAAGGGAACCAAATTGGGCATCTAGTGTTACTTCTGAGCCTGAGATTGTGATTTATTATGCCTAAACAAGCCAGCAACAAAGTCAGGTTTAAAGCTTCATAGAATCATAGAATAGTAAGAGTTGGAAGGGGCCTATAAGGCCATCGAGGCCAACCCCCTACTCAATGCAGGGATCTACCTTAAAGCATCCCTGACAGATGGTTGTCCAGCTACCTCTTGAATGCCTCTAGTGTGGGAGAACCCACAACCTCCCTAGGTAATTGGTTCCATTGTTGTATTGCTCTAACAGTCAGGAAGTTTTCCTGATGTCCTTATGATCCTGGCTTGTTTGGTTTTAGATGTAATGCTAAACTGCCCATGCCTGGTTTGTTTACCTATGGGTTGAAGAGTGAAGCAAGAGCAGACTGGCTGCATGGACATTGAAGTTTAATGTGCCAGGAGTCCTGTGTTAAAGTAATGTGCAAATGCTGCCATTGTTTTCATCACTGATTTATTACATTTCTATACTGTCTAATAGCTGAAGCTCTCTGGGCAGTTCATAGCAATTAAAACCGTACAATGCAGCATGATAAAATACAATATAAACATCTAAAACTGTAATGTAAAATGAAAATAAAAACCAAAATAAAACCTAGCAGTAGTGCAAAGATGTAAAATACAGTAACAGATTTAAAACAACAGAAACTGAAAGACTAAAATGCCTGGGAAAATAAGACCAAGAGTACAAAGTAGACTCCAGGCAAGCCTCTGCCTTCATTCTCTATTCATCATGGTAACATTACACTGCAAATAACAGGATGGAGCAGTCTTCCCCAATCCTATGCCCTCCAGATGTACTGGAATAGAACTCCCATCATTCACAGCCTTGCTGGAAGTAATGGGGTTGAAGTCAAGCACATCTGGATTATCCCAGAATGGGGAAGACTGGGATAGACCGTGCTACTCAGTAGTCTTTTGGCAAAGTGTCGTCACTTCGGAAAGGATTTCAGTCATGCTTGTGGAACTGGACAGACATATTGTGGCTGATGGCTGTTGTTTTTAGGGAAGAATGTGATATTCTTGGGATATCATCCGTAAAGATGATGTCTAGAGGAAAAATGAAAACATCTACTACAAGTGTTTGGGTACTGCAGAGTGAGATCTTGGAAATACATCTATCTGGTAGAAGTTGTGGGGTGGCCAAGTACCTTATAATTAGGGGTCTCTACGCTCAGCAAGGAAACAAGTCATATGGTGATGTTTATGTAGTTCTCTGTTTTTCTTTTCCCTGTGTAGGTAATTTTTTCTATTCAGTACAGCTAGCACATTTGAATGTTTTCTGATGTGGGCTTTACTCAGTGGAAAGACATGTCATCTAAAAACATGGCACTTTATTTAAATCTTCGGGGGCTACTAGGTTTGGAATTAGAGAATGTTTCACCTCCACTTATTTGAAGTGGACTTAAAGTACATGGAAAGCATCCTTGGTTGTTTTGGAATAGTTCAGCCCACTGTTGGGAGTTTTACATGCTCAATTAATGTATTCCTAGATATTCCTTCCTCAGTAGAAAAAAAAAGAGGTGAAGCTTGAAAAAAAAATGTAATTGCATGCTGCTGTTCATTAGGTTTGTGCATGCTTAATTGTCGTTGCTGTTACAAGATGTACCTTTTGCATCTATTCAAGCATACTGTATCACAGTGTACAGTTTCGATTCTAGAGGAAATTTGGAGCACAAGGGAGAAGGTTTTGCACAGTCCTAAAGAGAATTCCTCAGCCAAAGTAAAGAACTGTACCATGCCCTACTACAGGCATGATGTTACTAATTTAACTGAAGTAGGAAGTCCTTTGTCTGCATTGGGACTGTGAAGCTTATCCTTCCAGGGGAAATATTTGATCATATTTGATGACTCAAGTACTCAGCCTTGCTGGTCCCTAGGATCTCTTCTAAGACGGTGGTTTGGTTCAGGCATGACACCATAGTATGGCTTGATGACGCGTAGAAATAAGCTTTGGGGAATGGCTGTTACACAATGGTAGAGGTCCTGTTTTGGTATGCAGAAGGTCCCAGGTTCAAGGTCCCATCACCTCCAGATAGGCTTGGGGGAGATTTCTGTCTGAAACCCTGGAAAACTGCTACCAATTAGTATAGGCCAGTGGTCTTCAACCGGCCCAGACCTGAGACCTACCTTGGACTCAACCTGCAACATGGGGCCCACTTTCACAATTTTATACATGCCTAGCATGGTGGCAATAGCTTTGGCATGACCCATCTGGACTGCTCTCGCGACTCGCTTTTGGGTTGCGACCCACCAATTGAAGACCACTGATATAGGCAATACTGAGCCAGATGGATGAGCTTCCCATATAACTTAAGTAAGCCTTGTCCTTTTAGTGTTTCCATTCAAAGGAATACTTCAAAAAGTCATACTTTGCTGTTGCATCTGAATGGGCAAGCTGTGGTTTCTGTAGTCCCCCCCACCTCCCTCCCCACCATGATTACAAACCATGGTTTGAAGCTGGTTTGAAATTTGCTCTTGGAGAGCAAGCTCAATCCAAAACTTGCCATTTCAGTTGTAGCAGCAAGAAAACTTGCACTAAGGACAAAGTAATTTATTTAATTGGAGTGTGTGTGCGAGTGGAGAAAGAAGAAACCCCTGAAGAAAAGGTGTGAACCATTGCAGAATCTTTATAGGCGGTGATAGATGAAGACAAGTCTTAATCCACCCCATTTAGAAGTTTGGATTTTAGTCTGAGTACAGAATGTTTTGACACATCTGTTTTTGCTTATGTAACTTTTCATTGTTGTCACTACAGTGAAACGA
Source organism: Anniella stebbinsi (assembly GCA_029215795.1). NCBI lineage: Eukaryota > Metazoa > Chordata > Lepidosauria > Squamata > Anniellidae > Anniella > Anniella stebbinsi. The sequence goes on along the minus strand of JARDYH010000001.1, from coordinate 410,307,875 downwards.
TATTAATCTTGGAGAATCTTTCTTCGGAACTATCATGGCACTGGCTGCTTTTGTAACAGATAACTAATTTATCATAAAGTAACTTACAAATTGTGTGTTTGTGTGCTTGTTTCTGACTCTGTAGTTTTAAAGATAATTTGAGCATATGAAGGTATGGAAATAATAGGTGTAGAAGACAAAATATGGCATTAGATGAATTTGGGTTTACACTTCAGCTACCTAAAGCTTGTTTCCATCTGAATTATTGGTTGTATTCCTTGGATCAAATCCTGAAAAACAGTGTTTTACCGACTTCAGAATCTATACAATTTCTTCTGTAGCATTTGTTTGTGTGGAAGAAGACTGGTGTATATAATAGTATTTTTAGGAAGTTTTTTTTGTCAAGCACTAAAACTTGGTTTAGGTAAGGAAAACAAGATTGAAAGAAGATGGTAAGACAGCTCTAGAGTAATTCAGATTAAGGCAGATTTAACTTTTCATTTTTTGATGGGCATTTTTAAATTATCTGGAATGGCAGATAGGGGACTTCGTACAAAATCCAGTTTGTTTTTTCTTATTGCTGACAGGAGCTGATTGGGTGGTGCTAGCAGAGAAATTTTGACTTAACCCGATTTTGTGTTTCCGTTTTGCACATCTTTAATAGTATCCTGTCAGCAATGAGACGCTTTGTATTCTTTGTGCATCTAGTTAGTGGAGGTAGAATGTCTTAAGTCACATGTGAGCAATTTAAGGTAAAGCTGAACCAAGACAGTATTAACAGCATGAACGAGACTAGAATCTTATCTCCGCTTTTTATAGCATTTTTTGCGGTGTATTTTATGGGATGACAATTGAGAGTGAATGGGGGTTTAATATTGTTAATCAGGGTGTGCTTTCCACATGTCGTACAGTCTTCTGAATCTGTTCCCAAAGATTTGGAAGCTGCTGTACATCGTGTCATTTAGCTCTGTATTGTCTACTCTGTCTGGCAGTAGCTTTCTATGGTCCCGATCTGAAAAGAGTCTTTCACACTACTTACTGCCTCATTCTTTTAATTGGAGAGGCTAGGGATTGAATTTGTGACTTTCTACATTGAGTTATGATCCCTCTTCTGCACAGGTTATGAGAGGGTGAATACAGATGTATATTAGCCACCTGGAAAACAGGTCCTTTCAAGTTGGTGGTTGCATCTTACCATGCTACATTTAAGATTTTTTTTTCTATCCTGCTTATTGACCAAAATGGATCCCTAAGGTAGCTCGTGAAAAAATTAAAACCTTAATCGTATCATCAGAAGCATTCAGCGAAATAAATTGAAACTTGTGAAAAACAAACTCTGAGACTTTTTACAAGATCATCAGCAGAAAATCACACACTCATTGATTCAAAATTACCCAAATGTTTTTGAGTATGTGGGTAGGTTCATAAGGGAGAAGATGGGCCCTAATTGGAAATGGAAGGACATGGTAAGATCATCTTCACCCCTTGGCCAGATGAAAAGAAGTCTAGGATCGTGGGAAGCTGACTTAAGCCAACCTATGTTTGGCCCATCTGGTTCCATATTGTCAACAGTGACCGGTAACAGCTCTCCAGGGCTCCAAACAGGAGGTTTCCCCAGCTCTTAACAGAGCAGGCCAAAGGCCTGTCTAGTCCAGCTTCCTGTTTCGCTCAGTGGCCAACCAGATGCCTCTGGGAAGTCTAACAAGAAGGCTGCAACAGTCATATGCCCCTCCTGATCTTATACTCCAGTAATTCATAATTCAGAGGTATGCTGCCTCTGAACCTGGAGGTAGCGCAGAGCTATCATGACTAGTAAGTAGCCTGTAGATGCTGGGGATTGAACCCGGAACCTTCTGGTTGCAAAGCATGGGCTCTGCTACCAAGTTACAGCCCTCAGCCAGCTGGTTCAGAGAGCAAGTGGTGTGTATGTGTGTGTTTTCTTTCTTTTTGGTTAAATGTACGCTCTGGTACTACCTGTGGAATTATTGTCTCTGGACTCCTCTAATTTCTCAGAATACAGGGACTGCTTATACAATCACGTTCTTTTCTCCACCTGCCTGCCACCTCCCCCGCAAAACAACAACAACATCAACAAAAACAACAACCCAGGCTCCGTGAGCCCGAGCTGCTGTGATTATTTTGCAGTGATACTGAGAGAACACATTTCCTAGGGCTTAGGTGCTGCATATTCTGCAGCACCCATAACCCTACTGGCATTTCCCCAAGAGCTCAATGGCAATAACTAATTTAACATTAATGTTACTTTAGAAGTCTGCCATTTAAAGAGGATGGATGCCACATATTGCAAATGGTGGATAAGTCTTCAATATTCTTATTTTGAATTAATTGCCTTCAAATCAGGGATGGCAAAGACCCTTTGTGGGAGACAGTGATAAACATATATTTTAAAGAGCCATATTGCAACAGCCAAAAACTCATTTGGTGATGGTAGGCAAGCCTACCCTACTACTATTGACCTACCTTACAGGGTTGCTGTTTTGTAAAGATTACATCAAGATAACATATGCGAAGTAGTTAGAAAGATCCACCATTCTTTACATTTTGGATCTTACCTATGCAATTATGGAGCTAGGAACCATTACAATTATCTATTCTAAATGTTGGGTGAAAACACTGAACTTTTCTAGTTTGGGCGTTAGTGTAACTTGAAGAGGTTCCCTGACTCCAGGCTTTCAACTATTGATTTGAATATAGCTTCAAATCGCTCATGATTCTGTAGTTAGGGCGCATATGACAATTGTCTGTTTTTCTTTTTAGGGTTCATGTAATCACAGGAGTTTCTTTGTTGTATATAAGTTTTCAGAAAACAGCTGGATTTCAGAATGTATCAGGTGAGTTTAAATGTAAGACTTTCTCAAAAGTAATTGCTCACATGTTAGGACATCTACTTTTTTTCCTGTTAGAAATATTAATTCCAAGTGAAATCCAAAATTTGAATCCTCTTCACTGAAATATTAAACACTCCACTTTCACTGTTTCTGGACGTGCTGAAAATGTGAAGCTCTGTTTAATTAAAGTTGATTTGTTTTCAGTTGGGGTGATTGTAGAATAATTTCACTGCCCCTTTTCACAAGAACCCTCCTCCAAGAAAGCTTGCTTTTTTTGTATAAACGATAACCTGCCTATAGGCTATCTGAGAACTGCAAACGGGAGTTCACTATTTTTCTGGCAATTTCAGTTCCATGATCAGCTGAATATATATATATATATATATATGGTCTATGGATGCCTAAACATAGAACCTTGTGACTGAATAAACAGTTCTTCAGCTATGCATTCTGGCATGTTTGAGAGGGTGTTTTTTTTAAAGCAAGGTGAGCAGTCCAACCCTTGGAGCGTTTACTTGGGAGCAAGTTCCACTGAGTTCAGCAATAGCTATTCTGAAGTCATTCTACATGGAATTGCTGTCTTGGCTTATTCTCAATTTGCTTACAGTCTGTGTTGCTTTTTGGAGGGGGAGGAGGACTTATTTGCTATTCTCTACACACTTTCCTAGAAACCTGAAGCTTAGGACCTCTAAACCTAGGAATACCAACTCTTCTCTGACAGGAACTGTGCTATTGCTGGAGAAAAGGGGTTGTTGATAGTCTGCCCCTATTTTCTCCAGGTTGTACTTTAACTTTGATGATAATTGCATTTACACAGTATTCAAAACTGCAACCTTGGCATGTAAGGGGAGAAATGAGATTGTTGCCGCAAGGAGAAGGGGTTTTGTTTGTTTGTTTGTTTGTTTGTTTGTTGCAGTTTATATTTGCTGTGTGGATTGTATTTGTGCAAACATCGTGTGACTATTTGTGATGTGGCCAGTGGCGAGTTTTTCTCTCCCCCTATGAAAATAAAACTGCCAATATCATACTGGCCTTGTAAAAGTCTATGACGCACCCACACTGGGAATATCGTGAACAGTTCTGGTTACCGCACCTCAACATGGATATTGTAGAGCCAGAAAAGTTGCAGAAAAGGGCAACCAACATGATCAAGAGGGCTGGAGCAACTCCCCCATGAGGAAAGGTTGCAAAGTCTGGTACTGTTTAGCTTAGAACGAAGGCGAGTGGGGAGGGGGATCTGATAGAGGTATAAAAATTTAAACATGGTGTGGAGAAAGTGGTAGGGAGACTTTTTCTCCTCCTGTCATAATCCTAGAAGCCGGTGTCATTCCGTGAAGCTTAACTTTTAGAGATTCAGGACATATAAAACATAATGTGTAGTTAAACTATAGAATTCCCTACCACAAGATATATGGATGGCCATGGACTTTAAAAAGATTAGATAAATTCATTGAAGACAAGACTCTATCCATGCCTGTAATCATGATGGCTGTATATTATCTCCAGTATGAGAGATTGTATGCCTCTATATGCCTGTTGCTAGTGAATACAGGCAGTGTGTGTGTGTGTGTGTATGTATATATATATATATATATATGTGTGTGTGTGTGTGTGTGTGTGTGTATATACATATGTATATATGTATGTGTATATATATGTATGTGTATATATACATATATATATATATATGTATGTATATATATATGTGTGTGTGTGTGTGTGTATATATATATATATATATATGCGCTGTTGTAGTCTTCTCCTAATTGTGGGCTTCACACTAATTGGCCACTCTGTGAACAAAATCCAGGACTAGATAATCATTTGGTCTGATTCAGCCTGGCTTCTCTTTATGTTCTTATATTCGTACTGCCTGTTCCATGTTGTTAACATTATTATTATTATTATTATTATTATTATTATAGTCCTTCGAGGCTTTATACTCCCCTTCTCGCCTGTGCTGGAGCATGCATCGACCTAAAGCAAAACAGTGATTTTGTGAGAAGCTGCACTGCTGTTTCCAGCCCTCCCCTTCCCCCCATCTGTTACATACAGATGGAGATGTTGCTGTGTTGTCATCGGAAAGAGTCTTGCCCAAATGCTAGGCCATAGCTAAAAAATAACCATGACACGCTTTGGCTAATAAGTGCTGCAGGGCCACTTATATTCAGTTTACCCCGGAAGCCTCCCAGCAACCACTTTGTGGATTTCCATCTCTCTCTTCCCAGCAGCCACTTTGCTCAAGTACTCTTTCACAATGGTGGCTCAGAGAAAATGGGCAGAAGGATGTTGGCAAGATTTGTGAGTGGGTGTTGTGGTGATAGCCCAGCGTGTGCAGTGCCTGAGTCTTCATATACCCGTGTGGCCTAGATCTGAAAGAGGCTGCCTTCAGCCTCACTGAATAGAAGTGGGAGGATGAGTATAAGAGTGGAGAGGTATTATTGATAGATTGATTCATTCACATATATGTTAATTGTTATGTATTACACTTGTACCCTGCCCTTGCTCAAAAGAGTCACGACAAGTGCAGATACTTCCCCTCCACCCACCCACTCTGCCCCCAGCTGCCTATTTAATCATCTCACAGAGCCTGTGAGGTAGGATAGGCTGTATGATAGCAACTGGCCCAAGGCCACCAAGAGATTTTCATGACTGAGTGGTGATTGTAACCATTCTTTGTTCTAGTCCAGCAGTCCCGTCTGCTTCACCACAATGGCTGCATGCTACCCAATATAGTAGCCTTTCCTCATAGGAGAAACATTTCTAGCCCTTTATATTTGGGGACTTACAATCCTTGATGATCATAAGTCCCCAAACCCAGAGGCATACAAGCATCCTGTGCCAGGCTTTGCTTCCCTGGCCTCCCGCCCTGCAATTTTTGCTAGACTGGCTTTTTTTTGCTTCAAACCGGGAGGGAAGGTGGCAAAAGAAACCTCAGGATAACTCATATCCTGGCCTCCCTCGGCTTCTCCCCTCCCACCAAAATGTCCCCCTCTCGATTCTGAGGTCATGTTCCAGACCTCGGAGAGCAGCTAGTGTAGTTCTTTCTGCGATGGCTGCGATGGGGGGGGGGAGGGGTGACAGTTCCTCTGCTCTATCTCCTCCCAGTGGTATCCCATCAGCCATTGCTACAAAAAAAAAATCCCACACAAGTTGTGGCGGCTCTCTTAGAGCGGCAGTCGCTCCTTTCGCCGCTCTTGCCAGGAACTCTGTAGCCAGTGGGAAAAGTCAACTCGATGCAATGGAAAACCACCACGCAACATGCAACACAACGGATGTGCAGGAACTCTCCTCTGCACAGCATGGATATTCTGTGTGGAGTGTTTCCCAAAACAACCTCCACCGTTGCATGGGGTTTTCCCTCCAGAAAACACATTTCTCAACGGTGGTGTAAAAACTCCACTGTTGAGTTCTAAAACTGCAGTTGAGAAACTTGTTGTCTGAACTGAGCCACTGAGTGAGTTTATATCCTGCCTGATCAGTATGTGTTTCAAGGTGGCCAAGAACATAAGATGATAAAAATAAAATATAATCCTTTAAAATGGGAAAAAAACACCACTCAAACAGCATTAAAACTACATACAACTATTAGGCTGGCTAAAACAATGTTTAAAACCATGGGCAGTTAAAACCACAGCATTTCCAAATGAAAAGGCCTGGCCAAATAAAATCATTTTCACATGGCACCAGAGGCTGAGAAAGGTTGATGGCCTCCTTGGGCAGCCCATCCTTGGGCCACTGCTTGCCTCCCCTTGGTATATGGCTTTAACCCACCCACCCCGGGGCTTTTCTGATGACTTCAAAAGCGCAGGTAGGGTCATATGGGAGCAGACAGTTGCAAGGAATCTTGAGGCAAAATCGATACAAAATTAGCCAATGAAAAGCCTTCTTGGGGGTGGCAGGGGAGTGAGCTCCATTTTTATGCTGGATGCGGAAATTGGGGGGAGGGGCTTCCTTCACCTAGCAGCCCACTTTGTTTTCTGTTGGGCAGAGAGGAGGGACTAGCCCTCTTACTCACCTGCTTGCAGTCCCCTGTTAACTACAGTGACCAAGCGACTGCTTAAATATAAAATTACAATCATTGTCTTCAACATATGAAAGCGGTAGCCAGAAAACAAAACAAAAGCAAACCAGAGCAGGAAACAGCTCAAAGGTTTGGGGAAGTTTTTTTAAAAAATGTGGTATTTGCATGGCGCCTGAAGTAACATCAAGGCAGCCAGCAGAAGAGCCTCTGCAGAGAGGGATTTTCACAGCTGGGATGCCACCACTGAAATGGCCCTTTCCCGGTCTCCACCCATTGCACCTTACCTGGCAGGGACCCTCTGTGAAGGGCTTCTGAAGAAGGTTGTGGAGGCCAGTGATCAGGTACTCTAATCCCAAGCTGTGAAGAGCTCCAGAAGGAAGGACACTCACTCCATGCACTTTTCTGCTGCCTCTGAAATGGCAGTAAGGATAGGGTTTGGGTAGGGTGACCATATGAAAAGGAGGACAGGGCTCTTGTATTTTAACAGTTGTGTAGAAAAGGAGATTTCAGCAGGTGTCATTTGCATGCATGCAGCACTTGGTAAAATCCCCTCTTCATCACAACAGTTAAAGCTGCAGGAGCTATACTAGAGTGAGCAGATACAAAAGAGGGCAGGGCTCCTGCAGCTTTAACTTGTGATGAAGAGGGAATTTCACCAGGTGGTATATGTATATGAATGACACCTGCTGAAATTCTCCTTTCAATACAACTGTTAAAGATACAGGAGTCCTGTCCTCCTTTTCATATGGTCACCATAGTATTGGGAGTCACTTTGTATACTTCTATTTACCCAGTCAAAGGTCCCATTTTCTAGCAAAACTGATATACGGTTCAAATTTCCCAGAGCACCTCTGGGCAACACCGGTTGTAGCTGCTTGAGGGTGCCGGTGCTTTGCATGGCTGCTAGCAACTAACAAGTCTTAGAAGATCCACACCTGACGTAGATGCTGGAACCTCTTTTCACAGCTGTACGTACTATTAAAGAGTCTGCTGTATTAAAGGGGGTATATGTTAGCTTTGTGTTATTACCTGCTTTGCAGTATGTTATGGCATTGATACTCTAGGAAGGCTTATGTGTTCCTGCATGTATTTTGTCTGCTTCTATATTTTCCAGGTATAGCTTGCATGTGGACTTAGATGCAGTCCTCCTGTTTCACCGAGCTCCAAATACAATCCCAAAACTGCTTCCTATCAAGCAGGGGTGGGGAACTTCAGGTCCAGGGACCAAATCCAGCCCTTATAGGATTCCCCTGAAGGCCCCACACCCTCCCCCAGCTATCAATCGTTTGGTAGTTTCCCAGCTTTGTGTAGTTTGTCCCATTGCAGTGGCTCTCCTACGACTTACTTACTAGCAGTAAGAGCTTTTAGCTAAACTGCGCTGGTCTTTTGGGCCTGCCTCTTTGGCCTTCGGGCGCACCGCCCACCCCTGAGATCTTCTCCGAAATTCAATTTGGCCCTAGGACCGAAAGAGGTTCCCCAACCCTGCTGTAGAGGGATGCCTGTGCAATGAAAGAAGAAATGCCTCCTTCCTAGCCACCAGTTACTATATTAGAAGTCAAGAATTTGGTTGTGTGTTTTAATCAAAACACCTGGAGAGGATTCACTATTTATTTAAGTCTGGGATAGGCAACCTGGTGCCCTCCAGATATTTTGGACTGCAACTCCCATCATCCCTGTCTCTGAATATGATCCTGCAAAAAAAGCAAATGCTATTTTGAGCTGCATTCATAGAAGTATAGCTTCCGAATCGCTCGAGGTACTTGTTCCCCTCTTTTCACCTAGATTAATGCTAACTGGTCAGATGTGCCTTAGGGCTGGACCTCAAGTATCATTGCACCACTGCTTAAAAGGGTAAGAAATCAGACCCCAGGGATTTTAGATAGATCCATTAGCCTGCTAAATGTGTCCTCTAAAATGTATAGTTCCTTCTCGCTCAGCAAACAGATGTAACCTTTACTATAAAACACGGGAGTCTGGCAGCCAAAGATTTGGCGGGTGATTTCACATCAATCTGCTGATCAGCTAGCAAGCTCTGGGGGCGGCTTGCGAAGTCATAAAACGTCTTCAAACACCAATCATCTAAAAAGACAGAGAAGAGCAGTGAGTGCAAACAAGAGAAATAACAGAATTGAAACCAGCTAGATGGCATAGATGGCATGCTGGAAGGGCTCAGGGAGCGTGCTCCGCTTGTGTGGTGCCACAACTGAGAAGGCCATGCAGCCGGCCTTCCGCAGCCTGGTGCCCTCCCAATGTGTTGGGCCACAACCCCCATCATTGATGACACAGGGATGATGGGAGATGTAGTCCACATATGGAGGGCACCATCTTGGAAGGGTGCTCTATCTAGTTGACTTCATAAGGGGGCATAAAAAAGGGGCTTCCGTTGGCAAATGTAACAGTAGGGCGCACTGTTGAGATAAACTTCAGAAACCTTGTTTCTGAATTGTTTAGGACTCAGGGGCAGACAACCTGGACCCCTCCATATGTAAGGGGCTACAACTCTCATCACTTCTGACCATTGACTATGCTTTCTCAGATTTATGGGAATTGTAGTCCAACACATCAGGAGAGCGCCAAGTTGCCTATCTCTGCTCTAAAAGTTAGCACCAGGATTTTGAATTGTGCTCCGATGTGACAACCAATATTGTTGCTTACAAACTGGCAAGATATCCCTAAAGCTGGTCTCAGGTCAGAACACAGCTTGCTCGGCTGCGAAATTCATTTTCAGAGCCACCTTCACAAGCAAGTCTGTTTCCCATGATTTTCAGTGGTGTAATCTGGAAGTTACTAGAGCGTGGATTCCTTTTTTGCTGCTGCCAAACCAATCTTAACCGGCAAAAGATACTTTATGCCTCAGGAGCCACTTAGATCTCAGTGACACTGCTGGATCTACCCCCAGACTGAACACCTGATCTGTAAGAGGGGAACGTTGCTCATCCAGAACAGGCTGAGCACCACTCCCCAGGTCAGTCTAACCACCCACCGACATGCACCTTTCTGGCTGCATGTACCTCTCCTCTGCATATTCTTTCACAGATTTCCTTCTGCTCTCAGATTCTTACCTTTAGAGCTCTCCTGCTTCCAACCCTCCTGTCTTATACTGGATGCTTTCCTTCCCCTGTTGACCTTTTGTTTCCTATGTCTATTGTTCCTTCTTTTTCCCCTGCCCCTTCCCTAAGCCCTGCCAATTCCCTGCCCTTTCCTGAGGTCAGAGAAGTTCAGCCAATCCCGATCTGAGACCTCTCTGGCTGCCACTCTTCTTTCTGACGTTAGGCAGTCTCAACCAGCCAGTCATTGCCAGAGGATTCCCTAACACCACCACCACAAAATCTCTTAAAGGCACAATCTTATGCATGTTTAGGCAGGAAAAAGCTGGGAGTTGGACTTTTCCTGTCTAAACATGCATAGGATTGGCCCCTAAGTATGTTTACGGTATAGCTGACAGCTTCTTGCCTTCAGGAATGCCTTGACTTTCAAAAGCATTTTCTGTTTGTTTTACATCCAGATTTGATCTCCAGGGTGTACAAAATTTGCTGAACTTACTAAATAAATAAATAAATAAATGCTATTTCTCTAAAATGAAGTATTTAGCAACAACTTTTGTTGTGTTCTTGTCTTCCTCTTCCTCTTCTTTCTGCAGTGCCTTTTGTTGACAACTTGTAATGCCAGGTCAGTATAACTACTGCCTCGGATGGCTGATACCACACATCTTCCATGTCTCCTCCTATATTTTGTTCTAACTCTCTTTGCTTTTTAACTGCCCTCTTATAATACAGCTTTCCCCTTATCCTGATTTATGAAAAGGCTCATTAATTTCTTACTCCGCAACGTCCTTGGGGGAGGCCTGGAGAATGGCTTCACAAACATATAGGGCTGCAGTATTGTTTGATTTTAATAGGTTAGATGAATTGATTAAAACATTTTGAACTACTTAAAAGATGCCTCCGATTAATCCCTCAGCAGGTTTTAATTTATTTTTTTTAAGCGCTGTTATTAATGCTAGTGCTCATAAAAACTGCAGATGTCAAGCTCCATCTCAGAAGAGGCATCCCTCCTGCATGAGAGAGAAAGGGGGAATGCCTCTTCGGAGATGGTGTCTACTGCGATACATGCATGTATCATTCCCCCACCCCAAAAGCATGCCTTTTCTCATATGCTAGTAGAAAGAAGGATTGTACGTCAGTAGCAGAGCACACACTTTGCATGCTGAAGGTGCCAGGTTCAATTCCCATCACTTCCAGGGAGAGCTTGTAATAGTGCAAGACAGCTTCCTGATTGGGTGATTTAATCACCTGATACGATTGATCAGCTAAGATGATCAGCTGACAGCCTTAGCGATGTGACTTTTATCTGATTTAACGCAAATCAAAAATAAATTGGATTTGGTTTCAGAATGTCATTAATTGTATGCATTGGTTTTTAAATACGAAAAACAGCCATGGGGTGGAGGGGATATACTTTTACTAGGTTTGTTTGTTTGTGGTTGGGGAATGGAAATCCATGCAGTACTTTGCAAACCTAAAGTTACTTTTCTGCTTTAACAACATACAATGTGATATTTATAAGTCAGCCTGTGCAATTGTACTATTTGGCATATTTATGAAATTTACAAAGCAATCTTATGCATTCTTCCTCCCAGATAATTATGCAGAGGAATGCATCCTCAAAAGTATATATGTGAATAATAGCCGTTATTAGAGAGAAGTATAAATGTGAATAATACCCAGTATTAGAGAGATGAAGACTGCTGCATTCTGTGTTGCCTGAGGGCATGCATCTTAATTTTTGCCATCTGAGAAGTAAGAACATTTATAGGTTGAAAATAGAAACCACAAATTTTGGAGTTAACCAAAGGAATTGTAATATAATAATAATAATAATAATAACAACAACAACAACAATTTATTTCTTACCCACCTCTCCGTCTGGATCGAGGCAGGGAACAACAACATGATAAAATACATAAAACTGATTAAAACTCACTCCAATACTAAGACCTAGCAGCATGTTTGGCTATGAAGTCATCCTTTCTGACATTGAACTCTTAAGTAGTTTAAGCTGTAGCAGGGTGCCTGTCACAGTCATTTGAAGGGAGAAGTGAAAAGGTAAGCAACAAGGGAGAGAACAGGTAAAAACAAACAAACCTGTAGACACAGATTCTTGTTTCTAATGTTTCGAAATTAGACCAGAAGATGGCAAGCAGCAATTCACAAGCAGCAAAGACCCCATGTGATCCTCTTATGAAGATGGCAGCAACCTACAGGTGTAGAAATACATCTTGGTTTTGAATTGTGTGTGTGTGTGTGTGTGTGTGTGTGTGTGTGTGTGTACAGCACACACAAGAGTTGGCATTCTCTTTGTTATGCAAGACAATTTTCGTACTGCAGGTTTTGAGTGAGCAAAAACCTTGTCTTAAGGCACATCTCTAATTTCATAAGAGACTTTCCCCAGCACTCCATCAACTTTCCAGTTTTTCTGCTGGAAGATATGAGTAAAAGTATGTGTGTTTTCCCCATCCCCTGGGACTTACAATTTTTTCCCAAGAGAAAAAATGGGAAATCTGGGGAGCACTGGAAAAAGAGTTCTATGAAATATTTTCTCTGAGTGAATTTGGAAATACTAGAAGCAAATACACTTTGCCTATGATCCTTTTGGTCTGTACTCCCCCTTGTTGACAACCTTTTAAAAATATTCTGGGGGTCAGGATGTCCTTTCTTTCTGGGCCTTCACATCTCTATGTCTGTGCCTATGGCGTGTGTGTGGGGGCATGTGCATTTGGTCTGGGGAACAAAAAGAGTAGAACAGTTGCGTTAAAGGCCTTTTGGTTCCCTTCAACCACATGAATCTGCAACTCAATTCAGTCATAGTCCCAATTTTCAGAACAGAGGAATGATGGTTTGCACCTGTCCTCCAGACTAGGATTACAAACCCAACTTCAAACTGTAGTTTGCAGTCAGGGTTTGGACGGCAAGTGTGAAACCATGCTTTGCTGGTTTGTATGTAAAGACAAATTATGGTTTGTGTTAAAGGGGAAGTAACTCATTGGAGCGGAGCAATGAAAGGAAGAGAGAGGGCATGAGCGTAAGATTCACACTTGTAATACCAAACCATGGTTTGGCATTGCATCTGAACCAAGACAAGTGTCCTGTAAATAGAGCACATGCTTTTCTTTACTGAGCCTTTCCAAAACAGGATGTTTCAGGAGCAAGTTCAGCTCTAGAAGATGCTGAATGTGATACAGGGGGGAAAAACTGTAGTTCAATAATAGAGCACCTATGTTGCATGCAGATGTTCCCAGGTTCAAGTTGCTATCGGTCGGTGTAGACGGTATTGAGCTGTTTGGATCAACTTTTTATTTATTTATTGCACTTTTAACTCATTATAAGGCAGCTTCCTACATTCGTATAGAACAGAGATGTTGTACCTCTTTTATTCTGCCACGGACGAGTCATCAAAGGAAGCTCTCCCTGTTGTATTTGTGTGTAGCGATTGTGTGTGTGTGTGTGTGTGTGTGTGTGTGGAGGCATACTCAAACATTTGCCAAAAGACAAATGCCAAGAGCTGTCATAGTCTTCATTTGGAGAGGGACAGTAGCCTGGCACCGAAAAGAAAGATGGTGCCAGGTGAGCCCTTCTAGGAAAGCTATTTCATAACTGGGGTTCTAGTTACTGAGAAGGCCCCTCTCCCTAGTGGTTAGCAGCCTCACTTCATTTGGCAGGGGCACTCTGAGCAGGGCCTCTAAAGAAAACCTTAAAGTTCAGATAAGTACATATAGGAGAAGGCCTTAGGATTCATGTATGCACCTTTGCTTGCATGTATGCTATGATAAGATGCATCCATCCCCCACCCGGAACTTTTAATGTCTAGAGACTTTGATGGGATAACTCTAGTAACTCACACTATATATATTTTTTCTTGGAAGTATCCTCCAAAGGCAGAAATAGGGACATATTTTTCCCATAATGGGGAAAAACTTAAAATAGGGACTAAAGGGCATAACCTTGGGAGAGGGAATCAGACATTGGCCCATCCCTGCTCCCTCACAACCACCATAGGAAACACCTTGACTGCTGCTTGTTGTGACCTTGGAGAAGTCAAAAGGGGGCAGGGCAGTAGGCGGTGAGAGGTGAGGACAGGATCTGCAGGATCCTATTGCCTCTCTGTGGCTGTCCCTGCCCACAACTGGGTTGGTCAGCTAAAGCGTCTCAGAGGCTCATCTAGCTGATTTACTCTTAGTATTTTTAAAGAGGCACAGGAGCCAAAATCACCTCTGTCCTCCTCCTGCTCTGCTAGCTCTTGTCAGCAGGGCGAAGGATAGACAGAGACCTCCGAACTCCGTGCCCTCTATCTAAGCATGGGAATTCCCAAGGCAGCTAACAAAGATGCAAGCTCACCAAAAAAACAAAGCCCTGTGAGGAGAGATTGAAAGAACTGGGCATGTTTAGCCTGGAGAAGAGAAGACTGAGGGAAGACATGATAGCACTCTTCAAATCCTTGAAAGGTTGTCACACATAGGAGGGCCAGGATCTCTTCTCCATCATCCCAGAGTGCAGGACGTGGAATAATGGGCTCAAGTTACAGGAAGCCAGATTCCAGCTGGAAATCAGGAAAAACATCCTGTCTGTTAGAGCAATATGACAATGGAACCAATTACCCAGGGAGGTGGTGGGCTCTCCCACATTAGAGGCATTCAAGAGGCATCTGGACAACCATCTGTCAGGGATGCTTTAAGGTGGATTCCTGCATTGAGCAGGGGGTTGGACTCAATGGCCTCATAGGCCCCTTCCAACTCTACTGTTCTATGATTCTATGATAAAACAACAACAACACACACACCCCCCACACACAATTCATCCACAATAAAAAAAAATCAACAAATCAAGCTTGTAAACTCAATTCAGAACAACAGTAACATCGGAGTGCTTTTAAAGCCAAAGAAAAACGCAGGCTGTTATATGGGTAAAAGCAATGGCATCTTTAGATATTTTCCTACGCATCGGCGAAGTAGGAGCCAGGTAAAGCGACCCAGGAGTAGTGGTGGGGAGTATTCCAGAAAAGCGTAACTGAAAAGACCCTGTCCCTTGTTGCCACCACCTCATTCCAGACGTGGGGGACAACAGTCCGAACAGGGCCTTTAAGGAAGAGCATAAAAATTCAGACAGGGTTATGTAGGAACAGGGGACCATCATGTGTCCGGGTGGTGAAACATTTATAAATATAGTGGTGGCAGATTTTCTGCTCTACATTAGTTGTTAAATATGGTGAACTCTTCAATTCGATTTGTTTTTAAATCTAATGTAGTCTGGTGGATTCACCCTAGATCTTCACTGGGTATGGGTTCAAATTCCTTAGTGTTTGGGCCCCACTCATTGCCTCATTTCTCTAGTTGTAAAAAAATGGGATTAAGAGCCTTCTATAGCATTTTATGTGAAAAAATGCCATATCAGCCACAAGCTTTAGTGAGAGGGTGAGTTTGTAAATAAACAAATAGTTTTCTCTCTTGAAGTGAAAACGGCATCATGAGAAACCGTTGTGAAAGTTTTGTCGAACTAGGGGCAGTTTTGTCTGTATGTGTGAGTGTTTGACTTGAGATCTGAGTTCAAATCTATCTTCTGCCATAACAATCCATTCTACTTTGGGCACATCACTCTCTCTGCCCTTTAGGGGCAAAGCAATGAGGGGTTAATGGGATAATGGTTTGTAAAGTGTTGTGGAAGTTATAAGTTTGAAAAAGACATTTGCATCTTTTTGTCACATCCTTGCATGACTGTTCCATAGAAACGGGAGATGCTGGTGCACAGGCAACACTCCAGTGTTAAGGAAGATGGCTCCTTCCCCTCTCCAGTACAACCCCCATTTCCAGGTCTTAATTGTGGTTAAAGCTCCAACCGAGTTAACCAGGTTTCACTTTTAACCAACATTAGAAACTACTTTCAAATGCTTGAGTGATACAAAACCCTGGTTTAGTGGTAACCATGGTTTAGATCAATGCTGACATAAAGCATAGCCATGGTTAAAGCTGGCCAGTGGAAGGGATTTGGAAACTTGTGCTTGGGATGGGAAGGACTGAGAGCTACGTGTGTGTGGTTACCCAGCTCAAATTAGGAAGAGCTCAGGAGTATTTATGCACTTCCCCAAAGGGGATATGTAGATGGAGGATGGCTCAGTTTTGAGTGCTTTATGACAAATTAAGCAGGCTGCCCCCCTGCTGCATGGATGAATCATTAATTCAAATTAAACGAGGTCAGTGGGTTCCAATAGTCAAGAAATCCCTCACAGGGGCTGGTTTAGTCTGCACAGGCAGGATCCTTAAGTTTCCTTGCAATCTCTATTCCATGTCTTTGCTATCCTGCTGGTCACAATAAAAGGCATTTTGTCATAATGCTGAAAAGTAGTTCTTTTCTACATTAGAACATAATGGAATCAGACCAAAGGTCTATTTAATCCAACATCCTGTTTCTCATCGTGGCCAACCAGCTGCCTTCAGCAAGCCCTCAACTAGCTCTCCCTTGCTGTTGCTCCTTAGTGGCTGTTACCCCGTGGCACGCTGCCCCTGAACGTGGCAGTTGGTAGACTTCTCCCCCATGGATTTGGCTCCCCTTTGAAGGTTCTTCGTTTCTCAGCATGTCTGGAAAAGAAATCCTGTTCTGTGAGACTACTATTGGACCAGACAATGTTGCTGTTTACTGTGTTGTTCCATACAAAGCCACTGATAAGTGGCTTTTAAGCCGTACCATCCACAAAAGTGGCATAGTTCAAGGAGGGGGGTATTTTACACCTCACCTTCTCCATGGTGTGCGTGGGAGCTTTAGGAAGAGGATACCTGCCTTGCAACATATAGCCCTGACTTTAATTTCATCCTTACTTTCAGAATACTTTAATCCTCTCCATCCCCAACCTGATGCCCTCCAGATGTATTGGACTACAACCCCCATCATCCCAGCCAACATGCCCATTGACATGCGGGCTGGAGATTATGGGAGTTGCAGCCCAACACATCTTACGGGTGGAAGGCATGGGGGAGGGCTCTGCCCCGTTTGCAGCAGAACTCGTCCCTGAAGGGGCAATTTAATTCAGATCAAAGAACGAGTTCTTTGATCCTAATCCCGTCCCCAGTTCTGTAGAGTGATCAGTGTCCGTTGGGTCTCCTGTCGCTCCAACCTAGTGCAGAAAACACTACCTTGTATATACCTTGTTTGTCTACCCAGCTGATAGGCATGGGAAGCACCCAATTTGGTATTACAAAGAATGATGTAGTGGCGTACCTAGTACTGGACAGGTTAACATAAGGGAAAAAGCTTGTCTCTGCCCCTAGGAGTTTGCAGTTTAAATTTTGAGGTTGTGTGTTGGGGGGCGGGGGGGGAATAGACACAGAGGTGAGAGGAACAGAGGAAGAATATGCTGTAATGTAGTTACACGGAATTAGGCGAGCTTTCTGTAGGAGACTGAGGAACAAAAGGTTGAACCAAAGGCATAATGGAAAGAAGTTGTGATCGATCACCCAGAATAAAAACCAAGATGTGGACCTTTGTAATCTCTGGCTCACAGGATTGTTGTAAGAAACAGAGATAAGAATTGTACATCAAGCGAGGTGCAAAGGGGACATTATCCCCTCTTGTTTGTTCTTTCATATCATGGCTCTGAAACTGAAGGTTGCCCTTTTTATTTGTTATGGCTAGTAATCAGTGCTAGACTTAACCCTCTCTGAAATTCATTTATTTGTTTATTTTTTAAAAAAATCTTCTGGGAGCCATCACAACAACGGGTGTCTCCCTCAGTAGAATATGCATTGAGTGAGGGATTCTGTTACTGCTTTTATGCCTTTCAGCTTCGGAAGTGCTTGTGATGAGCGCAAAGCTGAAATGGCAGTTGTTGCTTGGCTTTGTTTAGTGCGTAGATTTTTTTTGCAATTGTAACGTGGATGGGTTTGCTGGATTCTGTGGTGTATTCACCACCGTGTGTTCCTTTCTTCTAATCCTCTGTAGAACTCAATCGAGCCTACAGTATCAGTTGAGACTTTGGCTGATGTACCTGAGCACATACTTAAAGGACTTCCTGAGGAAGTGAGACTTCTTCCATCTGCTGTTGACAAGACACGGCTTGGTAAGCGAATCTAGAAATAAAGCGGCATGAGGATAATAGAAAGCTGGAACCAAATCTGAGTAGCCTAGAAAAAGATTGTTGAAAGACACTGATGGTTCTTATGCTTCAGATAAAAATCTGATTCTATTTATAAAGGCAAAGGCAAAAAAAAACAGTCAAAGAAAACTACAAGAACATAGACGCAGGTAACAAGCTATGAAGAACTTCCTCTTTTAAGGGGGGTATTGCATTATATTTCCTCCCCTTAACAAGACTGATCCTCTTTAAGGTCCCAGCTGGCCTAAACCTTGTAGTATTATTTGGGGTTCACAGAGGGCAACACTTTCCCCCTTCTTTCCTACCCTCCTGAAAGCTTTCCCTGCTGTCCTGTGTGTGTGGTCATATTCTGAATCTCTCCTCTGAATGTCCCTGCCAAATGGCTGCTAGAGAAGAGGACTTTTTTGATGATGCCCTCTCCAGAGGCTCAACTTTCATCTGTATTTTCATCTTCTC
Organism: Anniella stebbinsi; assembly: GCA_029215795.1. Lineage (NCBI taxonomy): Eukaryota > Metazoa > Chordata > Lepidosauria > Squamata > Anniellidae > Anniella > Anniella stebbinsi. The sequence goes on along the minus strand of JARDYH010000001.1, from coordinate 410,289,428 downwards.
AATGCCAGGAAAAAAACCTATTTATTCTCCTAGGTTTTTTGCTCCCTCTACGCTAGTGCTTTTTAGATCTTTGCATAATGGTTTTACTTTGCCCCCCCCCCCAATGGCTGTTTTAAATCTTATATTATGTTTTATGCTTGTATTTATTATCCCTATTGATGAATTGCCCAGGGAAACCCAGCTACTGGGAAGCATATAAACATAGTTAATGTACAAATACGTTGTGCTGAAGGTCTCAGGATTGGGGCTGTTGGCTAATCCTGAAGCCAAGTGCTTTATAGCTATGTAGCTTAATGATGGAGTATTTCATGGGGAAGAGCACATTTTAACCTCCTGACATACATGCACTCAACCTTAACGCTCATCTCTGAGATATTCAAAGCCTAAGTAGGTCTATTCCACTTCATAAGAACATAAGAAGAGCTCCACTGGATCAGACCAAGAGTCCATCTAGTCCAGCACTCTATTCACACAGTGGGCAACCAGCTGTCGACCAGGAACCCACAAGCAGGACACGGTGCAACAGCACCCTCCCACCCATGTTCCCCAACAACTAGTGAATACAGGCTAACTGCCTTTGATACTGGAGGTTGCACTTGGCCATCAGGACTAGTAGCCATGGATAGCCTTTTCCACCTCCCTCTCCATTGTCCTTTTTTTACCTGACATCTTTAACATTCCATGACTCACCTGTCCTCAACCATACCCCTAATTTTGAGAGTTTCATAAACTGTTCTCCATCCGGTTCCTTAAGACCAGGGGTGGACAACTTGTGGCCCTCTAGATGTTTGACCTACAACTCTCACCACCCCTAGCCAGCATAGCCATTGTTCAAAGATGATGGGAGTTGTAGACCAAAGTATCTGGAGGGCCACAAGTTGCCTACTCCTGATTTAGACCTTTCTGTTTCTTCCCCTGGTGCAGATGCAAGAGCTCTCTCTCTCTCTCTCTCTCTCTCTCTCTCTCTCTCTCTCTCTCTCTATATATATATATATATGGGGAAATCCAAGATTTCAGAGTAGCTGTTAAACCATAGTCTTTGGGTCTCAGACAAAGAAGTTCTGGGTTAATTTCCCCAGAATTGCCTGGTGGCATGAGGTGCTCTTGGCTGCCCTCTGCAGTCTGGAAGATGAAATCTGAATGGCTGAAGGTAACAGGAAGAGACAAACCTAGACAGAACGTGTGTACAGCTCTAAAGTCCTCATACCTATCCCTGCCCACTGAGCATTTTGCAACTGAAGGATGCCATCCCAGAGGAGGGGTGGGGCGATGAGGAACTCTAGAGCAGCCACCAAGGAGGCCTCGCTACATGCCCCTGTCATTGGAATCGACAGCATGGAGGACAGGTTTTGTCTCTATGTTCAGCCAGGAACGTATAATATCCTAATTTTGGATGTTTCGAAGCTTGGATCAAGTCTTGCTTTTTCAGAAGCAGATTTTATCAGTCCCCTTGATGCCCCCATTCTGGTCCCAGTTTAGCTAGCTCTCAGCATCTTGGTATGATACTTAGATTTTTTTTACTGATTATTTTCTTTTTTTATGTGCTTTGTCATTAATTACATATGTAACGTTTATGGTATGTTATATTTTCTATTAATGCCTGCCTCTTAGCTCAGACATTTTTGACATTCTAAGTCAATGTGTTGGTTCTCACTTCTGTCTTGCAAAAGAAAGAATTTTCACCGCCTCTGTAAGCTGGGGGGGGGGGGGTATTTATGGCATTCCCTTGATATCTGAATTCATCTTTGCACTGTTTTGAGGTATGCAGTACCTCCCAGAAAGTCAAGGGGGCTAATTGCCTTTTCTCATTTGATCTTCAGGTGTCTGGGCTACAAAGCCAATTTTCAGGGGCAGAAAATTTGGACCATTTGTTGGTGACAAGAAGAAAAGATCTCAAGTGAAAAGCAATGTGTACATGTGGGAGGTAAGGAAAGGCTGATGAAAGACTGGCTGTATTTACTATTTCCTTTCTAAAAAGAAAAAGCGGCTAATGGCATCACTGTTAACAACACAATTAAAAAATCAGTTGCAAAGCACAATCTAGAAAAGAATAACCTAGAAATAGGTCAAAGAAAAGACAGCAATAACTACAGACAGTTATATTACTCATCGCAGTAATATAAAATGTATTATGTATTTATTTGTTAAATTTATACTAGTGCAAATCCTGTGTTACCATGGAAACTAGTAGTACTGCTCCTTTCCTGCTTTTTTGCCCTTCGGTCCCCTCAGCACAGAAGGGCTCATGAATAATGCAAATGTGGCTCTCCAAAATTTGCATTGGTGCAGCCCCATCCCCACCTTTGCTCGCCCCGATTGGCTACCTCTGTTCCCTTCTCTCCCCCCGCCCCAGTGACAGCCTAAGTGCATGGGTTTTATTTATTTATTTTATTTATTTCATTTCATTTCTATACTCCCCAATAGCTGTAGCTCTCTGGATGGCACACAGAACTTAAAACCATAAGGTACAGCATAAAATGTGAAATCTTAAAACCACAATATAAAAGTACAGCCAGAATAAAACTGAGCAACAATGCAGAGACTTAAAATACAGACTTAAAACTGCAGTATTAAAAGACAAGGATGTAAAAACTGCTAAAATCCTGGGAAAATAAAAACATCTTCACCTGGTGCCAGAAAGAGTACAGCTACATTGAACCTCTCTAGGGAGCTGGGATTCAACAGCAGAAAATGCCCTCTTCTTGGTAGGCACCTATGAACATAAGAAGAGCCCTGCTGGATCAGACCAGGGGTCCATCTAATTCATCACTCTGTTCACACAGTGGTCATCCAGCTGTCAACTGGGGACCCACAAGCAGGACATGGTGCAACAGCACCCTCCCACCCATGTTCCCCAGCAACTGGTGTATATAGGCTCACTGCCTCATATACTGGAGGTAGCACATAGCCATCAGGACCTGTAGCCATTGATAGCCTTCTGCCCCTGCAGGAATTCATCCAGCCCCCGTTTAAAGCCATCCAAATTGGTGGCCATCTTGTGGTAGTGAATTCGGTAATTTAACTCTGCTCTGTGTGAAGAAGTCCTTCCTTTTATCTGTCCTGAATCTCCCACTAATCAGCTTCATGGGATATGACCCCATTGGGTTGTAGTATTATGGGAGAGGGAGAAAAGGAAGAAGGGAGGGGAGATTTAGATCCCCAGCTCAGAACTCAAGGTGGGAAAAGATGTTAGGAGTTGGGTTTGTAGTGGAACATGAAGGCTGCTTTGGTGCCATTTAGGGAGCTGTGAAAACCGTGTCTAGGCCTCTGAAGCGAAAGATTGTCCTCTTGGCATGCTGGCTGGGGATGATGAGAGTTGTATCCCAACACACCTGAAGTTTGCCAATTTGGGGGACTCTCTTTAGTGTCTTGCCTTTCCCCCCACCTCCCAAGCATTAGCTGCTGTCCTGAGAGGTGAGCCAGTGAGGTCCAGAAGACAAATGTTTATCTGTGATCTTGGGAAGTGGACGTGCTGAGGGGACTGCCATCTCAAGACTAACTCTCAAAGTATTTTGGGCTTTTTAGTTGGGGTGGTGGGTTAGAAGCTTATACAATGATGCATGTTGTGGATAAACTAATAATAGAGATTTTCTTTCTTCCTCTATTGGGGCCAACCAATGAAACTGATTGACAGGAGATTCAGGACAGTCAAAAGAGAGTCCTCTTTAAGTGTCACAAGATGGGGTGACGACCATTGGAAGATAGGACAAAATAAAGGAGGATAGGACAGATTTGTGGAGCATCCATCTGTCAGTGGCTACTTGGCATGATGACTGTATGAAACCTCTGAGTTCAGGGGTAGTGTGTCACTGGATCTCAGTTGCTGTCCGTAGGAGAGAACCATCGCCTTCATCCCTGTGGCATCTTTGCAAAACAGCCAAAGAAGGGTATTTCTGCAGCAATGCGTTAGCAACTGAGACCACCAAAAATACTCCATGCCCTTCCTGTGTGAACTTGGCACTTGGGTGGTATAATCAAAGGGATTTTCTCTGTCTTGGAGCAGGGGCTATGGTGATGAGTACCACTGCTTTAATATGCTGGCAGCGGTCATAGACTTCGAAAACGTGTTCTCCAATTCTGTAAAAAGCAAACTACAAGTATGTATGATATATTGCTATGTGAATTGTGGCATGATTATTTGTGAGAGGCAGCACCATAGGCAACCTGCGATTAACCTGCCTAGCAGAAGACACAACATTAATGTTTGGTAATGGAGGAATAATTAATTTGCTTCCAGTTCATTTCTAAGATGGATTGTATGTGTGGCTTTCCTCCCCTCTTGCATGGTATATCAAATTGTTATAAAATGTTAAGTGAAAGTTTTTATAAAATCTCGCTCAGTGGCTTTTCAACAGCCTAGGACAACTCAAAAGCACACACAAATCTCTTTCTCTGTTTTTGCTTCCTGCTATTAAAGTTCCTACACCTTCGGTGTTGTCAGTCTCTCTAAACCTTAGTGACTTCCCAGTATATATTGCGGCAAGGTTTTTTGTTTTTCTTTATAGTGCTTTGAAGCCAAAAACAGTACTTCTGGCCCCGTTTCTCCCGCCAGTGCTGCACAGTAGTATAAGAAAATGTGCCTTCCCCATAACTGTTAAAGACACTGTCCCAGATAGAAACTACTAGAATGGCTTTTAAAGGGAAGCAGTCTTCTAAATCATTTCTAGATCAACTTTAACTAAGAACTGGATCCTTGTGGGTTCATGCCAAGGTCCATCTAATCCAGTATTCGGCGTAACCAGACAGATTCCTTGAGAAGTTTATGAATGGGCCAGGAAGGCAAGAACCCTCTCCTAAATCCAGCATCTGGTATTCAGGAGTATATTGCGCCTTAAGCAGGGAGGTCCTTGATGTGAAAAGTATAAGGCTTTTGAAGAACCTAAGAGTGGCTTTGTTCAAAGTTTTTGAGCCTTACATAAGGAATCAAACTTAAACCTTTGTATCTAGTGCAGAATTTGATTACCTATGGTGGATTCCTGAACATTCTTTTAAAACAAGTTCCCAACCCTCATGGCTGCAGATTTTGAAAACCAGGAAAGCTTGTGTTTGCAAAAACAAAACTCAACCCTTTTTAATGTCTTATTTTAACCCAAATACAGTAGTTAAGATAAAAAAACAAGAACTGATGTTGTATCGCAAGCAGCAGCCTCCATAGCAACTCCTCCGCCACCCACCAATTGCAACATTGCACACCAATTACACTCCTCTGCTTCCCATGCGTAAAAGATATCAATCAATGTATAGTGATGGCAGAACATCCCGGTACCCAGTATGGTGCCATACACACAGTGCACAAATGGGCAGCAAAGGAAAAACGGCAGTCTTACCCCCATGAGTCACCTTGCATGGTGGAGACAAGGGCAGGAGGAGACACCTGCAGCTTCAAGATCCAGATCTTCCCTCACAAGTTCAAATCCTCTTGCAGACTCTGCCAGCTCCCTCTCCTTTTCCAGGGCCTGGCAGCAGAAGGAGGGTTGCCATTGCAGTGAGTAGGTAGCCAGTCCCATAAGCCAGTAGGACGGCCTTCATGGAGAACCCGTGCGCTTGTGTCTCACTTTGCAAACAATGCTCCCGCGCGGAAAGTTCTCAGAACATTCATGCAACACATAGGTATCCCTGCCCTTGAGAGAGGAACAAATGTTTTACAAAGGAGAATGGAAGGGAAAAGAGGCTACAACAGCAAGCTCACAGCAGGCAGATGGGGCTTCGAATCCTTCCCTTTTGGGGAGATGTTGAAGTGATCTCAAGGCAAAACTCACCTTTCCAGTGGATCCTAGCAGTAAGGTTTTCAGAGGAGGTCGAGGTGGGGGAGGAAAGCAAGGGTTGGAGGACATTAAGCCTAGAACTCAAGCCTCCCAACTCATAGCCATGATGGGGGCCTCTTTAATCTCCCATGGACCACTGTGTCACATTTTCTCTTCCCTGGTCTGGCCCTATGTGGATGCAGCCACATAAAACACCCACATTTTGAAATGGATAAGACAGATGATTAATAACTGTGTTTTGTTCCCTTCTTCTCCTCCTCCTCTTCCTCCTCCTCTTCCTCCTCCCCGGCAACCTTCGAAGGTCTATTACCCAAACCTGGGATGGATGTGTGTTGATGCCACAGATCCAGAGAAGGGGAACTGGCTGCGCTATGTAAACTGGGCTCGTTCAGGAAAGGAGCAGAATCTCTTCCCTTTGGAGATCAACAGAACCATTTACTACAAAACCTTAAAGGTAGCAGTACCTCCATGTCCATCTTAATTGTCCTTAATACTTTTCCATTGCTGCTCTGTAAAATTGCAACCTGGTGAATAGGGGAGGAGCCACAGCACAGCGGTAGAGCACATGCGTTGTATGCAGAAGGTTCCCGGTTCAATCTCTGGCACGCCCAATTGAAAGGGTTTCTGGCATTGGGGTTGGGGAAAAAGCCAGCCTGGAATCTTGAAAAACAATGCTGGCGGTGTTTTCAGGCATAGACCATTTTAAGCTAGATGGTCCAAAGGTCTGACTTGATATAAGGCAGCGTTGTATGTTCAACAGTTTCTTTTGACCTCTCCCTTGGATCTTTTAAAGAGAGCCTATAGTTCATTGAGAAGAGCACCTGCCTTGCAAACATAAATTCTAATTCGCTGTAAACTGCTCTGAGTGATGAAGACCTATTGGAAGGATGAGGTATAAAAAAAGGACACCTTAGAAATAGATTGTGCACTGGCTAGTGTCACTTGAGAAGTGGAGAGTGGTCCACTTGGCCATCTCCTTAGAAGTAAAATTGCTCCTGGACCAGCAGTGGTCCCCATCATCTGACAAAGGAAACAATTACAGTTGCACCCAGCGATCAGGTAAATCAAACAGGATATTTAAAAATGGTCCCAGGTATATTTAACAATCATAGGTAGAATTAGTGGAATAAAAATGGTAGCAATGCCAAAATTAAAGGATTCCTTCCCAACACTTCCCTTAATAATTGACTCAAAAGATTTGTCACAATGGCAAAAAAAAAAAAAAATGTACATTTTATCCATCGAGGGAAAGGACCAACCTGATACAAGCGATTAGACGAAGGGGGATGGGGAGAGCCAAATATTCACAAATATTGTGAAGCAAATCATTTAAGAACAGTGATACCATATTTAGAGGGAGCATAAGAGAAGCTGTGGATGGTTATGTAAGCAACAGGAAAACATTCATTATTAACTGAACAAATTTTGTTATGGAAAAAAATAATTCCAGAAATATCCCTATTGCTTCCTTTCTTGCTGCATCCAAATTTTGTTTCTACAGATAAACAAGAGTAATATGCAAAATGGAAACAAAAGAGGTTTTATAGAATGAGAGATTTCTGTGCAAATAAAATCTCCCTTACAGTAGCAAAATTAGAAGAAAGGCTTCACGGAATGCAAATAAATTGGATTCTCCTTCATCAAATGATCACTTTATTACAAATCATTTAGTAAAACAAAATGCAACCAGAAGCAGGACAGAATTTGAAGGTATATAATTAGAACGTATGATTCATACAAAAGGATTGGTTTCGAAAATCTATTAACAAATTATTGAAATACACATAGGTATGTCAAGATGGGCTGGAAATAATGAGAAGATGATACTAAAGCAAAAGGTATGGGATAAAATATGGGTGAAACAACAAAGGAAAGCTGTATCAATAACTCTCAAGGAGACTACGTTGAAATTATTACGCAGATGGTATACCAGACCAGTATATTTGGCGAGAATAACCGACACAACAATGCAATGTTGGAGAAACTGTAACCAACCATGGTTATGTATATTCAAATGTGGTGGACATGCCCTGTTGGATCACAGTTTGGGAACATTTATTTTTAGAAATGTCAAATATTACACATTAAACCGTACTTGTGATACTGGTGGTGTCCTTATTAACTACATGGGAACAAAATGCAAAAGTGACATCTAAGGACTTAATTGGGTTCATTCTGATGCCTGCCCAAAGAGTCATAGACAAAAGGTAGAAAACTGCAGAACTTCTAACATTGAAATCATGGTATATGGAATTATGGCAAGTAGTCAAGGCTGAAAAATTGACATACCAACTGACATCCAAACCTCTGACTTTTATAAAATATGGCAGAATTTTATTCAGGGACATACACATTCGTATTTGTCAAAGACTTTCTTCAGATTATGGAAAAGAGACTAAATATAAGTTTAATATAGTGAAGGATTATAAAGAAAACTTCTAAGCAGCCCATGGATTTCACGTACATCTTGGTCTGTAAAGTAAAGTGGAACAATATGAATAGAGGTTAAATGTACTACCCTCTGTCAATAATTAGATATAAATTCAATGTATTCCTTCTTATTTTCTTCCTTTTTATTTTTATTTTTTCTTGTGGGTTTGGTTGATTTTGATTTGGCAAACTCATAAAACCTTTGCGGTGGGGTGGGGAGAGGCTTCTACGAAGGAGTCTGGTAGGGGAGGGCCCAGTCATTCCACCCTCCTGGGCCAGCCTCTTATTTTTGTTCATGCTGATCAATGGGGGAGAGACTTTCATTCCTTTGTGCCTAGCACGGTTACCAAGTGAGCTTACAGCAGAGGAATGGAGGAATGGAGGAATCCCTCCCTCCTCACTGTTCCTGTATGCAATACCTGGTTCAGTAAGTTGCGGAATACAAGACCGCTATGACACCATCAATCTGTGTGGCACTTCTTACAAAGTACAAGAAGACAGCGTACTAAAAGAACGCTTATTTGCCCTAATGTGCACTAGGTGCAAATAGTTATTTCTGCTGTTCTTATTTCCTCTTCTGTGTTTTTATTTAGTTTGTTTTGCTAGTTGCATTATCTAATAGTAGTTTTTAACGCTGCTACTATTCTTGTTATTTTTAATACTGTTAGCAACCTTTCTCATTTTTAATCAAAAGACCTCTCTCCCTCCCTCGCCCTCTTTTCTGTAGATAAAAATACTACCTGAAGAGTGTGTTTTTACCTTTCTCTAACGACTTTGTAACCTTCTGCCTTAGTCACTGTTCAAACAAAATGTTACTGTGTCTATTCCATTGCAGCATTCTGCATTTTGAACTATTTGTGTAAATAATAGAAGATAATTTAGATATGTGGATGCCTTACATCACGACTAATGTGCTCTCCCCAGGCAGTTAAACATCTTCAACCGTCTAGATTTGTCTCTGCTATAATTATAATCTTTTTTATTTATTTTGGTTTGCAAGCCTGATAGCAAGGCTTCTTTCTGTTGATGTGAGCTGCTGTGAGAGACAACAATTGTCTGAAAAGTGGGTTAAAATGCAGTAATAAATAAATATTAATCCTTGAAAATATCACAGCATCCCTGTCTCAAAGCAACCAGGTAGGATGTAACAAAATTTGTTTCTTTCAGTAATCTATTACGCTTCGAGGGGAGGAATCAAATGGCATTTCTCCCAAGACAGAGGGGGCCCTGCTATCCAGCCTCTCCACCTTTTTCAGACAGGGGAAATAGCTGGAGATCCCAGTATTGGGAAAAAGGGATAAAATAATAATAGTAGTAATAATAATAATAATAATAATAATAATAATCATTTCTTTCTCGCTCGTAGCAGTTTTTCTAGACAAACAGAATCAGGAATTTCCTGACAATTGAGCATGTATGACTGCTTTCTGGATGTTGGTGTGGATGTGATTTGGTAGGCCCAGTTTCTAAAGGTTTTCTGTATAGTTTTTTGATGTGATGCTGGTGACTGATGTGACTAATAGAATAATGGTGACCTTTTCCTGTTGCCATAGTTCTTTGACTTCCATGGCCAGAGGTGTATATTTGTCTCTCTTTTCTTCTTCCTTTTCAACAACATTTTTGTCATTCGGTATTGCTATGTCGATGAGGTATGTGTGGTTTTCTTTTTTGTCTATGACCATTACGTCTGGTCGGTTGCAAGGTATTGTCTTGTCCGTATGAATTGTTCTGTCCCAGTATATTTTATGATCTGCATTTTCCAAGATTGTTTCGGGTGAGTATATATAGTATGGTATAGGTTGTTTGATAAGGTTGAATTTGATGGCGAGTTGTTGATAAATTATTTTTGTAGCTGTGTTGTGTCTGACAGTATAGTCCATTACTATCAGAATTTTACATCCTCCTTTTACATGGTCTATTGTTTCTTGTTAATAATAATAATAATAATAATAATAATAATAGACTGGTCATGGAAGAGGACCCAAACAGCAACCAGTCACTTTCTTGCTTATCTGTTGAAAAACTGACTTTTGGTTTGAAATTCTGTGAGTATAAAAATAAATAAATAAAATTGGGCTCGATCCAATAAAATTCCATCTTACACTTAATGTGTTGTATTGATTGCTTCTGTCCTTGTCCTCTTTTGTGTCATCCATGACACCCATAGGGATCAGTCTGCATAGTACATCTAGCTATATTGGAGTAGGTCAGTGTGACCTAGAGGGGTTGACTTGTTGAGCCTGACTTCGTGTTCCTGTCCAGCCATGAACTTGAACTTGTTTGTTGATCTTTGGAGCAATTTGATGGCGTGATGATGAGTAGGGTGAGGATTGTAAATCCATTGCCATGTTGTCAGTTCAAAATAGGTCTATATTGTAATTCTCCTATATAGGCTAAAATCTTTGTGTTCCTTGTGGCAGAGTAGTTATATGTAACCTGCTGCGTCAAATGTGTGCATGGCTGCCGGTCCAGGTCCGGGCCCGATTCAAAGTATTGGTATTAACATTCAAAGCCCTAAATGGCTTGGGGCCAGGTGATCTAAAGGAACGCCTCCACCCATATGTACTTGCCCGGACCCTAAGATCATCCTTAGGGGTTCTTCTCCATGAGCCCCTGCCAAAGGAAGCGAGACAGGTGGCTACCAGGAGGAGGGCCTTCTCTGCTGTGGCACCCTGGCTGTGAAATGAGCTCCCTGGAAAGGTTCGCCTGGCACCTACATTATACTCCTTTAGACACCAGGGGAAGACCTTTTTATTTTCTCAGTATTTTAACAGTTCTTCAGTTTGATTTTTAACCTTGCTGTATAAATTTGTATTTTAAATCTGTATTAATTACTGCATGGCTGCTTGGGTTTTATCCTGGTTGTGCTTTTATACAGTATTTTAAATTATGTTTTTATACTGTTGTTGTTTTATATTTTGAATAGTTTGGCGACTGGGTGGTATAAAAATGTAATAAATAAATAATGTGTTGGGAGGCGGGGACAGGACAGGACTAGAAAGCAGAGAATCTGAGCTGTAAGTCAGAAGCCTAAAGACAATATGGTGGAGAAAGTTCTTGAGAATTTGCATTCTGTTTCCTGCCCCCCCCATCATTTTTATGTCTCTCATTTTATTGTTTCGTATCTCAATAGCTTTACTTTCTCACTTTTCTTCTTAACTATGTTATTTAAAATGTGTATGCCATTTTTTTTTCTCAATTTAGCCTTTTAAAATGCATAGTTTCAATGTTCTTGTTTTTATTAAGGCTTTATTGTTTTAAAATGTTTTATACACTACCTTGATGGCTTTTTGCAAGGTAATGTGGTTTATAAATGTTAATAATAAGTAAATAATACGGAAATATAATCATTAACAAATATCAAAGATCAGTGTACATAGGTATTGGGTTCAAGTATGTGACAAAAGGTTCGTATCCATGTTAGTATCATGATTGATTCTCCCCTCTTGAATATTTATTGAAAGATACTTGGTAGATGTGGAAGAATATCAATGAAAATAAATTTATTTTCAAAGTAGCTTGTCAATGTGCAAGTTTCAAAGCAGTCTGAAGAATGGGAAAGGTGTGTTTTTGTATATAGGGGGGGAATTGACAAGGAGTCTTCATTTAGTCTTGTTAGTAGTCAGTTTCATCTTTTGTCAGTATGCCCAGGATGTCAAAAACCCTGTTCTTCAAATCCCAGTTAGCATTTCTAGTTAGCAAAAGTGTGGTCTTTTTCGCAGCTACTTGAGAGCAATTTAAGATTTGATCTTAACAAATCTGGTATGTGTTTGGGGAATGGGGAGCAGTAGTGATTGTTACGGATCAAACATGTTCTTCTATTTATACTTAGCAGCACATTTCAGAAGTTTAAAGTGCTTCACACCTTATCTGCATTGTAATACTGATAGTAGTTCTATAATTAAATCACTAGTATTATTCCTGTGTTGTGGATGGTGGACAGAGAGAACAGATACATAATTCCACCTAGAGAATTCATGGCTAATTTTTGTGAACGTCATAAGCAGTGATATGGGTTTCCTGGGGGGGGGGGGGGGGGATGGATCAGAAAATGTTCCACTGCCCTAAATTGATGGAGATCTGATTTAGCATGTTTAGGAACATATAAAGCTTCTGTACTCCAAATTGGACAATTTGTCCATCTAACCAACTATTGTTATTCACTGTTATTCTAATTCACTCTGAGTCAATAGTAAATTAATTGAACTATCAGAAATATGCATGTTACCTTGATTTAATCTATAGGCTTGTGTAATCGGTCTGTAGACTGAATACTCAGCAAAACTGATGATTGTCTACAGTAACTTGCAGTGGCTCTGTAGTGTGAACTGAAGTCCACTTAGTGTGGTGAAATATTTGATTAGAGAGAGAGAGAGAGAGAGAGAGAGAGAGAAACTGAGTGCGCTTAGTGCAGCTTAAATGTTTACATTCAAAGATTCAATGGGACGTTCCATAGAATTCTTGAAAATGTTTTGAATTTGAGGAACTTGTAGCCCTCCTGGTGTTTTGGCCTACAACTCCCATCAGCCCTAGCCAGCATAGCCAGTGGTGAGGGATAATGGGTGTTGTAGTAGGCAAAAACATATGGAAGGCCATAGGTTGCTTAAATATTAAATAGGGGACAGGATGTAGGCATTGGCCTGGTTTGTAAGTCTCAACATGGGTGCGCTAGGTTTTATTTATAAACCTAGTGCACCCATGCCTGATCACTTCTGCTTCGAGTGGGAGTGGCTGCATCCCTGGGTTATTTGTCATGACATGCGAACCAGGGACTCTGGCTTGTCTCTCCCCTGACAAGCCAGAGAAATAACCTGACAACAAACCGTGGGTCATTTCTCAGGCTTGTTGGTGGAGAGACAAATTAGAGTTCCTGGTTCTCACAACACGACAAACAACCCAGGGATGGAGCACCCCTGGGTTACTTCGCTGCTCTCCCTCATGCAGGAAAGATCAAGTAGCCTGCACCACCACACAGCTCCCTTCACAAAAAATTAGGGTTTTGTTTTTTAAAAAGCCTGGTTGTTGTGACATGTGAACCAGGACCTTGGAAACTTCTAACACACTTCTCTTAACATGCTTGAAGAGCTGTGCTCAAAAATAATAGGCTTCCTATGATGAAGACTTTGATTTGACTAACATAGTATCAATTCCAGTTGCCCAGTATTATTTCAATTGTGTGCATTATGTTACTAAGTCATTTTATGATACAATGCATCTCCTGAAGTAGAAAAGTTTCTGCAGAAACATATAGTAATGCAGAAAGTTCCAAGAGAACTTCAATTTCACAGGGGAGGGGAGGGAAACACCTCATTTTATTGATGGATTGGTTTACTGCATTTTCATACCGCCCAATAGCCAAAGCTCTCTGGGTGGTTTACAAAAATTAAAATCATAAAAACCATTCAAACTATAAAACAACGCCAGTATAAAAACATAATTTAAAATACAGTATAAAATATCACGGAACATAAGAGCAAACCTGTTTATTTAAAAAATCTGGTTTTTAAACATATGCATATATAAGCAGATTTTAAAACACGAAACATTTTTGGTATAAAACACCAGTTTCAGTCTTCAAGAAGAGTATGCATATTCTTGTTTGTGACTGAAACTGGTGTTTTATAGTGAAACATTTCACATTTTAAAATCTGTTTATATATGCATATGTTTTTTTTAAAACACAAGCTTTTTTAAAAAAAATAATAATAACATTTTGAATTGCATCACCTACATATTGGTTGACAACAATAGTGACATAATGAACCCATCTCCTAAATTATACTGCTGAAATAAACAATGTTTTAGGTAAGCAGGAACATTTTTTGTGTGTGTGCGAGGACTGTGTGAGCTCCATTCAGTTCTGGTATGGAAAGCACATTCCTCAGCTCAGACTTCTTTAATGTTGTGTGCTCATCTTCTGCACCTGGCTTTGGTTGGTGGAACTTAGGGGTTTCATTAAAAAAAAAAAAAAGTAGATCCCGCAAGCTTGAACTCTGCCAACCCGTAAGGTCAACAAATGGAAAGTCCCTATGACCAGTGAGCCCCAGCTTCATTCCCCAGTCGACCACCAACTTCACTGGGTCCTATTACTATCTCTCAGCCTAAACTGTTTCAGAGGATTGTTGTGAGGCTCAACTACACAGGCAGGAGAACCAGGTGTAGAACTTGCTAAACCGTTGCATTGTCCCCCACTGTAACAACTAAAAATCTGCTCATTGGGATACGTGAGGGAGGCTGTTCTCAGAGTCCCGCCAGCAGGAGAGACACAGCTAGTTGAGAAGGGGGCTTGTCTCTTGATGTGCCTTGGCCATGGGGTTTCCTTTGCCCTTTTTTCATTTAGCCTTCTGCTGGGTTACTGAGTTTCTGAGTTCTACAGAACTGAACCTGTATTCAATGGTTGGTTTTATCTGCTGCTGTTTGTTTTTAATCTTTGCCAGGGTGGGGAGATGTGTTGAAATAATGGGCGTCATCAGACAAGTGTTGTAGCGCACGCTCGCTACTGCTCCCTTACGAATATCTGTGCGTCCTTTAGACGATGACCCCCTGCCTTGCGCCTCCCGTGCCACCTTGCATGTTTTCCGTCACAAAATGAACCCCTTTTAATCCAACTTTGTTTTTTTAAAAAAAAAAAAAAAATGGAATGTGCTACCATTTCTTGCTGTGTGCAGGAAAAGCATCACGATAAAAACCGCCCCTGAATGGGCCATGTGGTCTTTGTTTACTTCCTCTTTCTTCTCCGGGTAGAAAGAGGAAGTATCGTGGGACAGGAGTGGGGGCAAAGAAGAAACGGTAGGGAACCGCGATTCCCCCTCCCCCTTCTGATGACGCTCAATGTAAGTGGCCACACACATTGCTGTTACAATGGAAGGGCAGGATATAAACATCAAATACATAAATTAAATCTTAAGTGGACAGGAAAAATAAACAAGTCACTATAGCTACAAATGTTGATAGATAACTCTTAGAAATCTCCTGTATTTATCTGCCCGCAATCAAATACTTGAAAGGTTGTCACTAGGGATGTGTATCGTATTGTATCGTTCCGATGTCCAATAACGATACGATAATGGAGTTATCGGACATCCGGTTAACGATAACAATATGCTAGAAATCCCTCCAAAATTATTGGATCCGAAATTTTTTCGGTCCAATAACATAGGATTTTATTGGATTATCAGACTGCCATTTAAGTTACAGACTTGAAACTTGGTTACAATGCTTATTTATTTATTTATTTATTACATTTGTATACCGCCCCATAGCCGAAGCTCTCTGGGCGGTTTACATAGGATTAAAAACAATTAAAAACAACATACAAAAATTAAAACAGCAAAAACATACAACATACACACAATCTGTACATTTAAAAACCATTACAACACTTCAAAAAGCTACAAAAACAAAATAAAACAAATGCCTGAGAGAAGAGGAAAGTCTTGACCTGGCATCGAAAAGATAACAATGTTGGCGCCAGGCGGGCCTCATCGGGGAGATCGTTCCACAATTGGGGGGCCACCACAGAGAAGGCCCTCTCTCTTGTTGCCGACCTCCAAGGGTATGGCGTATGTCTAAGTATGTGTATGAAATTTCAGAACAATCCCTCCAACCGTGTATTTTATATGAATTTTTTAAACATTGTGCAACTTCTAACAGCTCAGAATGACAGCTTGCCACGTGCATTCAGAGATCTGTCAAAAAAGGTGCACAATGTTTAAAAAATTCATATAAAATACAGGGGTGGAGGAATTGTTCTGAAATTTGGCACATATGTGTAGCAACATGTCCTAGATATGTGTATGAAATTTCAGATCAGTTCCTCCAACCCTGTATTTTATATGATTTTTTTTTTACATTGTGCAACTTTATTGACAGCTGGTTGACCAGGTCGCCGTGCTGTCATCTTGTTGTCTGCTCTTTCCCCCCCATAGGCTTGCATTGGAGGAAACGTGTGCATAACTTTTTTATTTGAAATGATAATGACATGAAACTTGGGGAGCCAGGACTAGCAAGATCCAATCTGCAATGTCCAAAAAGTTTCATGTCTCTATCTTTTCAAATTAAAAAGTTATAGGGGGTACCCCAAAAGCCCCAGCCCCTGCTGTAACTTCTTCATTTTTAAAGATAACTTGTGGGACATTGAAGATGGGATCTGGCTGGTCATTTGTGAAAAATATTCAGAGCAATTTCTCAAACCCTCGATTTTATATGAATTTTTTAAAGATTGCGGTACTTTGAAAGCAGAACTGTCAGAACTAGCACGATCTTTAAAAAAAATGGTTATATGTTTGTGAGCCACTTTTGGTTATTGTTTTTGTTATAGAAAAGCAAACTAGAGATATTTAAAATAAAATAAGCAGGATTCCATTTCTTTTCGAAGGGAGTCAACATAGTTGGTACTGTCTGCCTTAATTATATTTTCCTCCTTGCTTTTCCAGGGGTACTTGTCGGAACTGTTTGATGTCAGTCCAGAAGTTCTAAAAATAAATCCAAACCTGGTGGTTGTTTTTGTTTTTCCCCATCTGTAGTCTGGTTAAAGCTCTTGTGCTGATTTAGACAGCAAAACATTTGAGTTTTAACGATCTGCAAGTCATGCTATTGCTCTGGATAAATGCAGTCCTCCTTCCAGCAGAGGGATTTGTCATAACTTGCATCTCCTTCCTCTCTCTCTCTCTCTTTTTCTGTGACGCCGCAGTACAGCAGAATCTGCTTGCACAAGCTGTGAAGGGTTAAAGAGTCCTTCCTGTTTGGCCAGGCAGGCAGTTGGGAAATCTGTTCTTAGTGCAGAGTACAGCTGTTTGTGATCCGCACGGCAAGCTCCACGCCCTCTGGCCCTGAGCCTGCTGCTCTCTCTCCCTCTTTTATTAACAACCTCCTGTTTGATTGGTGTCCTGTTGGTCTCTTTTCTTCCTCCAGCCAATTGAGCCGGGCGAAGAGCTCCTGGTGTGGTACAATGGGGAAGACAACCCAGAGATAGCAGCTGCTATTGAGGAAGAGAGAACAAGCAATCGGAGCAAAAGAAACTCCCCGAAAGCCAAGAAAGGTAAGAGGCTCTGCCTCCCTCCCTCCCTCCCTGCCTGTCTCTCTCCATCCATGAAGAACAATCCAAGACAGGAGACTTCTTGGGAGTGGCGCGATGAAACGCAAGAACTTTCTTCTTTTTCTTCTGCCAGCTCCTGCCTGTGGGATTAAGAATCTCTCTAAAGCTTTCTCAGTAGGAGTGTCCCTTGCCAGCAAGTATGTCTCTGTGACCTTTTTCCAGGCTCCGCTGCCTTCCTGCTTAGATCACACACTTTCCAGACTTCCAGTTAAAGGAAGGTTTTTTTCTCTGTTACCCCCCCCCCCCCCGCCCCCATCACCACCACCGCCTTCCCTTCTCTTAAAGCAGGCTGGTAACTTCCATTTCTTGGTGGTGGGGGAGCGACGGTCACATATCTGACGTGTTTCTGATTTTGAAACGATAAGTTACCGAAAACTTTGAGAAGGAGGAAATCACACACTTGTTAAGTTGTTTTTAGGGTTTTAATATTGGCCATTTGTCACTCATGTTAGGAAAATGAAGCGATTGTTTTCTTTTGACAACATGAAAACATTTTTAGCAGCCTTTGATTTTGTTGTATGGCATTTTCTTTTAGCAGATGTACTCTGCAAACGATGATCTCAGAAGTTAAAAAGCACTGTAATGTGGTTGTTTTTTGTGTGTTCTTTGCTCTCTCTTTTTTAAAGCCTGTAAACATTTATATTATATACTCAGAAACATTTAATATTCATTCCTGGTAGTGTTACCTATCACAAATTTAGTATCTTAATATGCGGAGAATTCTAAATGTTGAATTTGTACAGGTTGTTCTTAAGATTTACTTCCAGTCTGGTGTTGAAATTTGGGTGATGAGTCATCAAGACAAGGCATTTGCATTTATTCCTTCATTATGGCAGAACTGTTTGCAACACCGCACTTGAGAAAACTGGGCCTGTGCCTTTAATTAATTTTTTTTCATTGTGGGTGGAGCAGCTTTTAAAATGAATGAGAAGGAAACTGGTCTGCAGAAGTGTCATGTATTGTGAAGGTAAAAAAAACCGGTCTATATTTAGTGTGGGAAGTGGAAAATAGATGTCCTTCTGTATGTTAAGGACACTTTCGTTTATAATGGATTCAAGAAATGTTTGTGGTAGAAACAAAATCAGGGCAGATGAGAAGGAAGAAACTCCAGAGTTAGGGGTTTTTTTGAGGAGAGCAAATGAATTATTTCAGAACAATCTTGAATGATATATGTCAGGGTTCCATTTTTTTAAATAAACATAATTTTACAAAGTGGTTAAAATATAGGTGTTCCTGTTCTATAACAACCAAACTTCCGTGGCAGGAGGTTTTGAGTTAGAATCTTTGGGTAATAGCTACAGTTTTGACAATGATGGGAACCACAAGGTATTTATGTATATTTCAATGTACTGTACAGAGTACTATGTTGACTTTTTCATTCCGGAAAATATACATCCAGGTTGCGGATGGAAGGAATCTTAAAAGAAAGTTGGGTGTTCCTTTTTCATTTTGCTTGTATTTAGTCCACATTTCAGGAGCAATACTTTTATAGCAACTGCATTACCTTTATTCAGGTCATGTTAGCTATTGGGGAAGGGTTAGGGTGAATCTAACCAAAGAGGCCAATGAATCATAGAAAGATCTTGGATTCGCAACTGAGGTTGCAATGTCATGTGAACTTATTCGAAACGAATTCCACTAAACGAATTGGGACTTACGGTACAGTAAACATCAGGCTGCACATTGGAAGACTGGGCAGCTAAATAACTATGGCCTGTTGATTCTGAGTAGCTGGAATTGTCTGGGCAAAACAGGGCAGAATAATAATTATAACTTTTCTGCATTGCTTTTTGAGTATTCAGGCAAATGTATTTAATGCCCATTTCAGTACATTCCATTATTTTTTTTCTAATGATACGAAAAGCTTTCAATAACATCTGGAGTTCATTGCTATTTTCTGGTGGTGTTTCTAAGACAAAACCGTATTTGTTTTCAGCAATTTCATTTGTACATAAAAGCACCTAAAACTGCTTGGTGCTGTATAAAAGTCCGAAATGACATAGGCCCTGCTGCATGCAAGCTTACAGTCTAAAGGTAAAGACCAGGCACAGCAGAGAGGAAAGGAGTGGAGCATCAAAGGGAAGGGGAAACAATCAGGAAAAGCTAGGGTAAATATCTGCCCCATCTAGTGGTGTGGCCTCCTGTGGATAGAGAGGAACGCATTCCTCTCCATCCAAACCTTTGGGCCAGAATTCTGACGGGTTTGTGGGGTCTTGGGCCATCTTCCACCCCTATTAGTTCCAAAGTAGCTTGAGCTAATCAGGGAAGGGTTCCTGGGAGTCACCATGGGAAGCATCTATGGCCACTGCATGAAATAGTGCTAAGAGTGGGAAGGAGCCAAATGGTCGTGGATCCCAACTGAACTGCTGCTGCCGCTGCCTTTCACCTTCCGGTGCAGTAAGGTGAAATTGGGCGGCATTTGAAGGCTGCTGCCCTCAAGGCCACATGGTTCAGAATCACTCCACTGAGTCCGCCAAAGGCTATTGCTACTAAGTCTGTCTGTCTGTCTGTCTGCCTTGCTCTCATTCTCTTTTTCTTAAATTTCAGGTGTTGTTTTTTTTATTGCTATCAGGCAGTAAAAGGTACAAACGCACAAAGTGAGGTGCAGCTCTTTTCAAACGCTGCAATTCAGAAAAGAAACTGTGCCGGGGGGGGGGAGGTTGCGGCGATGCAGGGAGAGATAACATGGAAATGTCAAGGAAGCCAGCGTGAAGCAAATGCAACAGAGAAAAACAGTAGGGACCAAGAGACTCCCACCGCTCATGCAGGTTCTCCTTTCAGAATGGCAAGGATAGACCATAGGCTAGCTGGGCTCTGTTGACATGGTGTGTTAAGAGATACGAGACCCTGTCAGAAGGGGACAGGTTTTGCTTCTTCAATTTCTCCAGCAATTTCTCCGGCAAAGCCAGATGGCCAGTTCTTTTGGCGATTGCATCTGCTGCAGATGACCAAGCAAAGTAGTATCTCAGCATAAATGGGGAACCTCACTAAAGATCAGGCCCTTTCATTCACTGGGCTCCCTAGGCTGTCCCGTGACTGCTGTTTGCCTCTCTAACAAATCAGCATTAACTTCCAGCCAGACTGGTGCTGGCAACCATGGGACGCCTTGCATGTAAGCCCACGCAACTGACTGCACTCGGGTTTCCTATGCAGAAATTTTGCAGTGTAGAAAATGTGAAAATTGCGAAGCCTGTCAAAATGAGGGGCTAATATTGTCTCATACTATTTGTTTCAGGCTAATGCAGCCATTGGCCTGTTGTTCTTGCTGCTGGTGCGGTTTCCCCCTCAGCCTGCTCTCCTGGGTAAGACCTGAGTGAGAGAAGCAGCTGAACAAAGATCCCTTCATGGTTCGTTTGGTCACCAAAAAAATGCCCTTCCAACATCTGTTAGAGCTGAGGATTCGGGGACATTTTGAGGATAATCAAATCTCTCTCTTCCCTCCTCCCACCTTTAATTTATTATGTTCGTGTTCAATATGTTTGCATTCGGAAGGTGTTTCCAAGGCGGTGAACAGATAAAAACTGATGTGTAACAATAAGACAACAGGATTAAAAAAATAACAACAAGAAGACTAAAACCTCCATAGCAGCAAAACTGTTCAGTTAAAAGACAAACCTAAAAGGAGCGTAATTTAATAGCAACAATGGTTAAGTCACATTATGTTGAATTAAAATGCCTGGGCAAATGGAAGTATTTTGACCTAGTGCTCCTTGAAAAAGGCCTGTCCCCTCCACCCACCTAACCTCAGCAGCAGGTGGGGAATCTTGTTGAAGGGGCCTCACCAGATGATCTCAAAGCATGTCCAGGAGCAGGTGATGTTCGATGTGCTCCAGTCCCAACCTATACATGGCATTCCATTGGCAGGAAGGGGGTCGGAGGAGCAATTTAACTTTAAATTGGGGGATGATTGTGAACGATAGAATACACGTTTAGCCCAGCCACAGAAGTTAAAGGAAGATGGAGAGAGGTTAATTATTCTTCCCGTGCAATCGTTTCCCAGAGATCATTAAGATGTTGGGACAGCTGGCATCTAATGAAAGAACAGTTCTGTAGTTTTTGCATTATATTGAAGGGCATGGATTGGAAGGGGTTTATGGCTTTTCTTTTTCTGTGCGAACTTGCATATTCACTTTATATATTGTTGCTAAACTGACTTCACTTGTGACTAGCTTCCATGCCATTACTTTCAGTGGGACATGGCAACCCTATTTTGCCCATGTTTTCTCAGATGCAAGTCCCATTGAGTTCAGTTAGGCTTCTTCTCAAGTAACCGTGCATGGAATTGCAGTCTTAGTCGTGGCTGGATCAGAGTCATCGGCTAAGCGTATTTAATTCAGGAACTTCAATAACATTGGTCTTATAAAAGTTTTATATCTTATTCAAAGTTGACCAAAGATGCTTGTTATTTGACCACCTAGCCAGCCCTGATGGGGGAACAGAAATGGAAGTGGGACAGAGCATCTAACTCTAACAGTGGCAAGACAAACAAAAGAATTAGGTGCATGGAGATTCATGCACAGACATCCATTTTGCATATCTCTCAAAACAAGAGACAAAATATAATGCGGCCAGAAATTTTTAAGAGGGATTACTATGGATATTTACGGAAGCTGCCTCTACTGAATTCCACCCAAAATGTTCAGGTTCTGATTTACCAGAGATGTTTTCTGGAGTGAAATTCAACCCTCCTAAATCTATTATTCTTCCAGTATGTTTCTGGAATTTTGCAGGCTGGAAGAGAGAGGAGAGGAGAGTCATCTGAATCTCCCTTCTCTCTTCCAGCTAGCTTTTGTAGCACAGCACAAGATGGTGGGGGTGGGTGGGTGAGAGTCAGGTGACTCTGTTCCCTACCTCTATTTTGCCCTATGAAAATTGAGCAGTTTATTTAAAAATGCTTTTGAAAAGCTGGAATGGCACATCAACTCCATCATTGTTTAGGAATCTGGATCTTTGGCTGAAATTCAGCTCTAGAGGAACCAAAGGCATGTTGGAATCTCAGAACGGTTGCAGAATTGAATTGAGGGAATATACTTATCCAAAGGAAATACGTGTGCAGTTTTTACCCCCATGAAGCAACAAAATCTTGGGTAGCTACTCTATGTCTCTTCTGCATCTGCGTCTCGCTGTTCATGCAGCTTTTCAGCCAGAGTGTGAGCTCCTTCGCTTTCAAAATGCCTGATACAACCATCTCAACCTTCCTTTCGCTGTTTCTGCCAAAATAGGATCCCTGGACCCTTAGGCAGTCCTGGTTCTCACAGAGGTGGTAAACTGTGTCTGGGCTGTACCACTTCAGAACACAGGCAGAGAGACTCAGAAAATACCGTCCATTCAAAAATATCCCTGCATACAGAAAGCTAGTGTATCAGGGGAAAGAGTTCTTCTCCTGGACATATTGACCGTATTTTTTTTCTTTATGCATAGTGTGAAGAGCGTGGTTAGCTACATGTTTTTTCCCCTCTCTCCCAACATACATGATCTTGGGGGTCATTCAGTCAAGCTGGTTGGCAGCCAATTCCGAACAGAAAAAGTACTTTTTCATTCAAATGATGAATTTGTGGATTCTCTTTTTGCCACAAGGTGGTGATAGACACTCATTTAGGTGGTTTTAAAATGGGATTGGACGAATTCATGGATTAGGAGCAATCCAATCAATAGCTTTTAATCACGGTGGTTACAGGGGAACCATCATGTTCAGCAGCAGTATGCCACGGAAGACCAATTTCTGAGAGGGAGGGCAGTGTACGTAATGTGTGTATGTGTGCAAGCGCATGCTCTCCCTAGATCTGCTGAGATTGTTGCAGAACAGTTTGGCATTCATGGGTAGGCACAGGCTCTTGTAGAAGTGATCGCCAAGTCGGGAAGTAGCTAGGTATTTATCAGATGGATTTTTGGCACTAATGTAGCTAGAACTGCTTCATTGTGTTGGTGTGTGTGTGTGGATGTGTGTTGGGGAGGGAGGCATTGACTATGAGGAGAGCCTGGGAATAGATGCTTATTTTGTTTGACTTCAATAGGTATACTTCCGGGACTAAACAGGTGCTGGGGTAAATGTTCCAGCCTTTGAATATACTGTAGTTGGGCTTGAAGGTGTCAAAGGGCTTTATGTCATCCATTTGGAATTTTTCCAGAAACTTCCCTGAAAGGCCTTGAAAGCTCACACTACTTTCCACGCCAGCTTCCACAGTTTAGTTTGCAAAGCGTGGCCAGGATCTAAAGAGCAGGGCCAGCTCATTCCCTTTGCCAGAAAGGACTGTGGGCTTGCATTCCTCAACACGCCTTTTCAAAGCCCTACGAGAAATGTATTTCTCAACTTAAAGGAGATTCAAAAGTAGTTTGTGATATGTGGAAGGGACCAAGAGGGAAAGCGTCTGAAATCCCAGTGGGTCCATGCAATCTATTGGGCACATCTCAACTTGATCTTTGGGCAGGAACATATCTTATCCCTTTGTACATCTAACTCAAGTATTGTCTCCACGGGATGTAATTTCCAGCGTTTCAGACAGGAGTTTTTCTCAGTCCTACCTGGAAAATGCCGGGGATTGAACCTGGGACTTTGCAAAGCAGGTGCTCTGCTGCTGAGCTGCAGCTCTTCCCTGTATTTATTTGTTTATTTTATTGCATTTATATCCGGCCTTTTTTGTTCCAAGGAATCCAAAGTACTGTATATAATCCTCCTTCTCTTCTCTATTGTATCCTCATAACATCAACCCTGTGAGGTAGGTTGGGCTGAGAGTCTGAGACTGGCCCAAAGTCCCCACAGTGAGCTTCCATGGCCGAATGGGGACTAGAACCCGGATCTTCCGACTCCCAGTCCAGCACTCTAGAATGGAATTTGCTCTTGAAAATTCCCGTTTTGGAAGGACTCCATAATCTAACAGGATCTGCCAATGTCATAACATTGAGTTTGACGCATAATTAATTTTTGTAGTCTGAAATGTATTGGCAGCAATGCCTTCGTGTAGGAATTTTATGATGAGTTCTTGAATAGGAAAAATGGACATGCTTTCTGTTTACATTTTTGGATCAATTCCTCAAGGTAACGGATGTTGGAATTTTATTTTACCCAGGAATTTCCCTCTTCCCCATTTCCTGGCTTGTGAATTTGTGCTTTCATTACGTGCTCTTTTCAGGTGAGGAAACAAGTGGGGTAAACTCATCTTTTCTGGGAAGTCTTTGGATCATTCACCTAAAACCTGTATCTTCTTGCAGTCTGCCCCAATCTGTTGCTGTTGGCCATGCTGGCCAGGAATAATGGAGGATGTAGTCCAGCACATTGGGAGGATGGGGAAGGCTGAAGATTATCATAACTTATTCATTTCTCCAATCAGAATCCTTGGGCTAGTTCAGACATAATGTCCCTTATTGTCCAGTCCGTTCTTTGGAGCAGCTTTCCCCAACTTGGTGCCCTTCAGATGTTATGGACCACACCTCCCATCACTCCTGACCATCGGCCATGCTGGCTGGGGCTGATAGGAAATGAAGTCCAAAAGACCTGGAGGGCACCAGGTTGGGAAAAATGCTTTGGAGGATTGGGAATGTACCATGGGCATGGATGTTGCGTATTCCCCAGTCTCTCTCCCTTCCTTGTTTGAGCAAACCGTAGTTTGTTTCTGAATCAGGGGTTGAAATCTACTTCAAAGCATGGTTTCAACCTCTAATCCGGAGTCAAACAGTAGTTATCTCAAACAAGGGCGAGTGAGAGCAGTAGGGAGGAAGGAGCATGCAAGCCATCAGTTTTGAACTAACCCAGCTTTTGAAAAATCTATAGAATCTGATTTTGAGCTTCTTCACTGAAGTTCATGGACTTCAATAAATCGAAGACTTGTATGATTTCAAACAAGCTTCTCAACTCTTTCATGTGACTTTGTTCCTTCACGTAGTGCATGTGTGTGTTCTCAAATTGCTTTTATTTCAAGCGATGCAGAATAAGGAGGAAACTAAGGCAAGTGAGAAGAAAGACGAGCCGGAGGTTCTGTTATTCATAGAATCATAGAACCATAGAATAGTAGAGTTGGAAGGGGGCTATAAGGTCATCGAGTCCAACCCCCTTCTCAGTTCAGGAATCCACCTTAAAGCATCCCTGACAGATGGCTGTCCATCTGCCTCTTGAATGCCTCTAGTGTGGGAGAGCCCACAACCTCTTTAGGTAATCGGTTCCATTGCTGTACTGCTCTAACCGTCAGGAAGTTTTTCCTGATGTCCAGCTGGAATGTTCAAATGCATTGGTGTCATGATGTGGGAGCAATATACTTGATAGACTTCCAGATATGTCTAAATTCCTGACTATGTGTTCTGTATTCTGTAGTGTTTATTTTTTCCCTCTATCCAATTCTGAGAGTGTGCAGCCCAGTCAAACACACTAGTAATGCTATCGTTGCTACCTTTCTATCTTCTAAAAAAAATGCTGGAGTGTGAATTTCCTGTAAGATAATTGTTGAATATTCCATCAGTGGGGGGGGAGGGTTCCCTTCAATCCTCTCCCCACCAACAATCCTAAGAATTTTAAGATGTCATGATTGTTATTTTAATATTGTATTGGTTTTATATGTTTTTAATTAGTTTTATGCTTTGATTTATATTGTACTGTTGTATTAATGTTGTTCCCCAATCCAAAGGGAGAGGTGGGTCAGAAATAAATATTATTATTATATTATATGTTTCTCGCTCGTGGCAGTTTTTCTAGACAGTCATGCTTTCTTTTATTGATTCAGGAATTTCCTGACGATTGAGCATGTTTTAATTATGACTGCTTTCTGGATATTGGTGTGAATGTATTCTGGTAGTCCCAGTTTCTGGAGGTTTTCTGTATTATTTTTGATGTGATGTCAGTGACTGATGGAATAATTGTGACCGTTTCCTGTTGCCATAATTCTTTGACTTCCATGGCCAGTGGTGTATATTTCTCTCTCTTTTCTTCTTACTTTTCTTGTCATTTGGTATTGCTATGTCGATGAGGTATGTGTGTTCTTCTTTTTTTGTCTATGAACGTTATGTCTGGTCAGTTGCAAGGTATTGTCTTGTCGGTATGAATTGTTCTGTCCCAGATATATATATATATATATATATATATATATATATATATATATATAAAATATCATTATGTTTTTTGCCATGTCAAGTCCTGGTGGAGGTTCTTTTCTAGGTCTCTCTCTCTCCCCCCTCCCTCTCCCCCCCTCTCCCCCCCCCCCCCGGAGTGGAGTAACTGTTAGCAACTTGGCTTTGTTCCTCTGGGAAAACAGACAACATCATCTCCTATATAATGTCTGTTGCTCAACCATATATGCCTTTTTCCATCCTTCTCTTTTAAACAGAATTATCTCCATTATTCTCCTTTTGACATCTCCTTAGTTCATCAGCGCCTGTCTTGATTGGCACAACTGAATACAGTGGTCCATGTGGGGCTTCACCAGTTCTGTCCTGCGTCAAGAATGGAATGTATTCTTTGGGCCTGTGCCATGGTGTCACACCGCTCTCAACCCAAATGCCATGATCGCTTGTAGATTCCCAGTCTAGAGGCTACCTCAGCCACAATATCCCTTCCCCTGTGATCATGTCCATCTGTTTGCTAAATTTGCCTACTACTTTTTACCACCAAAGCAGTGTTTCGAAGCTACCTACAGTACAATAAAAGCAAAACAACCATAAGACAATGGGAAAATAATCCAAATAAGACCCAAAAGAGTAACAGCAGTGAAACATAAGAACTAGCAATGTAAAAAGATGCCTAAACAAAACTGCCCTAACCTGCTCGTAGAACGCCAGGAGGGGCAGAGCTAAATGCACAGCCTATCGCAGGGCTGCTCCATGGCTCTGCTGCAGGAAATGAGCAGAGTCTGATACTCAGAGGCCAATCTGAATACAGCAGAATTGGAACAAGGCTTCTTAAACTGCTGGGAGGTTCCATGGAGAGGTTGTAGAAATGTGGAGCACTTAAAACACTGCTTGGCAGCTTTAATGCCTTCATTTCCTGTTAATCTATGTGAGAGCAAAAAGCAACAAAGCAGCCAGGACATTCTCTCTCCCTCCGTCCCTTCCCCCCCTCTCTCTCTGAGTCTGTATTTGTGAAAACCTTTGCTCTGAAACTGAAGTTCTCTATCTCTCTAAAACAAGAAATGCAGGGAAGAGAAAGTAGTTGACAGCATTTCAAAATTCTGAACGAAACCTATGTAATGCCAGGAGCAGTGAGATGATTTTTAGCCCAGCTGGATGACACCTAAGGTTGTCAGGTCCAGCATTGAGTTAACCACAGTGGCCAGTTGAGAAGCTTGTAGTCAGGGCAAGAAGATAATAGCCCTCTCCTGCTTCCCCCCCCCCCCCCGAAGTAGTATTCAGTGATAGACTGCCTGTGAATATGGAGGTTCCATTAGCTGTCATGGCAAGTAGCCACGAATAGATGTGTCCTCTCCCCATGAATTTTGACAAATCTATGACCTGGCCCATCGCTACATTTTGTGTCATGGTAGCCATCAGATCCGGAGTTTCAATAACTACGTCACCTTCCCTACATAACCTCTCTGGCATCGGACGAAGCAGACTCTTGCTTACGAAGAAGCTCCTTCTCCAATAAGCCAATCCAGTCTTTTGCAATATGTCAGCGATGTGTCTGACGCCACAGTCCGGATTGCCATGTTAGGCGCTTGCATGGAGGCTGCTTGATGTGGTCAGCTGTCCATGCTAGCAGCTCCTGCTGTGTATTTCGGCGTTATTATGTCCCCGATGTGAAGCGCAAAAAAAAAAAGAAGGCACTGCATCAGCGTTTTCTAAAAGATCGCCCAACCTGCACGGACAGCTGCCCACACTCAAGGCTTTGCTAGCCAGTGCTGCCGGGTTTCAAGCAACTGGTTGATCCTCAGAACAAACAGCCCGTCGTTTATGCCCTCCCATTCTTATGGCAGTTTAACGACAGCTACCTGTTGCTACCTAAACAGTAGCTATAAATCCTAATTAACTACATTTTCATAAAAGCAAATGGAACTACTTTTTTTAGAGTACTTTGAAATAGTTGCATACTTGCAGCTGTCTTTTTAAATAACTTCTTCCTTCTCCACCAGGATGAAAATTAAACCTTTTTTTTAATGTTAATTATCTTTTTGGCGCCAGGCAAAGACCTTCCTTTTCTCCCAGGCATTTTAGAGACCTAGTTCTATGTTTGTCTGGCTGTTTTATCAATTCCTGTGCTGTTCATTGCTTTGCATTGTTTTGAATACATTTTACATTTTTTTTTACTGTTCCATGGCATTTTAGTTTTTTAAGTGTTTTTACATTTTACATTTTTTTAAACTGTTCCATGGCATTTTAGTTTTTTAAGTGTTTTTAAGAGAACGTTATTGGGCGGATTAGGAAGGTAATAAATCAATAGGTTAAATGAAACAGTGTAGGAAATTCAAACATTTCCTCTACTTAAACCATATCAGTTGTTCTGGATGAAGTATTTCTGACTTTCCTTTTGGAAGGAGCCCCAATTAGGACTCTGTTGCCGGCACATTACTGCAAGTAATCGAGGCAGCCCTATAAATCTCACTACTCCTCCCGCCTCTCTGGTGCAACCTGCTCTTGTCCTCTGTGTGTCAACTTTTCAAGTATTTGAAGATAGCACTCTTCAAGTCCTTGAAAGGTTGTCACACAGAGGAGGGCCAGGATCTCTTCTCGATCAACCCAGAATGCAGGACACAGAATAATGGGCTCAGGTGACAGGAAGCCAGATTCCGGCTGGACATCAGGAAAAACTTCCTGACTATTAGAGCAATATGACAATGGAACCAATTACCTAGGGAGGTGGTGGGCTCTCCCACATTAGAGGCCTTCAAGACGCAGCTGGACAGCCCTCTGTCGGGGATGCTTTAAGGTGGATTCCTGCAGTGAGCAAGTTGTTGGACTCAATGGCCTTTGAGGCCCCTTCCAACTCTACTATTCTATGATTCCCCCGGCCGGGTTGGTCCTTGCAATGCAGCCAGTTCCTTGCCAACTACGGAGCATGTTCAAAGCAATTAGCTCTACCAGTTGAAAGGAGGTTGCCACACCCTCTGCTGGTAATTACAGGCAGGCTTGTATTCCTCTTGGTGATTGATCTGATATTTTTCATGTAATTGTATGCAGAGTTTTCGGTAGAATAAACCATGAATTATTTAAATAGCTTTCCCCTACTGGGTTGAAGTCAATCAGCCTTATATTTAACAGTTCACCTGACAGCGATAGGCAACCAGGAGTTCCAAGTTGGTAAGTGAACAGGTGGGGCGAGGAAGGAGGGATCTCCGTCCTTCCTCCCCCAGCATGGTTGGCTTCCATACTGGCTACAGAGAAATAGGAGCCAGGAAATGCATCAGGCTGGTGGAGAACAAGTCAAATGTTTTTAGTAGCCCAAGAGGCTAGTAGCCTGTGTTTCCATTCTAGCTAGATATGAGTCTTGCCCCCTCCCTCTTAGCTATTATGGAAATGCAACTTACTAACCTCTTAGGCTAGTACAATTCCTGGGCTTATTTACAAAGCAGAAGTAATATTATTGTTAATGAAACTATAGTAGTTAACTACCAACAATAGTTTAATTATGTAGCTTGAACTTCTTTATGAAAAGGAGTGTAATTACCACTCAGCTGTAGTAAAGAGACTGTACCTATTAGTTTAACTGCTGCCCTTCACAGTACTTCTTCAGAGATCAGGTGTGACAGATGGCTCCCTATTGTAGGAGGGAGGTGGAATCCAAAACATAGAAAACTAGCCCTTCAGGAAGAAGGCTAAGCAAGACTTTCTCCTTAATATCGTCTTTCATATCTGCTTTGAGTTTTTCTTACATTTCATGCAATCACCACTTGTAATACACCACGGGAGCAGTTTTGCAAACTCCCCTGCTGTTGACATAAATTAGGCATCAGTCTTCACAATGAGACCTGCTTCCAGGAGTCCACGTGGATGTTTTTGACAGCAGTCACATCCTGATGTCTCTGCGTTGGAAGAGTTGTCAGCACGTAACATCCCAAATACATGTAGTCATCTAGGTCATAGAATGCCACAAGCAGGAAGCAAGGGTAAACGAGGTGTGCGCTGCCTCTTTGAATTTTTAGTTACTTTCAAATACTTTATCTGCTGCTTTTCCACCCCCATGCAAAACATAATCACAGTAGCTTACAAAAACAGCTTACAAACTAAAGTAAAACCTATGCATAAAAACAACAATACTAAAACGGCATGAACAGCAGAAACAGTCAATAAAACAAATGAAGAACAGTGATTAAACCAGACAGATCAGCAGGGATAAACATTTTAACCCTTGAAGATTTTTTTTAAAAAAACTTAACAAAAGTGCCTTCCAGATCTGTCTAGCGAGGGTTTTCCAAAGATGGGGTACCACCACTGACAAAATTGTCTTCCTCAATTGCCACCCATCACTTCATTGTCAGCAAGAGAACAGAAAGGAGGGATTATAATGATTATAGATTACTCATAGTGAGCAAAATGATGCAACTATATCTATTTCAGCATCCCTGTGAGGTAGGCTGCAATTAATCCTATTTTACAGAGGAGGGAGTTAATTTCATTAATCTTTTCAACATCTCTGTTGAAAAGTGAGCTGCACCAGCCGCATGCAATCAAATTCAAAGTACAAGATGGTGGCATTCTCCGGAGAGACCTGGCTAAATTTCTATTTGACCCCAAGTTCAGGGCCAGTACAGTGAGCTGCACCAGCCCCAGACAATAAAATTCAAAGTTCATTTAAAAACAAAGAAATCACATAGGAAAAAAGGACCTCCATCTTTTCTCATCTTGTCTCTTCAGTAGCCAGGCCTCTTAGCTGTTCTCTGTTTGTTTGTTTCATTTGATGTTCTTCTGCTCTGTGTCGACATAACATACTTATTTGGCTCTTCTTTTTTCCCCTGTTTTTTATTCTTTTCCTTTTTTTATCACTGTTCTCATTCCACTTCTCCTGTGTTTCATTCCTGTATCTTTCTTGTTTAGACCAACTGGAGGATCCAGCCAGCAGTAGCGGGCATGTAGGGACCCTTACCTGATGGTAAGTGCACTCGTGTGCTTATATCAGGCTTCCAACAGGTTCTAAACGCGGCTTTGCCAGC
Source organism: Anniella stebbinsi (assembly GCA_029215795.1). NCBI lineage: Eukaryota > Metazoa > Chordata > Lepidosauria > Squamata > Anniellidae > Anniella > Anniella stebbinsi. The sequence continues at coordinate 410,258,070 of JARDYH010000001.1, read as the reverse complement.
CACACAAACGTCTGGAAGATGGGAGCGGGTAGCCCTCTGCAGTTGTAGCATAGAATCTCGAAGTCGTGTTATAGTAGCTGGTGCAGAGTGCTGGGGACTTAAAGTTTCACTTTTAAGAGAGAGTAACATGTGGAACTAAGAACATAAGACGTTCAATGCTGGATCCGTCCTAGGGTCCATCTAGTCCAGCACTCTGTCCACACAGTGGCCAACCAGCTGTCAATCAGGGACCCACAAGCAGGACATGGTGCAACATCACCCTCCCACCCATGTTCCCCAGCAACTGGTGCACACAGGCTTAGTGCCTCTGATAGTGGAGGTAGTACATAGCCATCAGGACTAGTTGCCATTGATAGCTTTCTCCTCCTGGCACTTATCCAACCCTCTTTTAAAGCCATCCAAATTGGTGGCCATCACTACATCTTGGGGTAGCGAATTCCATAGTTTCACTATGCGCTGTGTGAAGCAGTCCTTTCTTTTATTTGTCCCGAGGCTCCCACCAAATCAACTTCATGGGATAATGACCCCTTTGGGTTCTAGTATTTTGTGAGAGGGAGAAAAATGTCTCCCTATCTCAAAATACTCTCTGTCAGAAGATGAAAAACCAAAGCACCTGGGCAGTTTTGTTTTTCTTTTCTGTGGAACTTGTTTGCTTCTTCTTGTTCTCCATGTTAAAGGGTGCAGGGGGAAAACCTCCTCTTTGCTTCTCTAATAAAATATCTGATATGCCAAGGATCCCCCCCTCCCACCCCTTTCCCATGGGGTATCAGATCGCAAAGACAGGGTGTTGATTTGTCAATTTTATTTAAAATGTTTACACCCAGCCTTTTTTGTCCACAAATGGCACTCCGCAAGACAGTAAACTAGTGTTAAAAGAGGAACAGTAAAAAAAAAAAAATGCAGCACAGTAGACAAAAAAAAAAAGAAATAAGAGAAGCCAGCTGAACACGGACGGATTATTCACCAGTCCAAAAGCATGCTGGAATAGCAGTTTTTGTGTAGTGTCTGAGCACCACCAAGGACAGAGCCAGACAGCAAACCTCCAGCATAGAAAATGAGAGCCTGGGTGCCATGGTTGTCTTCTGGACCTGTCAGCTGTATCTCTGAACAGGGTAAGACATGAAATAGGGCCTCCATCGAAGACTTGATCAAGCAGGTAGGATCATATGTGAGGAGAAGGTCCTTTAGACTTAATCTTTAGGGCCCTTAAGATGATAGGCAAAGTGTTGTCCTAGCCACCATGATGACTCACTGTAGCGGGAGCGGGAGGTTAATTGCTCCCTGATCAGATGGGCTAGAGACCTTCATGGATTCCCTGGAGTGAACATTTGTGAAGATGAGCTGGAGCTACTCGCTTTGCAAAGCACATTTCTGCGGTGCACCTGCCCTCCGTGTCCATGATGTGCTTTGGGTCACCAAAGCTGCTCGATTGATACGGTGGATGGACAAGCTGGGCCAGAGAATTGGACTAGATGGCCTTGTGACCCCTGCCATAGTTGTGATTATATCCATGGTTTAGTCATGCCATTATGCTAAGCAGTTTGGCTGTAGATTAGCTTATTGCTGTTTGACTAGGGTGTGAGCACTCACACAACACTTTCTCATGTGGGGACTTCTTTGTCGTCCTAGAAGCTTGGAAAGGTCTCAGTGCAGTTTTTAGGAGTCTTCTGTTGGAACTTATTCATGAAACATAGCTCGTGGTCCCTCCTCTAGAGTTCTTGGGCCTGCACTGCTTTTCTGGGGATCTTGTCAGCTCCATTCCTTTTCCTCCAATCTCTCCAAAGGTGGAAGAAAAATAATCCAGATTCTGCCAAATGTAAGCAAAACTGTGTGCATATCTTCCTGACTCGTGTAGTTTACGCTGTTAGTGCTTTCCGATCACAGAATTTGGAAATTGTTGATGCTCCCGGTCATGCTTATATCAGAGCATCACCTTGGTGAATTGGGAGATTGTCTTTCCCCTGTTGGGGGTGGGGGGGAGAGACGCTTATCAGGTCTGAAGTTGCTTATAGCCGCTCAGAATTCTTGTGCAAACCAGCTGGAAAGCATGGTGGGAAGTAATGGACAGAGAAAAGCTTTGGATGTTTCCCCTCGCTCCTCGGACTCTGATCCAGTGGATCTAAAATTACATTTGCTCTCAAGTTGTCGTCCTGGCTGTTTTTAGTAAGCGGGAGCAGCTGCTGGCTGAATCGCCTCTTCGAGGGTTAATTCTGTGCTAAGGTCATGCGGGTCTAATTCCAAAGCTAGCATCAGCAGGACAGTTATCCCCAAGTATTGTTTTCAAGCCTGTTTATTTATTTTATTTTATTCAACCCTTGCTCAAATTCATTCAGTGTTGCGTGTGTGCTCTCCCTACCTGCTTTTTATTCTTGCAACTGTCCTGTGAGGTCGCTTAGTGTGGGAGAATGTGACTAGCCCACAGTCACCAAGTAAGCGTGATGGGGACTTGAACCAGGGTTCTTGGCTCAACTTGAACAATCTCTAGGAAAGTGATGTTGGGTACTTGCTCTTTCTATTGAGGGGCACGTTGCCTTGGAGGGGCCTCCCCCAATCTGGCGTCTGATAGGAGTTGAAGTCAGAAACATTTGGCAGTGGGGTGGGAGGAGAGACCAGTTTTCAGAAGGCTGCCTTCAAGTAATCTGTCAGGCAACATGTGGTGGGCAGCTCTGTTCTCTCTCTCTTCCCTGCACCCATCTTCCTCCCCACCCAGTGGACTGCTGGGAGGAGTGGAGGAAACAACTTACTGTTGTGAAGTCTGAACTGGTTGCTTGCTGAAAGCTTCTGAAATTAGGCCATGAGGTGCAGCTTGGCCACCCCTGCGCTTGCCGCTAGACCACACCGTTGTTTACGATGCTAATAAAGACGAAAGAAAGACACTCGGCCAGATTTAAGTTGGAGGACAGAGTATCTGTAATAATAATTACTATTACTTAAGACATCTGCCTGAAACAATATTATTGTACTAACGGGAAAGAGAAAGGAACTTGAGCCTCTCCTGGTAACAGTCTCCTGGAGATGTGGGGCTTGACTGGCACGGAGAGCTATTGATCTAACTCATCTAGCAAGTTGATGGGATGCATTGTTCAGGAGCAAAGTCCTTTGGCTGGGTGTGCAGTAGGATTTTCCCACTTCTCTCTTTTCTAGTCAGTTTCGGGCCCACTGACCCCTTGGCCTCAGCCCTACTGAGAATTGGCCAGGCTCCTGATGCCATGATCTCCTCCGTCCAATCCATGGCTGGTGCCAGATCCTGGAGAGGGATCTTATCAGTCCCGTTACACAGTGTGCCTTATTTCATTGAAGTGAGCTTCAAGGAATGCTTTGAGTAAGAGCAGATATGCCTTTAATCTCATTTTAGGGCCCACTTAGGCCATATGAGGCACAATGGGGTTGTTGTATGCTGTGCCGCTGATGTCCTCTTCCGACAGGCCTATCCAGATGAATTTTAAATTGTTTTTAATGTTGTATTGTTCTCTTGCTTTTTAAAAATTTTAACTGTTGTGATTTTTATGTTTATATTGTTGCTGTTCCCCGCCTCGATCCGAAGGGAGAGGCGGGTTACAAATAATAATAATAATAATAATAATAATTATTATTATTATTATCTGCAAGATGTTTTCATCGTGAAGGGTGCTTTCCGGAAAACACTTAACTAAAACTTTTTCTGATGCCTCAACCTGGTGCCCTCCAGATGTGTTGGACTGCAACTCCCATCATTCCTGGCCAGCATAGCCCCCTTTTCCATGTAACCTTCGGCTCAACCCTTAATCCCTGTCCCTTACTACAGCTAGACTGAAGTATATATCACTGAAATGAATGTATATTTTCCCCAGTTTGCTTCAGCTTCCATCTCCTTCTCCTTCCCCTTCCACTGTTTTCTCCTTGGGGCAAATCGGGATCCCAGGGCAGCATGCAGATAAACTCAGAACATAAATAATTTACACAGCTAAAAACATATTAAATCGTTAACAAATTAAAACCGGTAGAAAAAAATTAAAAGCAATAAAACAATTTAAACTATGTGTGACCATTGAGAATTTAGCCCTCGAAGGCCTTGATAAAAAGCCATGTTTTAACTTGGCGCCGAAATGAAGCCATTGTCAGCACCAGTTGGTCCTCCAAGGGGAGAGCATTCCACGGTTGGGGTGCCACAACAAAGAAGGCCCTCTCCCATGTTCCACCATAATGTATGTCTTGTGTTGGTGGGACGCAGAGGAGGGCTCCTCCAACAGATCTCAAATCTCAGGCAGGCATATGTAGGGAGAGGCGCTCCCTCAGGTACTGAGGTCCCAAGCTATCTAAGGCTTTAAACATCATTGCCAACGCCTTGAATTCAAACCGAAAGCATAAAGGCAGCCAATGCAATTCTTTTGAAGACCGGTGTTATATGGTCTTCAGAGGATGTTCCGGTGAGCACTCTAGCTGCTGCATTTTACATTTGCTGCAACTTCTGAGCCGTATAAGAAACCTGTCTCCTTATTCTTTATGAAGTGTCTTGCAAATTGGCATGGATTTGCAGGAGATTGCGGAACACAAAAGCAAGTTAGAGTCATAGAATCATAGGGTGTCTCTACAAGAGCGATTTAAAGCTCTTTCAAGGCACATTCAAATTTTACCTCTACAAGAGCGGCGCACAAATCGGGGGTCGAGGCGCTTTTTATCTCCAATTATTCGCATTTTCGAATGCACGTTAAATAGTGAGTTTAAATTTGCCGCGGGAGTTGAAGCGCATTTTGGCCATGTAAACATGCGATTCTCCACATGTAAACAACTTTAAAGCGCATTTCATATAGCCTGTAATGCACTTCACTGCCTCTTGTGTGTAGTTATTAGATGTAAATGAGCTTCCGCGAAGATGCGCATAATTGGGCAACCAGGCGCCAAACCGAATTCTTCTAGAGGTGACCATAGAATAGTAGAGTTGGAAGGGGCCTATAATGCCATCGAGTCCAACCCGCTGCTCAATGCAGGGATCTACCCTAAAGCATCCCTGACAGGTGGTTGCACTTCACAGAAAACACTCCATGGTTGTGTGGAGTTTGCTGCTACAAGATAAGGTAATGGCTGCAAAGTGTGAATGTGGGTTCATCCCAGACTTGAAATCCTGAGATAGATTTCCTATTTTTAAATATATACAGATATCATAGGAAGCTAGCTTATGCTGAGTCCAGCCATTGGTCTGTCCAGCTCAATATTGATTTGTGCTGACTGGCAGTCCCTCTCCAGCATTCCAGACTGGGACCTTTCCTGTCCCTACCTCGAGATGATGATGATTTATTCAGTTTACATCCCGCCGATGTACAAAATACCCTAGGTGGATTGAACCTGGGGCTCTGCCATCGCGCCTCTGCCCAGCCTGCCCTCATAGAACGCAAGCACACTCGTTTCTTGTCTCCTGGCCATGAACCCCCTCACTGTGCCTTGACTCAGTTGTGCGTCAGGTAGCAGCCCACAGCTGAGCTATGAGCTGCACTGTTGGAGGAGTATGGTAGTGGTGGCGTTATCAATGCTACATGTCCACATTTTCTTTTTGCTAGCCGTGGCTCGATGAAATGTGTGGTCACCATTCAACCCAGCCCAGAAAGGTGAGCAATCGTCCCTCACTTTCCACTGGGCTCGCTGCTCCCTTGTGCCTCTAAAACACAGCATGACATGAGGGGGAAAAAAACCCACTTCTCTCAGGTATGGCACTTGGGACGCAGTGAGACTTCTTTTTGTCTTCTGAGTGGCTCTAACAGCCATCACGAGGTCAGAGAGGAGCCCCTGGTCAGGCTTTGACCTGGTTCCAGGACAGGTTGCAACTGCTGTCCAGCTCAGGTACAGGCAGTCAAGGAGCAAAGGGCCAGAGAAGCAAGAGATGTGACCAAGCTGGAGTAAGGTAGTAAGCAAGCAAGGCACCAGCAATCTGTTTCACGTAGGGATGAGTTGCATGGACAGATGAGTTGACTTGGCTGCAAGGGTCTAGTGTGTCCCAATTAGCTCTTAGATGCATCTGGGAAGCCAGTTGAGCTCCTTCAAGCTGGAACTGCAGCCTCCTTAGTCTGCCTGGCCTCCCAGGAAGCCAGAAGGAGAAGTCTATCCTGGAGGAGACGGCTATCAAAGGTGACTACTCCTGATGGCAATGTGCTACCTCCAGTTTCGGAGGCAGTAAGCCTGTATACACCATTTGCTGGGGAACATGGGTGGGAGGGTGCTGTTGCACCTATATCCTCTTGTGGGTTCCTGGTCAACAGCTTATTGACCTCTGTGTGAACAGAGTTCTGGACTAGATGGACCCAACATGGCTCTTCTTCTGTTGTTACGCTCTTAATGCTAGCGGTGTAGGGTGGAAGGCCTTTGTTTGGGAGACACACACAACTCTGTGTTTTACATCCTTGGTCATCTCTTGCCAAACTGCAACATGAGCACAATTGTGGACCCTTGATTAGGGGTGATGTTGGCACAGTGTTGTTCCCAAGTGAGTCATGGCACCTTGCTGTATGAGTCAGAAGCGCCTTGTTATGATGGCGTAGCCATCCCTGCTCAACAAGAGACCTGTCTTTCTCCTTCCACTTATCTCCAGTGGTTCCGGAAATTTTGAAGCCATGGGAAAAAACCATTTTTCCTGGAAAAAAATTGGAATTTTTCAGAAAAAGTTGGGGGGAAAGCAATATTAGCACTTTTTACAGATTGAAAGTCACTTTGTTACTTTAGGAACATAAAATGTAATTATGTACAAGTTGGTTTGGCATAAAATTATCACATTTAGTATATTAAAAGTACATTGTAATCAAACAATTATTAGAAATTGAATTTACTTTTTTTTTAAGAATTGCCCCCCCCCCTTTTTTTTTTTTGGTAACAAATGGAGCTACAAGCTCCTGAACTGTAAGTAGCCTCTTTGGTTTTGCCAGTTTATGAGGAACGGGCAAAAAACAATAATAATAATAAAAAACCAGAAGAAAACATGAACATTGTAACAAAGAACATTATTTATGTCTCTGCAGACATAAAGCACTCATTCCCATAAAAAGTTTTTAGAAATCTTTTGGAGAAGTAAATATATGAACACCTTGTCTTAAATGTTTTTATTCATCATGCTAAAATTACGTAACACCTTTTTTCTTCATTTTTTTTCAATTTTTCCGGGAAAAAAAACAAAAAAAGGCTTTGGGAATAAAAATGGGGAAAACCAGGTTTTTTTTTCTGAATTTTTCCAGTTTTTTCCCCGGGCTTTCACATCTCTATCCAGTGTTTTCCCATTATATAGACTGCAATTTTGTTCCTTCTTAAATTCGAGATAATTTATCTGTATGAATTGTGATATCTACTTGGAGGGAAACCCAATAAAGAATAGCTGAGTTACAACTGTTGGGGGAAAAGGCACTAATGCATAATTGTCCCAATGCATTTTGAGAAAAAACATATCTTTATCCATCCATCCAGTCCTTCTTTGGAAACTGCTGGGGGCAGCTTCTCTTGTAGCTCAGTCTCTTGTTGCCTTTGCTGCGTAGGGAATGTAAAAATAATTTGGTATGTTGCAAGGCTCTCCCTTTCAGTCATTTAGTGATCATCCGTTCTATAATTGCCAAATTAAGGACCTCGAAAGGGCCATTTTACTAAAAGGAAAAAGGCGTATGGTCAAATTATATGATTTTTGTTTCATGGATGAATCCCTGGAGGGCCTGTTTCTCAAAAGTAAAATGGCCGTTGTCCGCTCCAACCACTGTTCCTTGTTGTGTAACCTGGTGCTCTCCAAATGGTTTTGGGCTACACCTCTTGTAATCCCTGACCATTAGGTATGTTTGTTGAGTCTGATGGGGACTATAGTCCAAACAACTGGAAGGCAATGTACACTTTGGCCCCGTTCAGATGACACCTTAAAACACAGTGGTTGAGCCAGAAAGCCAGGCCATGTTCAGAAGACACCTTAAACCATGGCTTTAACCACGGTGAATAAGGCTTTTTGCCGTTGAAGCTGTGGTTGAAGCCGTGGTTTAAGATGTCTTCTGAAAACGGCCCTGCTTTCTGGCTTAACCACCGTGGTTAAAGCCTTGGTTTAAGGTGTCTTCTGAACGGGGCCTGTAAGAGCTCTGCCTGGCCTTCTGCAGCTATAGGCTACATCCCAAGATGGCAGCTAACTTCAGGAGGGAAGGGGACCATACCAAACAGGCACCAGCAACTCCGCTAGGTCCAAGGAGTGAGGGGGTGTGCATTTTTGTGTTGTGCATGAGAAACAACATATCTTGCTCTCGTATTCCGGGGGGGGGGGGAGGGGGTTCCCTTGTGCCAACTGAAAGTAAGACACATTTTAAACACATGTTAAAATCATGTGTGCTGCTTCTCCAGCCTCAAATGGCCTTGTAGAACACAGGAAAAGATACATAATAAAAACCAGTTAAAATACAATAGATCAGAGAACAGAATAAAGCACCAAAAAAGATAGACAAAAGGTATTTTAGAGTACCTGAGGCTTATAAGGGAAGGGTGTTCCACAGCCTGAGCTGTACAACAGAGAAGGGTGTCTTATGTCCCAAATAGCTGCATCTCCAATGGAGGTAGGATCTGCAACATACTCTATTTCAGTCAGTGGTTCTCAAGTAAAGCTCACATTTTAATTTTAAAATCCTCTAGCGCCAACATCATGGTAAAAACCAGTGCCCGTGTTGTTGAAATCATGTCAACCTGTTCAATAATTCAGCCCTAATACCAATATTTTTGACAGTTCCACCACCTTTTTGCAGACCATTTGAACGGAACCATAGTTTGAGAAATCTCTGGCTCAGGGCATTACTTGCCTCACAAAGTATCCTCTGCAGATTTTTTTTTTCTTTTAAAAGGAAACGCCCTCTTGAAAGAGGCAAACATCTCTCCATTTTGGCCGAGAGGGCAGGTCATCCTGGCTATAGCTCTGGGAAATGGACTTTATAACCAGCCCGCAATGCTCTGGTGTAGGATGCACAGAGCCAACCCTCCATTCCTGCACTGTGTACTTGCTTCCCCCACACAAGACATTGCAGGCTTCAAAGTGGATGCGAGGGGGGATGCTTGTATGTCATTCGTATGTCATTTGCTTCGCTCTACTTTGGTTTTGATTCTCTGCCATGGACTTATCCTCTGTATTTTGTGGCATGACTGTCTTTGCCAAGTGATCTGCTCCACATGTGTCTTGAGTTCTGCCATTGATTTACGATCCTCGGGGGTTAGTGCTTTATTTGTAAAATGAAGGAAACACATTTTGCAGAATGTCTTGCAGATACTAAGGATTCCTTTATAATATTTTATATGTTTATATATGTGTTGACATGCAACTGGGCTGATCTCTTTATTTTACCTGCCATGTGTGCCCTTTCTTTGGTGCTGGTGACTCAGGTGCAGTCTTCTGTTGTCTTAGGGTGATCTATTCAGGCCTGGCACTTTAGCCAAATGTGCTTGATTTGTGGCGAGGGACTTGCAGTCACATTCAATAGTTCTATGCTGTACGTGACAGATTAACTGCTGGGCTCCAACCCTTTAGTTCAGGGGGAGGTAACTTGTTGCCCTCCAGATGTTTTGGACTACAGCTCCCATAAGCCCCATACAGCATGGCTGGCAGACAGGGATTATGGGGGTTGTAGACCAAAACATCTGCATGCTATGCATGTTGACTCATAAATAAGTGACTTACCTATCCTTTCTCTTGCTGACTTGAGCACTGCTCTGTGATAGTACGTAAGAACATAAGAAGTGCCATGCTGCATCAGACCGAGGGTCCATCTAGTCCAGCACTCTGTTCACACAGTAACCAACCAGCTGTCAACCAGGGACCAACAAAGCAGGACATGGTGCAACAGCACCCTCCCACCCATGTTCCTCAGCAACTGGTACACACAGGCTTACTGCCTTGGATACAGGCAGATGTTCCATTAATCAGCTATCTCCATCCCCCTCTGTGCATCCTGCCACCTATCAAACCTGTGTTCCCATTTTACCAGCATGCCTCCAGTCCTGAGTCAAGGTGCTGGTTTGGGATTCTGTCCACCTTTTAGAGTCCATATATACTTCCTCCCGCCATTTTTGTGCATCAAAACTAGACTCCGCTTCACGTAGAATCTTCTCGTGCAATACAGACATTGGAGCCAGGGCCTTTACAGCTCTAGCCCGAGGCAAATGAATGACCTTGCTCCAGAACCGAGGTGTTCTTCCTCTGCAAGGACTGTAAAACCATCTGTGTTGGGCCTTTGTGACTTCCCCAAGAGCGACTGTTTTTGCCTGACTGATAATGTTGTCTAGTTATTTTATTATGTTCCTGTTTAAATTGATTTTTGTATATGATAAAGATATATGTCTGTTTTCGACCAGTTCCCTTTGTACAATGCGTCTTAGTTAATTTTAACAGGCAAGCAAAACAAATTCTCTGTTCTTTCTCTGAAACCAGCTAGTTTCCTGAATATATATATATATATATATATATATATATGAATTCTTTCTAAATCATGCTGGGATTTGCTCAGAATTAAAGCATGAAAAGTCAACAGCAAGGAGGAAGGGGTTGGGTGGTATGAGTTAGATTTACATGTAGGGCTGGAGCATTGCAAAGCAGCTGTGACAGGAACTGAAGCAAAGTATGCTAGAATTCTCATTGACTCCTCTTTCTAAGAGGCGGGGGGAACTTTCCAGTTTTCTTCTAGTGTCTGGGCCTTCCAACACATCCATTAAGGTAGAAACCCTGGAATTTTGTGTGTCACATCCCCCAACATTTCACAGATGGAATCATAGAATAGTAAGGTTGGAAGGAGCCTAAATGACCATCAAGTCCAACCCTCTGCTCAATGCAGGAATCCACCTTAAAGCATCCCTGACAGGTGGCTGTCCAGCTGCCTCTTGAAGGCCTCTAGAGTGAGAGAGCCCAATTCTCACAACAAAAATCACTGCTGAACACTCAGCACACACACACTGTAGCACATGGTTAAAGGCTATGCTGTATGCCTCTAATCGTGAGCTTAAGTGGTAAAGTTCTAGCAAGACTGGAACCAAACTGGCCCACCTGAGAAACCAAAGGGTGGGGGGGGGGGCATCAGCAACGTTTTGTATTGGTTTATTTTGCAGCTGCCTCCGTTAATCTAAATAACAAGGCAGTGTCTGATCTTTCGAAGTCATATATGAAGAACATAAGTCACTTGCAAACAGTATGTTGTTGGCAGTTCAAACTATATCTCTGTGGCTGGAGAATGTGAAATGGCAACTTGTGTCCTGCGTGGTTCCTTAGTGCCCATGTGCATGCTCCTGGGTGCATGTGCACTTGAGACAAGATGCATCCTTCCTCTGCTCCGTGGTTTAATTCCTAGAAAGACCCTGGCACGGAGCGGACCCCTTGAAGAGTGGCAATTCAAGCAACTTAGAGTAGTAACATTTTATCAAAGCAGCCCCCCCCCCACCCCAATATAAATAGGGAGAGTGATTTACCAGGGACCAAGAATTAGTAACTATCCCTAATAAACCAGAATAGCCAGAGAGTAGGGTTGGGGTAGGTGTGTGGATGTGTTGGGAAGATGATTTTACACTGAGGAGGCCCACAGCCCAGTCTATAAGCACTCTGCATCCTGATTATAAAGAGTTAGCAGGACTTCAAAGCTCCAGCACCAAAATAATGGTTAACGAGATCTTGGAAAGTGGCTGAAATGTCTAAATTACATCAGTGTATGCATTTAAGAGGTAGCACATTTTAGGACTCCGCTTTATTTCCTTCCCTAAAACCATTGCCCCCCAGATGTTTTGGACTACAGTCCCATCATTCCCAGCCAGCACAGCAAATGGCCTGATGACTAGGTGATGATCTAGACACCAATAGTTTTAGGAGTTTTTCTATGTAGTTTTAATGGAATAGCTTCTCATCATGTGCCCTCCAGCTGCCTTGGACTACAGCTCCTACCATCCCTGATTATTGGCCAAGAGGGCTGATGGAAGTTGTAGTCCACAACATCCAGAGGGTACCAGTTTGGCAAAGGCTGCTTTAAGGGTGGAATGGTTTGTTTTGTTTTTTTCTTTCTAATATATGTGCAAATATGTTCTTTCCACATATTATTATTATTTCATCTCTTTCTGACTCATAGCAGTTTTTCCTAGACGGACATGACAGGCTTTGCCAAGTTATGCTGTCTTTTACTGATTCAGAAATTTCCTGACTATTGAGCATGTTTTAAGTATGACTGTGCTTTCTGGATGTTAGTGTGGATGTATTTTGGTAGGCCCAGTTCCTGGAGGTTTTCTGTAAAATATTTTGATGCAATGCTGGTGACTGATTTGACTAATGGAATAATTGTAACTTTTTCTTGTTGCCTGATGATGATGATGATGATGATGATTACTATTTTAACAAAGAAAAGAAAATCAAAATTTCTACCTCAAAATTTACTGTTTGAAGGTGTCATCAAAAGAAGAAGTCAATGTATTAAAAGCAATTTTTTGTTTCCTCCTTTCCCCTTCCCCACCCCCTTTTTTTTTTTTAGGGAAGAAAAAATCCCAGGAGGCTAAAAACAAAAAAGCAACAGATAAGAAGCAGAAGACCATTTTGGATTTAACTGCTGTAGATATGAGGGAGCCTAAGGAAGGTAAGGAATATTGCAAGAGTTCACCACACAGAGCGGTGGGGGGGGGGAGGTTAATTTCACTCACTCCTCTAAGGGTGAACTCAGATGGTCAGTGCCTTGCCACAATTGTAGGCACGATGGAGCCAAGAGGGATGGAACCGCGTGCTTTCTGGAACCCCAAGGTCTTGCGGCATTGCAAAAACTCTTTAAGAACTTAAAAGGAGGGGGAGGGAGCAGCAGCAGCAGCAACCATTCAGTGAAAACCGAGCAAGCTCAGTAGCCGTGGAAGGTAGCGTGGCAGATGGAGAAACGGCTGAGGGAGCGAAAATTGGCATACCCACTGTGGCGATACCCCACATTTCTGTTCCCTTAGGTATGTCTGGGTGAGTATGTTTAGAGAGCTCGGAATGTTAAACTGAGTGGGTGTGGCTAGGGATGCTAGATAAGGGAGTGGGGGGGGGGAGTTTGTCAGTGGGTCTGTGGGCAGCCAGTCTGTCAGTGGGTTGGGAGTCTGTCAGTGAGTGGTTGCTAGTTGGGGTTTGTAGGTAGCTGAGTGTTAGAAGACTGTGTGAGAAAGGAACAGATAGAAGATTGTAGAGATTTAGGATTATTAGTATTAAGTTTGTTATTACTAGTATTATTAAGAATAGGCAGGATTTAAATTAAATTTGAAGAAACTAAGAACTGCAAACGACAATAAACATTTTCTTTATCTTGCTACCATAAACCACGCATCAGCTTGGCTTTGTCACCTGCTCTATTGGTTCATAAATGCACAAATTACGTTAAACCTTGAGCCCAGTCTATTCACAGCAGAACCTATTTCCCAACGTCTTTGCCTTGTTCCCTCACAGAGAGGGGGAAAGGTAGTGTTATTTCGCCCTTCCCTCAGGCTTATTCAAGTTGTGGTGCTTGTCCTGAGAAGGGGTGCTCATGACCGGGCCTCATATATAGGTAGTGTGGTGGCACACCCACCTTTGAGGGAACAGCTGACCAGAACCTTGAACTGCTTCTTTTAGAAGGGAGAGTGGCCCTGCCCTATTTTGTTTCAGGTCCCACTTCTTCTGCTGAAGTTGAATGGTTTTACACGGTGCACCACTTGAAAAAGGGACCAAGAGATGATCCAGTATTATTCCCTCCTGAGGGCATGGCCATATTTACAAATAAAATTTAATTTAAAAGTTTAATTTTAAAATAGTAACACTGTAACTGTATTTGGGATCTTCAGCAAATGTTTTTAATTTGTTCTCTTTTTCTGTTGAACAGGCCATAAAGAGGAGGACGAAACACCCTCCGTCTCAGTGGTTCTGTCACTGGAACAGACAGCTGTGATCCAGGAGATGGTCAATCAGGACACGCTTCCAAACTTGGTGATCTCCAGTCCCGTCAACGAGCCACAGACAACTCCAGAAGACAAATCGGAAGCAATAACATGTGTTTCCCATGTTTTAGAGGAGCAGGAAGAGGGGCCTGAGGAGGTTGGAGAGGAACCTGAGGAGGAGATAGGGGAGGAGGAGGAGGAAGAGCCGGAGGAGGAAGAGCCGGAGGAGGAGGAGGAGGAGGAAGAGCTGGAGGAGGAAGAGGAAGATGGAAGCTTACCTAAAGAAAGCCCTGACACAGAACCCATGTCCATGTGTGAAGACAAGCTGGAATCTGTGGAAGAGCAGAGCAGTGTATCTGAAGACTCCCCAGAAAGCTCCCCCAAGAAAAAGCCTTTGGCAAAATTTTCTATTAAGAGGGGCGAATCCAATGGCAGTGTCCAGGGAGCGTTCATGTTTCCCTGTCAGCACTGTGAAAGGAAATTCACCACAAAGCAGGGCCTCGAACGCCACATGCACATCCACATTTCGGCAATCAGTCATGCTTTCAAATGTCGTTATTGCGGCAAAGCCTTTGGCACACAGATCAACCGGCGAAGGCATGAGCGACGTCATGAGGCCGGGCCCAAACGGAAGCCATTCTTAACCCTGGCTTGTGCCCAGCCAGCCGATGGTGGTGCCAAGAACCAAATGACTGCCGAGGACGGTGTTGGGGATGAAACGGTCGCCAGGCAAGAGTTCTTCGCTGCGGAGACCGAGAAGGTTCCTCTAGAAATGCCCAATCCTGTTCTTTTTGAAGAGAGCAAGGAGCCCAAAGAACTGCACCCATGCAAATATTGCAGGAAGGTTTTTGGCACCCATACCAATATGCGCAGGCACCAGCGGAGGGTCCATGAGCGCCATCTCATCCCCAAAGGCGTCAGGAGAAAACCCGAGGAGCCGCAGCTTCCAGCAGAGCAAACCCAGCAAGCCCCAAATGTGTATGTAGCAAGCACAGACCTTGAGGAGGAGGAAGGCGAGGCGGATGACGTCTATATCATGGACGTTTCCAGTAATATATCTGAAAACCTCAACTATTATATTGATGGGAAGATTCAGTCCAACAGTAGCACAAGCAATTGCGATGTGATTGAGGTGGAAGCCAGCTCCACTGAACTCTACGGAATAAACTGTTTACTTAGTCCTGTGACTGTAGAAATATCCCCCAATTTAAAGGCAACCCCAGTGCACCTAAGCGATGTATCTAAAGAGTCGCCGGTTGGTGGGAACGCCGAACCCAAAAAGAGAAGGACTGCCAGCCCTCCTCTCCTGCCCAAGATAAAAACTGAAATGGACCCAGAACCAATAACTTCCTTGTGCTCTTTGACTATTCCTCTTACAATATCAACAGCTGAGAGCTTGCCTTTCCCCAAAGAGAAAAGTATTTATTTATCGTCCAAACTGAAGCAGCTTCTCCAGACGCAGGATGGTAATAAGGTGGCTCCATCTCCCCCATCGTCCTCCGCTGAAATCCCCAAATTGGGACCCCCTGCTGCCTCCTCGCCTCTTCTGCCCGCAGCCTCCAGCAGGTTCAAAAGGAGAACCAGTTCCCCTCCCAGCTCCCCACAGCACAGTCCAGCCCTTCGTGATTTTAGCAAAGCAGGTGAAGGGAAATCTGTCTGGAATGATCCAGCTGTAGGCTCAAAAATCCCCAAGCTAGAGAGCCATAGTAATTCGCCTGCCTGGAGCTTATCTGGGCGAGAGGAAAAAGAGACGATGAGCCCTCTTTGCTTAGAAGAGTATAAAGTATCAAAGGACTGGACACCAACCCCTCCTTTTGGTAATGTGTGCAACCAGCAGCCATTGGACTTATCCAGTAGTGTAAAGCAAAGGTCAAACTGCAAGAACAGGGCCCAAGTTCCCTGGGAATCGGTGTTAGATCTCAGCGTCCATAAAAAGCTTTGCAACGACACCGAAGCCAAGGAGAGCAACTTGGCTCCACCGGCATGTAGTAGCGTCAAGAAGAAGCCGACCACGTCCATGCTGCAGAAAGTTCTGCTGAACGAATATAACGGGACCGATTCATCGTTGGAAAACCCTGCCACCGAAACGAATCCAAGCCTGGGTGTGTGCGAATTAGCAGAAGCGCATCCAGAGCCAGAGCCTGGTCTCCCTGTCCCAGGTGTCAAGACGGATTCCCCGAGCCCCCCCTCTGTCGAGATGCCTTTGCCTCCAGCGCCTACGACGTCTTCGTGCCAGGTGCCGCCTCTCCTGACTCCAAGGAGCTCCCCTTCCCCGCCTCCCTGCCCACCTATGTTAAAGGTTCCCACCCCACCCCCTCCTCTCCTTCCTACTGTCCCTTCACCACTCCCGGAAGAGCCCGTCAGTGCCACTCCGAGCTCATGTCCCTCTCCCTTGTCAAATGCCACTGCCCAGTCCCCTCTTCCCATCCTGTCTCCTACCGTCTCAGCGTCTCCTGTTCCTTCTGCCGGACCTCTTAGTTGTGCTTCCCCTGGGCCTCCCAACCTCTCCCCCTCATCGTCTTCCTCTTCCTTTTCTTCTTCCTCCTCCTCCTCCTCCTCCTCCTCTTCCTCTTCTTCCTCGTCATCCTCATCACCTTCCCCTCCTCCTCTCTCCGTCGTTTCTTCAGTCCTTTCCCCTGGCGATAACCTAGAAAACTCCATCCCCGTAATGTCTTTTAAACAAGAAGAGCTGGAAAACGAGCACCAAAAGCCAAGCGAAGACCCCCACAGTTCAGGTGAAGCTGATCTCGTTCAGGAAACATTTAACAAGAACTTCGTCTGCAATGTCTGCGAGTCGCCTTTCCTTTCCATTAAGGACCTCACCAAACACTTATCCGTTCATGCCGAGGACTGGCCCTTTAAATGTGAATTCTGTGTCCAACTCTTTAGGGAGAAAACAGACTTGTCAGAACACCGCTTCTTGCTCCATGGAGTTGGGAACATCTTCGTTTGCTCTGTGTGCAAGAAGGAATTTGCTTTTCTATGCAATTTGCAGCAGCATCAGCGAGATCTGCACCCCGACAGAGAATGCACGCACCACGAGTTTGAAAGCGGGACTCTCCGGCCGCAGAACTTTACAGATCCTAGTAAAGCAAGTATTGAACACATGCAGAGCCTGCCCGAAGACTCCTCTGAGCCGTCTAAAGAGGAAGAGGAAGAGGAGGAGTTGAACGACTCCTCCGAAGAACTTTATACGACGATCAAGATCATGGCAGCTGGAGTCAAGTCAAAAGACCCAGATGTCCGCATGGGCCTCAATCAGCACTACCCGAGTTTTAAGCCCCCTCCGTTCCAGTATCACCACCGCAACCCTAACGGGATTGGAGTCACTGCCACAAATTTCACGACTCACAATATTCCACAGACCTTCACCACTGCCATCCGCTGCACCAAGTGTGGGAAAAGCGTAGACAACATGCCTGAATTGCACAAACACATCTTGGCTTGCGCCTCCGCCAGCGATAAAAAGCGGTACACGCCGAAGAAGAACCCTGTGCCACTCAAGCAGACTGTTCGCCCTAAAAACGGCGTCGTTCTCCCCAGCCCGGCAAGCAATGCGTTCAGGCACATGGGCCAGCCCAAGCGCCTTAATTTCAGCGTTGAGGTGAGCAGGATGTCCACGAACAAACTCAAGATCAGCGCTCTGAAGAAGAAAAACCAACTTGTCCAGAAGGCCATTTTGCAAAAGAAGAAATCCCAGCAGAAGGCGGAGTTGAGGAACAGCACGGTAGAATCAAGCTCTCACATCTGCCCCTTTTGCAACCGGGAGTTCACATACGTCGGAAGCTTGAACAAGCATGCTTCCTATAGCTGTCCCAAAAAGCCCATTTCCCCTTCCTCTAAAAAGAACGCGAGAAAGAAAAGTGAGACTTCATCTTCCGGCAGCGATAAAAATGGCAACCAGCGCCGGCGAACAGCAGACGCTGAGATCAAAATGCAAAGCGCTCAGGCCCATTTGGGCAAGACCCGAGCTCGGAGCTCAGGGCCCATGCCGATCCAGCTGCCCTCTGCGTCCTTCAAATTGAAACAAAATGTCAAGCTCGTACCACCCATTCGATCCAAAAAGCCGAGCGCCCCGTCGGCAGCAAGGAACTCCAGTCCCGTCAGAGTGTCCAAAGTGATTCCAGCAGAGGGCAAAAGAGCAAAAGGGGTAACCAAGAACATTTCCTCTGGACTCTCGAGCAAAACGTCCCGCAAGCTGCATGTCAGGATACAAAGGAACAAAGTGGCCTTAGCCAGCAAGTCAGCAGTGACAAATAAAAAAAAGGCTGACCGGTTCAGCATGAAGTATCGAGAGAGGGTTGGAGGACCCGTCACCCGGAGTTTGCAGCAAGTGAGTGGTGCGGACGTGGCAGAGAACAAGAGAGAAGAAGCCAGCACAAGGCAGGAGCTAAAAGAATTCAGGTAAATGCAGCTCCTCGGCCGTAAGCCCCATTCAGCACAGTGGGACTTGCTTCCAAGTAAAACACGCTCACGACTGCACTTGTAAAGCAGCCGCTTGAGGCTTTAAAAGAGAAATTTAGCTCCACTAAAAATCTCAAAAGACCTTGCTATAGAAAGTCCAGGTCAATGGTCCTAAAGAACCTGGGACAACCGCTGATTCAGTTTGCCAACTTCACGTCCAAAAAGGGGGGGGGGGGGGGTTGATACTTGTGAGTTAAAAAATTATGCCCCACCTCTTTAATTGAGTTCCTAAGGAGGAGTAGAAAACATTGATGAAAGCACCAATAAAGCAAAACAGGCATTAAAAATGAAATCCATATATCCAGCAGTCTAAAACAGCACTAAAAATAGTCAGATAAGAAATCTAAAGCAGCAGCACATTAAACATGACTTGTTTGCCAGGACCATTTTTAGACATCTTCTCCTGTTGCCTAAATCTCATTAAAGAGGCATCAGGTGAACAACCATTGGGAAAGACCTCCAGAACTGCAGACAAGGCCCTCTTTCCCCAGTTGCCACCTGCCTAACCTCCAAAATCCATTGATCATAATGGAGAGGCAGGTTGATGTGGTTGCCGGTGATCCTTACGAGGTAGAAATGTTGCCAGAATATGTTAGAAATGCAACCAGGTAGATGAACTTGGGGCAATCTCTTCAATTGAAAACCCATAGCCAAAGATTCAGTGTGTGAAATGCCACCCCTATCTTGGCTCTGTTTTCCCTTACCTCTTTCCATTCCTCCTCTTACGTCCAGTAGCACATTCCCTCATGTCACTAGTTCTGTATGAGGTTATTCCTTAGTTGCTTATCCCTTCCGTCCCGCGACTCTTCACCCCTTCCTTCTATGCCTCCTCTGGTGCTTACTCCGAGGTGGTGACCCCCCAATTATGGAATGATCTCCCCGATGAGGCACGCCCGGCACCAACACTGCTATCTTTTCGGCACCAGGTCAAGACTTTTCCCTTTCCCCAGGCATTTAGCAGCATGTGATGAGTTTTAATCCATCCCAGATTTGTTTTTATGGTTGGGTTGATTTACTCAAAGGCCCTTTTTTTAGATGTGTGTTGTCTCTGTGTGTACTGTCTGTTGAGTGTTGGAAATTTTGCATATTGTTTTTAATGTTTTAATCTTTGTAAACTGCCCAGAAAGCTTCAACTATGGGGTGGAAAAGAGACGACGATGATGATGATGATGATGATGATGATGATAGCAAAAGAGAGACAAATGTACACCACTGGCCATGGAAGTCAAAGAACTCAGGCAACAGAATAAGGTCACAATTATCCCATTAGTCACATCAGTCACCAGCATCACATCAAAAAAATTTACAGAAAACCTCCAGAAATTGGACCTACCAGAATACATCCACAACAACATCCAGAAACATCCAGACAGCAGTCATACATAAAACATGTTCAATAGTCAGGAAATTCCTGAATCAGTAAAAGATAGCATGATTGAACAACCTACTGTGGGTTATTTAAGCCACGGTGGGCTGCGGCATGGGCAGGCAGCCATTTTGAATATTCGAGACCCTTCCGGAGCTTGTTTAATAAGCCACGATGGGCTGTTATGATTATGCAAACCAGGCCAGTGAGAAAGACTGAGAGGGATAGAAAGAGGCTCAAAGGAGCTGTTCACATGTAACATTCCTTGAGGCTGCAACAGAGTTGGGAGACTGGGCCATTCTTCCAAACTCTGGGAGGCCAGTTTCATGGGGCTCTTCCTCTCCCATGACTGTCAGCCACTAGCAGGTGCCATTCGGTCAAGCAGCAGAAGAGGAGAATCATAGAATAGTAGAATTGGAAGGGGCCTATAAGGCCATTGAGTCCAACCCCCTGCTCAGTGCAAGAATCCACTTTAAAGCATCCCTGACAGATAGTTGTCCAGCTGCCTCTTGAATGCCTCTAATGTGGGAGAGCCCACAACCTCCCTAGGTAATTGTCGTACTGCTCTAACAGTCAGGAAGTTTTTCCTGATGTCCAACCGGAATCTGGCTTCCTGTAACTTGAGCCCATTATTCCGCGTCCTTCATTCTGGGTTGATCGAGAAGAGATCCTGGCCCCCCTCTGTGTGACAACCTTTCAAGTATTTGAAGAGTGCAATCCGGTCTCCCCCCAATCTTCTCTTCTCCAGGCTAAACATGCCCAGTCCTTTCAATCTCTCCTCATAGGGCTTTGTTTCCAGACCCCTTATCATCCTTGTTGCCCTCTTCTGAACACGGTCCAGCTTGTCTGCATCCTTCTTGAAGTGTGGAGCACAGAACTGCACGCAATACTCAAGTTGAGGCCTCACCAGTGCCGAATAGAGGGGAACCAGTACCTCATGTGTTTTGGAAGCTATACTTTTATTAATGCAGCCAAAAATAGCAGTTGCTTTTGGAGCCACATCACACTGTTTGCTCATATTCAGCTTGGGGTCTACAACAATTCCAAGATCGGTCTCGCTTTTAGTACTGCTGAGCCAAGTATCCCCCATCTTGTAACTGTGCATTGGTTTCTTTTTCCTAGGTGTAGAACTTGGCATTTATCTCTATTAACTTTCATCTTGTTGTTTTCGGCCCAGTGCTCCAGTCTATCAAGATCACTTTGAAGTTTGTTTGTGTCTTCCAGGGTATTAGCGATCCCACCCAATTTTGTGCCGTCTGTAGGGCCACTGCTGAGAGACCAGCTCCTATGGCTTCTCCTCTCACTGAACTGTTTCCTCCTCCTCCGATGTCTCTTTTCCAACCTTGGAAGGCAGCCAGCATGGTTCTTTCCATGCCGGTTGTTGGGGGAGGGCTTCAGGACCCGGGGTTTGCATTTTCCTCTTCCCTACCCATCTCTTCTTCCTTTTTTTTTGTCAAATCTTTTAGAGTTACAAACCTGAGGACAGGAACTGCCTTGCTTTTTTAAATTGATCTCTAAGCCACTTTGGGAGTCTTTTTGGCCGAAGATCCTTATCCCTTCCGTGTGGGGTAAAGATGCTTTAAATAAATAAATGCCAAACTGTGGTTGGTGTTAGATGAATGAGCCCCATGCTCTTGCACACTCCAGTTATTTACTTCTGCTTTAGTGCAAACCATACTTCACTATTGCACCCAAAGTGGCAAACTATGAAAACAAAGCAAAAAGAAGGGAACGAAGCACGAAAACAGCATGGAGAGAAACCAGGAGATCTTTTTTTAGGGTGGAGATGACAACACCCAGATTCTATAATAATTATGTCTTATCACAAACTGCATAACTAATTTATGGAAGCAGTGTGATGACCACTAGTTTAGTGGCCTTTGAAAGGAGATTAAAGCAGCCCTGTCCAACATGATGCCCTCCAGATGTTTGGGACCACAACACCCAGCATTCCTGTTGGGTCTGTTGGGAGTCAAAGTCCAGAAAACACTTGGAGGTCACCAGATTGGGCAGGCCCAGATTAGACGGATCCACGGAGGAGAGAGAGGTCTTTGTCATGATGTAGAACTTCTCAGGTTCCGAAGCGCTATACCTTCAGGGTACCCGTTTCTGGGGAGCAACCACAATCAAGGGCTGCAACTGGTTGGGCCATTGTGGGAAGTAGGTGCTGCAGTAGATGTACCGTTGGCCTGTGCCCCAACGTTCCTATAAGGGCAAGAGGACCCTGTGGTGGTAATAGAGCAGCGAGGGCTGTGAGCTTGCAGTTAATGTAGAAGCCGGGCCCTCTTGAATTAGTACAGGCAGATCCTAGAGGAGTTTAAGTGGGCAAATCCCCCTTGGTGAAGCCCAGGCCCTGCTTTCTGAATGGCCCTTCCTGTTCAGAAGGAGGCACACTCAGACCAGTGACTCATCCATAGACACCCCAGGTAGCCTCCTCTCTGGGTGAGTACTTTGGGCTCAGAGGGGCCATGGTTTTAAATTTGCGGAGTGCCATTTTGGAATTCCTGAGGCAGGCCGTTTCTGGAGATGAGTAAAAGCTGCCTCTAACTGACCAAGCAGAGTGCGCCTACAATGAAACAGAGGGTAGTGCTGTGCTGAAAATTTCTCCCACAAAAATTTCTCCCATTCTCATTCAATTTGATAGAAAAGGAATTCCTCTCGAAAAGGAATTCAAAGGAGAAGAAATTTCAGAGAAATTATCATAAGTTTGGTCCAGGGTTCTTGTGCTTTCCTTACTTAAGAGATGGCTGAGGAGTGTGTCCGGTCTTTCATTGTACAATCATCTCTCTGACAGCCTGTAGCCTCCTTGGGTTCCCACACTTCCTGCCCAGAGGAAGACACCGTGAATTTATTCCTCCCATAGGGCCTTTTCAGATCAGGAAGTGCGGGCAGCCTGGGAGACTGTAGAGCAATGGTGAGAGGTGTAACAGAAAGAAAAATAGAGTCAGTGCCCTCACAGTGATTAAGTAAGGTAAAAACACCGCCAACACACATTCAAAATAAGTTAGAAAATGCCCTGAGAATGAAACAGAACAGTGGAAGCTGCTTTCATGGGAGAAGAAAACTTCCAGGAAATCCCTGAATTTGTTTTTCTTTTCTTACCTCCTAGAAATTAAAGGACACTTTTCAGAATTTTCTCCACATTTTCTTCGCCATTTTTGTTTTTTTTTGTGGTGGCTGCATTTCTTCCCCTCAATGCCCCGGAGTGATGCCAGGTATCTGAGGGCATTGTGAAGGATGCAAAACACAGGCTGCCAACACAGTGGATGCTGTTACCATTTGCGGTGGCAATGCAAAGAAGCCAAAAACCCTTAGGAAAAAGAAAGAAAGAAGCTGTTCTCCAACCCTTGCCAATGGTGATGCCTACCTGTGCGAAATTCTTGGAGAATCTCTTCCCACCCCCACCCCCCCCGGAGAAATTCAGTGAAATTGTCCCGCCAATTTCTCTACCCACAAAGATGTTGGAGGATTTTGAGAGCACAAGTCATGCTCTGCTTTCCTCTCTACACTGGCAGAAAATCAGCCAAGCTTAATGGAGCCATGATCTTCACAATTGTTGCCTTTGTGGTGGCTTTGTACAAACCTTAAGGACCGGAGGGGCCATGTGCTAATTGAAGACTGGACTGAAGAGGGACGGATGCTGTGAAGGCCAGGCATTAACTTTTCCTCCAGATTTGAACTAATCAAGCCAGTCTTTAGCTGCCCATCATTTCTGAGATGTCAGTGCATCATTTGGATTACTCACAAGAGCTGTAATGCTGTAGCCGCTTACTTGGGAGTAAGCTACATTGAGCTCCGTCTGACTTCTGAGTAAACATGTATAGGATTGCACTACGGGGTGCTCTTAAGCAGCTTCATTTCCTGTAGTTTAGCTATTAACTCTTAAGTTTGTGACTGTTCATATTAAAGTTTAACTTGATGGGTAGTTCAAGCTGCCTTGACCCATCCATTGTTCTGTTGATTTTTAGTTGCTCCACACATTGTCTAAGGAAAGTAGGGCTGACCATTTTTGCCTTTTTCCCTCATTTTTTGGAAAAGTGAGCTGCAGTACTCAGTTAGCTAAGCCCATAATGGGAAGAATGCAAGTCCAACTTCAGCATCTACAGTACCTTTGTCCCATGAGTCGTTTCATAGCAGCTTTTACTGAGTACTTCTTTTGCTGTACAGAAGGCTTGTGCCTCCTGGCTATGCTAGAAATGTAAATGTTTGAGGTTCCAACTAGACACGATGTCGGGAGATCCAAGACTGTTTATCCTGAAGTTATTTAAAATGTTACTAGCAGGGTTATGATAGAGGAATCGGATTCAGAGCACAGTGCTGTGGGAAGCTGAGTTCATCCTTTCCTCTATGCTGTTTGCTTGATTGAAATCCACCTCTTCCAAAGGAAACGCATGTGGGCACCTGCATGTCCCACCCAGCAACAGGATCTTGCTGCAATGTGCGTTAAGACTTCTCCTTTCAATCTGGACCTTTGGTAGGTTTTGGGAGGCGTTTGAGGAAATCATGTCAGAGGTATTAGCCTTCAAATGCCAGTAACCTTTGATCCAGCTTTCCACAGGCCAACAACCAGGAGGCAATTCAGGTTGATAAAGTGATTTGTAAAATTCTCCGTTTCTCTGCCAATAACTCTTCCTCCTCCTGTGTGGTCCCCTTTGTTACAATCTTGTCTGATGTCAGGCCCCGTTGACATCTCTATCCATGCTGGATCAGACTGAAGGTCCATCTAGTCCAGCTCTCTGTTCACATAGTGGCCAACCAGCTGTTGACCAGGAACCCACAAGCAGGACATGATTGCAACAGCATCCTCCCACCTATGTTCCCAGCAACTGATGCATATAGGCTTACTGCCTCTGATACTGGAGGTAGCACATAGCCATCAGGGCTAGTAGCCATTGGTAGCCTTCTTCTCCTCCAGGAATTTATTCAACCCCCTTTTTAAATCCATCCAAATTGGTGGCCATCACTACATTTTGTGGTAGTGAATTCCATAGTTTAACTATGCACTGTGTGAAGAAGTCCTTCCTTTTATCTGTGCTGAATCTCCTATCAATCAGCTTCATGGGATGACCCAATGAGTTCTAGTGTTTTGAGAGAGGGAGAAAAATGTCTCCCTCTCCACATTCTCCACACCATACTTAATTTTTTACACCTCTATCATGTCTCCCCTTAGCCTTGTTTTTTTCCAAGCTAAACAGTCTCAGCTGTTGTAACCTTCCCTCATAGGGGAGATGCTCCAGACCCTTGATCATTTCAGTAATCCTTTTCTGCACTTTTTCCAGCTCTACAATATATTTTCTAGGTGTGGTGACCAGAACTGTACACAGTCTTCTAAGTGTGGTAACACCATAGATTTGTACGAAGGCAGTATGATACTGGGAGCTTTATTCTCAATTACTTTTCTTATAATGCCTAACATGGAGTTTGCCTTCTTTTCAGTGGCTACAAACTGGGTTGACATTTTCATCGAACTGTCATCCAATCCTCCTGTCTCTCTGACTTCCATGTCCCTCTTTGTTTGCCAAAATCTGCTTGTGCCACCTTTTAAGGGACCTCCTCCAAAGATGTTTAAGCAAACCGGGCAGATTACAAACACTTAAAAGTATAAAATGCAATAGAAATAGTTTAAAAGAAGGAGAGAGAGAGCAATCCTACAGTCCCTGGGGGAGTGTTTGGTTTGGTGTTGATGGCGGTGTTCTCAATATATTCTCATCCGTTTTGTCTCTTCCCATTTAGGAACCTCCAGTAACGAAACAACAGGCAAAAAAAAACAAAACCCCTCCACATTGTAAATGAAATTTCCTAACTGGCAAGCTGGAGCCGTCGCATGCTCAGCTTGGACAGGATGAGCACGGAGGCCCGATCCGCCAAGCCTGAAAGATCCAGCCGGAGCCAACTTCACCCATGGCAGGGAAGCGACTGCTTGCCCAGGTGCCAGCACCAGCGCTGGATTTGGTATGAGCCAGCCGGGCGAGAGGAACCCTTGGCTGCAAAGGAAAGAGGGGCCGAGCACATGGTTGTTCCTCCCTTCCTCATTGTTTCGTTGCTTTTAAGGACGTGGATGAAACTCAACTGGAGCAAATCCCGCCACGGAGCTCAGAGCTCGTGCCTCTACTTGCTTTTGTTGGATGGGAGAGAATGGGGAAAGCAAACCAGTGGCCAGAGATGGTGTCGCCAAAATGTATGCAAAGCAGGTCCTCTTCAGACGCTCCCGGTATAGTCAGGGATAACAAAACGTTAACTGCACTCAACGTAGTTTTGGTCGCACAACAAGCCTCTCAAAGCCTTTGTTTTATACCAGCATGAAGAGACTTAACGGGGAGAGAGATTCCTTCTGTCTTTATCCCTCCCTGCACTCACCTCCACCCCTGACCTTTCCCCCCCCCCCCTTAAGTGAGTGGTGGAAGCAGGCTCAGAAGTGGTTTTTGCTTTCCCAAAACTTCTAGTTTTTGCATGGGGCGGTGGGGGGGAGAGGCTGGGGGTGGGAGGAAGGTTTGGTCCCATCACCCTTCCTGGCATCCATTTCAGAAATCTGTCGATGGGGATATCCTCCACAACTTAATCGTGAATGAACCGTTCACCCCTATAAAGCTGTATAGCACAAACGAACACATGGACGACATTGCTGACAATTGGCTGATATATCTAATAAGAAGAGCTACATTTCCCCGTAGTTGTAAAGCGAGATTATTCTTGTTTTCCCTCTTGAAAATATAGTTTCGTTTTCTTTCCACACGCCTCGAGGGAACCAGCCTTTCAGATGATGCAGAGCAATTAGTTTCATTTGAGCACCCCATTTTTAAAAAAATCTCATTTGTTCTTGACTTAAAAAGTAATCTACCTCTTAAAATTCGTAGTTTTAATATTGTTTGGTGACTTTTGCGCCTTTTTAACCACCTTCTCTTTCACTATCATTCCCTTTTTTTTCTTTTTTTTTGTTGTTACATTTTTATTTTCCGGTTTATGGGGACTTCTACGTCGGACTATTGTATAAAGCATTTGTAGCAAGTTTGAAATAAAATAAAATATTTAAAATTATTTAAATTGTTTTTGGACACTTCAGTTGTACTATATGTGTTTACATTTTACACTGATTTTGTTTGGGGGGGGGGGGAGAAGGGGGCTTGTTAACCTGGAGGTTGTTCCTGTATTAAAGTTTGCTGTTCTGTAGTTTCTTTTTTGTTGGAGAGTGATATTAAAGGCTATTCTATTGAAAAACATTAAAAATTTCCAATTTGCCATACAAACAAACAAACAAACCCAGTTGTTATTGCTTACGAACGTGGCATCATTGGAGATACCTAAAACACAGCAGAGAGGCAAACTGTGTGTCTTTGTGTGTGTGTGTGTGTGTGTGTGTGTGTGTGAGAGAGAGAGAGAGAGGCTGAATTCGGACAACACGATAGTCAACGGTGGGGTAATAATCAACTTTACAGTTGTTCATCTAGGTGGTACTCCCCACACAAGACTATGGCAGCATTCGGACGACATGATAGTCAGTACAACTGACTATGGTCCCCCCCCCCTCCAGTTGCTTATTGTGTCGTCCGAATTCAGCCAGAGAGAGAGAGAATCTGATCATGTGAAATTACTTTTGGAAGCCCATGGTATGTATTTCTTAAAAAAACTTTTTTACAAACACGTGAACTCTCGGGGCTCCCCCAGCAATGCTGGCTGCGCCCCAGCTGGAATCCCCTGGCTTGACACAAGAAACTGTGTCTATGGCCAAATGGCCCAGAAAATGTTCCTAGGACTGAATATCAAAGGCGTTGACGGCTAACTTCTCCATAGTTACACATAGTTTAAATTGTTTTTACTGCTTTAAAAAAAACATTCTACTGGTTTTAACTTGTTAATGATTTAATATGTTTTTAGCTGTGTATATTATTTATGTTTACGTTGTTCTGATTTTATCTGTACACCATCCTGAGATCCCAGTGATAATAGGGCGGGATACCAACATTTCAATAAATAAATAAAACTATAGTCAAGATTAGCCAAGAAGGAAAGCAAGCGATGTGCTTCCTTCCCTGCCAGGAACCCAGGTGATGGGAGCGGAGTTCCCATCAAGGCTTTAGCCTTCTGTTCATAACCTACCCAGGGAGGACTGGCTGCAGTCTTCAGTAGCCCAGAGAGAGTGGGGCAGAGGAGGAATAAATTTGACATCACCCCTTTCTGTCTAATGGCAGAGATTGAAAAGGAGGGGTAAGGCATGGAGGAAGTCAGCTACTCCCATGGCTTCCTAGATTTCTAAGTGGAGGAATAATTTTCTATAAAACTACCTTTTGAAATGTAGAAAAATGCCCTTTTTGTACCTAAAAATGAATTACTGTCAGACCTCAGCATGTGGTCTAGGAACTGTGCACATTTGATGCCTGGTTGCAAATCAAATAGATAAAGACTGACTTTGCATTTCCCCTGTGTTTCATTTATTCGATTATATTCTTCCCATATGGAACAGCAGTGTGATTCTTCACACGTTGTCCCAGTCTTCTTCCAAGGAACTCTGACCAATGTACATGGCTGTCTTCCACCTGCTACCTTTATCCTCACAACAACCCTGTGAAGTAGATCCGACTGAGAGGTCCTGACTGGCCACCCAGGGAGCTTCGTCGCTTTGATTTGAACCTGCGTCTCCCCAATGCTAGTCCAGGTTTCTAACCATTGCAGTACGCTGCCTGCCACATTGATCTTATCACATTTCACAGGCTCAGAGTACTTATGTGGTACCTAACGGTGCAATCCCCTTTCATGTCTACTCTCATTGAGTTCAGCTACATGTGTATAGGGGTTGCTGCACCAGTAATCCTTACAGCAGGCTTGGTATTTCTTTCCATTTTCAAATGGAAGAGTCCTGGCTTCTTGAAACTACATGATGAATATGTGCCTGGGGTAAAATGTTGAACTAGGAGTGCAGGTTGCCACGTTCCTAGGGATCCCTCACACCTGGTTGCAGGATGAGTCCACTAGAGAATAAAAATGTATTTGTGGATCCAAACCCGTCTATTCTCAGTGGTGAGTGCCAATAGGATTTTAGCCAAAATGAAGCCACTGAGAAACAAGGAAGGATCGGCATGCCCAGGGAGTAACATTGAGTTTGTAGAAGTATATAAAAAAAAAACTTTCAAAATGTCAAGGGGTCAATACTCACCCCTCAAACAATATATTCAGTAGTCATGGATAATTGCTGAATGGATGGGGGGCTGTAAAACTGGAGAGGGGCATGGCTGGCTGGAACCCTGAAAAGTGCACCCTATTAGGAGGTGGGAATACACTGCAACATTTTGTTACAGGGACCACTTGCACATGTGTATTCATTATTGGCTGCAGCTCCCAGCTGAGTATATATGTGGTGACAACTCATGCTTTGTTGCTGGGTGATAAGTGAAACAGCCCTAAATCATTACCGGAGCCTAGCAGTAATAAAATCAGCATTGGGAAGGATGGACCCATGTAGTTTGCATGTGTGTGGAAGCTGGCGGGGGGGGGGGGGGGGGAGCCAGATACAGACTCAAAATAATTGTCAAAGTGAGGAAGTGAGATATGACTAACGCACAATATATATTACTTTGAAAGATATTTTTTTTAAAAAAAAAATTCCCCTGTAGAGGTGATATGGCAAACTGCACATTGCAATTCCTTATAAACTTATTTAAAATATTTCTCGACCATCTTTCAGGGCAGAAGACCTCCCAAGGCAGCTTACAACCATAAAATGGGCTTATACATTTTCATAAAACAATCTAAAATAGGACAATAGACACGCGCGCACACAAGTAACAAGGGGAAGGCAAGTAAGTTTTCAGACCCTTCCTAAAAGTCTGCAATGTCGGGGCCTGATGGACCCTCGATGGCGACCCATTCCAGAAGCGGGGCCAACATGTCCTTCACTCATGGAACTTTGGCACAAGGTGCAGTGATGATGGTCAGCTGCTACTTTTGATAAGCTCTTGATTGGATTTGACAAAATGGGCCATATTGACTGGGAGTTGCTGGACTAGCTAGCCTCTTAGCCTGATCCAACTGGGATCGTCTTCTATTTAATCTTATCTAAGAATATTGATTGATTGATTATATTTATGTTATTTATTGCATTTATACCCCTCATTTTTTCCTCCAAGGAGCTCATAATCCTCTCCATTTTATCTTCATAACAACAACCCCATGAGGTAGGTTAGGCTGAGAGTCTGACTGGCCCAAAGTCACTCGGTGAGCTTCCATGGCCAAGTGGGGACTAGAACCTGGACCTCCTGACTCCCAGTCCAACACTCTAGCCATTATGCCACACTGGCTCTAAACGTGGTAACTTAAGGCTCATTACTCAAGATCTAACTGGCCAATTTTGCTCAGCTTTGTTGGACACTGAAGCTTGAGCAGTGTAGAAATGCGGAAAATTTTGACAGTTCGCAAAAGTTCAAAGCTCAAGCTTTAATAGCGATTAATTTCCTCTGTGCCAAACAGGCAGGATGATGGACACACCTACTTGGCCAATCAGTGTGGCGCGAAGGCAGGCTGCAGGCACAGCCACGCGGTTAGGGTAGTGCTGCCTGCGGGGAAGGGGATGAAAGCAGCCAATCATGGTACAAGAGGAAGGAGCTGGGGATGTGCCACATGCAAATCTCCAGAGGGGGGGGGGATTCGCTATGCATGAGCCACATTTGCATTGTTCATGAGCCCCTCTGTGGTGAGGGGACTGAGGGGTTTTATATTAGCTTATTTAGATTTAACTTTAGTAAGATAAGAATAAAAGGCTCTTATTAAACTCGGTGTACCCTTGTTCTGCTTTGACAAGGTGCAAGTGTATGTTTGTGGCCCCACCTTGTGGACAAAATCTCTCACCTTTTGTTATTTCCCTGAGCAAAACTGCATTGCTGCAAAATTGTAGGTCCGTACGAGCTGAAGTTTTAGACCTGCCCCCAATCTCATGGCGAAGCCGGACTATTTCCCCCACCAAACACACACATTCCCCTCCCTTTTACATGTGGAAATTTGTAAGCGTCTGAAACAACCCTGGCTGAAAATAATGTGCAAGTGCCATTTTTTAAAATAATAATAATAATAATAATAATAATAATAATAATAATAATAATAATAATTTGAGTTCTATTGAGTGGAATTATATATGGGTGTTTTGTTTTGTTTTGCTTTTGTTTTTTTTGAGAGGATACTTGAGTCAGTATTTTTAAAGTTTCAACTTTTGTTTCAAAATGCGAGGACCAGCAACCTAGTGAAAGCATTTTTTAAAACTCCAGATAGCTAGGTTCCTAAATTCCTAAAGTGTGTGTACCATTTTACCTCTGTTAGCATACTGCTCTGCTAAGCAACGCAACTTGGGCTGAAACTACTTTGAAGATGCAGACAAGCTGGAGCATGTTCAGAAGAGGACAACGAAGATGATCAGGGGTCTGGAAACAAAGCCCTATGAGGAGAGACTGAAAGAACTGGGCATGTTTAGCCTGGAGAAAAGAAGATTGAGGGGAGACATGATAGCACTCTCCAAGGACTTGAAAGGTTGTCACACAGAGGAGGGCCAGGATCTCTTCTGGATCATCCCAGAGTGCAGGACATGGAAGAATGGGCTCAAGCTACAGGAAGACAGATTCTGGCTGAACATTAGGAAATACTTCCTGACAGTTAAGAGCAGTATGACAATGGAACCAATGACCTAGGGAGGTGGTGGGCTCTCCCACATTAGAGGCCTTCAAGAGGCAGCTGGACAACCATCTGTCAGGGATGCTTTAAGGTAGATTCCTGCATTGAGCAGGGGGTTGGACTCAATGGCCTTATAGGCCCCTTCCAACTCTACTATTCTATGATTCTATGAAGAGGCAGTGTCTCATCCATATGCTGCATGTGTGAAATGGGAATCTCTTTCAAATTTCAATTTGTGGCTCACTTAAGTTGCAATCCCAAACATACTTACTAAAGAGTAAGCTCAATGGAGTTTACCTCTGTGGGGGGGTGGGTACATAAGATTGCACTGTTAATGGCCTGAAGCCAGACCTATTGGGAGCAGTGGAGGCTGGAGACTCCAACGTCAGTGGGGGCAGTGAATCCGCTCCGGGTTTCGGTCAGAACCAGTCAGAACTCTAAAACAGTTATCGAAGATATGAAGCACATTGGACAGCTCCTTTAAAGTTCTGGATGGTTCTGACTAAAACCCAGGGCAGATTCACTGCCCCGCTGACATTGGAGTCACCAACCTCCACTGATTGGGAGTACTCAAGGCCAGGCTATGTCACCCTCCCACTTTATTGCTCACATTTAAATCCCCCATTTCCTCCAAAGAGCCCAAGGCAGCATATACGATCCTCCTCATCTCTTTTATCCTCACAACAACCCTGTAGGTAGGTTAGGCTGAGATTCAGTGGCTCAATTCGGACGACACAATAAACAACTGGTGTGGGGGAAACAATCGTCAGTTGTATTGACTATCGTGTCATCCGAATGCTGCCATAGTCAACTCAGCGCTGATCCTCATCCACACCACAGTTGATTATTTATTACCATGTTGTGTAGGGAGTGCCCCCTAGGGTTAGGGTTAGAGTTAGGGTTAGTCAACCCACCATTGACTATTGTGTCGTCCGAATTGAGCCAGTGACTTTCCCAAACTTCACCCAGTAAGATTCATGGCTGGAATGCGGATATCCCAAGTGTGGATGTTGCAGTGGATTCAAATGAGATAGAATTTCTGCGAATCCAACCCAGGCCTTCGCTGCAGACTGGCTTTTTCCAAGTTGTACAAATTCTGTGGAC
Organism: Anniella stebbinsi; assembly: GCA_029215795.1. Classification (NCBI taxonomy): domain Eukaryota; kingdom Metazoa; phylum Chordata; class Lepidosauria; order Squamata; family Anniellidae; genus Anniella; species Anniella stebbinsi. Next base: position 410,225,621 of record JARDYH010000001.1, on the reverse strand, counting down.
TTGCGAACCATTTTTTCCCTGTTCTGGGGTGATTTTCACAAGGGCACCTTAGCACTAATGCATATTAATGCCTACTTGCACAACTGAAAGAAATTCTTGTACTAAAAACACAAATTCTGTCAATGAGTAGACAACAGAACTAAAGATGCCTGACAATCCACGAAACACCAACGGAATGGCTTTAAACCAAATCCATATATCCCAAATCCCAATCCAGTGCTCACATCACTATAGCACACTAGCTCTGGGTGATTGGGTGGGTAACCTGTTACCCTCTGGATTTTATTGGGCCACAATGTCCATAATTGGCCATACTGACTGGGAGTGATGGAGTCTAACTTCACCAGTATGGTATACCGTTTCGGAGCCTTGAGGCTGAATTTGAACTAACCGTACTCTCTGGGCAGTCTTCAAAGGCAGCCCCACGTGCAACACATTGCAGTAGTCCATCCTGAAAGTTACCAGAATATGGACAACTATGACCAAGGTATCTCTATCCAGAAGGGATCAAATGCTGACGGAGTTGTGGGTCAAATGCTGACAGAGTTGTCCTTAGACAGCACCTTGGAGAGCTCCTTTAGACTTCTGACTGGTTCTGACTGAATTCCGGAGCACATTCACCACCCCGCTCACATTGGAGCCACCAACCTCTGCACTTGAAGAGTGCTTTGGAAACCAGGCTGAGGACCATTGCAGCCCGAAGACATTGGTCTACAATGTTAGTAATAGAATTTCTGCTCCAGAACCTTCACGTTTAGCAAGGAAACCCACTTGCCTCAACTCTGCAGTTCATCAAGAGCAATTTGTCATGCTGTAGCCCAAAGTGCTCACTCAGCATTTGTGAGCACCATTAAAGCATCTGGGAAGGATGCTTCCTACAGTAATACACGCACTGGTAACTTCCCAATTAGACTACTGCAATGCACTTTATGTGGGGCTGCCCTTGAAGACGACTCAGAAGCAAAATGCAGCAGCTAGACTGCTGACTGGAACATCTCATAAAGACCATATAAGACCTGTCTTAAAGGAATTGCACTTGCTGCCAATACGTTTCCAGTGTCGTAATTCAAGGATGCCACTTAGGAATGTCCAGGTCCAAGGTCAGTAATCCAGTCCATCAGCCAAAGACACTGTTGAAGTCCAGATAACGGTAGTAGAATTGCAAGATGTTGAATCGTAGTCAGGAAGTCGGTCCACAGGGTCAGGATATGTCCGGGCAAGTCCAAGGTTTCAGGAACACATAGGAGAATAGTCGGGTCAGAATCCAGTTGTCAGAATCCAAGCTTGAATCAAAGGCACAGACATTCAAGACCATTGTTGCTTTCAGCACTGGGGCTGAGCTCTGGCCAGACTTTTATGGGACGTGGATTAATGAGCAATTAGTGTCAGCTGGCCTGAAGTCCAGCCGGTCTCCACTAGCTTCTATGGAGTGTCACACCCCAAACACTCCCTGGCTCAGCTGCTCCTTATCTCTGTCTTTACTTGACTCATAACATCCAGTCGGAATTCAAGGTGTTGGTAATGATGTTTAAAGCCCTAAACAGCTTGGGACCTCCATACTTGAGGGAGCACCTCTCCCTATATCTGCCTGCCTGAGACCTGAGATCTGTCGGAGGAGCCCTTCTCCATGCCCCACCAACATGAGATATACGCTATGGTGGGAAGAGGGAGAGGACTTTCTCTGTGGTGGCACCCCGACTGTGGAATGCCCTCTCCCTGGAGGCCCGACTGGTGCCAGCCCTGGCTTCATTTTGGTGCGAGGTTAAGACATGGCTTTTTAATAAAGCCTTTGATAGCTAAATCCACCAGCCTGCACACTGTCTTGTTTTAATTGGATTTTACTGCTTTAAAATTTCACATCGGTTTTAATATATTAATGGTTTAATTTGTTTTAGAATTGTATATTTATTTGATTTTATATGTATGATTGTATGCCGCCCTGAGATCCTTGTGAGATAGGGTGGGATATAACTGTTCTAATAAATAAATAAATAAATAAATAAATAAGGAGGGGGCTTGAGACTGGAAAGAGGATCCATGGACACTTTAAATACTTACTTCTTTGTGGATAGAGGAGTAAATTGGACCATGTTCATTGACCAAAGGCTCCAACCTCTGCTGTTTGCTGTCCTTCCTTTGGAGGCACCAAGCAAGAAAGCAGCCAGACTGCAAAGGCAAGGAGGTTGTCAAAGAGAAAGAAGCCATACCGAGCATGTTGATGATGACCAGTGGAAGCAAGAGTTGGAAGGGTGAAAACACGGCTAACTTCAACATGATGCTGGGCCATCCTTGGCTCTTTGCAAGTAGACATGGAGAATCATAGAGAATCATAGAATCATAGAATGGTAGAGTTGGAAGGGGCCTGTAAGGCCATCGAGTCCAACCCCTCTGCTCGATGCAGGAATCCGCCTCAAAGAATTCCTAACAGGTGGTTGTCCAGCTGCCTCTTGAATGCCTCTAGTGTGGGAGAGCCCACCACCTCCCTAGGTCATGGATTCCATTGTTGTACTGCTCTAACAGTCAGGAAGCTTTTCCTGATGTCCAGCCGGAATCAGGTTTCCTGTACCTTGAGCCCATTATTCTGTGTCCTGCATTCTGGGTTGATCGAGAAGAGATCCTGACCTTCCTCCATGTGACAACCATGCTCAGCCATGCTAACGAACTCATGTTATGGACCTCCACGGCCATAGCTTCTTCCTGACCCTAGATGTCAGCAGCCTGGGGTCCATGTGTCAACTTCCACAACCACCCCAACCCACCAGGGACAGCCATATACAACCCGGCAGACACAATATCGGTGGGGGAATGTCCAAGATACAGATGGACATTTCAATGGACGTGGAGATAGCCTTTTCATTCTTCTGAGCACAGTCCAAACTGTTTGTGATGGCTTATTTATTTATGACTTTTATATAGCACCCAATAGCCAAAGCTCTCGGGGGGGGGGGGGGTCACAGAAATTAAAGCCATAAAGTACAACATCGTAAAATACAATAGAAAGGGTTAAAATGTCAAAACTACAGGATAATTTTTTTAAAAAATAACATCAAAATGAGACCTAGCGGCAGCGCAAAGATTACAAATGCAGAATGCCTGGGAAAATAAGGTCTTCACCTGGCCCCAAAAAGAATCCAATGTAGGAAACAGGTGAGCCACTTTAGGAAGCTCATTCCACAATGGGTGCCACAACAGAAAAGGCCCTCTCCTTAGTAGCCACCCACCTCACTTCCTTTGGCAGGGGCTCCCAGAGAAGGGCCGCTGAAGGCAAACGTAGCGACTGGGCAGGTATACATGGGAGGAGACGATCCTTCAGATAACCTGGCACCAAGCCCTTTTCTGCACTTTTCCCAGCTCTACAGTATCTTGTTTTTAGGTGTGCTCTACGTGTGTGGTTGCACCATTGATTTGTGTAAACTTTAAAGGCAGTATGATACTGGCAGTTCATAAAACGTCCCAATTCACCACACCTAACAAGAATGGGACTGAATCTTTGGGGGCGGGGGGAAGTTTGCACATTCTATGGATGAGGACTGCATTCCAGGGAGAAGTTCCATTCCCAGAATTTCAGAGACTGTATTTATACTATTAATGGAGTGATGCCAACACAGTGCTTCCGCCTTGTAACGTCGTTCTGTGGCCACTCTGGCTCCAACCTGGGGTCCCTAGTTCATCATTGCTCATTCCTTCCTTTCTCAGCCATCTCCCCCAATTTCTAGCAGCGGTGCGTCCCATTCTGTGGTCCCTTGAGGCTTGCAGGGGAAGGTGGTAGGATCCAATGGGACTCAGAACAAGGTAAGAAGAAAATAAGACCTTGGATACCTCCAAGCAGGTCCTGTTGGCTGGAACTCTCTCTACTACAACAATAGGAGGATGTTGTCTCAGCAGGGAGCTAGAGCCAAGTCAAGCATTATGTAGGCTGACAAGACCTCTAGTATAATCAGCTCTACCCCTCACGGAGGAGCTGCCTGGACTTTTAAAGGGCTCCCCTTGGATTTTGTAGCTTGAGATTTCTGCAAGGCTGAGGAGGTGGAGTTTCTGCCAAGGAGTCATCCTCTGAGCCAGACAATGATGGCAGGGCTGTGTTCTTTGTATGGAAGGATCCTGAATAATGCACTGATTGTCCTACCTACAAGGAAGTAGCCTGTGCCTTATCTTCATCAGAAACATCTCCTGCGCACTGGAAGGTCTAGGAGCTGAGGCTCATGACCTGTCTATGCAAACATGCATCGTAGAATTGAGGTCTTAAAGACTACTTAGGGCAAACCCTGGGTGTTGTTCCCCACTGTCCCATCACTACCACCAGTGTAATAAGAAAATGGATGGGAGAGATCTCCATCAGACTGGACTCCAGCGAACTCTAGATGTGACCTGAATTGAGGACCTGGAAGGAACAACTCCAAAACTCCAGCCTTCAAATCCCTCACTTCAGTTGCATAGTTTGTCCCATCTCTTGTGTATGTACTGCAAATACTTTGTCCTTACATTTTAAGTTTGTTTTGTTTTATATGCCACTTCCCTACAGTAAACTGTGCCAAAAGTGGCTCACAATAAACATTTAACTTATCCAAATACTTCATATTTGAAACCCTCCACCCCCATACAAAAACACAAAATGCAGTTAGTTACAGATCATATCAATACACTCAAATATGACAAAAACCAACAATTCAGTAAGCATGGAATAAACTCAATATGACAATAAAATAACAGAGCAAGACCAAAGTCAGCAGATGCCAAATTAAACAGCAATAAGGATGATCCATACTACTACAGAGCTGATCTCCATGGGGTCACAACAGCCTAGCTTAAATACAATTCAGCGCCTTGAGGTCTTCTCACCAGGCAAGCTGTTTCACGGCTGGCCCCCTCCTCTTTTCCCCAGAAGAATCTGGAGGCTGCAAAAGTGCTGAGGAGTAGCAGCGATGGCAAACCCCATTTCCCGGCCTTCTGTGTGTTCCAGTTGCTACCACAGGTCTTAATATCCCTGTGTTATGGGTGAAAAGACCCCGATACCATCTGCTGAGCTAGAGAGTTAATGGGTGAGCAGTTTCAGTAGTCGCCCCACAAAGATGAGTTGCAGAGCACAATATTTTATACAATGTCAACCAGGACCTGGATTTTTCTCATTGTTGATGATTTAAAGGCGCAATCCTATGCACGTTAAGACAGGAAAAAGTCCTGCAATTCCCAGCATTCTCATAGCCGTGGTAACTACCAGACATTGGTAGACCTTCTGCCTTGAAGAAATTATCTACTACCCCTTTGAAATCAGTGTTGGGCACCCTTCAGAACAAATTTGGGGCTCATGGGGGGCAGGAGGTGACAGAGAATTTCCATTGCCTAAGTGGGCATTCTCATCCCAATGTGATACAATGTCCTTCCCTTGCCATGAAGTGGACTGACAATTCAGAAATTTAACTCCATGACGTCTTATATGCAATTGCGACTCCTAGTGGGGCTATCATTCAGCATTAAGTACCCTGTCCGTGAGGTGAGCCAAAGAAACGCATGGCAAAACAAAATAAACAATCGGAGGCATTTTGGAACCTGTTCTGAGCTTGTGGTCGTTTTCTTCATCGGTTAATGATGCATTGTGTGACGAACTTCTTTGTGCATCGGACAAGAGCCCTTGACCCCAAGTAGCTCACAGTCCACAATCTAACAGAGAGGGGACACAACAGAGGAAGGGAAGAGACAGTGGAGGCTGGTGACTCCAATGTCAGTGGAGCAGTGATTCCTCTTTGGGTTTCAATCAGAACCAGTCAGAATTCTAATGGAATGCTAAATTCGTTGATTTTCACCACTGTATTTGTGGTAACATCACTGGCTGCTCTGGAACTTGCCCCCGCCTCTTTCGGACCATGGACTTGGACTCACAGTCTAACAGACAGCTCCCCTGAGTTCAAGAACAGCCTGCAGAGGCCTAACTATTGAGGAAAAACTACAAGCCGTCTTGCAGCAAAAGCTTTCACCGTCCACTTCATCATGGGCCCATGAAGGCTTATGGAAGAACGTGCTTGTTTGCCGCTAAGATGCCACAACATTGTGTGCTGTTTTGCCACAGCAGACTAACTACAGCTACCCCTCTGGAAATGGTAACTCCTGAGGAGATTCTAAGAAGAAATCATTACTTGGGGGCAACATTCGGTTTGGGTGAGTGGAGGCTGGTGGTCAGAAGCAGTCAGAACTCTAAAGGAGCTGTATGTTCAGCTGTAGCATTACAGTGATGAAAAACCAGTGAAGAGGCTGAATTCGTCACTAACCAAACTATAGCCAAATGCTGGAGATCCCTGGATGGAGATTTATTTGAAATCTGGTTGGCAGAACTTTGGGACTTCACTCTTATGGGCAAATTCACAAATGAAACCCGGAACTGAAGAAACAACACAACCATCGCCATGTTTTATAAAACGTGGTTTCATTTTATTTCTTATGTGGTTACCAAGGAACATGTTTACTGACCTCCAGCCACACTTTGGAACAGTACTTTTATTTAACTGATGGAAGACTCTTTTCCCCCTTTTTGCTATTGGAAATTTTGTTTTGACCTTGCTATCCATATTTTCAGTGGTACTCTCACGGGGGGGGGGGGGGAGGAGGGAGAGCAAACTGTTCTTTATTTGTACTGTTTTACCTAAAATAATAATAATAATAATAATAATAATAATAATAATAATAAGTGAAGCACCTTGGAGAGCTCCTTCACAATTCTGACTGGTTCTGACTGAAACCCGGACTGGATTCATTGCCCCACTGACCTCAGGGCCACCAGCCTCCCTGGAAAGGGAAGAAAGAAGCAAGTCAAATGTTCCTTAATTTCCATTGCACATATCAGATAGACTCAGTTACAGGAGGAGATGGGAATTACTGGACTGTGTGTTTGTGTCTGCTTCAAGTGGAGCTCCCTGTCGTTTTTGAAAGGGACTCCTCTCTGCCTTGTGTGGCACGCCTTTCTCCTTTCCTCCATTCCTGTTTCACCTCCTCTTCTTTCATCCCTGACAAATGGAGATGGGCAGCAGGTAGCGAAAACAAATCTCCCTCCCTCTCTTTCTCCCCCCCCCCTCTCTCCCCCTGCCTCCCTTCCTCTCTCCCTCTCTCTCTCCCCCCCATCTCTCTCCTGCCTGCTATTTCCATCTCTTTCCAGAAGAGAATTTTTGCATTCCTGAGTTGGAGTGAGAAGGGAGGAGGGGTTAGAGAGGGAGACCGAAACACTGCAGTAGATTCAGAGGCAACGCAACTTAATGATGCTCTTGGCTCCTCCCGCGTCTCTGTTTCAGCTCGGGCACAGGGAAGGGGAGAGATTTGGAAGGGAAAGCACTGGCCAGGGACCAGTGCCAAACGGCAGGCAGGACTACACTGTCACTGGATGCTTGTGCACTGTGAAGTGGTAGGTCTGCAGCTGCTGAGTTGAGGGCAGGCAGAGGACCAAGGGGCTTCAAGTGGTGGCAGCCGCGCAGCCCCGGGAGCGTGCTGTCCTGCCGCTTGCCTCAGGTTCCATCTCAACCCCCCGGCCACCCTATATATTGCTTCGACAACAATCCCCACAGACCTGGAAGCTGGACAGAGTGACGAAGGGCCGTGGTTTCTCACAAGGATCGAAAAGAGCAACCCCCTTTTTCAGGGGGACCGGGGGAGCCCCAAAAACCAGGGACTGAGAAGATGGTGGTTTGCTAGCTGGCACAGGTTAGTCCCTAAACCTTTGCCAAAGTGATTGGTGGACGTGTATGTGGAAGCGGATGAGGAAAAGAGGGGATGTTGCCTATGGGGGAAATGATGGAATCTTTCTAATAAGTACTTGGAAAGAAGAAGAAGAGAATCAGACTTGCTTCAAAAGAAGCTGGCTCATTGGGTACCTTCTGGAACTGGCCGCAACCGAGAAGAACACATTTCCAGGACACAGGAGTTGTCCCATGGAAGGCCAGTGAAGGTAGTTTCCTTGAATCAACCTCAGACCCGTATCGTCAAGCCTGGTTGATTGCCGGCTACCACTTCTTTGCGTTCCCCACCAGAGTCTGCAGTGAGTGAGGAGAGAAACTTCCAAGGCTCAGGGATGTGCACATGACTAATCCAAGAGACCCTGCTGAAGCCATGGAGACATCAGCCGTGACCTCCAGCCCTTCCACGGGGCCCGTCACCTTCTCGCAAGTTTTTGGCCATCAGTGTCAGCTGCTGGAGGCAGGTAAGAGGATAACTGAAGCACTGCCAATGGCATATTGGGTGGCATTGTTTTTAGAGTCCCGAGGAATCTGCGCATGTTCTGAGAGGTGTGCCCCAGCCTCCCTTGCAATGCGCTCAGATTGTGTGCAGTGGCCACTTGGTGGGAGGAAGGGAGGGCAAAGTATTTTAAAGAGGGGGCAATGAATGAGAGAGCCTGGGCATTTTTATTACAAGAAACAGAAGGCAGAGCACTGCTTGAAATTGTTGTATGGTGTACTTTGGGGGGGGGGGGGGTTGATCCAGGAAAAGAAAAAAAAACTAACCCGAGCATCATTTACAGATATTGTCTCACTACCATAACATGGTCAGACATTAGCAGCTAACACACTGGGGGGGGGTGTTGGGGGGGGAATGAGGCATGGTACCTCTTCCCATAACAGTTTTAGAAATGGCAGTGGAGAGGGATTTAGGATGACGATGATGGCTGTGGCGGTGGTGGTGATGCACTGCATCTTTAAGGGTTGCCAGCAGGTCTGAGCCAAAAGGTGTGGCACGTTCTCCAAAATGACAACAACAACAACAAAAATGAAACAGCAGCAACAGAGAACACACTCCGTATTCTGTCCTGGCTAAGGGCAGGAGTCCACAGGGCATGACTGCTGTCCGTGGGTAGCTTAGCTAGGCAGGCGTTACAGGACCTTGGATAGCTCCAAAGAGGCCACTTGCTCTGGCAAGCTCTGGACCTCAGCTGAAGCTTTTTATACCTCTTGGGCCAGACTGCCCTTACCAGGCTCCACGCCCTTCCTAAAGAGAGTAGGGCCTTAAAGGGGCGGCCCTCTGGCCTGTTGCTAAGCACTCCGTCACCTCTCAGTCAGTTCCATCCTTGTGCATTACCCTCACTCACAAGCAGGCCCGAGGGAGTGTGCAAAAGAGGCTAGTTCTTCATGGGAAACTGGGGAGTGTGCAAAGGAGGCTAGTTCTTCTTGGGGAGGCAGTTTGGGGTCTCTAAGTTGCTCCTGTTTGACAGGCTCAGATTGGGTGTCAAGTTCTGGGTTCAGCACCTCTGGAACCTGTTCTGAAAGTCTTCCTCATCATCTGGTTTCACAGCACCTCCATGCCAGAGTGAGGCTGTTGCTCAGGGTTAGAATCGTGGCATGCACGATTTGTGGCAATTCTTTACAAGTTGCCCCAAAATGGAACAAAAAGCCCATTCAGAGTGAGAGCAAGCATTTCCCTTGCTCTTAATTGTCTCTGTGATGTCATCCCACAGCTCAAACCGATTGGCTATGCAGTGACTTGCTATCATCACATCCATTAGGTGATTCCTGATTGGATGGCTGTTTCCAGGAAAAAAGAAGACCTCTCTTTTAAACAAAGGAAAGAAGAAGAAGAAGAAGAAGAAGAAGAAGAAGAAGAAGAAGAAGAAGAAGAAGACAACGGTGACAATGGCTCCAACTAATAGCAGAGCAGGGAAATATGAGCCAACATGCAGCAAAAGAGTTTTGGTTTTTAAGGAACAATTCCCTCGACTCCCACCAGCAGCAAAATGAAATGGGTGGAAGTTTGGCCAGACAGAACAATCCTACCCATGTTTACATGGAAGCAAGGCCCTCTGATTTCAATGGGACTTACTCCCATGTAAATAAGCATGGGGTTTCCTTGCGACCAGTGTTGCATGGAGAAGCAACAAGCATCCAATATGAGACAGTGCTGTGAGCTCCCTCGCACGAGAGCTTCCTTGTTTTTCTTTCAGACTGTTCACCTGGTTTCTTTTTTGGATTGCTAGCCTGGTTTCTTGTTTGGATTGTTAACCTGGTTTCTTCCTAAGCTTTCTGAGGATGACCTCCTAGGTTTAGAGTGTGGGATGTGGACCATCGTATTCATGAGAGTTTGCAGTTAGTTGGTCTAGAAAAACTCCTGGGTGTCAGAAAGAATGGTAGACTGTCTCACAGGTGGCCAGAGGCCTCTGGTTTGGAAGGTCTATTCAGGTGCTGGGTGTGGCGGCGGTCTTGAATTGGGGCTCCCAGCGGTCCATCTCCGGCCTCTTAGCTCCTATGCTACCAGTACTATCTTCCTATTGGTGGACTGGTGGATGAGGCTCTGGCCTTCAAGGGCACCATCTAGATTGAAGCACCAGCCCACCTGAGCATCTGGTCAGATCATCCCCATGGGCCAATCCCAGTCCACAAGGCTGCACAAAGACCCAGGCTTTGGCCAAGTGACACTGCCTCAGCTCCTTGATGAGGAATGTGAATCCTGCCTGGCTCTGAGAACATGCCTGCCTCTGGGTCCACTCATCGTTATTGGCTGCTCTGGAACCTGTCTCCTGCCTGTTTTGGATCATAGATCTGGAGTGACAGACAGCTCCCCTGGGTCCATAAACAGTCTGGAATGAGGGCCCTGCAGAGGCCTAACTTCTGAGGAAAAGCTACAAAGCATCTTGTAGCACCTTAAGCTGACCACCCTGTCCATTTCATCACAGGCCCTCAAAGGCTTCCATGAGTATTTGTTTGTTCATCTACAAGGTGCCACAAGATCCTTGCTGTTTTTGCCACGGCTACCCCTCTGGAAATGGGAACTTCTGAGGAAATTCTAGGTAGGAGTCATAATTTAGGGACAACATTCCATTTGGATCAGTGAAGGCTGGTGGCACCAATATTGGAGGGGCAGTGAATTGGATCTGGGTTTCAGTCAGAACTAGTCAGAAGTCTAAAGGAGCTTTCCAAGGTGCTTCACTATAAATTCAGCTATAGTATTTCCACAAATACAGTGGTGAAAATCAGTGAAGAACTTTGGGTAGCTCCTTTAGAGTTCTGACTGGTCATGACTGAAACCCGGGTGGATCCACCATCTCACTGATTTTGGAACCACCAATTCCACTGGATGTCACCTTCTGGAGCGAAGAATTCCAAAGCATGGCATGCAAGTCACGCATCCCCTGTTTTGTACAATTCCATCAACTACAAAACAGGATGTAAGAACCCGAGAGGACCTGTGCTGGATCAAACCAAAGGTCCATCTCGTCTGGCATTATGCTTCTCACAGTGGCTGACTAGGAAGGGCCCCTGGGAAGGCTACGACCAAGAGATGGGTGCCATTGTCCTCTGCTGCCATGGCTCCTGAGCAACTGTTATTTACATGGCATTTGAACATGGATGCACCATCCCTAACGTTCATGAAGATAAGCCAGGCAATGATTAGGAAGGTTGGAGAATTCCTCTGTGGGTTCCAGTGAGATGGGATTTTTATAAGTCTGGCTATTTCTGGGTCACGTAGACTTGCAGTCAACTTTGTTGGTTTGGGTGCACAGTCAAGTGGGCGGAGTTGAGAGGAGGTTGGAGGTGGTCCACTAGACTAATCACTCACCAATGGTTACAACTTGAAGACCCTCCCTGAAGGAGGAGTTTGGTCAAAATCCTGTCCGGCACAGCAAGGAATTGTCCGTTGTGTTGATAGGCAACTGCCTTGCTTTGTTAGGCTAATTTAGCGTAGAGGACAGCTCTTAGCAATCACACTCGCTTCAGGTGTGAAGAGATGTTTATTTACTAAGTAAAGCTTTGTGAATTGCACGGCAGACCTCTTTATTGTCTCACATCTCGGAAGGAGGGCTTGGAATCACAACACTTTTATGGGAGGGAGAGGATTTCTCTCTCTGCATTTTCTCCAGAATATGCATCGTTGCATAGACCTATCTCGGGTGATTTCTTCTCTCTCTCTCTCTCTCTCTCTCTGCTGAGCTAAATAACTCCAAACACTTTAGTCTCTCTTCCTAGTAGAGCTGCTGTAGCCTTCTGACAATTTGGCTCACCCTCTTCTGCATCTCTTTCCACTTTACAACATCCCATCTATTTGTCTTTTGTTTGTTTAAGAGTGCATCATTCCTGCCCCCCCACACACACACACTTTAAAAGAGTGTATCGTTCCTGCCACACACACACACACCTGTCCCTTCCCCTGCCTGCTGGAAAAGTACCAGCCAGCAAATGAAAGTGCTCGCAATGAACAACCAGTCACTCAGGACAGCGTTACTTGAATGGACAGGATGAAGTGCCATGTATTTTAGGCATTTGGAAGCACAGAAAATCCCCTTGCCTTTGGCTAAGGATGTTTCACCTTCTGTCAGCAGAAAGCAGAATGGAGACACCAAATGCTTAGCAGCTCTGGAAAGGAGGACGGAGGGAATTCATTCTAAGAAGCAGGTGGGATGCTATGAAAAAACCCCTCCCCTCCACGTTTCACCTTGGATTTGGAGTTCTGCATTACTCGGTCTGATTTCCAATGTGTTAGGATTCTTCACTGTTCAGCCATTTTTATATCGTTCTTCTTGTTTATTAATTTTGTTTAATTAATTAATTTCATTTTTTTACTGCCCAATAGCTGAAGCTCTCTGGGCAGTTCACAAAAACTAAAACCATAAAGTACCGCCTCAAGTATAGAATATGGAGCCTTAAACCACAGCATAAAACCAGAATGTCAAAGTACAACCAGAATAAAACTGAGCAGCAGTGCAGAGATTTGAAATACAGATTTGAAATACAGGTTTAAAACAGCAGAGTTAAAAGACTAGGCTGGTAAAATGCTAAAATACTGGGAGAATAAAATGGTCTTCACCTGGCGCTGGAAAGAGTACAATGTAGGCGGCAGGCGAACCTCTCTCGGGAGCTCGTTTCACAGCCGGGGTGCCACAGCAGAGAAGGTCTTCCTCCTGGTAGCCACCTGCCTCACTTCCGTTGGCAGGGGCTCATGGAGAAGGACCCCTGAGGATGATCTTAGGGTCTAGGCAAGTACATATGGGTGGAGGCATTCCTTTTGATAACCTGGCCCCAAGCCATTTAAGGTTGTTGTTGTTATTTCTCCATTTTCTACAAAAGTGCTGCATATGTGCAGCTTGTCAGGGTTTTTGGTTTCTTCAGTTGATTCATGTCTTTCCACCCCACCCCTGCAATAAAAATCACTGTTAAAAAAAAAAGCAGTCTTGATGCGGCTGTCCAGAAGATTGTGTTAAGTTTCTTTTTGAATCGTGTGCTCCTGCAAAGGGGTAAAACACCACACAAAAGGAATCTAGATAAAACACTGCACAAAAAGTTCAGTGCTATTACCATAATATAATCGCACCATGATTGCTTTTGGAGGATGCAGTGGTGTATCAAAGTAAATGTGGTCATTGCCACGAGGGGGTGCAAATCCATTGTGACGCCAGGGCCAGGTTTTAGCATTGCAGAGGGTGTTGTAGTTTATAGCTAAGACGTAATTAGAAGTAGTCTGGAAGGGTCTGGGCCTATTTCAGCCTGTGAAATGTCAGAATCTGAGTGAGCTTATCTCCATCAGTGTTCCCAGGGCAGAGCCAGGGGGAGTCAGCTTACTCCCCACCCACCTGCTTGCTCAGCCTTGACAAAGCAGCTCTCCATGAGAACCTGACAGAGTTGGGGAGGGGTTTGCAGAGGGGTTGCCCAAGTCGAAGAATCACTGCTGGAGGGCTGAGCAGCGACACCTCATTTGACCATGGGCCTTGCTGAAAGGCCAGAAACTCTCGTCTGTCAAGAGGTCTGGAGGAGGTATCTTACTGTCACGCCTTCCAGACTACTTCTACTTAAATCTTAGCTGTAAGGCCACAGCAATGCCACAACAAGGCTCTGACATGTAGGATCTGAAAGCTGTTGCAAACTATGCATGTCATCCTTGCCCAATTATTATTTGTTCAAATGATGGATTTCTTACCAAGTTTGTGGATGACACACCACTGGGAGGTCTGGCCAACACCCATGATGACAGAATGAGATTGCAATCTGGTTTGGACAGGTTGGAAGACTGGGCTGAGAGGATGTCCTTTAACAGGGGTACACATACTAGATGGGGGATTCATGGCTTTGGAAGCACTGCAGCAGAGAAGAATTTGGGTGTGGTCATTGACAGCAATCTGAACATGAGTCAGCAATGCAAGAGAGTCACTAGAAGGGCTAACGCAGTTCTGGGCTGCATTAGAAGAAGCATTTGTACCAAAGGTGTGTTAAGTCATTTTTCCTCTCTACTCAGCACTAGTGAGACTACACCTGGAATATTGTGTACGATTCTGGGCACCACATTTCCAGAAGGACATTGGCATGTTAGAAAAGGTTCAGAGGAGGGCAACAGAGATGATCCTGGGACTTGAGGACATGCCCTATGGGGACAGGCTGAAGGAACTTGGGATGTTAAGTCTGGAGAAAAGAAGACTGAGGGGACACATGTTAGCAGTGTCCAGGTGCATAACAGGGTACCACAGGAAAGATGGTCAAGAACTATTTTCCATGGCCACAAAAATTAGGACCTGAAATAATGGCTATAAATTTCAGCTACCTAGATTCTGATCAAATATAGGAAAACCTTTCTGACAGAAAGATCCGTACAATAGTGGAACAGTCTCCCTACGGAGGTTGTGGATTCTCCATATCTGGAGGTTTTTAAGAAGAGGCTGGACAGCCACCTCTCCTGGGTGGTTAAACGGGTTTTTCTGCATGTTGCAGAGGGTTGGACTAGATGATCCTTGTGGTACCTTCCAACTCAACTATTCTATGATTCTATGATTCTCCTAGTTAAAACAGAAATCTGAAGGAGGAGAACGCAAGCAGAACAAACTTGGGAAATGGAATGGGGAAAGGTTTTCTCATGTACAGTCAGCAAAACAGCAAGGAGATTAAAACATTTATTATGGCATATGCTTGTTTGGACTAGAGGCAGCCAACTGTCAATAAACATTGCTTTGGGTTACTGAGCATATCCTGTCTTCATTGGGCTGTTTGGGGGAACGGGATTGCCTCTTAAGATTTTTTAGATATATATATATATATATATATATATATATATATATATATATAATGGTAACCGCTTAGGGATTTTGTTATATTAAGCAATATATAAATATTACTAATAAATAAAGAAAATAAATAATAAATACATCTCCATTTTGATAAGTGTCTCTACAGAGTTAACATGAGGTCATGTAAGGAAAAGTAAACAGGCAGTATTTCATCCAACTGCTCACTAAGAAGGGATATGCTGCAATTTATTTATTTATTTATTTATTTTTATTCCATTTCTATACCGCTCAATAGCCAAAGCTCTCTGGACGATTCACAAACATTATGATTCTTTGCTTTCATGGTCCCCACTCCATGAAATGTCTGGCTACAGGCATGGCAGAAAGAGAGGGAGGGGGTCTTAATAGAACCTAGCAAGCTTTGTGGCTGATCAGGATTCGAACATAGGTCTCACTAGCCTAATCCAGCACTCTGTCCACCACAGCTCACTTAAAACTGCTTAGTGCTGAAAGATCACATTCATTGTCTCTGTAATTCTTACAACACTTTTTAATGTACATTTTTTTTAAAAAAATGCATTATTATTATTATTTTAAAAAGCTTTAATAATTAAATGGTAGTTGGGGGCACTAGTCCCTATGAATATGAATGAACCCTGTGATGCAGAAAGGAGCTCTTTGCTTTGCCCTGAAGAAACCGCATGAAGAAAATAACACTGACAAATTGCTTAAGACAAGCGTCGGGGGGGGGGGAATGGGGGAGGAAGACATCTTGGCAGAACAGAAGGTTCGTTGTGGTTTGCTTCTGTTCTTCTTTCCCCTTTTTAAATCCACAAGTCAATATTTATTTACACTTCCTTGTAACATTTCCACTCAGAACATTGCTGCATCAAATAAATCACAGATTGGAAGAGGACTGGGAGCGGGTAATAATGTCCCCCCGTAGTCTTCGTGATCTAAATGATGCAACAAGAAATGGATGGAAGACTGGAAAGGAAACGTGTTTCCTCTCAATGGGGGAATGGAAGAAAACCAATGAATCACAAAATCATGGAATTGGAGGGGGCTTTGTAGGCCCTTTACTCCAACCCACTGTTCAACACTGGAAGTCCAGAGCTGTCCAACTTCTGCTTGAAGAATTTCAGTGAGGAAGAACCCACCGCTTCAGTAACTAATTTGTTCCATTGTCAAATTGTTCCTACCATCAAGATGTTTCTCTTACTTTCAACCAAAAAAAAAAAAAAAAAATCCCACCTGTTGCTTAAGGCCATAAGATCTAGTTCTCCCTTCTGTATATGTCAGTCCTTCAGCACTTGAAGTTCTGGTCACCACACCTAAAAGAAAAAAAAATCTTATAGAGCTAGAAAAAGTGAAGAAAGGGGCAACTAAAATGATTAAGGGCCTGGAGCACCTCCCCTCTGAATGATGGTTACAATAGCTGGGGTTGTTTAGCTTGGAAA
Source organism: Anniella stebbinsi (assembly GCA_029215795.1). NCBI lineage: Eukaryota > Metazoa > Chordata > Lepidosauria > Squamata > Anniellidae > Anniella > Anniella stebbinsi. The sequence continues at coordinate 410,209,208 of JARDYH010000001.1, read as the reverse complement.
GAAGAGCCTAAGGGGAGACATGATAGAGGCATACAAAATAATGCATGGTGTGGAGAATGTGGATAGGGAGACATTTTTCTCCCTCACCCATAATACTAGAACCCAACGGGGTCATCCCATGAAACTGATTGGTGGGAGATTTAGGACAAATCAAAGGAAGGACTGCTTCACACAGCACATAGTGAAACTATGGAATTCACTACCACAGGATGTAGTGATGGCCACCAATTTGGATGGCTTTAAAAAGGGGGTTGGATAAATTCCTGGGGGAGGAGAAGGCTATCAATGGTTACTAGCCCTGATAGTTATGTCCTACCTCCAGTATCAGAGGCAGTAAGGCTGTGTTCTTCAGTTGCTGGGGAACATGGCTGGGAGGGTGCTGTTGCACTGTATCCTGCTGTGTGAACAGAGTGCTGGACTAGATGGACCCTCGGTCTGATCCAGGAGGGCTTTTCTGATGTTCTTATGAAGAGTGCTGTCATGTCCCTCTTCAATCTTCTCTTCTCTGACCTAAACTAGGGATGGGAAAACTATGGATGCTCAGTGGTCACCCAGATTTTCCGAACTCCAATTCAAATCTGGCTTTGCCTCATTCGTGACCAAGGTTTTTCTTTCTGTTCAAATGGGAAAAGTGTGCAATTAGAACGGGAAAAGTCCTCATTTCCATGCACATTTTTCAGAAGTGTGCACTTCTCACCGTTGACTAGTGTGAAAATGTGTATTTGCGGCGGGAGTACATTTTAAAGTCCACGTTTTTCAAAGGTGATGTAGGTGTGTAGGTGGGGTTGCAAACATGGCAAGTTCTGATGGTTTGCGAACTGAACTGAAATCCTCACACGTTCTCAGTCTAAGCAAATGCACTTCCTTCACATGACGTGGTAGATCAGTGCGGTTGCTGCAACTTTGTATAGAAGATAAACTGTGATTCGTTGGCTTGGGGTGTGAAGAAAATGTTAGCCTTGGAAGCCCAAGAGTGCAGTGGAGACTTCCGGAGTTTGGAACAAATCTGATCCAACTGGTCAGCAACTCAAGCTAAGACTTGCTGCTCTAGGACTGTTCAAGTGAGAATTTGCCTGCAAAACCTACCTATGAAATGTAGGAAAGAGACAACATTGCAGGAGGAAAGAGATATTTGTAGCCAGTTTAGAAAGACCCGATCCAGTTCGGATGAGATCGGAGGATCGGACCCCCTCCCGCCCCTTGTGCTCCTTACCTGTCGGGGCCATCTGCTGCCATTGGCAGCAGACGCCCTGGCAGGTAAGGTGCTCAAGGGGCAGGAGGCAGGAGGGCCCCCCCACTTACCTGCCGGGGCGTCCGCTTCCCTCCAGTGCGCAGATCTACTGAGAAACAGGCTTTGCGACCTGCCCCTCAGTAGTGTGCCAGGTGATGACGTCATCACCTGGCGCTCTACTGAGAACTAGGCCACAAAGCCTGTTTCTCAGTAGATTAGACCAGCGGACAGCAGCGGACGGCAGCGCGTGCCCCTGCAGGTAAGGAGCGCAGGTGGAGGGGAAGGACAGGGAGGGGGGAGTTAGGCCCCCACTCACCTGCCCCCATGTTTTCACCATAGGCTTGCATTGGGGAAAAGCTTTCTTTCCCCCAATATAAGCCTATGGCGGAAACAGCTAAAATGGTGTCCGAACCGAAAATCAGACGTCCGATTTTTGGATTGGAATCGGGTCCAAACTGAACCGGGAAGCCTCCAATCTGATCCAATCCGATCCGAGGCCTTGGTTCCGGTTCCGATCCCAGTTCCGATCCGATCTGGGGGGCATGCACATCCCTAATAATAATATTTTTAAAATCCGATAAAATGCATTCAATAAAATACATATACATAATACATACATAAAAACCGAACAGTCCCAACTTGAATATAAAATATTATTGTTTGTCAATAAAACTCTTCAATGTTAATTTCCATTGGTTTATGGCAGATGCACAAAAACTGGCCACTTTTGGAGTAACTGAGGATTCTGATCCGATAGAAGATGTCTTAGGTAGTATTCATCTGATCTACTGGGGGTTCGTTGCAAGATAGGGATTATAAATGTTTGACGCAAATCCCTGTAAAAGGAGCAGTACAACAGAACATGGCCTACTGTTTCCACATTACCCAATTCACAGGGGCTTACCCGTTCTTGGTAGGGTATCTTTCTAAAACTTTCATCCAAAAGGGCTGAAGGCAGAACATTGAACCTGGCCAGAGTGAAAGCTTTCCTGAATTTAGAAATATTCAAATCCACCAGATATTTTGCGCATGCAAAGGTCATCCCATTATCTCTAAATTCAAGGTACATTGAGGCCAGACTCAAATGATTTTGCAATTCCATATCCCAAATACACTGTTGAATTGTTATTTTAGCTTTTTCATAACCAAGAGAAGCTAGGGCATTTGGTGAAAAGCCCAAATTTCTCAATTTCTCATATATAGCATAGATTTCCATTTTGTCTGGCACGTATCAATCAGCATCAATGGAGCCAATCCCACTGGGGAGAAAATCAGCTTCAGCCAGTAATGAAGCCTAAGGATCCATGCACAGCCCTCAACAGAGATTTGCTTCACCTCTAAATGAACAATTACATTGGGAACACAACGTGGGACCCCCAACACTGCATGCAAAAACTTAGCCTGAGTGGCTTCAAAGGGGGCAAAACTTTTATATGCACACAACTGGGATCCATATAACATCTGGGAAATAGCTTTCGCCTTGAAAACTTGAATAGCTGAAGGAATGTATTGTCCTCCTTTCGTATGAAAAAAGTGGAGGAGAGCCTTAATGCTTCTCTGTGCGTCCTCAATTGCATTGTTAGTTTGTAAACTCCATGAGCCAGAAGAATGGAAGCTTATACCCAAGTATCTAAAAGATGAAACTTGTTCAATAGGGTAGTTGTTAATCTGCCATTTGTGCTTTAACCTTCTCTGGGGGGAAAAAGACATAACCTTAGATTTGAGATGGTTAATCGACAGTTGTTCATTTTTGCAATAGAGGTCTAAAGCTCTTAAGAGACGCTTATTAAAGAAAGCAACACAGCATCATCGGCATACAAAAGTACTGACAGGGGCTTGTTTGCCAGATTCGGGGGGATGGGAGCATACTTCCACCAAACGTTATGTAAAAATTAAATAGAGTAGGAGCAAGTATACAACCTTGCTTTACTCTGTTAAAAGTTGGGATTTGATCAGTTAGGCCCGATCACAACTTATTCAAAGTCGAGTGTTCTCGTATAAGCAGCGTATGAGAATTAAGAGGTGTCTATCAATATTTGTATCCTCAAATTTTCCCCATAATCTCTCTCTTGAAATTAGATCAAAGGCCGATTTGAAATAGATGAAGGCTGCATAGAGAGCTCCTCTAGCTTTTAATGCTTATTTTTCAACCAGATGTTGGAGAACCAAGCCCTGATTGAACAATGGTAAATTGATAAAATGGTGCAATTTCAGCATTAGATCATTTAATCATCTCACTATTACACCATTGCACTATCGTATAATTTCACAAATGCAAAGGGGATGGGTGATAAAACCAACATTCTTTCAAAATTTTAAGCAATTCAATTTCCCTTTGGAAAAATTCCAGAACGCTCCTCCAGAATCCAACCACCAAAGTAAACTATTTTGGAAGTTAATAACTGACTGATCCAAGGTGGGAAACTGGTTGTGCTGGATTCTACTACCATCACTAAAATTCTTTCATGTGAATTTTTCATGGACTTTGGAGACCCAAAAAAACTGGTATTATTTTCAAGGTGTGTGAGTAAGGGTGCCTCTTCACGAGAGGTGTAATGCTCTTTGAAGTCTCATTAAAAAATTTACCTCCACACCAGCGGAGCGCAAATGGGGCATAGAGGCGCGTTATCTCTCCGATTATGCGCATTATCAAACGCACGTTAAATTGCGAGTTTTATTTTGCGCCGTCCGTTAAAGCGCATTTTGACTGTGTGAATATGCGCTTATGCACATTAACTACTTGTAAACCGCATTTTGGATATCCGTTAATGCGCTTCGCTGCCTCTCGCTGCCTCTCGTGCAGAGGGATTAGGTGTAAATGCGCTCCAGCGATTATGCGCATAATCGGCTAACCAGGCACAAAAGCAAATCCTTGTAGAGGGGACCTAATTCACCATTCTTTCCATATGTACATACAGCACATTTTGCTGTAGCTTTCAGCTTCTCCTTTCTTTAGTGTCTTTCTTCTTTTGCAGTACAGATCTCTATCTGTACATTGATGAAACACCTCAAAAAAGGCAAACCAGACTGCATCAAGATTCTTTTGGTACAGTGTTTGCTTATGCACACTTTTGTACAATGATAAAACTCTGCAAAAATGAAATCTTGATGTGGTTGGACATTATGGTTGTATTAAGCTTCTTTCTGTTCCCAAAAGCAGGAATGACTCTGCAGATCAGTAGAATACCCTCTCCCTGAACCCCACAACAAGAATTTTTATGCTGTGTTCTATAAAGGCACATGTGCACATCAGAAACAGAGGAAAAGATGTGAATGTACCGATGGATCTGAAAACTGTTTTATAAATGCACATATGCAAATTGGTAGACTGGAGAAAAGTGTTAATGAACTGAAAGCTGTGATGAACTGGATGTACTCCAATTCTCCTAATTAAATCAGAATTTTTGCCAGACATTAAAAAAAAGTTGCAAACTGATACGGATGTGGGATGGAAGGAAATGAAGATCAGAAAGATGGAATGCTGAGCGAAATAAGAAATATATGTGCCTTTTGGGGCACATTTATCTTAATATATGTATTTTGCTGGCAATTTTGCCTAATCTACACATTTTTGCAAGTGTTTCCCTTATATAATGCTTCTTGTACACCTTTTCACTAATGCCAAGTTCCCGCCCTAAACAGGGAGTGGTGAATTGTGGGAGAGGAGGGCACAGGCCAGCAGCAAAGCAAGAAAGGCTGGTAAAGAGCAGCTGCAGAGCCGGAGCAGCAGCACAGCCCCAGCAGCAGCATCTCCTTCCCAGAAGGGCAACTGCTGAGCCAATCAGTGAGATATGGGATGTGGCCAAAGAGGCAGACCCGGCAGAGAGAGACCTCTCCTTTGCTCTGCCTCCAGTTCAACCAGAGGCTCGAAAAGGCAGTCTTCCCATGAGGCTCCAGGATTGCAGTTGCTGACTTCCACACCCACCCACTCCGAAGAGTAAGATGTCTTGCAGTGGCAGAAGTAGTCGCCAGTTAATGAGGGTGGGAAGGAATTTTACCTGCCCACCAACTGGCAAAGACTGTGCTGGGTTTGTTTGTTTTTTTGCCTTCCCCATAGCAAAATTAATTCTATTGTAAATAAGTTGATCTGGACTATGAGTAAATTCTTTGTGGTAGCTTCATTTGATAACATTTGTCACAATTTATGTAGGCATGATAGGCATTGGGCTGGATCCATTGGTGAGGGGGAGCAGGATTAGGCCTCCCTGCTCCCCCACAGTGAGGATTCCCAGAAGGGAAGTGGTGCCAAGGCCAGACCATCATGGGGGCTGTGAGCTGGCCACATCCGTGGTGGTGGCGAAGGGTTCACATTAGTGTTCTGCGCGGTGATATGCCCATGGCCCTTCCAACCACCACTGATGACAGGATCCATACCTTATGCTGCCGCCAAGCCTATTCAAGTGAGTCAATAAAAGTTCTGGCCAATTTATTATCCCAGCTATGCCTCTGTGTCTATTTGTTCTCATTACTCTGCCAGCTGGACCCAATTAAGTGCTGCCCACACGAACGCATATTGTTGTGCCTACGTTTCCCTAATGTGTACATTTTTCTGTGCATTTTTGCCTAGAGAGCTGCATTGCAAAACTCTGAGAAGCTTGAATCCTGAAGGAATGCTGCCTTCTGTTTCACATATTGATTCAGGAAGTAAAAAGTTGGTAAATTGTTATCAAAATGGGAACCGATCAACATCTTTCCCCATTTAACATCTAGGAAGGGGGGGGGGTCTCAAGAACTCTAATACAAGTATGTACACCCAGATAAAATTTTAAATATTTCTATCTCAAAATGGGACACATTTAGACATATGTCCCATCCTCATACATATGTGTGTATGTTGTATGTTTTTGCTGTTTTAATTTTTGTATATTGTTTTTAATTGTTTTTAATCCTATGTAAACCGCCCAGAGAGCTTCGGCTATGGGGCAGTATACAAATGTAATAAATAAATAAATAAATATTGTCTCCTCCCATATAAACTTACCTGGGCCCTAAGATCAACTGTAGAGTCCCTTCTCCAGGTGCCCCTGCGAAATGAGGCACAGTGGGTGGCTACACGAGACAGGCGCTTTTTCGGTAGAGGCACTCTGGCTGTGACATGTCCTCTTCAGAGAGCTTCACACTTTTCAATCTGTTTGAGTGTGTTTTTGGATCTGAGGTTTCTGACGGTGGGCATAGGAATGCACAGCACATTTCATGAGAGTGTACACCCAGGTGTATGTGCTTGTGTGTATATATATCTATATCTATATATCTATATATATATATATGGTGAACATTTATTGCTCAGTCATAAAGTACATTATTTTTATTCATTTATTTGTTAAACACTGTATACACTGATGCCCTCTACTCTACGTTTGGCTTGCCTGGCTGCAGGAGGACGGCCATTGCAGGTGAGGGGGGGGAATGAGAAGATGCTCAAGCCCCAGCATGGGTGGGAAATTGTGGTGACACTGGCCAGAGGAGGGGCTTATGAGGTGATGTTGTCCTTTGGGGGGCCTCCTCCTGGCCTCTTTGAAGTGTGGCTCCTGGAAGAGAGGCTCCCAGCAGAGTGATTCCATTGTGCTCCAGGTTCCCGGAAGCAACGGTGCACTGTTGGGAGGGGGGGCAACAACAGAGCAGTTGGACAGCAGCCAGAGGACCATTTCTGCTGCATTTGGAACACTCTCTGGTTCCCTACCCAATGGCCTCCTCAATTTGGTACTTATTGCTTGATACATTAGGGTGTGCCTGGGCACACCCGGCGTACCCCTTGATCACGCCTATGCATGGTGGGCAAATTTGGGATTTGGAATGTTGTGGGCCTTTTCATAAGATGACTGCCATGGAAAGGGCTTGCCCATTCATAAAATGGCTGCCATGGTGGGCATAGCTGGTCAGAAAGCACTCATTTCCCAGAAGGCCAACGGTGGGACTAAAAGAAAAATAACCTGCCCAAGTACTAAGTACAAGACAGAGGTGGAGGGCAGAACTCCAAAATGCAAAGCCACACTTTAAACCCAAATAAAGATGGTGCTGGAGGGCAGCCCTTCACTTTTAGCATGCCACCCTCTCAGTCAAAAATAAAATAAAAAAATCTTGAGAAATAAGGTAACAATGGGGGTGGGGGCAAGGAGCCTGGATAGAAACTGAGAGGGGTGCCTTGTTTGAGATCTCTTCACAGCTGCTGGCTTTTACTTCAGTTTTATTCTGTTTCAAACTTTTAAGGTTTTTCTATTCTGTTGTATTATGTTTTTGTAAGTTGCAGTTTTAAGTTTTGTGTTTTGAACTGCCGAGAGCACTTTGGCAATTGGGCGTTATCAAGATGTAGTAATTGAGTAAGTAAATAAAATGATTTTTGGGGGACTGGGACTTATTTTCAAATTCCCTCTGCTGTGGCAAAGGAAAGCAGTTCTAAAATGGAGTTTGTGGGACTCTTTAGAAGCAAACCTTTTGTGACAGCTCTCATTTCCAAATACTCACAACCATCGAAAGTCAGCATAAAAAAATAATGCGGTGTCAGTCTGGTGTGACCTCAACCGACCATGCCTCGAAGCTCTCTCGCTGTTACAGAGTGCATTGAGGTTTCCAAAGAACATTTACTCAGCCATTAATCTTTCATGGTAGCAAGTTGTTTCTTTCTCTTAAAATAATAATAAAAAAAACTCTCAGGAAAACAAGCCCACTGAGGATGGATATATGTTCTTGAAACACTGGGCTTGGTTTCAAAGGAAGGGCTCTTCAGGCTCCTTGTTGATTTCAAGGAGCCAGCCCAGCTGCATCTATCCAGTCCATAGTTTTTTTTGGCTAGCAGTAGGGCTGTTTAATGGACAAGCTGAGCAAGAATATAAGAATATAATAAGAGCCCTGCTGGATCAGGCCAGGGGTCCATCTAGTTCAACATTCTGTGCACATAGTAGCCAACCAGATGCCTGTGGGAGACCCACAAGTAAGACATGAGGGTAACAACATCCTCTGAGACTAGAGGTAGCCTTTAGCCCTGAGGACTAGTAGCTATTGTTAGCCTTACTGCCCATGAATTTGTCTAATCCCCTGTTCAAGCCATCCAAATTGGTGGCCTTATGTCTTGTGGTAGCAAATTCCATAATTTAGCTATGTGCTGTATGAAGGTGTCCTTCCTTTTATCTGTCCTGAAACCCCCACCAACCAGCTTCAAGGGATGACCCATTCAAGAAGATCTTGAATGGAAGAAGAGCCCTGATGTATCAATTCATGGCCCATCTAGTTCAGCACCGTGCTTGTCCAGAGGGCAACCATGTGTCTCCAGGAAGCCCACGAGCAGGACCTGATGGCAATATCCCCCCTGCCATTTGACCCCAACATCTGGAATTGAGAGGCAGATTGTTTCTGAAGGCAGAGGATCCACATCATGTCTAATGGCAGCAGAATGTATTTGTCTACCCTGATTTTGTTTCCCCTAAAGCTTTTCAAGGGCATGTGGAGAGCCTTGCTGGATCAGGCCCAGGACCCTCTGGTTCAAAGCATCCTGCTTCTGCACTGGCCATTCAGATGTGTTTAGGAAGCCCACAAATGTGACCTGAAGGCAATGTTATTTGACCTCCTCCCATATCAACTGGCATCTAGGGGAGATATATTCTGCACCTGGTTCCATGTAGCCATCACGTAGAATTCATAACTTACATCAATAGCTATTTGGGGATTTCTGATTTTATTTTCAGAATGCCATCACAATGCTGTATTTTTCATTACTCTTCCCTCTTTTAATTGCTGAAGATATACTGGGTTGGATCCAGATTTAGTCAGGCTTGGAATAAACTCATTGAAATCAATGGCACAGAAGTTTGGCAACTTAAGTTTGGATTCAACCCACTGTATTTTATTTTATTTTTATGTAAAGCTACTTGGTTTGAAGAACGCCTATGACACCACCATTTGTGTCACTGTTTCTCCCTTCTAAATGACAGTTTCTGCATCCCCCCACCCCGTGAAATAAAACACTCCTACCCAAAACAAACAAACAAATATGGACCTTTTGAGTGACTAAGAAGTATTGTTATAAATTCTGGTCAGACCTGCCAGCCAGGTCTGGCCTGACCTTTCCTGGGTTAGAGAAATGGCTAGCTGGATAACTGAGAAAAAACAGGAAGGAGCTGAAATCTCCATGAGGGTACTCAATGGGGTAGGAGGCATATCATAGCCTCATCTCCACCACCCCATGTTAGGATGACATAACCTAGGTCTGTTTGTGCATCTGTGGGTGGGTGCGTCTTTGAAAAACAGCAAAAGAGAAACTTGCAGACAGCAGGTGGGGAAAGAGAGGTTGAGAAAGGCAGAGGGTCAGCTTTGAATTTTGGGACACAAAAGGCACTTTTGAGGAGACTCTCCGGAGTGCCCAATGAAAAGCATTGGATTTTCTGTTCTTTACGTAGGGATGGTTGAGAAATTTGCTCCATCAAGTTTTTTTTTTTAATGGATCTACTCTCTCTTTAGCTCGCAAAACCAAACATTGCCCTGAATCCTATTTGCTCTTGGAAATCTATACATTTTCAGGCTTGCGATGTGTTCTGTGAAGCCTTAATGCTCATGCTCACATTTGAGAACTGCGCCAAGAAACCTGCGTACAATTCTAAGAGGTACACGGACGCGTTCTAGCCTAACAGTCTTTTGTCAGTGGGCACATGACTATAAAAATGCATACCTTTGAAAAATGTGCAGAAAGAAGTGTACATTTGAAAAATGTGTGCAATTATGTATACACATTTCTGTGCAGACCCCTGTGAGCACATACACACAGAACCAGGGTGAGACAAGCTTGGCAGAGAATAAACAACAACTTTGATGAGATAGAGTTTGATGGATCAGCCCAACTCTAGTCTTAAGCTGTTTATCCCCACCTATGCTCTCGAGGCTGGTATATTTGGAAATAAACCCAAATATTACAAAATGCCGCAAGTTCCTGCTGATCTCTCATTGAAAGGAAACCAAACCAAGTATTGCTCTCCTAAGTGATTCCTGATCACTCAGAACATGGAGGAGTTTCCCCCTCAATTCCTACGACAATGGCCCAATCTACACCAAGCTAGGCTGAACACATAAAATCCAGGTCAGGGCTCATGTAACTTTTAACAGTTGTAGAGAAAAAGGAATTTCAGCCAGTGTCATTTGTATGCAATTAGTTCCTGGTGATATTCCCTCTTCATCACAACAGTTAAACATGCAGGCACTATACTAGAGTGACCATATACAAAAGAAGGCAGGGCCCCTGCAACTTTAACTGTTGTGATGAAGAGGGAATTTCACCAGGACATACAAATGACACTGGCTGAAATTCCCCTTTCTGTACAACTGTTAAAGTTACATGAGCCCTGACCTGGACTTTATCTGGTCACCCTACACCAAGCAGGATGTGGCACTATGAAAGAGGTATGAACATGGTATATAAAAGGCAGGAGCCACACTAATGTTTTATAGCAGCATTGAAGTGCACTGACAACTGTTGGGGCCCATAAGACACATATCATATACTGCTTTCATGCTGCTTTCATAGAGCTATATCCTGCTTGGTGTAGATCTGGCCAATGTGTTGCCTCTTAAGAAATCTCTTATGGAGAGGAAGAAAAATAACTATTTGGAAGCATGTATTGATTGAGAATGATTTGGGCCCAACCCAAATGAGGGGGGTGAGGCTTTATGAATAATAATAATAATAATAATAATAATAATAATACAGATTTATATTGTGCTCTATGTCAGAGCACATTTCAATTAACCAAACCATACAAAACACAGCAATATAAACAAAAATCAATAAATACTAACTATATAACCTGCTAACCAAAAAGTAAACTATTCCACAAGCCATCAATTAAAACAACCAAACAATTTCAAACTCAAAAATAAACTGACTGTTCCTCAGTCCATGCTCGAACAAATAGGATTTCAGGCCTCGTCTAAATTTGTCCAACTCTGGTTCCATAAGAAGGTGCAGAGGGAGGGAGTTCCTCAATCGTGGGGCGAGATGGGAAAATGCCCGGAGGCTAGAATTTCCCACCTTAGTCCAAGGTGCCACCAGAACTCCGGAATCTATGGACTGAGTTCTCCTAAGAGGAGCATGCCAGTCAACCAGCTCTGCCAAATAACCAGGAAGGGAAGAGCGCAGGGCTTTAAAAGTCGAAACAAGGGGATTACAACATGTCCTTGCCCTGAGAGGCAACCAATACAATGCCCTGCGATCCTGGGGAATGTGGGAATAACAGGGCAACTCTAATACAGCACATTCAGCACTGTTCTGCATTAGAGTAAAGGGATGGAGTGAAGAAGAAGGGAAGACCCACCAGGAGGTTATTACAATCATCCAGGCGGGAGGTTTACATTCCACCACCTCTTGGTTCTGGATCTGACTCAAAATGGGAATTAGGCTTTTTGAAGGGGGGACGCTTGTGTTCCATCCCCTCTTCTAGGTCTGCACCCATCATTTGAGCTGTTACAGATGTGAAAATCCTTGCAGATTCACTAGTGGATTGTCGCAGCCACGACATGCATGCCATAGCAAATAAACAGTCGGTCTCCCTGTGATTCAATACCGGGGGCCATCCATCTCCTGTCCTGATGGAAAGATTTAATTTGAGCAATTAATGCTCTTGAGTGGTCATCATCATTTCCAGAAATTGAAAGCAGGCATCGGATTTTTATGATGCTGCGGAAACAAGCCAAGTACATGGGGCTAATTAGATTAGTCAAGGATAAACATGGATTCGATGTTTCCTCTTGTAAACAACTAACTCATCCTAATTCTGCCACATCACTTCCAACAATCGAAAGCTGACCCAAATTGGAGAGTCCTGTAAGCAGATGGTAGATGCGGGAAGGGCCACCTAAAAAACAAAACATCTGATGTCTAACAAATATAGAAAGATAATTTCCAAGAAAAAAAAAGAACTAATGGAAGTCTGAACCAGTCATACTACATTTTTTAGATTCTACCATAACTAAGGTCTCTTTTTTTTTTTTTTGCTTTGGCAGCATCAAAAATTGGGCAAACTTTATCTCTGACAATGCAGTTAATGTTCCAGGGATGCTTTGACTGCATGGAACTCCTAGCTGTTTTAATTTTCAGACTATAATTATTCATTTTCAATAATGGATATAGTTTAATTTAAATGAATTTTACACAATGTATCGCAAATCTATATTAGCTTGAGCATTTTAGATTTTGTTTTATGGTGTATTTGTCTTATTTTGTCTTAACTGCTTTGTACGTGAATGGCCTATGGCCCAAGCAAGAAATCATAAAGAAAGGAGGAACTATGAGCTTTCGATTTTAATTTTTTAAAAAATGGATCTCAGTATCTGTTGGGGAGGCTCTTGAGAACTGTTCAAAGCTCTTCAGGGAAGGTGCTGTTCTGCTCATGTTCTCCCATCAACAGCTGGTTGGCCACTGTGTGAACAGAATACTGGACTAGATGGACCCTTGGTCTAATCCAGCAGGGTTCTCCTTAGGTTCTTATGTTCTTAAACTGTGTTGCATGTTGGGATGGGTCTAAGCACTGTGTGGGCTAGCTCTGTCTCTGCCACTGACACACTCACCAGCCATGTCCCTCTGCCCTGCCCTGCTGCACATGCAGAAAGCACAGGGATGGCCAAGACATTTTGCTGCCCATTCCATGGACTGGCAGCTGGATATTTTTTTTCAACATTGACATTGGGACAGTGTCCACCTCAGCACCTGAAGAAAGCAGAGTAGCTTAGAGGGTGCAGGGCAGTCTGCGTGCTTCATAGCTCTCTCCTCCCATGTCTTGCTGCCACTTCCTAGCATTTGCTGCCTGAAGTGACTGCTTCACTCTGCCTAATGGCAGGGCCAGCCCTGAGAATTTCAAGTATCTGAAGAGTGCTATCATGGAATTCTTCCACATGAGTGGAGGCACACACAGACCCTTGCGAGGAGGTGCTCTACAGATCCCTGTTGGCGTATGGGTAGAGTCTTTTCACACATTCAGTGGAGCATGTAGAGCTGCCTTGGGGCTGACGTCTCGGGCACCACAGCCCCATTTCACCAGAATCCAGCAGGTGATGGCAAATCAGCATCTGGGTTGGCATGGGAATGCTGGGGCTGATTCTGCTCACTGCAGCATCCTTTCTTCCTTCTTACTTTTAAAAACATGTTATAGGCAGGGGCTGGCTGGCTGGGTATGCACATTTTATTATTTTAACTTTTACAATATATCATCCTTTCTACAACAAAATCAGTGGAGGCTGGTGGCTCGGATGTCATTGGGGCAGTGAATCCACTCTGGATTTCAGTCAGAACCAGTCAGAACTCTAAAGGAGCTATCATAGGGCACTCTCTTGTTAAAAGAAACAATTCTTCAACCTTCCCCCCCACACACACCAAAAAAAGCATTTCTAAGTGAGATTCCAGTACAAAACTAGAATTGATTGGAAAGTTTGATTTTATTCAAATGGGGCTCAATCGTGACCATAGAGTTTTCACCCACTGTTTATTTATTTAAAAGTTTTATATACCACCTTTCATCCAGGATGGTGTACAAGTAATTATATCATAAATAATAGAACAACACCATGGCAGAAGGAAAACATTTAATGATCAAAGAGTTTATTACATACTGAAATGCCTGGGTGAATAGGTTTATTATTATTATTATTATTATTAGCCTATCACTAAACATGTTGCACTTAAGTGCCAGGTGAGCCTTTTTAGGGAGGGTGTTTCATAGCTGGATCACCACTGGTGAGAAAGCCCTTTCCTTTGTTATTACATAATGTTCCTCTAATAAAGGAGGCATCTAGAGAAAGGCCTCGGTAGCAGTTCTTCACGCACAATCTTTAATGTATAATTTATGTGTACTAAATTAAGCATAGTGAAGTGAGGAAGCTAGCGTTATATCACCAGTTACTGCTGCTGTGAATTCTCAGTGGGCTAATCACACACACACATACCCCTCTGCTTTGGGCAGCAATGGCTTTTCATGTCCTTATGTGGAAATATCATATAGTGCTTCTGACCTCTAGTGGCTGAAAGTAGAGCTTTGCAGAAATGGCCTCCTGACATTTTTCGACCCTTGTGTGTGGGTAGAGAAAACGAGAGGACAATTTCACCATATTTCTCAGGGCAAGGAGAAATTCTCCAATGGACTCTCACACGTAGGGCTCAGCATTGACAGACATTGTAGCAAAGCTTTCTCTTCTCTGTTCCAGAGATATTTTGTTTTAAATTTTGCAATGCCACTCTAAGAGGCTGCAGCATCAACTGGGTTGAAACCCAACCTCCCTCCAACTGCCATATTTCATCCTCCAGGATGCGGGGGGGGGGGTCTTGTTGTGCCCAGTTCCAGGGAAGTGGTGGAACTAGCACAGTGCCAAAATCTGTCTATCAATTTCCTAAAAGTTTTCATCCCCTATGAAAGAAGCTTCTGTTTATTTCTTTTCGCCAGATTCCCCAGTTGTTTCATAATTTATTTTGATGGTGTTTTTGAATGTACCTAATCACTGTAAGTTGGCCAAGGGTGCATCACAATAGTTAAAGCTGCAGGAGCTATACTAGAGTGACCAGATACAGAAGAGAGCAGGGCTCCTGCAGCTTTAACTGTTGTGATGAAGAGGGAAATTCACCAGATGCTGCAAGCATACAAAGGACACCTGCTGAAATTCTCTTTTCTATGCAACTGTTAAAGATACAGGAGCCCTGTCCTCCTTTCCATGTGGTCACCCTACTTCTATTTCATGCTAAACTCTTCCTCAAGGATAGGGAAATATTTCCCTGGTCTGATCTGCATTACCTTGCTCAAAAACCACCAGGGTCTGCATTCCAGCAATGGGCAAGCCAGAGCCAAAAGCAAGTGGAGTTATGGATGGAACTCCATTGGTATCCAGGCATTCTCCTCCCCTGACTCATGTAAGTTCCTTTCCATTCATTTTGGAGCTGAAGGACACAGTGGGAGGGAGTAAATAAAATCAGTCCAATCAGTAAATAAGATTAATCCTCTTCATTACCACAAGTTGTAGTGATGGCCAGCAATTTGGATGCCTTTAAAAGGGGGTTGGATAAATTCCTGGAGGAGAAGGCTATCAATGGCTACTAGTCCTGATACCTTTATTATCCAAGGCAGTAAGCCTAAACCATTTGCTGGGGAACATGGGTGGGAGGGTGCACTCATGTCCTGCTTGTGGGATCCTGGTCAACAGCTGGTTGGCCACAGTGTGAACAGAGTGCTGGACTAGATGGACCTTCTGTCTGATCCAGCATGGCCCTTCTTATGTTCTTACACTCATAGGAGACGTAGCCTGAGAGGGGGTGTGGCTTAGGGACAGATCAGAGGCCCAGACTGGGAGTATGCATTTGGCCCATGGGACAGCGTTTCCACACCCCTGCTATACTATAATCAAGCAAAGATAAAATATCAAGATGCCATTTGGGATTGGGAGACCTTCAAGGCATGAATCATAGTGGACAGACTCAAGGAGGGCAGGTCGATCCATGGTTCTGGCCCGTTAACATGTTTAATCATCCATCAGCTAGTGAAGGAGGAGCTGCAGCGAACTTAGTTTGCTGTGCCCTACCAGAAAAAAAAAACATGCTCAACTGCAGCTGCCAATTGCGATAAGACCACAGAACTGTCAGAAAGCATGCATCAGACAGGGATTGCTCTGTGTGCGTGAGAGAGAGAGAGAGAGAGAGAGAGAGAGAGAGAGAGACGGGGGGTGTTGGGAGGGGTGTATTGTTACCTGTTACTTGTAAGTCACCTTGAGAATAATTTGATTGCAAGTCAGAGTAGAAATCATCCAAACAAATGATTCATCCAATGATTAAGTAGAACTTCCACCCTTAAAGGCAGCCTAGAAATAATTTTAAGTCAATAAATAGAAAGGGTAGGAGCATAGCTCAGTGGGCAGAGCCCCTGCTTTGCATGCAGAAGGTCCCAGGTTCGATCGCCGGCATCTCCAGGTAGCACTGGAAAACCTCCTGCCTGAATTCCCCTGGAGAGCTGCTGCTGCCAGTCAGTGTCAACAATACTAGGCTAGATGGACCATTGGCTTGATTCAGTATGAAGCAGCTTCCTGTGGTCCTATGCAAGATAGGAAGAAAGAGAGTTAGGATTTTGAAAAAAGGAGGGTGGGTGCCTGCTGCCATAAAGGCAACACAGTCATTGACTTGGGGTAACTCTAGATGGGCACTTTCCCCCACGATGGCTTCGGAGTGGCAGCAGGTAATTTACATGACGCTGCCGCCACTCCGAAGCCATCGTGGGGCAAAGCCCCAAAGCTCCACTGTAAAAAAGTTGGGCATTTACCCCAAATTTTTTAGCTGGAGTGAGGCAACGACGGCATTTACCATCTCTTGCTCTTGCTCCAGAGCTTGTCCCCCCACCCATTTAAAAAAGTTTTAAAAAACCAAAAAACCTACCTTGGGAGAAAGGGGGCCATGCTTCCAGGTGCCCTTAAAACTGCTCCTCGCGCTCTGTTGGGCAGGCGCAGTGGTGGCGGCGGCAGGAAAGCCCACCATGGCGCTCCTTCCACTGTAGATGGGCAGGACGAGCGTCAATGAGGGGCTCGCTGCCTGCCGCTGCCGCCCCGAGGCCTGAAGATAAAGGCAGGAAAATATCCCCACAGAAGGAGAGCCTATCTACACTACCGCTTTGAAATGGTTTAAACCAGTTTAAAATGGTTTATGTCAGTTTTGAGAATTGTTGGGGCCCAGGACACACTCCATCTACAGTTTTCAGAATGTTTTCAAAGTGTTTTATCCTGTGTGTGTAGATGGGCTGATTGTTCCGGAACTGTGGTACCATCAAATAAAAGGACCCTTTGAAATACGATGAGTTTTTGGGGAGTACATTGGAGGGGGGAGGGGGGAAACGATGTATTCATTTCATGAATTAGTAAATCAGTGGCAGAAGATCATGCACCAAGGTGTGCATCACAACTCTTTTTTATCAATAGGATGGGGTTGCAATGAAGCAAGACTCTCCTATTGGGCTGTGGGCAGTGTACAAAATTATGCCTGGTGTGGAGAATGTGGGTAGGATGAGATTTTTCTCCCTCTTTCAAAGTACTAGTACCCAAAGAGTTCGTCCCATAAAGAGGGAAGACCCCTTTTCATTTTATCTCTGGGTGGGGATTCGGGAGAGGAGTTAGACAGGGAGGAAAGGGGTCAACCTATCAGGGAACCCCTCTCCCATAGTACTAGAACCCAGTGGGGTCACCCCATGAAGCTGATCGGTGGGAAATTCAGGACAGATCGAAGGAAGGACTTCTTCACACAACACATAGTTAAACTATGGAATTCCCTATATGCACCCTGTCTATACACCAGTTCTGGGGAATATGGGCAGGAGGGTGCTGTTGCACTCTTGTCCTGCTTGTGGGTTTCAGGTCAAGAGTTTGGTGGCCACTGTGTGAACAGAATGCTGGACTAGATGGACCAGCAGGGCTCTTCTGATGTTCTTACGTTCAGTGTAGAAGAATGTTGTGCATCTGAGATAGAGCGCATCGGAACGGTGTGAGGGTCAAGCCAAAAAGCCAGGGCTGAGTTGAATCACCAAGCAGGACCATCAGTCAAAGTCAACCTGGGGGGGGGGGGAAGCAAAAAAACCCAATGCTGAGCCCAATCCAATGCAATCAAAGAAAACATCAGGATCAGAGATGGGGAGCTGATCTGCATACCTGGAATAACACAGGAGGGCCACCAATGACCAAACACGCTTCCTGGGATCATTTGGGATGCTTAAACTCTATGGGATGACACTCCGGATTGCTGGGAAATAGAAAAGACCCAGATTTACAGAGGGCTGTAATTCTGGCCATTCCCATGGCCCCAAAACACAGGGCCAAGGTGCCAGAAGCTAGACCCTCCTTTGGCTTAGCAGGTACAGAACTTTGCTAGCGCTAGCTATCTATTCTGAACTGAGGCTTGTCACTTTCTGACTGTGTGTGGTGCCCTGAAATACACCAGGAGAGGGAAGCAGAGGACAGTTTGCAGCTGGGATTGAAAGAGAAGAACAGTGCATTTAGAGCTTCTGACCACTGTGCTTAACACAGGTGAGCAAGGATTCTGTATGACCACCAGTAGGAGTTGCTGCTGTTAAAACATTTCCATATTTGTGGTCCTTGTTGCGCCTGCAGTTGAGGAACGGCGGACTGAGACACTGGATCTTGGGAGCAGTAGGTGAATCACTATTCTGGCTAGCTGTGGAGGGACGTTTGGAAACGAGTGGACAAAACGTGTCACCCCAAGGCAGTAGGGATGTCAGAGGAATTCATTTGAGGGTGGGGGTCGAGCGTTCGTCAGCTCGGCCCCCCAAACCACAGCCTGTGCATCGCTGAGGTTGCCCGATTCATCTTGTGATACGTCAGGCAAGCTCGTAGTTTTCCACTTTGATAGATAGATAGATAGATAGATATGCAGAAATCATGGTTTGCACAAAATAGAGCAATTTGCACAAAATTGCAGGTTTAAGTGGCCTAACGTTGCACAAATTGCGACTTCTGCCTTTTTATTCTTATTTTTTTAAAGAAAGGAATGCTTGCTATTTCTTCCTTAAAAACAGGATCCAGAAAATCAAACTTGGTCCTGCTTCTTTCATGTATCATCCAGCGTTAGCTGCTAGGGCCAGATCTAGATGAAGCAGGATACGACGCTTTGAAAACGGTTTGAAAACTGTCTATGGAGTGTGTCCCAGGCCCCAACAGTTGTCACTACTGTTATAAACCATTTTAAAGCAGTCGTGTAGATCCTGCCTAGGCCAACAAGAGCCTTTTCAGTGGGAGACATGAGTTGGTGGATGTGTCCGCGTATATGCCTGGGTGCATTTGAACTTTTCAGTTTCCAATAGGAATTCGTTAAGAACTGCCGTGGGAAGGTGGGGGTTTTTTTTGCTTTAAAACAACAACAAAAACAACAACAAAGAAATAGGAAGAAGGACCCTTAGCAGCTGGCTGCACTTTAAAAAGGTATTTGTAAATCCTGTCCCCCCTCCCCAAGGAGAAAATTCACTGAATTTCCCCCCCGCTTTCTGTGAAAGAGACAGATGCCCGTCGCTCTCTTAAAAAACTCATTAGAAGGAGCGACCTTGATGTCAAGAAAAATTACTCCATATGGTAATGTAATCGCAAAGGAGAAATGCTCTTTTCCTATCGATTATCCCCTCCAGAAATCTTAATAGGGGAATCATCCGATTGTAAAAGAAGGAGAGATCTTGGTTATAAATCTAATTCCTTCCACCCCTCCACCCCTTTCCTTCAAAATTGGAGCATACATGCCTTGTACAAATGTTTTCCTTTTCAGCGTCTTCCTGGTAATCTTAAACTGTACCAGAATTCTGAACAAAATGCTTAGAAGACATCTGAATAAATATAAATGAAGGCGTTATGACTGGAGATTGCGACCCTTTCCTGCAATGAGGGCTAGGGCCACGATGACTCATACAAGCTAGTGTGTATGCATATTTCTGAATAATTGCCTCTCTTTAAGGAAAGATCCAATGGATTGTTGGGAATACATCAAACTAAGTTTTTTCCACTATGGGATTCCGAATCCCCCTCATCTGACTGTCTCCCCCATTTTTGGAGTGGCTGCAAATCGGCGCTCCATCAGTTATACGATGCGGCCGCAGATTTGCAGCTACCGCAGGGTTTTTCTGTGAAGCTGCATGGTTTAAAAGTCAGGGACGTACCCAACTTTTTCACTGGGGGGTGAGGTCATCCTGGCTCTTCCCCCATCTGACCTCGCTCTGTGGTCGATCCAGGAGGCAGTATGGGCAGATAGTGACTGTGATTGGTTGCTGGAAGCCAGGGAGATGTTGGAGGGTCAGCTCCAATACCCAGATGACTGCCAGAAACCCCGTGCTCCCTCCTCGTTGTGGGGATTACCCAGTGCAACCCCGCAGGAATGAAACCACAGGGCTTAGGGGAAACGTAGCACTAATGTGGCACCATCAAGGCAGTCCCCTGATTCCCATCTCTGAAGAGGAATCATTACATTAGGGGGGAAATCTAAATCTCATAAAGAGATGGGTGCATTGGCAGTTTCTGCAATTTTTAGTATGCCTAGGTTATTTATGTCTCCCCCCAACACACAAGCACACACAATCTTGACTCAGCTGTATGCCTCGATGCATCAATATTGTTTTTTGATTGGCATTTTACCCACGTGTGGGAGCAGGATGCATCAATAAATCACCATGCAACAAAACTGTTGATATACCAAATGTACAATTATTTCAAAGTTGGGGTCTTTCACGTATGGGGGGAGTGTTTTATCAGTGGATAGATGAACATCAGTAACACAGAGGGGATACATATGGAAGGGAGTTGGAAGTTGTGGCAAACTACCTATGCTTCTTTTCTGGAATTAAACAGATTCTCACCAAGCTAAATTTATCCATTCTAAGCCTCTGTATTGGCTATGGGAGCTTAGAATGATTAGAGGTGTACAAAATTATGCCTGGTGTGGAGAATGTGGATAGGGAGACATTTTTCTCATTCTCCCCTAATACTAGAACCTGGGATCAGCTCATGAAGTTGATTTGAGGGAGATTCGGGACAAATAAAAGGAAGTCCATCTTCACACAGCACATAGTTATGCTATGGAATTCACTACCACAAGACGTAGTGATGGCCAACAATTTGGATGGTTTTAAAAGGAGGTCGGATAAATTCCTGGAGGAGAAGGCTATCGATGGCTACTAGCCCTGATGGTTATGTGCTACCTCCAGTATCTGAGGCAGTAAGCCAATATGCACCAGTTGCTGGGGAACATGGGTGGGAGGATGCTGTTGCACTGTGTCCTGCTTTGTTGGTCCCTGGCCAACAACGGGTTGGCCACTGTGTGAACAGATTGCCGGACTAGATGGACCCTCAGGGCTCTTTTCTTCTTCTTCTTCTTCTTTGATGGGAGCACAAGAAAGTGTCATTAAATTCAGAGACATGTATAGAACTGCACTGTTAGGCTTGTTATTCAGTCATGGTTCCAGGTAGTACCTATACTGGAGTCATTGGACATAATGAGGGTTCCCCCCCCCTCTATTTTTGCTTGAGATGGACAACATGGTCATTATGCAAATGAATCTTGGTATGTGTGTGGAGAGAGAGAAGAGATGAGTAAAGTTCTACTTTCTGGAATTCAGAGCCAAAACATACATTATTGTATCTGCTGTTTTAGAAAAGGTCTATTGGGGGGGTGGGGGGAACGTTGTTTATTTAAATTGTTTTTAGCAGTTTATTTTTTTCTGTGCCACAATGGGCTCCTTGGAGGAAAGGCAGGCTATATATGTAAACAACTACCAAAATACATAATAAAAGATAGCAGTGTAACAACAGACCTATGCAGGAAATGCCATCAATTCCAAGAAACAATAGACCATATAACAAGAGGATGTACAATTCTGGCAGGAATGGACTATACAGACAGACACAATACAGCTGCAAAACTAATTCACCAACAACTGGCCATCAAATCCATCCTCATCTAACAACCTACACCATACTATACATATTCACCTGAAACAATCTTGGAAAAAGCAGATCATAAAATATAATGGGACAGAACAATTCATACGGACAAGACAATGCCCTGCAACTGGCCAGACATAACAGTCATGGACAAAAAGGAAAAACACACATACTAAGGATGTGCACTGGATCGGACCCGATCCACGATCCGAGTCCGGTCCAGTGGGAAATCGGATAAATTATCCGATTTCCGATCCAACAGCTGGATCCGCCGATCCAGTCCGAACCGATCTGAAAAGGTTCCAAACCGGTTCGGTGGATCGGCGGATCGGCGGGCGCCCACTGGCGCCCACCGCCGCTCCCATTGGCGGGCGCCAGCGGGCGCCCGCCAATGAAAGTGGACAGCGGGGGGGGAGGAGGGGGGCCCTTACCTTCCCGGCCCGTCCGCTCCCGTCTGGCGCCGGCGGCTACTACCAGCGGGCTCCGCAGCCTGCTCCAGGGTGGCGCGCCGGGTGGTGTCATCACCCGGCGCGCTACTCGAGAGCAGGCTGCGGAGCCCGCTGGTAGTAGCCGCCGGCGCCGGACGGGAGCGGACGGGCCGGGAAGGTAAGCAGGGGGTGAGTGGAGAGGAGGAGGGGGCGCGTGGAGGGGGGGAGGGGGGCCCTTACCTTTCCGGCCCGTCCGCTCCCGTCCGGCGCCAGCGGCTACTACCAGCGGGCTCCGCGGCCTGCTCCAGGGTGGCGCGCCGGGTGATGTCATCACCCAGCGCGCTACTTGAGAGCAGGCCGCGGAGCCCGCTGGTAGTAGCCGCCGGCGCCGGACGGGAGCGGACGGGTCAGGAAGGTAAGCAGGGGGTGCGTGGAGGGGAGGAGGGGGCGCGCAGAGGGGGGGAGGGGGGCCCTTACCTTTCCGGCCCGTCCGCTCCCGTCCGGCGCCGGCGGCTACTACCAGCGGGCTCTGCGGCCTGCTCCAGGGAGGTGCGCCGAGTGATCACCTGGCGCGCTACTCGAGAGCAAGCCGCAAAGCCAGCTGGCAGTAGCCGTCGGCGCCAGACGGTAGGGAACGGCCCGGAAAGGTGAGGAGGGGGCGCGCGGAGGGGAGGGGGGGTGCTTACCTTTTAGGGACGCCCGTCCGGCGCTGGCGGCTACTACCAGCCGGCTTTGCGGCTTGCTCTAGTAGGCGCCCTACTCTAGAGCAAGCCGCAAAGCCGGCTGGCGGTAGCCGCCGGCGCCGGACGGGAGCGAACGGCCCTAAAAGGTAAGCAGTGGTGGGGAAGGGGGCTTACCCCCCCCGGAGCCGTCCGCTTCTATCCGCTGGTGCCCGCGGGCGCCAGCGGATGGAAGCGGACGGCCCCAGGTGGGGTAGGGAGCGCGGGGGAGGGGGCTTACCTGCCGGGGCTGTCCACAGCGGACGGCCCCGGGGGGGAGGGAGTTAGGCCCCCCCTCACCCACCTGCCGCCATTTTTTCCTCATAGACTTGCATTGCATTGCAATGCAAGTCTATGGGGGGGGAAATGGCGGCCGATCCAAAAATTTACGATTTTTGGATCGGGATCGTACTCGATCCGGTCCAGGGGGCCTCCGATTTTGTCCGAACCGATCCATGACAAAATTGGAGGTCCCGATCCGGGTCCCGATCCGATCCGGGGGGTCCGTGCACACCCCTAACACATACCTGATCGACATAGCAATACCAAATGACAAAAATGTTGTTGAACAGGAAGAGGAAAAGAGAGAGAAATATATACCACTGGCCATGGAAGTCAAGGAACTATGGCAACAGGAAAAGGTCACAATTATTCCATTAGTCACTAGGGGTGTGCACTGGATCGGGTCTGATCCACGATCCGGATCCGATCCAGGGGAAATCGGATACAATTATCTGATTTCCGATCTCACCGCTGGATCGTTCAATCCAATCTGATCTGATCCAGAAAGGTCCCAATCCAGATCAGATGGATCGGAGGATTGGTGGGCTGGGGGCTTACCTTCCGGGGACATCCGCTCCCGTTCGCCACTGGCGAGCTACTCAGGAGCAGGCCGCGAAGCCTGCTCACAGTAGAGGCCAGCGGCGAACAGGAGCGGACGTCAACCGAAGGTAAGCATGGGGGGAGGGGGGCCCGTGGCCCGCTTACCTTCCGTGGCCATCCACTGCTATCTGCCGCTGGCTGCTACTGTGAGCAGGCTTCACGGCCTGCCCCTAGGTAGCGTGCCAGGTGATGACATCACCTGGCGCGCTACTCAGGAGCAGGCTGCAAAGCCTGCCCGCAGTAGCGGCCAGCGGCGGATAGGAGTGAATGTCCCCCGAAGGTAAGCAGGGGGGAGGTGGAGGGGGGAGGGGGGCCCGCGGCCCGCGGCCTGCTTACCTTCCGTGGCTGTCCACTCCCATTCGCCGCTGGCCGCTACTGCGAGCAGGCTTCGCAGCCTGCTCCTGAGTAGCGTGCCAAGTGATGTCATCACCTAGCGCACTACCTAGGGGCAAGCCGCGAAGCCTGCTCGCAGTAGCGGCCAGCGGCAGACAGGAGTGGATGGCCACATAAGGTAAGCAGGGGGAAGGGGAGGGGGCTTACCCCCCCAGGGCCATCCGCTTCCATCCGCTTACCTGCCGGGGCCGTCCACAGCGGATGGCCCCGGGGGGGAGGAGGGAGTTAGGCCCGCCCTCACCCACCCACCGCCATTTTTTCCTCATAGACTTGCGTTGGGGAAAAGCTTTCTTTCCCCCAATGCAAGTCTATGGGGAAAGCAAAAATGGCAGCCAATCCAAAAATTGGATGTCCAATTTTTGGATCGGGATCAGACCCGATCCAGTCCGGGGGGCCTCCGATTTTGTCCGATCCGATCCGGGACAAAATTGGAGGTCCTGATCCGGGTCCTGATCTGATCCGGGTGGTCTGGGCACACCCCTATTAGTCACATCAGTCACAGGCATCACATCAAAAAACTATACAGAAAACCTCCAGAAACTGGGCCTACCAGAATACATCCACACCAACATCCAGAGAGCAGTCATAATTATGGCATGCTCAGTCATCAGGAAATTCCTGAATCAATAAAAGACAGTATAACTTGGCAAAGCCCATCATATCTGTCTAGAAAAACTGTCATGATTGAGAAAGATAATAATAATAATAATAATAATAATAATAATAATAATAATAATAATATCCCACCTTTCCTCCAGAGAGCCCATGGTGGCATAAATAATCCCCCTCCACTCCATTTCATCCTCACAATAATTCTATGAGGTAGGTTAGGCTGAGAGTCTGTGACTTGGCCGAAGTCACCCACTGAGCTACATAACTGAGTGGGGACTAGAACCTAGATCTCTCAAGTCCCATTCCATTGCTCTAACCACTACACCACACTGGCTCTCTGATTTAAAGACTTTACTTTAAATCCGTATCTAGCAGATACATCTTTTGTTTCCATTTTTACTCTAGAGTAGGCACAGGTCCCCTGATCTGGACTGGGACTTTAGCATGAGGTGGTTTTAAGCAGGGCCATGCAGAGCTGGTAATATACCCAGGCCAGATGGGAAGTGTGTGCCCCCCCCATTTCAAAAAAGGAGGGCAACATGGCTGCCCCAAGGGGCTGTGTCCACCAACATGTCCGTTCTACATAACACCTTCATATTAAACCTGTTCTACAACACCTCAAGGCACATATATCCCCGCCCCGCATGCGGCATGGCCCTCTGGAGCTTGTAGTCTGACCGTGGTATTCACAACAGACGGATTCTGTGCTGTTTCCGCAAGGCAGGCTCCTCGCTTCTCGATGGGCCGCTTACGCTACGGAAACAGTAGCGTAAGCTAGTGGGGGACCTCCTCATCGGAGTGTCCCCTGCCCCCCCTGCACGGCCCTGGTTTTAAGGTATAGATTGGGAGCCCTGCACCTCCTCTAAAGTACAAATGAAAAATGAAACGTAGCTGCTAGGTACAGATTTGAAGTTACTTGTTTTGGCCATCAACATCAGCCTCTTTCTGGACTTCACACTTGCTTCTGGCCCAATCAGATAGACCACCAGCTTAATTCCCACTTGGAATCTGACAGTTCCTAAAGCCTGGCATGCTTTAAGCACTTGCTTTGTCATGTTGCCCAAGACCAACCACAACTAAGGGCCTTCTTGGATGTGTTGATTTCTCCCATGTCCAATGGGAAATTTAACAAGCTTCCATTTAGGTTCATCTCCAAGAGTGAAGTGACAGGAAAAGCTATGAATTTGCTTGCTTTGGAAACAAACTTCTTGGAGGCTACCCAAGGAGAGAGATGCCAGCGTGTTGGGTTGGAAAGTCACCAAGCATTAAGAGCTGAGCCACACAGAGATTGAAAGAAAAGATTGAAAGTTTGGAAATCCTACTTCAGGGTTGCAGAAGTGTTGGATTTCTTAAAAAGACATTTTAAAGAAATACAAATGCAAAGATATTCTGCTTTTCTTTTCTTTTTTACACACACAGAGAAAGAGATTAATATAAGTCTGCAGAATTAATGCTTCAGAATTATTTTGTTTGACTTTTCCATACCAGGTGGCCAATTTCACATTGCCAAGAAAGGGAGTCAACACATCACCAAACAAGAGGATAAAAGAGGATGCGGATTTCCATAAAAACCTCATGTGCTAAATTTTATAGCTTGAATCCAGGCTTTGTCACACTTTGGACAGACCCATGGGATGGACTAACTGAGGCCCCATTGATGTCAATGGGACTACTCAAAGCTTGACAATGTATAGATGAACATTTAAAAATAATTACTGTAATTTAAATAGAAATGCAGTACATCTCGCCACTGTAGTGGGGACATCTGTGACTAAGGCCACAATTGTATGCAAGTTTAGTGGAAAGAAGTCCTGAGTTGGAGAAATGGATTCTGCTGTACCTCCATCAGGGTTTCAACAGGGGCCGAGCTATCTTCTACTGGCTCAGATTTAAGATAAGCTTTGTGGGAGATAGTATGGCTTACTGTAAGCTAAGCCGATTTGCAGCTGGAGGAGCTCAGCTGTAACTAATGCCAGGTGGTGGGGTGAACTACAGAATCACATCTAGGGAATAAAAGACCCCCAAGTATGAACAGCATGCATATCCATAATCCAAACAATATTTTGAGAAACCTAAATGAGAAAAACTGTGAAATAATGAGCTAATGTACGAGTTAACTAGCTTTTTTTTTTCAAAATTAATCTCACACTACCTGAAGAAGCATTGTGTGCACTATTCTGCCACATTAATATTCCATTAAAAAAATTAGAAATCCAAAATCCAGAGGTGGACAGTATTAAGACTGTTTACAGCCCCCCCAACTTGCCTTGGAGGCCATATTGGAGCCTCTGAAATGCCCCCAATTTGACTTGGGGAGTTCCAGGTGTGCCCACCTCACCCCCTAAAGGGGGTCAGCCTTGCAACCAACACCTAGGAAAGCCAGGGGCAAGGCCGACTGGGAGTCCATTGGACACCTGACTCTCTGCTCCCCCTTCACCACCCCCATGCTGCCCCCTTGCCCTCCTCTCACTCCCCAACCCAAAGCCACTGCCGGGGCTTACCTGGAAATGCGTCCTTCTCCTGAGAGCCAGGCTGTGATTTAAAGTTATTGTGGGGGCTCACTGTTTTTAGTATATACTTTTAGTATATCTATGGCCACAAACTACTGTGCCCATTAAGGGCCATTTCTCCTATATGGCCATGTAGTTTACGGACATAGATATACTAAAAACAGAGAGCCCTTGTGATAACCTTAAATCACAGGCCTAGGCTTTCAGGAGGAGGACGCTTTTCAGGTAAGTCTTGGTGGCTGTGACAGGAGGCCAGTGAGGGAAAGAGAAGTGGGTTTGGTACATTCAATGAACTGACCTGGACTCATGGCTGGCCGTACAATGGCTTTCCTGGGTGGGCAGGTGTCATAAATCACCAGCATTAAGCAGTCTAGAAATGTCAACAAACAGTCTGTGGTTGAATGCCAAAAGTATCTGTCAGAAGCTGAGTCAAACAACACTGATTTCAGGAATGCACCAAAGAGCTGTCAAAGTCCTTTCCAAGGTCTGGTCATAGCCAGGCAAGATCAAGGAGCTGGTATGCAAGCGACAAGGGCAGAGACACGAAAATACAACAATTGCTTCCAGCACCACTTAGGGCCTCTGGCATGTCTTATATTGGGATGATGGTGAGTAGGAATTGCTGTCAGCTGCATTGGCCTACAGCTAGCTTTTGCCTGTTCCTGTGAAGGGCCACTCTCCAAACACTCCCAGGCTCAGCTTGTTCCTCCTTCCTGCTGTATCCCAAGCAGAGGCATAACAGCGGGCTGGTGGGGGAAGGGCCCAGCACTGCCCTGAATTGGCCTGAGGCACCCCTGAAGTTTCAGTGCCAGTCTGCCTTGTCCTTGGAGTGCTTCAGGCCAACCTGGTACTGCTCTGGATTCAGGCCAAGGCAGGCTGAATCATCCTGCCTTGCTTCGGTTCCAGGGATTCAGCCTGAGCTGGTGCACAGCCCTAGATGATACCTTTATTAGGACCATCTTTTAATGACATTTTGGTTGGGCCTAATTAAGGTATTGTTCAACTGTGGAATTTGGACTAATATTCCAGTAATTTACTGAGTGATAAAATGATAATTTATTATAATTTTACAATATCATTTTCCTCGGGTCTTGAAAAGGTTTTATTGCTCCCTAGTACAGTCCATTTTATTCCTAATCATATTGATTTTTTTCTATACTCCTTTTCTATACTTCAAGCATTTTCTTAGAGCTCTTCCATTGATATGAAACATAATTTATGCTGTAATCCAGCTGGTGACATAAAAGGCAGGGTTAAAGAAACCATATTATGATAATTATAATTGTACTCCTGCCCAATAACATTGGGCTGGATCCAGACTTAATCATATTTAGAATATACTGATTGAAATCAGCGGAAATTAACTTAGTTACTGTTCCATTTATTTCAGTGGGTCTACTCTAATTGTCCCTATGCCTGGATTCAAAACATTGTGTATGTGTGTGCCAGTTGTAGTCAAAACAGACTTTTCTAATGACACAACTGTATGTTTTAAGGAGTAGGAACTTGGTGGTGAATAAAACTCCAAACGGGCTTTAACATTGCTTTGCATTTAATGCGGACTACACAAATTGTTCACACGCAAATGTTTGAAACATCAAACCTGACCATTGATAGAGGTATGAATTCTTGCAGCTTCATAGGGATCCCCAAAAGGGGATATAATCCTCAGGCTGTGAACTTGATCTTTCAAAGATGGTGGTAGCAGTGAGTTCAATCCCATCTAGGGGAGATTGAATATCAACTCCCAAGATAGCTATGGGAACGGTAAATGCGTTTTGATAAGGATGGTCACTTACAATTGACTTGAATCACATGAGATGGTCGCTATACCAGAAAGACTGCTGCATAGTATATATTCCATAGGGCTTTCAACTTTGTGTCCATTCTCCTTCTGCCCTTCCTTCATGGAGGCAGTCTGTGTGTATAATGAAAACTGGACCATCTTGGTGTGAGCACCAAGGAGTAAATCAGGATTAGAAGGCAATCCAGGGGCTCATCTACACCTGCAGCCCTTTCGCTACAGAAGACGGATGCTCCTGAATGTTCCACGATCAGCACTCATGGGGCACAAGCGACTGATGTTTACCACAATTACAGGTGTGCCGTTGCAGGAGGACGCTTCCGCATGTGTATCCGTAGAAGTATGCAGGGCTAGGCAGATGGCTCTGGGGCAGAAGGTTGTTTTATTGACTCGTGAGGGATGCACACAAGCACAGATGCGAAGCCACATGTGGGGTGATATGAACTCCCTCAAATATGCACACCTGCACAGAGTATGGTTGTATTAAAAAAGAAACAAACCACTCGTCGGTGAAACACGCTGATACCCATCCAAAGCATGTGGCAGAAATGGCAGACAGGCAGGGCCGTACAGAGCTGGTAATATGCCCAGGCAAAATGGGAAGTGTGTGCCCCCCATTTCAAAAAAGGAGGAAAACATGGCCACCCCAAGGGGGCGTGTCCACCAACATGTCTGTTCTACATAACACCTTCATATTAAACCTGTTCTACAACACCTCAAGGCACATATATCCCTGCCCTGCATGCAGCATGGCCCTCTGGAGCTTGTAGTCTGACCGTGGTATTCACGACGGATGGCTTCTGTGCTGTTTCCGCAAGGCAGGCTCCTTGCTTCTTGGTGGGCTGCTTACACTACGGAAGCAGTAGCGTCAGCTGGGGGGGACCTCCACGTCAGAGTGCCCCCTCAAAATCGTGGGCCCCGAGCCAACTGGCCCCACTGCCTTCCCTCTGCATGGCCCTGCAGACAAGTTCACTCCCACACACCTCCGATACCCATGGACATGTCCCTCACAGCTGGCTGGCTGTGCGCTGAGCCCAGAACTCACAGTAAACAGTAAATGTCATTGCAAAGGGGGTGGCACACACACCACACTTCAAAATGGGAGTGAGAGAGCCGGGAAAACCACAACAAAACCACATGCATACAAATTACACTAGCTGAAATTCCCTTTTCTCTGCAACTGTTCAAGATACAGGAGCCCCATACTTCTTTCCATAGGGTCACCCTAGATGTGTACCTTCACTGGCCTCACCTGGCAATAGCAGCTGCAGCAATTTTCCATGTAATGGACAGGCAATGCCCAAGATGCCTGGTGCTCTGGGAGATGGTCCCCGGAGATCTCTGACACAGGGAACGCTAATATTTTATCTACCCAGAAGGCGTGAGAAAGGAGCTCTCCGCTCTCCCCTCAGCTCTCCCCTCTCTCCTTCTGCCATCATGGCAACTGCTATACCTGCAGATGGTGCCAATTCAGGCTATTACGTGGAAAGAGGATGCCTCGGCAAAGGAGGTCTTCTCTGGCTTGGATCACTGCCTGAGCTGGAGAACATCTCAGTCATGATTAATGTGGTCATTCAAGACAGAAGAATATGAACTTGGCAAATTAATATCCCAAACGGTTTCCCTCCAGATTTGGAAGTGTCTTTAGTTGGAAGTGTCTTTAGTTGGGATGGGAAGAAAGTGGTTTGCCGCCCCCTTCCCCTGAGGCCTTCACCTGGCCTCGGAGTGGGGTGGAGAAAACTCCCCCACTCCTTTGTCTAGGTTCCTTCTGCTCTTCATTCAGTGTTGACCTCCTCATTCTACATTTATGGTAGTTCAGCTTTACATCGTTACAATTAGGGGTGTGCACTGGATCGGGTCCGATCCACGATCCGGAGTTGATCCAGGGGAAATCGGATACAATTATCCAATTTCCTATCACCCCTCTGGATCATCCGATCTTTCCTGAACCGGTCCAGAAGGACCCGATCCAGTTTGGAAAAAATCAGAGGATCAGCGGGCACCCGCTGGCGCCTTCCGCCGCTTCCATTGGCGGGTGCCAGCGGGTGCCCGCTGATGGAAGCGGACAGCTGGGGGGGGCTTACCTGGCAGGGCATCCTCCTCCTTCCATTGCTGGCTCTAAACTACTGCAAACTAGGTCTCACAGCCTAGTTTACAGGAGAGCGCCAGGTGATGGAAGGAGGAGGACGCCTCGCCAGGTAAGGAGTGGGGGGGCTTACCTGCCGGGGCTGTCCGCTTCCACCTGCCGATGGAAGTGGACAGCCCTGCCAGGTAAGGATCGCGAGGGGGGAGGGGGGAGTTGGGCCCCCACTCACCCATCCGCCGCCATGTTTTCCCCATAGACTTGCATTGGAGGAAAGCTTTCTTTCCCCCAATGCAAGTCTATGGGGAAAATAAAAATGGCAGCCAATCCGAAAACCGGAAGTCCAATTGTTGGATTGGGATCGGGCCCGATCCAGTCCGAGGGGCTCCGATTTTGTCCAATCTGATCCGGGACAAAATTGAAGGTCCCGATCCGAGTCCCAATCTGATCCGGGGGTCCCTGCACATCCCTAGTTACAATCCATGTAGGGCTCGATTAAGATATAGCGAGGCCCTAAGCCATGCCAAGATTCAGAGGCCGCAGAACATAAAATGAAGAGAAAAGAATTGTATTACATTATAATAGGAAGAGTAATGAAAGGGTACCAGCCAGCATTAGGGGGTGCTTGTGGTTACAGTGTTAGCCTTCTCTAAAGATGGTCATAAAAACCCTCATAAAGTAACTTGATTTGAACATTTTTAAAAAATTTTAAACTGACTCTAGCCTGCATTCATTGCCTCCAATACAAAATGCTGTGTTGCCGCACTTTCTCTGTCTAAGGCAACTCTGCTGTAAGTCTCACCAGACTTTCCCACATGTTTAAGCCAAAGTTAGGGTGACCCTATGAAAAGGAGGGCAGGACTCCTGTGTCTTCAACAGTTGCATAGAAAAGGGAATTCCAGCAGCTGTCATTTGTATGCATGCAGCACCTGGCGAAATTTCCTCTTCATCATGACAATTAAAGCTGCAGGAGCTATACTAGAGGGATCAGATACTAGGGGTGTGCATCGGATCGGATCCGATCCACGATCCGAATCCGATCCGACCCAAAATCGGGAAAATCCGATCCGATCCGATCCGATCCGGACAACCTCCGATCCGATCCGATCCGATCCGATGAGGTCCGATCCGGATCGGACGCCATTTTGAATGCTTTTTCCCATAGCCAAGTATTGTTTTACAAAAACGCCTATAACTTTTTCATTTTTAAAGATAGAAGGATGAAACTTGGGCACATTGTAGACTGGTTAGGGGTAGTTATCTGTGAGAAATTTCAGAAAGATTGGTGCATGCATTTTGTGGCAATTAATTTTTTAATAAATACCCAGGAATGCCTATAACTTTGTCATTTTTAAAGTTACACACATGAAACTTTGCCACATTGTAGGGGGTACCTTGGGACCTATGTGTGTGAAATTTCAGAAACGTAGGTGCTTGTCTTGTGTGGCAATTAATTTTTAGAAAAATGGGTAGTAGTGGGGTAAATACAGTTACGCCTCCCATTTTTTTATTTTTGAAGATACAAACAGGAAACTTGGGCACATTACAGGTACCACTTGCCTTGATATGTGTGTAAAATTTCAGAAACATTGGAGCTTTCCTTGTGTGGCAATTAATTTTTGAAACAATGAGGAAAGAAACACCTATAACTTTGTCATTTTTAAAGTTTCACACATGAAACTTTGCCACATTGTAGGTGCTACCTTGGGACCCATGTGTGTGAAATTTCGGAAACGTAGGTGCTTGCCTTGTGTGGCAATTAATTTTTTAATAAATACCCAGGAATGCCTATAACTTTGTCATTTTTAAAGTTACACACATGAACCTTTGCCACATTGTAGGCGGTACCTTGGGACCTATGTGTGTGAAATTTCGGAAACGTAGGTGCTTGCCTTGTGTGGCAATTAATTTTAGAAAAATGGGTAGTGGTGGGGTAAATACAGTTACGCCTCCCACTTTTTTATTTTTGAAGATACAAACAGGAAACATGGGCACATTACAGGTACCACTTGGCTTGATATGTGTGTAAAATTTCAGACAGCTGGGTCCAGGCATGTGGTGGCAAGGTATTTTTGAAACAATGAGGAAAGAAACGCCTATAACTTTTTTATTTTAAAAGTTAGAAGTCTGAACATTGCTCACTTTGTAGATGGGTTAGGGGTAGATATGTGTCAGAAATTTCAGAATTATAGGTCCAGGCATTTGATGGCTATGGAATTTTTAAATTACATGTTTCAAAAAAATTTCTACAGAGGCCAGGTCTTCCCCTCCCGCTTCCCGCGAAGAAAAGGAAACACTCTCTCGTCTCGATCCCTTTAATCCTTGCTAGAAGTATCCATTACAGGGCTCGTGTTTCCTTTCCTACTTTCACTTTTCACTTTGTACTCAAGCAGACACGAGCCCTGTAATGGATACTACCAAGGATCAAAGGGATCGAGACCAGAGTGATCCTTCCTTGCACGCATGGCTGCAAAACTCAGCTAGGCTCAGCCGTTCTGCTTGATAAGTGAAAGTAGGAAAGGAAACACGAGCCCTGTAATGGATACTACTAGCAAGGATCAAAGGGATCGAGACGAGAGAGTGTTTCCTTTTCTTCGCGGGAAGCGGGAGGGGAAGACCTGGCCTCTGTAGAAATTTTTTTGAAACATGTAATTTAAAAATTCCATAGCCATCAAATGCCTGGACCTATAATTCTGAAATTTCTGACACATATCTACCCCTAACCCATCTACAAAGTGAGCAATGTTCAGACTTCTAACTTTTAAAATAAAAAAGTTATAGGCGTTTCTTTCCTCATTGTTTCAAAAATACCTTGCCACCACATGCCTGGACCCAGCTGTCTGAAATTTTACACACATATCAAGCCAAGTGGTACCTGTAATGTGCCCATGTTTCCTGTTTGTATCTTCAAAAATAAAAAAGTGGGAGGCGTAACTGTATTTACCCCACCACTACCCATTTTTCTAAAATTAATTGCCACACAAGGCAAGCACCTACGTTTCCGAAATTTCACACACATAGGTCCCAAGGTACCGCCTACAATGTGGCAAAGGTTCATGTGTGTAACTTTAAAAATGACAAAGTTATAGGCATTCCTGGGTATTTATTAAAAAATTAATTGCCACACAAGGCAAGCACCTACGTTTCCGAAATTTCACACACATGGGTCCCAAGGTAGCACCTACAATGTGGCAAAGTTTCATGTGTGTAACTTTAAAAATGACAAAGTTATAGGTGTTTCTTTCCTCATTGTTTCAAAAATTAATTGCCACACAAGGAAAGCTCCAATGTTTCTGAAATTTCACACACATATCAAGGCAAGTGGTACCTGTAATGTGCCCAAGTTTCCTGTTTGTATCTTCAAAAATAAAAAAATGGGAGGCGTAACTGTATTTACCCCACTACTACCCATTTTTCTAAAAATTAATTGCCACACAAGACAAGCACCTACGTTTCTGAAATTTCACACACATAGGTCCCAAGGTACCCCCTACAATGTGGCAAAGTTTCATGTGTGTAACTTTAAAAATGACAAAGTTATAGGCATTCCTGGGTATTTATTAAAAAATTAATTGCCACAAAATGCATGCACCAATCTTTCTGAAATTTCTCACAGATAACTACCCCTAACCAGTCTACAATGTGCCCAAGTTTCATCCTTCTATCTTTAAAAATGAAAAAGTTATAGGCGTTTTTGTAAAACAATACTTGGCTATGGGAAAAAGCATTCAAAATGGCGTCCGATCCGGATCGGACATCTGGTCCGATCCGATCCGACCAGCCTCCAATCCGATCCGATCCGATCCGACCCCCCAGGTCCGATTCCGATCCGCTATCCGATCCGATCCGGGGGGTCAGTGCACATCCCTATCAGATACAAAAGAGGGCAGGGCTCCTGCAGCTATAACTGAAATTCTCTTTTCTGTGCAACTGTTAAAGACATAGGAGCCCTGTCCTCCTTTTCATATGGTCGCCATATCCAAAGTGAATTCATCTTAGTTATCTTGCATTTCGTTTTAGAGGCCCCTCATAATACGAGGTCCCAGGCCATGGCTTTCTTGGCTTATTCCTAAATCCGGCACTGGACCCGTGGTGGGGGTAGAGAGAGAAAGTGTGTGTGTGTGTGTGTGTGTGTGTGTGTGTGAGAGAGAGAGAGAGAGAGAGAGAGAGAGAAGGTCCAAAAATACACCCAAACCCTGCATTTAATCAGATAAAAATTGCTCACACGGCAAATCTGCCTTCAGGAGACTAAAGGAGACAAACCAATTTTGAAAATTGTGTCACGGCACTTCATTCTGCCCAGAAATTGCAGACCGCCCTCTGACTTTGCCATTCATAATTTCAGCACCCTTGTCTCTGTCTACTTAAAGGGATAATTGAATTTGAGAAATAAAAGTCACTGAAGATGGATGGTCAAACCTTATAAGCTTTTAAGGATAAAGAAGGAGGAGCAGGGCAGGCTGTGAATGCATACAGGGCAAAACATATACGACCTCTTTCCATCATTTTCATGTCACAATGATGCTTCCAAGAGAGTGGCCTCGTTCAGAAGATACCTTAAACCACGGCTTTAACCACTGGGAATAAGGCTTTCTGCCTTATTGACCGTGATTAAAGCTGTGGTTTAAGGTGTCTTCTGAACAGGGCCAGCAAGGCAATGGATTGATCTGATTCTAATTTGTTCCATAGATGTGAATGGTTATACCTAGGGTGACCACGTGGAAAGGAGGACAGGGCTCCTGTATCTTTAACAGTTGCATAGAAAAGGGAATTTCAGCAGGTGTTATTTGTATGCATGCAGCACCTGGTGAAATGCCCATCACAGCAGTTAAATCTGCAGGATCCCTGCCCTCTTTTGTATCTGGTCACTCTAGTATAGCTCCTGCAACTTTAACTGTTGTGATGAAGAGGGAATTTCACCAGACTCTGCAGGCATACAAATGAGACCTGCTGAAATTCCCTTTTCTATGCAACTGTTAAAGATACAGGAGCCCTGTCCTCCTTTCCATATCGTCACTCTAGTTATGCTTATGGCTCCTTCTCCTTATTCTGGCTTTTGTGATTGTGTGATACTGCTCCAGAGTTCAATGAGAGCTACAGCATACGTTCACTGTTACATAACCTTAATGTTTCTCAGAACGGAAGTCCTTCCATGGCAGACTTCAATGACAACAGGTTGGTTCCACCACAGTCTGATGTGGTGAAGTCTGTCTCCCACATTCTACCACTCAGAGAATGGTAGAATATTCAACCCCCCTTCTTGCAATTTCACTGTATGTATGTATGTATGTGTGTATTCCATTGCATTGCATTGCTTTGCATTGCATTTCTATACTGCCCAATAGCCAAAGCTCTTAATCTGTCCCCAGGTAGCAGAATGAATAAATGTCCCTTCCCTTTTTCCCCATCCTGCAATATTCTTAAGTATTTGAGAAATGGAACTATATATTGGACCTTACAATGAAATCCTATGCACACTTAATGAAGCCCTTTGACCTGATTTGAATTTATTTCTGAATTGAGAGTCATGGTGTGTTATTCTGGAGTAGGGATGTGTAACATATTGTTAAAATGTATGATAACAATACAATATGCTCTTTATTGTGCACGTGTTTAATGATAATGATACGATAGAAAAACCTCCAATAAATATCTGATCCGATAATTTTCAGCTTGATTATATCGGATTATCGGACTGCCATATAAATAAACCTATAACTTCTGTATTTTTTAGTCACAGTGCTTATGGGGTATGCCTAAGTATGTGTATGAAATTTGAGATCAATCCCTCCAACCCTCGATTTTATATGAATTTATTAAAGATCGTTTAAGTTCTGACAGGTCAGAATGACAGCTCGCCACGTGCGTTCCTTCAGACCTGTCAAAAAGTTGCAGGATCTTTAATAAATTCATATAAAATTGAGGGTTGGAGGGATCGATCTCAAATTTCATATGCATGTCTAGCACATGTTGCTACACATATGCAGCAAATTTCAGATCAATCCCTCCACCCCTGTATTTTATATGAATTTTTTAAAGATCGTGCAACTTTTGACCTGTCAGAACTTAAACATTCTTTAATAAATTCATATAAAATCGAGGGTTGGAGGGATCGATGTCAAATTTCATACACTTACTTAGGCATACCCCATAAGCATTGTGACCAAGTTTCAAGCCTATCACTTTGAAAATACAGAAGTTATAGGCATTTTTTCTTTAAAAAAAAATCAGCTCTATAGGGCACAATGGGGCTGCAAATTAAATATCAGATTTCTGATAATTATCGTGAAGACGATACAATTAACCTACGGTATTATTGGAGACGATAATTTTTTTGGTCTGGATTTCCAATAAAATACAATATTTTCAGGCTTGCACATCCCTATTCTGGAGGCCTGGTCTATTCAGGGCCCAGTCAAAGTAGATTTTTTTGATTACCAAGATGAAACTAGACATCCTGTGAAAGGAATGACAGTTTATTGATTGAAAAGGGATGCAGAATAAAATACAAAGAAAGCTCAGGCATCTCTTAGCTGATGAAGCTGGCCATTTCCTTACAGCTGGTCTAAGCCAGGGACCCAATCATCAGTATGTTCGAGGTTGTTCCTAGTAGGGGTGTGCATGCCTGAAATTATCATATCATATCGTTATCAGAAATCACTTTTTTAAAAAAAATTCAGATCCGATTATATCAGAAGTTAATCATATTGAATCGTATCGGATTTCCAATAATTATCGAAAATCCGATATTTATTTCGGATCCCTATTTTGCCCTATAGAGTTGTTTTTTGAGACAGAAAGGCCTATAACTTCTGAATTTTCAAAGTTAGAGACTTGAAACTTGGTCACAGTGCTTATGGGGTATGCCTAAGTATGTGTATGAAATTTCAGAACAGTCCCTCCAACCGTGTATTTTATATGAATGTTTTAAAATCATTTAACTTTTGACAGCTCAGAATGACAGCTCGCCACGTGCATTCAGAGATCTGTCAAAAAAGGTGCACGATGTTTAAAAAATCATATAAAATACAGGGGTGGAGGGATTGTTCTGAAATTTGGCACATATGTGTAGCAACATGTGTTACAGAGGTTGCCCTTGTTGTCAGCTACTTCAACATTGATAAGATTGATGACACCAGAGGGCGACAGACTAGTTTAAGGAGGTGCACAGCTCTGTCCTCGAACACCTTTCTGCTGTTCCTTGTCATCCAAACGGCTGTCTCACATTACCCAACAGCAGAGCTGGCCCTGGCCAATTCCATTACTTCAGCTGTGAAATTTTCAACCTATTTTTGATTTCTACAAAAATCCCACTGTCTCATTTACAAAAAAGAAATATGACTCTTCTGTTGTTGTTATTGTTGTTGTTGGACTGTTAGGGGCCAGGAATGCTTTTATTTAGGTTAACTGTGGTGGGCGTTTTCCCCCTATGGTGGCAAGGAAGATTAGAATCCCAAACAAAGATATCAACCCTACTTTGAAAAATTTTTCACCCGCCTTTGCATGACCCTGTCCAAAACAAATCAGACTATGAGTCAGCTTTCATTCTGTCTCTCAAGTCCTGCCTCCTGCCCCCACCCCAGCAATTTAAATTGCTCAGATCCATGTCTCATTAATGTTACAGCTCTGAGTAACAAATAATAATAATAAGGGGGGGGGGGGAGGTTGGTATCTACTATTTCTTATGTTTCTACCAAATACGTTGCTATGGTAACCCCCTCCAGTCCTAGCTTCTAAGGGTGATGTGCCTGTTATCTAACGCCAACCTTGTTTCCCTTTCATAAATTAATCACATTTTAAATTAACACATGGAACTATGGCATGTCAATTAATTTGCATATTAAACTGCATGTCTGCATACCTCCATGCCTTTACCTATCCTTCATCCTTCCATGGCGTGTAAAGTTACACCAGGAGCCGTAACTTTTCACAGGGCGACCGTGCTTTTGACAGCTGCATCTACAAATATTGTTACAAGAGATGGCCAGCGTCCGAATCAATCACTTCTTAGCGATCCACAGCTGGCTCTGTTCTTCAGATCTTTAAGCCCCAATGAAACAGTTTCTGGCCTCTCAACGAATTGTCCTGCTGAGATGGAAAACATGCTAATCTCTCCTGCCGCTTTTGTGATTATTCCTTCCCCCCAACGTTGTAACATGTCTCTGGTAAACACTAAGCAAATACTTTTGAGGAGAGATATGAGACCACCCCTTTCAAGCTTTATTCTTTTGGCTTATTGCTTTAACAGTTAGTAATTCTAGGGTTTACTAAAGCAAAAGACCGAATTAGACAGTGCTCCCATGATATTGAACGATAGAACAATTTCACTCCTATAAGAAAACTCTGTCCATAGTATGATCACTTTCCACCTAGTCCTTTTCACAAAATGGCATCTTAATTGCAGAACTTAACAGTTTTAAAATGCAGATGAGCTTTTACTCACGCAAGTCTATATATATTGTCATCTGCTGTACCCGAGGGCCGATTTAACAGAATCCCATTGGAAAACCAAATATGCCCATGTGGAGACGGCAGTATTGAAACAGTAGCTCAAGCATTATGATTTTGCACTATGAGGAAAGAAGTATGTTATGTATTCCAATGCAGTCACTTATTGCTTCTGTATCATTTCTTCTCTCAGATCAACATAAATTGGCGACAACAAAGACCCCAATTTTTTTTAGCAGGTGCTATTGAAATAAGATCTACCATTTTATCAGAGTCTTAATTTCACATGGTTCCTTTGACTGATCAGAAGTTAATTTGTTTATTTATTTATCTACTTTTACATGAAAGGGACTGTGTATTAATCTTGGCTTTTTCGCTTGATGTAATTTTTTAGAATTATTTATTTATTTATATCCTGACTTTTTCTCAGGGCTGGGACTCAAGCCAGTTCACAAAGTTAAAACATGTACACTTCAAATATATAAATATAAGTTTATAAAAGTTAAAATAGAATTTAGCCTACAGTAAAATTTAAAAAACCATTTTAAAATTTAAAAGCAATAACAAATCTTAAAAATGAAACAAAACATAGGTCTAAAATATTTCAAAAAGCCTGCTGGAATTAAAAAAATTGTTTTGCCTGCAGCTTGGGTAACTTCAGTCAATTATAATCTTGCTTTTATTCGTTGTACAATTTATTTTAAATGCAAAAGCCTGTGGAGGATACAAATCAAGGAATCTTGTCTCTTGTATCTTTTGAGAAGAGAACTCCTTAAAGCCATCACTGCTAAACAAAATCCCCCCAAACTTTCTTGAATCAATACACTTTGAGGCCATGCCACAGGACATCTGCATCATTCTTCCCCACACAAAATCTAAAATGAATCATAGAATCGTAGAATAGTAGAGTTGGAAGGGGCCTCTAAGGCCATCGAGTCCAACCCCCTGCTCAATGCAGGAATCCACCTTAAAGAGTCCCTGACAAATGGCTGTCCAGCTGCTTCTTGAAGGCCTCTAGTGTGGGAGAGCCCACCACCTCTCTAGGTAATTGGCTCCACCGTCGTGCTGCTCTAACACTCAGGAAGTTTTTCCTGATGTCCAGTCAGACTCTGGCTTTCTGTCACTTGAGCCCATTATTCCGCATCCTGCATTCTGGGTTGATCGAGAAGAGATCCTGGCCCTCCTCTGTGTGACAACCTTTCAAGGATTTGAAAAGGGCTATCATGTCTCTTCTCAGTTTTCTCTTCTCCAGGCTAAACATGCCTAGTTCTTTCAGTCTCTCCTCATAGGGCTTTGTTTCCAGACCCCTGATTATCCACATTGCCCTCCTCTGAACCCCCTCCAGCTTGTCTGCATCCTTCTTGAAGTGTGGTGCTCAGAACTGGACACAATCATCAAGATGAGGCCTAACCAGTGCCAAAAAGAGGGGAACCAGCACCTGACGTGATTTGGAAGCTATACTTCTATTAATGCAGCCCAAAACGTGAGGGAAATGCCTGTTTGCCAACATGCGTAACATAGAGTCAACAGAGGGAGAGGAGAGACAGTGAGGCCTCCTTCATCGGCCTGGCTGGGACCAATTGCCTGTCCCAGAACTACCTCCATCGGTTGCCATTCTACTGGGTTCCTTCAGAAGGAGGAATGAGAAGGCATGAAGGAAGGGGGGAAATGGCACCATGTTCATGGAGCTGTCTACACATCGCCTTTGCCCAGTCGTGGCTGCGAATCAACGCTGCATTGGTTATATGATGCAGCTGCTGGTTCACAGCCACTGCATGGCAAACAGACGAAACTGCACCCTGACATTTGCTGGTCACCACAGCTCTTCTGCCACCTGATCTTTCTCCAGCCTCAAGCTGAGGGTGTTCCTGGGTGGATGATGACCTTTTATTGGTCGTCATCCACCCAGGAACTTCTTCAAAGTCTTCTTCAAAACCAGCCTCCCTGAAGTTAAAGCATACTGGAAAAGGACTTTCCCTTTTTCTTGAAAGGACAATTGTCTAGCTTAGTTTGCATAGTCTTGCCTAGAGAGAAGTTCCTAGAAGATTAGAGTCCCTTCAGCAGGGAGGAGATGTCTATTGTCTGAATAAAGCTTTGTGGATTACTTGGCAGACCTCTTTATTGTCTCCCAATAAAGTGAGGGGTGTTGGGAAACATGACACATGGTAGTCCCCAACAAGAGTCAAACATTGCAGGCACCAGTGTTCTTCCAGACCAACCAACCAGTTTTATCAATTTTGTCTCCATCAGGAGCAAGTCTTTTGAAATGTCAATGGCCTTAGTTGCTCATTCAACACCAAGGCACACACCCCTCAAATACTGCATTATAACAGGGAACAATATATTCTCCTGGGACCATTCATCCCCCCATGCCCCAGCCATTGCAAGGCCCTCATTTAAGCTCAGAAGGAACAGGGAAGTCTAAAGGGGGGGGGGGTGGCAGGTGATGTCAGCATCCCTGTTAATAAAAAAGTGCTTGTGCTCTCTCCCTCTGAGCACTAGTTCCACTACACCACTGCTAAGGGAACTTTGGTTGGTAGAAATGGAGGAGCAGAAGTCACAGGTGGGGCGAGAAATGAGGGCTGAATGAAAGGGTGGGGAAAGGACAAGTGGAGTTTAAAAAGAAAGGGAAGGGAGTTGTGCAGAATATAAAGGGAACAGGAAGCCAGTGTGTGAAGGGATGTCTCACAGAGTGAGAGGAGAGGTGGACAGTTTTGGCCGTGGTGTTTAGAATTATGGTAGGACTGAGGCATGGAAGCAGAAGGTCAGAGACGAGGAGGGGGCAGTGAGAGGTGGGCCAGGGCATGAGCCAGAGTTTTAGCTGAGGGAATGAAGTCCAGGGAGAAGCGGTGTAACTTGCTAACTCATCGCATGTGGGCAGTGGAGGCTGGCAGCTCCGATGCCGGTGGGGTGCTGAATCCATTCCAGGTTTCAGCCAGAACTCTCAAGGAGTTATCAAAAAAAAAAATGTGTAACTCTATCGCCAAAATGGGTTCAGCACTTTGGATAGCTCTTTGAGAGTTTTGGCTGGTTCTGGCCAAAACCTGGAATGGTTTCACAGCCCCACCAAAATCAAAGGCACCAGCCCTCAATGAACATAGGAAGCAATGGAGAGAGAAGGATTAAAGACGAAGCCGAGGCAGCATGCCTGATCAACGGGGTGATGTTGCCTAGAGATACGGGGAGAGAATGAGGAGAGGAAGGCTGTGGGCGAAAGATAAGGAGTTTCATCTTCATCGGGGTGAGTTTAGATCAACGATGAGACATCCAAGGGCCTAGATCAGATAGACAAGGAGGCAGGGATGTGAGACTGGACTAAGGACGAGAGAGGAATTCATCCATCTGCACTGCTAATATTAATAACAGATTTAGAGCTTTATGCCTGCATATTTCACTCACAACTGCACATCTATTTGTTTAAAACTTAAGGTCTATCTATCTGTCTGTCTGTCTGTCCGTCCGTCCGTCCGTCCGTCCATCTATCATCTATCTATCTATCTATCTATCTATCTATCTATCTATCTATCTATCTATCATTTCTATAATATCCACACTGAATGAGAGGGGCAAGTCCCTGCCCCAAGGAGCTTACTATCTAGAAAATGATGCAAAGGAGGCAACACAGGGGAGGGTGAAACGTGGAGGCTGAGGTAACAGGGGATGAGTATGCAGTTATTCTAGTTACATATAATCATAGAATCATAGAATTGTGGAGCTGAAAGGGACCACAAGGATCATCTAGTCCAACCCTCTGCAATGTGCAGGAAAACCCATTCAAACATCCAAGAGAGGTGGCTGTCCAGCCTCTTAAAAACCTCCAGAGATGGAGAACCCACAACCTCCGTAGGGAGACTGTTCCACTGTTGTACAGATCTTACCGTCAGGAAGTTTTTCCTGATATTTCATCGAATGTACCTGGGCTTAGTGGCAGTAGGGCAGTGGGATTAAGGAATTGTGCCAAAGGGTTTTCAGAAGAAGTGACTTCGAGGAGGGATTTGAAAGAAGTTGGAGAGGTGGCCCCACCACCAAGGCATTCTGGGAGACAAAGTCATTTGAAGCGTCAGAAGACTTGTGGATGGCTGATCATCGGTGGAGGCTCCGATGTCAGTGGGGCGGTGAATCTGCTCCGAGTTTCGGTAGGAACCAGTCAGAACTCTGAAGGAGCTACCCAGATATAAGAAGGGTAGGGTGACCAGATCGCCTGGGGTTTCCCGGTCCTAACCAGGAAACCAGGGGTGATCCGGGCCAACCGGGGGGCAGTGGGGGAAAACCAGGGTGGCGGGGGGGGTCACATGGCGGTGGCAGCGAGCAGCGACGAGCGGCGGTAGACCCGGCGGCGGTGGCGGCGGAGGAGCCTGGGAAGCGGCCGCCCCAGCAGGTAAGTGCCTCCCCCTCACGCCTCGCGCTCCTTACCTGCAGGGGCGTCTGCTTCCCTCCGGTGCTCGAATCTACTGAGAAACATGCTCCCCCGCCCCCACCACCAGGTCAGCCTCCAGGTCCTCTGCCGCCACTGCCAGGTCCTTTGCCACCGCTGCCGGGCTTGTGAGGCCAGAGGCCGCGCGGAAGAGGCGGGAGAGTGCCGATTACATCACTTCCGGATCCGACCCTCTCCCATCTCTTCCATGCAGCCTCTGGCCTCCTTGGGGCTCGTCGCGATGGCAACGAGCCCCGAGGAGCCCGGACGCCCACGCGGAACAAGCAGGGGAGCTCCCCTGCCTCTTCTGCGTGGGCGTCCAGGCTCCTCGGGGCTCGTCGCCATTGCGACGAGCCCCAAGGAGGCCAGAGGCCACACGGAAGAAGCGGGAGAGGGCCAATTACATCACTTCTGGATCCAGCCCTCTCCCGCCTCTTCCGCGCAGCCTCTGGCCTTACGAGCCCGGCGGTGGAGGACCTGGTGGCAGCGGAGGACCTGGAGGCTGACCTGGCGGTGGGGGCGGGGGACCCAGCAGCGGAGGACCCGGCAGCGGAGGAGGAAGACCCGGCAGTGGCGGGGGACCTGGGAGCGGCGGCTGACCCGGCGGGGGCAGCAGCAGAGGACCCGGCGTGGGCGGCGGAGGTAGAGAACCCGGTAGGTCCAGGCTGGTGTTTTTGGGGGGTGGGGGGGTTGGTGTGGGGGGTTGTTTTGGGTGGGAGGGTGGCGGGGGGGAACCGGGATTTTGTTTTCTAAAATCTGTTCACCCTAAAGAAGGGAAGAGGGATATAGAGGTGGAATTTGTACAATTGTATACATTGACAGTACAATCCTGTAAATGCCTGCTCAGACGTAACTCCCAATGGA
Source organism: Anniella stebbinsi (assembly GCA_029215795.1). NCBI lineage: Eukaryota > Metazoa > Chordata > Lepidosauria > Squamata > Anniellidae > Anniella > Anniella stebbinsi. The sequence continues at coordinate 410,164,393 of JARDYH010000001.1, read as the reverse complement.
CTCAATGGAGTTGACTCCTAGCTAATTAGCTCTAAGATTGCATCATTATTTAGTATACCTTATTCTGACACCATAAAAAGACAAAACGGAAACTCTGTTGAAGGCTGTGTAAATTTTGGGAACCCCACATGATTTCAGAGTACCCCCATGCATTAACGGAACCCCCACATTATCCTACTTGACTGTTACTATCTCTGGAGGCTCATTTTTGCATGCTGCCACCCACAGTGGAGTGGCAGGAAGCTACAGGAGGAAATGCCTTCTCTGTAGTGGCCCCCACATGTGGAATACCCTTTCCAGGGAGATATGCCTGGCACCTTCATTACATACCTTGAGAAGCCAGGCTAACACCTTCCTCTTCTAGCCAGCATTTACTGTTTAATTTGTGGTTTTCATTATCAGTTTTATTGCTGGCTCTTTAATCTTTTTAATGCTTTTCATATCTTAATATCTTGCTTTTTCATTGGCTATATTATTGTTTTGGTTTCTATCTTATTGTTTCTTTAATTTTCTGTGTATGTAAACTGCCCCAGAGGCATTTGAGCAGTATATAAAACAAATTTATTCATGATAATGATGATAATAATATAAAACTAATAAATACATAAAAATTAAACAAATGTACGTGAATTTGGTCTTAGTTAGAAATCAACAACAACCCTTGAAAGAGCTCTCTCTGGCAGGACTATGCAAGTACCATTTTTGCTAAATTATAAACACTTGACTTATTCTTGTGGGTGGAAGGAGAAATAGACTTTTAACATTCCAAAGATGGGGAGATTACAAAGGCAAGAATATTCCGAGGGTTGGGTGATAAATTTGCTCTATTGAGATTTTCTACCTGATTTAATCCTCCTGCACCTGAATACAGAAATGGACATAATTTGAGATTGGAAATCCAGGTCTTTGATGCATCCCACAAAAGGCAAGCATTCATTCAACACCATGCACATGTTTTTAATGTATAAAAGCCACTCTGCAGATTTCTAAAATGCACACAAACGTGACTTAGTCACATGCAGCCATTGGAAAAATGCACACCAAAAATGTACAGATTTATTCCCCCATTAAAAAAAGAGAAATCAACATGGGACAGACTTTGGTGGTGGGAAAAGAGGAGGTCTGAAGAAATGTACTTAAAAGATCCACCCGTCTTTAACATTACCTTAGCTCTGCTTTTGACTGTAGGGGTTTTTAATCAACCCCAAGCCTCTGTGTCACTTTGCCAAATGATAATATTGCGTATATTTGATTAGGATCTAAATTGTATGTTTGCCTACTTGCAGAACTGTGTCAGTGTCTAAGTGAGGCTCATCACCCAGAGGGAGAAATGGAAAACTGTGTGCCTCTTATTGCTGTGGAGCGTTCACAGCAAGTGGCCGTTAAACGCTTGAACTGGCAATCACAGGCAGGTGGCAGGCCTCTGAACGGAGGAGGGAGCTCCATGCACTAAGCAGGTCATGCTGCAGTTTGCAAAAGAGCGAACTGACAGAGGATGTGTGTGTGTGTGTGTGTGTAAGATCCTTCATGAGTTCATTCTCATGGCATCCTCCCAAAATGGGAGTGATGACTGCAGCAGAAACAGGATTCAAACTATGTCTACACAAGAATACTGGTACCCTGGACCTCAGCGTTATCGGCTTTTATTTAATTACACCCAACTACAATGAACCATGTTTGGGCGGGAAGGGGAAGGAGATCACTTGAAATATGAGATAATAAGAGGAGGGGGACAGTCAGGATGGCAGAGGGAATTGCCATCATAGAATCCTAGAATAGTAGAGTTGGAAGGGGCCTAAAGACCATCGAGTCCAACATCCTGCTCAATGCAGGAATCCCACCTTAAAACATCCCTGACAGATGGCTGTCCAGAGGTGTTTTGAATGCCTCTAGTGTGGGAGAACCCACCACCTCCCTAGGTCATTGGTTCCATTGTCGTACTGCTCTAACCGTCAGGAAGTTTTTCCTGATGTCCAGCCGGAATCTGGCTTCCTGTCACTTGAGCCCATTATTCCATATCCTGCACTCTGGGGTGATCGAAAAGAGATCCTGGTCCTCCTCTGTGTGACAACCTTTCAAGTATTTGAAGAGTGCTATCATGTCTCCCCTCAGTCTTCTCTTCTCCAGGCTAAACATGCCCAGTTCTTTCAGTCTCTCCTCTGGACTTCACTCGGAGGAGGCCCCTGGAGGAGAATCTCAGATGATGATCATAGTGTATCAGTAGGTTCACACGTTGAGAGGCGCTCTGTCAGATATTCTAGTTCTGAGCCATTTATAGGTCAAAAACAGCACCTTGAATTGGCTTCCGATAGGGATGTGTGAACTCACCACGTCCAATTCATCAGATTTTGCCCAGACACTGCCGCTATTTGCCCTCGCTTATACATTTCACGATGAGTGCAGATGGCTGCCAGGTGCTCATCAGATGCTTTCTGAGCCACGAAAGAGCATTTGCGCCATTACTCTTGTGTAAATGGAGCCTTTATGGCCACCATTTATGCAAGAGGAGAAATGCGCAATTTCCCCATTGTGTAAATGGTGACTTTACAGCCGTCATTTACTCAGCGGAATGAATTACATAATTTCTGGAACCTCCAGGCTGAACTGGTACCACCTCAAATAGGCAGCCTTAGCTTGGATTCAAGGGGTTCAGCTCGAGGCAGTGCACAGCCCTACTTCTAAGCAAATCTGGATCTTATCAGGCAGAATCCTATGTGTGCTGTCCTAGGTTCCACCACAGCAGAAAGGCAAGATATAAATATATTTTTTAAAAGCTGAAGTTGGAAAGAATGGACTGAGAAAAAGACAGTGTCTTGCTCTCGACTAGGACTCAGCATCACCCAATGAAGTTGATGGGTGATTGATTGGGCAAAAGAGTTCTTCTTCAAGCATTTCAGAATTAACCATGGCGTTCAATGCTAGAGGATGTGGTGAGGGCCACCACCTTGACGACTTTAACAAATTACAGGTGGATAAGTCATGCCTATTATTATTATTATTATTATTATTATTATTATTATTATTTACATTTCTATACCTCCCCATAGCCGAATCTGTCTGGGTGGTTTACAAAGATTAAAACACTGAACATTAAAAATGGACAGTCAAAATTTAAATCCATAAAAACATAAAAACAGTCAACTTACAAAGACAGTATACATTTTAATAAAACCTTTGAACTCTCAGCCAGACCTAAAGACAGATCTGGGGTCAATTATAAAATTAATATATGCTGTTAAATGCTTGGGAGAAAAGTCTTAACCTGGTGCTGAAGAGATAACAACATTGGCACCAGGCGAGCCTCGTTGGAGAGGTCATTCCACAATTGGGGGGCTCTCTCTCTTGTTGCCATCCTCTGAGCTTCCCTCGGAGTAGGCACCTGGAGGAGGACCTTAGCTGTTGAGCGTAATGTATGGGTAGGTTCATGTCAGGAGAGGTGTTCCATCAGGTATTGTAGTCCCAACCTCCACATCCAGAGGCAGCGTTCATCCAAGGACCAGATCAAAGGTCAAGAGGAATCCTGTTTCTGGTCAGGCCCTGCTTCTGAGTTTCCTGCACATCTGGAAAACAGAATGCTGGGCTAATGAACCCTTGCTCTGACCCAGCAACAAGTGCATTTTTCAAACTTTCAGAAGCTCTACCTGAAGCATAACAGAGAGAGGTTTTTTCTGCGCCATGTGGGAAGCCTTTGGCTTTGCTTCAACAGGTTCACCATGTGTGGTATAGCACAAGCTTACTGGAGCACAACCGGGGTAATGCACGGTGTCAGAAATATAAATATGGCATCCTGCTATTGGGAGGCGTTGCGGCGGCGGCAAGGCAGAGCTAGCGACCAAGTAGAGCATTAATGAGCGGCTGCCGTGGAACACTTAGAGCAATTTCAAGAGGATTAGCGGAACTTCTGTCCTCTGGGAATCCAAGGCTGATTTAAGACTTTACTTTTTAAACTTGTTTAAAGGGCAACTTAGGTAATGAGGAGGAGATACCGCTCCTTCCATTCTTCCGCAGTTCATCCGTTTCATGTGTCATTCCATTCTGATTGAACTAGATCCCTGTTAGGAAGATCAAGGAACACATGAGGGGGATAAAAACTAGGGGTGTGCACGGACCCCCCGGATCGGATCGGGACCCGGATCGGGACCTCCAATTTTGTCCCGGACCGGTTCGGACAAAATCGGAGGCCCCCCGGACCGGATCGAGTCCGATCCCGACCCAAAAATCGTACATTTTTGGATCGGCCGCCATTTTTTTCCCCATAGACTTGCATTGCAATGCAAGTCTATGAGGAAAAAATGGCGGCGGGTGGGTAAGGGGGGGCCTAACTCCCTCCCCCCCCCGGGGCCGTCCGCTGTGGACGGCCCCGGCAGGTAAACCCCCTCCCCCGCGCTCCCTACCCCCCCTGGGGCCGCCTGCTTCCATCCGCTGGCGCCCACGGGCGCCAGCGGATAGAAGCGGACGGCTCCGGGGGGGGGGTAAGCCCCCTTCCCCGCCACTTACCTTCTCGGCCCGTCCGGCGCCGGCGGCTACTACCAGCGGGCTCCGCGGCCTACTCTCGAGTAGCGCGCCGGGTGATGACATCACCCGGCGCGCCACCCTGGAGCAGGCCGCGGAGCCTGCTGGTAGTAGTAGGCGCCGGCGCCGGACGGGAGCCGCCGGGCCGGGCAGGTAAGGGCCCCCCTCCCCCCTCCCCCCTCCGCGCGCCCCCTCCTCCCCTCCACGCACCCCCTCCTTACCTTCCCGGCCCGGTGGCTCCCGTCCGGCGCCGGCGCCTACTACTTCCAGCAGGCTCCGCGGCCTGCTCTAGAGTAGCGCGCCGGGTGATGACATCACCCGGTGCGCCATCCTAGAGCAGGCCGCGGAGCCTGCTGGGAGTAGTAGGCGCCGGCGCCGGACGGGAGCCGCCGGGCCGGGCAGGTAAGGGCCCCCCTCCCCCCTCCCCCCTCCGCGCGCCCCCTCCTCCCCTCCACGCACCCCCTCCTTACCTTTCCGGCCCGGCGGCTCCCGTCCGGCGCCGGCGCCTACTACTTCCAGCAGGCTCCGCGGCCTGCTCTAGAGTAGCGCGCCGGGTGATGACATCACCCGGCGCGCCACCCTAGAGCAGGCCGCGGAGCCTGCTAGTAGTAGTAGGCGCCGGCGCCGGACAGGAGCCACCGGGCCGAGAAGGTAAGTGCCCCCCTCCTCCCCCCCCGCTGTCCACTTTCATCGGCGGGCGCCCGCTGGCGCCCGCCAATGGAAGCGGCGGTGGGCGCCAGTGGGCGCCCGCCGATCCGCCGATCCGCCGAACCGGTTCGGAGCTTTTTCGGACCGGTTCGGATTGGATCGGCCGATCCAGCTGCGGGATCGGAAATCGGATAATTTATCCGATTTCCCACTGGACCGGACTCGGATCGTGGATCGGGTCCGATCCAGTGCACATCCCTAATAAAAACATGCCGGGGTGTGGAAGCAAGTGTGCAAACCCCACACGCGCCATCCTTGACTAGGAATGAGCATCTCTGGGAAATCGGTTTCTTTTGGGGCTGAGTGGACTTCCCCAAAGCGTACAACTCATTTTGCGGCTGTGAGCTGAGCCGCAGGGTGTTCCCTGAACTCCAGGAATCTTTTTTGCATTTTTTTTTCTTTTTGAAAGGTCCTGGAATTTGCACAAATTTCTGAGCATTTGTTTGTTTGGTTGTTTGTTTGTTTTTGGTCAAATTATGGCCGGATTTCTGCAATTTCTGCAAATCTGGCCACAACCTGCATTATTTGGGCAAATTCGGCCACAATTTGCATAAATTCTGCTGTACTTCACATAGGTGGCTCAGAAATTTGCTCAAATTGTAGAACCTTTCCCCACAAAATGTGCAAACCACGTCCTGGCCTGACTTTCTGCAGACCGAGTGGGGCGCTGCAGTGGAAACTAGGAAAACTCATCGGATTCCACACCCCAAGCACATTTCTCTGATATCCCTACCCTTGAAATCCCCATATTTAATAGCAAGGTATGAAGCGGGATATATATAAGACCTAAAGGTGGTACGCGCTGGTAACCTCAAGGCTCAACTTCTGCAATGTGCTGTACATAGGGCTACCTTTGTGCCTAGTCTGGAAACTTCAACTAGTTCAAAATATGGCAGCCAGGTTGGTCACCGGTACACCTAGGGGTGACTGTATTACACCAATTTTAAAATCACTTCACTGTCTGCCAATTAGTTTCTGGGTGGAGTACAAAGTGTTGGTTATTACCTTTAAAGCCCTACATGGTTTGGGTCCAGGTTACCTGCAGGATCGCCTTCCCCCATACAATCCGCCCCACACATTCAGGTCCTCTGGGAAGAATTTACTCCAGCCAGCCAAAACTAGGCTGACAACCATTACCCAGAGGGCTTTTTCTTCTGCAGCTCCCAGACTGTGGAACAGCCTGCTGGGTGAGATTTGGCAACTTAAACAGTCTTTCTGACTTTAAGAAAGCCATCAAGACTGATCTCTTCCGGCTGGCCTTCTATGTCGAATTTTAAGATTTGACTGTTGTTTTAATATTGTATTAGTTTTACATGTTTTCAATCAGTTTTGTGTATTTTATACGATTTTTGTTTTCAGTGTTGTTCCCTGCCTCAATCAAGAGGTGAGGCGGGAAATAAATATATTATTATTATTATTATTATTATTATTATTATTATTATTATCTGTTTCACTCTTAACCTTCATAGAATCATAGAATAGTAGAGTTGGAAGGGTCAGACATTTCAGGGGTTCTAGCCCCCCCAAACCCCTTTCAGGGCCAATAATTTCACCATAAGGTACATGGCTGGAACTGGTGCCATTTGTAGAGATCCCCTTCTGATTCCTGAAAATATTCAACCTGAATGTTTTATGTGGGGGCAACCCCAAATCGGGTGATTTCATAGACTCACACAATAGTAGAGTTGGAAGGGGCCTATAAGGCCATTGAGTCCAACCCCCTGCTCAGTGCAGGAATCCACCTTAAAGCATCCCTGACAGATGGTTGTCCAGCTGCCTCTTGAAGGCCTCTAGCGTGAGAGAGCCCATAACCTCCCTAGGTCATTGGTTCCATTGTCGTATTGCTCTAACACTCATGAAGTTTAAGTTGACTTGCATCACCTGTGATGGGGCAATATTCTCCACCACACCTGAGGGCAGCCAGCTAGCTTCAGGGGAGTGGGACAGGCTGTGTGGTACACAGCTCTCTCTCTCTCCTCCAACACCTGGCTGCCTCCTGCCAGCATCTGCCACCGGAGGCACCAACCTCATTCTGCCCAGTAGTAGGGCTAACCTGTCCAAAGCAAATGCTTGAGCCCAGAATTTTTTCATTGTAAGTGTCTGTCTTTTTCCCCAGGTTTGGGTTGGTGGATCCCACAAGCCTGGATTCTGCTGACCCCTTTCACAGAGGATCCCACTTGTATTTAAACAAAGGGCCAGTTATATCATGGAAGAAACCAGGAACAACATGGATTGACTCACAGCCATGCCTTCTCTTCCAGTAAATTCATTTCCTTGTCCTAGTGGCAGGGAGACAGAAGGTCTTCTTCCAAATGTATTGCTTGAAAGGCCAGATCAACTTCTGCAGGAGGGGAATCTGACAGACTGTGACCTCCAAAGCATCTTCAATTTAGTACTGGCTGTGACTTCCTCTTTTGCACAGCCAGTAGATTGAAAGGCAGTGTAAATAACTTAAAGCCCAGGGGAAGGGATTGAAAACCTTGCTTTTACTCGGCTTATTGGGCAGTACCTGATGAGAGTTCCTAAAACAACTGATGGGTGCAGAATATATATATATATATATATATATATATATATATTAGGGATGTGCACTGGATCGGAACCAATCCACGATCCGAATCCGATCCAGGGGGAAATCAGATAAATTATCTGATTTCTGATCTCACCGCTGGATCAACTGATCCAATCCAATCCGATCCGGAAAGGTTCTGAACCCCACCGCCGCTTCCATTGGTGGGCCCCTAGCGGGGCTGTCCGCTTCCATCGTCGGGTGCCAGCGGGCACCTGCCGATGGAAGTGAACAACGGGGGCAGGGGGCAGCGGACGGGAGCAGACGGCCAGGAAAAGTAAGCAGGGGGGAGGGGGCGCACGGCGCGCTTACCTTTCCTGGCCGTCCGTTCCCAGCTGCTGCTGGCCACTACTGCGAGCGGGCTTCGTGGCCTGCTCCTAGGTAGCGCGCCAGGTGATGATCACATGATGATGATCAGGTGATGATCACGTGATGATGATCAGGTGATGATCACTTGGCATGCTACCTACGGGCAGGCCGCGAAGCCCGCTTGCAGTAGCGGCCAGCGGCAGACGGGAGTGGATGGCTAGGAAAGGTAAGCAGGGAGCAGGGGGCGGGGGGGAGGGGGTTTACCCCCCCGGGGCCGGCCCCGGGGGGGGTAAGGAGTGCGGGGGAGGGGGCTTACCTGTCGGGGCCGTCCACAGCGGATAGCCCCGGGAGGGAGGGAGTTAGGCCCCCCTCACCCACCCGCCACCATTTTTTCCTCATAGACTTGCATTGGGGGAAAGCTTTCTTTCCCCCAATGCAAGTCTATGGGGAAAAAAATGGTGGCCGATCCAAGGATCGGAAGTTCAGATTTTTGGATCGGGATCAGACCCGATCTGGTCCGGGGGGGCTCCGATTTTGTCAGATCCGATCCGTGACAAAATTGGAGGTCCCGATCCGGGTCCCGATCTGATCCGGGGGTCCGTGCACACCCCTAATATATATATATATATATATATATATATATATATATTGGTGGGGCTCAAAGTGTTCCACAATTTACATTAAAATGTAATTGAAGATGTACCGGGGGGGGGGGGGGGAGAACAGTTTATATGAATGTTATAAAAAATTGAACTGAATTGGAATTCTTATTCATCTACACAAGTCAAATTCAATAGGTACACCTATTCCCAGCATAGAGAGGTCTAGGGCTGTGTACCCACACCAATTCAAGGCTTGAACATAATGTGTGAATATCTGTACCTGCATACAGATCTGCTATTTATGTTTGCCTGTATAGAGTGCACATGAATTGAAAGTTATGTGTCAACAACACATCTCTTCTATGTGCACTACATAGTAATCGTAATCTTTTTAAATGCAGTTTGTGATTTGCCCCATTTGACTTCCTAATCCGGCAGGTCAAGACAAATTCCATGTTAGGCATAATTAGGAAAGGAATTGAAAACAAAACTGCCAATAGCATACTGCTCTTACGTCAGTCCATGGTGTTATCACGCTTGGAATATTTTGTATAGAACTGGTCATTAAGCCTAAAAAAATGATATTGTAGAGTTGGAAAAAGTCAGAAAAAGGTAACTAAGGGACATAGGCGCTGGATCAACTCCCCCAGCTGAGGAAAGTCACAATGGATTTATCCTTCAACTTTACTGGCGCTTCTGCTTCTGGATTCTTTGCAGAATTAAGATTGGCTCCTTTAGACATGCTTTTTTTCCAGTGGGTAGGGAGTAGGGATGTGCACTGGATCGGACCCGATCCAGGATCCGAGTCCGGTCCAGTGGGAAATCGGATAAATTATCCGATTTCCGATCCGACAGCTGGATTGGCAGATCCAATCCGAACCGGTCCGAAAAGGCTCCGAACCGGTTCGGCGGATCGGCGGATCGGCGGGCGCCCACTGGCGCCCACCGCTGCTTCCATTGGCGGGCGCCAGTGGGTGCCCGCTGATGAAAGTGGACAGCGGGGGGGGAGGAGGGGGGCACTTACCTTTCTGGCCCGTCCGCTCCCGTCCGGCGCCGGCAGCTACTACCAGCGGGCTCCGCGGCCTGCTCCAGGGTGGTGCGCCGGGTGATGTCATCACCCGGCGCGCTACTCTAGAGCAGGCCGCGGAGCCCACTGGTAGTAGCCGCCAGCGCCGGACGGGAGCAGACGGGCCGGGAAGGTAAGCAGGGGGCGTGCGGAGGGGAGGAGGGGGCGCACGGAGGGGAGGAGGGGGCCCCTTACCTTCCCGGCCCGTCCGCTCCCGTCCGGCGCCGGCGGCTACTACCAGCAGGCTCCGCGGCCTACTCCAGGGTGGCGCGCCGGGTGATGTCATCACCCAGCGCGCTACTCGAGAGCAGGCCGCAGAGCCCGCTGGTAGTAGCCACCGGCGCCGGACGGGAGCGGACGGGCCGGGAAGGTAAGCAGGGGGGGCGTGGAGGGGAGGAGGGGGGGGCGCGGAGGGGGGGAGGGGGGCCCTTACCTTTCCGGCCCGTCCGCTCCCGTCCGGCACCGGTGGCTACTACCAGCGGGCTCTGCGGCCTGCTCCAGGGTGGCGCGCCGGGTGATTACCCGGCGCGCTACTCGAGAGCAAGCCGCAAAGCCGGCTGGCGGTAGCCGCCGGCGCCGGACGGGAGCGAACGGCCCTAAAAGGTAAGCAGTGGCGGGTAAGGGGGCTTACCCCCCCCTGGAGCCGTCCGCTTCTATCCGCTGGCGCCCGCGGGCGCCAGCGGATGGAAGCGGACGGCCCCAGGGGGGCTGGGAGCACGGGGAGGGGGCTTACCTGCCGGGGCCGTCCACAGCGGACGGCCCCGGGGGGAAGGGAGTTAGGCCCCCCCTCACCCACCCGCCGCCATTTTTTCCTCATAGATTTGCATTGCAATGCAAGTCTATGGGGAAAAACATGGTGGCCGATCCAAAAATTTCCGATTTTTGGATCGGGATCGTACTCGATCCGGTCCGGGGGGCCTCCGATTTTGTCCGAACCGATCCGTGACAAAATTGGAGGGCCCGATCCGGGTCCCGATCCGATCCGGGGGGTCCGTGCACACCCCTAGTAGGGAGTGTCTTTCTCTGCTTTTCTATACATTTCATTCTATAGCCACCAGATGGCACTGTGGTACAGTGGAATTCTGCAGTGACACAGGGCTTTATAATGCATTTTCTAAATAATAGCAGGCTTTCCTTGTTAGGAAACAACAAACAAACATGAAAATAGTTGCAAAGAGCGGGAGATGCATAAATAACCTGCAAACGTCCTTGAGTGCACAATCACAAGTACACAATGAAAGCCTCATGTACAAAGGCTCAATGTCTAGGACTGTGTTGCTTGGAGAAAAAGCGAGTAAGGGGAGATACGATAAAGGTACACAAAATTATGCTTGACGTGGAGAAAATGGATAGGGAGACATTTTCTTCTTTCCCCATAATACCAGAACCCCATGAAGCTGATTTGTGGTAGATAAAAAGGAAGGATTTCTTCACACAGTGCATAGTTAAACTATGGAATTCCCTACCACAAGATGTGGTGATGGCCACTATTTTGGATGGCTTTAAAAGAGAATTGGACAAATTCCTAGAGGAGATGATTGTCGATGACTACTAGTCCTGATGGCTATATGGTACCTCCAGTATCAGAGGCAATAAGCCTGTGTACACCAGTTGCTGGGGAACATGGGTGGGTGAGTGCTGTTGCAGTCACATTCTGCTTGTGAGTTTCCCATGGGGAGCTGGTTGGCCACTGTGTGAACTGAATGTTGGACTTGATTGATTATGGATGTCAATTATGAACGCACATTTGGTGGTTTCGTGGACGATGGCACAAAACTATTAGCTACCAAGCCAAGTACAAGGTAGTGTTTTTGACACAGGACAGCTTAGGACCTGGTCACCTGGCAGATCGCCTTCCCTGATACAGACCTGAGGCCTTGCTAATTGAACCACTATCTGCAGGTGGCCATCTCACAGCAACCAGTAATCAGGCCTTCTCCATGGTAGCATCCCACTTTATGGAATGACCACCCACTGGTATTTCAGAGGCACCAACTGTAGCATATGTCACGCACCAATTAAAGACCCATTTATTTAATCCTGGTCTTCCTTAAGCGAATGTACTGCCCTGTCTGTCTGTTTGAAGTTGTTGTGCAGTTTTAATTGATTCCAATAGTTTTATTAGTGTTTTCCATGAATGTTTTAGCCATTTTCATGTATTTTCATGTATACTATAATGTATTTTGTGAACTGCTTATAGATATCTCTAAATATTTTCAGCAGCATATAAATCTACTAGATAAATAAATACATAAATCCCAGGAATTTTGGCACAAAACGGACACAAAACCGTGGCATATCATAGAATCGAAGAATAGTAGAGTTGGAAGGGGCCTATAAGGCCATCGAGTCCAACCCCCTGCTCAATGCAGGAATCCACCCTAAAGCATCCCTGATGGACGGTTGTCCAGCAGATGTTGGAAGAGGTACTCATTGGAGAAGTTTGTACTTATCAGAACTGATGCAACAGAGATCCTCTTCTGAGTGTGGGCAGGCCTGCATCAGGAGCAACTGAATAAACCATTCTTCCCCCAGTGCATTCCCTAGTCCAAATGACATTTCCCCAATGAAGACTAACTGGAAGCCCAGATGGCCAGAGCAGAGACATGAAGGGCACCTCCTCTAAGGATGAAGCTAATGTTTTTGGCTTTCTTCATTTTCCCTTCCTTCCTTCCTTCCTTTCTTTCTTTCTTTCTTTCTTTCTTTCTGAATGTTATATGTCTGCTTCCTGTGATCACCAGTCTCTCCACAAGTGGTTTTACACAAGTGGGTGGTGAATTTACAACTAGGGCTGCTCTGTACAAGAGGTTGCAATCCACCTTTAGCAGAAGGATGTTGCCCTTCAAGTTTGCATTCCCATGTCCCCTTGATCTTTACACTGCCTTACAAGGAAAACAGGGCCGGCCCTGCCATTAGGTAGAGCGATGTAGTTACTTCGGATGTCGGTTGCTTGGAGACGGCAGTAAGGTGTTGGAGGAAGGAGCTGTGTGCTCTGCAAACTGCCCTCTGCCCCCTAAGCTAGCCTGTTGACTTCAGGTGTGGAAAGTAGGGATGTGCACTGGATCCGATCCAATCCACGATCCGAATCCGATCCAGGGGGAAATCGGATACATTATCCGATTTCTGATCTCACCACTGGATCGGCCGATCCAATCCGAACTGATCCGAAAAGGTTCCGATCCGGTTCGGATGGGTAAGCAGGGGCCGGGGGGAGGGGGCGCGAGGCGCGTGGCACGCTTACCTTCCAGGGATGTCCGCTCCCATCCGGCGCCGGCTGCTACCGCGAGCGGGCTTCACGGCCTGCTCCAGGGTGGCGCGCTGGGTGATGCGCACCACCCTGGAGCAGGCCATGAAGCCCGCTCGCAGTAGCAGCCGGCGCCGGACGGGAGCGGACGTCCCTGTAAAGTAAGCAGTGGCAGGGGGGAGGAGGCTTACCCCCCCGGGGTAGGGAGCGCAGGGGAGGGGCCTTACCTGCCAGGGCCATCCACAGCAGACGGCCCTGGGGGGGAGGGAGTTAGACCCCCCCTCACCCACCCACCGCCATTTTTTCCTCATAGACTTGCATTGCAATGCAAGTCTATGGGGAAAAAAATGGCGGCCGATCCAAAAATTTCCGATTTTTGGATCGGGATCGGACTCGATCCGGTCCGGGGGGCCTCCGATTTTGTCCGATCCAATCCATGACAAAATTGGAGGTCCCGATCTGGGTCCCGATCCGATCCAGGGGGTCCGTGCACACCCCTAGTGGAAAGGTGTTGTCCCATTTCTAGCATTAAAGCTCGGCCGCAGGTCCAGTCGGGTACATGGAATGGGAGAGGTAAACCATCTTATCCTTCATTTCAGGCAGCAAAATGTCTTGGGCCAGCCCAGAAGGAAAGCATTTAAAACTAAATGAGCATATGGAGGGGGAGGAGAATTCAACCCCCCCCCCTTGAATCAATGTCAGTTTGTCCTGTTTAATCCCTTATTATTTATACATCAAGGGATTTGTTTGGGAGAGGGGAGGGGGAGAGAAACCAAAAGACCAGTGTTGACCAGAGGAAAGCTTCCATAAAGAGCAGATGGAAGCCTTGCTTATCAACAGAGAGGAATCACCAATTTATAGAAAGTTCCATTAACTCTCCAATTAATTCCTCTTTTTGAAATCTGATCATTTGGGTCCCAATTCAGCACGCCATCACAACCGCTAGCAGCCACTGTGGGTGACTGTGAAAAGCTTTTGTTTCCCCCCACATGGGACAGGAGTAATTTCAAGCTGATGCTTCATTAGCAGAATATCGACCAATGCCTCTCCCCGGCCACCAAAGGATGAAAGGTGTATATAATTCATTTTGAAAGAAAAATGAGTGGTCGTTTGATCAAGCCTAAAGCTCCGAATGTTAAAAGGATTTCCCTTTGAAGGGCGTGCCAGAATGGTGTAGCCGTTACAGGGTCCGACTAGCACTGAGGGGACACTGGTTCAAATCCCATCACAGCCATGAACAGTGCCCCTAATAAAACATACCCTATGATTAGAAGGTGGACCTTTCCATTACTCAACCCCAGTCCCTTCCTCCCCCTCAGCAGCATTTATACAACAGCAGCAGATGTTATGTTTGGAAATATGCTGTCTAACTTTCCAAATCTGAATTGTAATTGACAACTGTCAGGGTTCGTTCTGTGACCTGGACCCCTTGAGCAACTCTTTAAGGAAGAGCCCCCACCTTCCTTCTTTTACCGTCCCCTTCCAGGTAACGTGGGGTTTAAGGCCCTTTCTACACCATAGGGGTGTAGAGGGAGGGCGATCCTGGAAGTACCTAATATACACCATCTGTGCTCATGGAGAGAGGGAGGGTGATCCCAGGCAAACAGCCTGCTGTAGAAATGGGCGAAGTTGCAAATGTGGGGTGATCGGCACACCTGGCACTTCAGGTTTAACACAGCAGTTTACCAATTTATGAAAGAAGCAAATTGCAATTAAAGGTATTAAGTCCATAGAGCCGAGTGATACAATGACATTAAAAGAAATGAAAAGTTGCAAAGACACATGTTATTTTACCCTAGCTGCACTGAGGCTTTCCCAGCTGCTGCTTCCTTTTGCTCTTGTCTTTTCTTGCTCTCTCCCTCTTGCTGGCTTTTGCCTCTCTTTTTATACCCTCTCTTCCTTCAAAACAGAAAGTTGAATCTTAACCAGAGAAATGAAACTATGCCTTTCAGGGATACCCCCTCCCAAAGGGGAGGGGGGGGGAAAACCCGGGCCTCCAAGACTTGACCTTTTTACTTTGTCTCTGTAGGCCTCAAACCTTCACAACAACATAATGTGACATTCATTTTAAAGAAAATGAGTTCCATAGGGGTCAGCTAGCCCTGGAACAATCTTCTTTCTAGTTTGTCCAGGTGAGGGCAGGATTCCCTCATATCTTGGAGACATCCTTCAAGCCAGTTTGAACATCAAGGGGGTGCATCCATGTATGCAGCATTCACGAAGTGTGCATCTAATTTTTTGCATCATTGCCATACTTCTGCTTGTCAATACATCTTTGAACATAATTACTCCACTACTGGATTGTATTGATTGCACACTGCAGGGGTTTCAATTGTTTGTTTGATTTGTTTTTTTCTTTGGATAGAGAGGATTTGTGTGCATGTGTGTGTGGACAGCAGAGGTTGGGGGTTGATTACAAAGAAATTTGCCCTAGGAATTTTTGTAAAAAGATTTTCTTTCTTTCTTTGGAAAAACATGTTTTTTAAAAACTATCATGGTGCCACATTCCGGTTGTCTTTGCAAAGCTGAGATGCTCACAGTTGAGAAAACTATGATTCCAAAGGGAAGTAGTTTGCATTCTTCCCTAAACCCAGTGGACTGATCCACACAAAGTCATACTTAGACTCATTGAAATTAATATGACTTAGCTTACTTAAATTTGGATCCAACCCATTAGAAAGATTGTTATTTTGAGAGGTAGTCTAGAAGGTTCAATACAAGTATGTTAAAGATGGATGAGTTCCCCTGTTTGAATATGGATTTAAGACTGGAAATTATGAGCAAATGTAGAGAATTCTTCTGGAGGATTCAAAGTGCTTTATTTGCTCATAATTCCTGACTCCCCATACTTTCTCCCTAATGACCTACCAAAATGTGATTGGCTGCCATTGATTTCCATATGGTTCTCCTTCGATCAGGGGTGGACAACCTGGGGCCCATTCAGATACTGTTGCACTACAAATCCCCATTGACTATGCTGTCTATACAGTCCAACCATATGCCAACAAGTTGCCCACCCCGGCCTTAGGTAAACATCTACATCTACGTCATCCATGGTTCCAAATGAAAATTTAAAAAAAGTTTGCTCATTCTTTACACAGCCTTATGAGCTTCTAGGATGTGTGAACTTCCAGGATCTATGGAAGTGCATAGAAATAAGGAAACTCTCATTGTCAAGATAATTTTTGGGTTCCCAGTCAACACCGGTGACTGGAATTCCTATCTTTGCTGCTAACTTGATATCTTTGTTGTTGGGGCAGGGAGGGCACATGGTACTTCTCAATCACAGCAACATTAAAATCTTGGATTTCCCTGTTGCTTTCTATGGTCAGCTTTCACTTCCAACTAAGTGGGGGGGAGGTCTAAAGGAACCAGAAGTTGAGCCGATTGTAGTTCCCTTCAGGCATTAAGAACATTAGAACACAAGAAGAGCCCTGATGCCAGATCAGACTGAGGGTTCATCTAATCCAGCACTCTGTTAATACAGTAGCCAAACAGCTGTCAACAAGCAGGACATGGTGCAACAGCACCCTCCTGCCCATGTTCCCCAGCAACTGGTGTATGTTGGCTTACTGCCTCTGATACTGGAGGTAACACATAGCCCTCAGGACTAATTGCCATTGATAGCCTTCTCCTGCAGGAATTTATCCAACCCCCCTTTAAAGCCATCCAAATTGGTGGCCACCACCACATCTTGTGATAGCGAATTCCATACTTTAACTGCACGCTATGTGAAGAAGCCCTTCCTTTTATCTGTCCTGAATCTCCCACCAATCAACTTAATGGGATGATCCTGTGAACATGTGCACTATGCACTGAGGATGTACAAGTTCACCTCACCCTCAACACACCTCTCTCTGTGGAGAGAGCTTCTGACTTTTGCATGCTCAGTGAGAAGGTTTGAAGTTGGCTTGTACATGTGTTCAGTTGAACACACTTAAAAGCCACAGTCCAGTGGAAAACGCTGCACACTTGTGCGGTTTTAAAAGTGCATTTTTAAACTGCTTTTCTTAGTGTGTGCATATTAAAAGTTTGCATTTTTTTTAAAAAAAGTGCACATTTTGTGGATGCAAGTGCAATATTTTCAGAGAACATGTGCTCACCTTCGAATAGGGTTCAAATAGGGCATTTTCAACCGATTTCCAAACGGAAACAAAATTCTTGTACATCCCTACATAGGCTACAATCCTCTACACTCATACATCTGAGTACAATCTAGGGAGATTTACCTCTGAGTAGACCTGTATGGGATTGCACTGTCACAACAATCAATAACAAGCAACAATTAAAGCGGGGGGAAATGGATAAACCATAAACACACCAAATAGAAAAGGAGCCAAGAGAGCATTCACACTGATACAAAAGTAGAAGCAGATAAAATGCTCCAGCATTTAAAAACCAGTGTAAAAATAACAAAACCATAAACCTTTAAAAACAGCAGCCAATAAACGCCACCAGAACAACAACACTCTAAAGGAGTTATCCAAGGCGCTGAACTTCATTTGGGGATGGGATTCAGTACAATGGACAACTCCTTTAGAGTTCTGACTGGTTCTGACTAAAACTGGGACTGGATTCACAGCCACACCGATATCGGAGCCACCAGCCTCCACTGTTTGTCCAATCAGAAATTCAGAAGGGTGAGTGAACCCCATATTGTGGGTGATGTGACTTGGTCCTGCAATAGTGCTGCCAGAGTAGATATGGCCCCAGAGTTAGCATCTGGGGCCTCATCTACACCAAGCAGGATATTGTACTACAAAAGTGGTATGAAAGCGGTATATATAAGGCAGGAGCCACACTATTGCTTTATAGTGCACTGACAACTGTTGGGGCCCATTGACACATACCATGAAGCACTTTCATACTGCTTTCATAGTGCTATATCCTGCTTAGTTTGGCTCCTGCCTTTTATATACCACTTTCATAGTGCAATATTCTGCTTGGTGTAGAGGAGGCCTGGGTTTGCTGCAGCTCCCTGGGTTTCTATCCTTGCAAGGTTGCCTGTTGTTGCTGGTAAGTAGCTGTGTGAGGTTTATTCACTTATTTATTTGTTACATTCATTTCCCGGTATTCCTCCAAGAAGCCCAAGATGACCTACATGATCCTCCTGTTCCTCCTCTCCATCTTATCCTTACAACAACCCTGCGAGGGAGCTTCTGATGAGACTCAGTAAATGGCCCAAAGTAAATTTGGACTGGGCTGCTCCCACTCTGATTAGATTTGTTACCCTTTTGACTAGAGGCACCACTAAGTGAGCAATTTATTTCATGCTCATGATTGGCCACTCATGGATGTTTGCAGGTCCATTGCACAACGTCATCATAGACCAGGATATCTTCCACACTATCTCCTGGACATCCCACTGTTTTTTTTAAAAACCCTTTTAATGTGGTGATATCCAGAAAAAGGTGGGATCATCCACCACTAGATGGCACTGTCTCAATGGAAGTGAATAGAGGGGAAGTGTTCAATTCAAACCACATGGTCGCCCTTATCCAACCATGTCATGCAGCCCATAACAATTGCACAAAAGAAGCAGGAAGCACAAAGCCCTGGGTAAGCAATGCAATTTCCCCATAATGTAGAGATACTCTAGAACATATTTGCATTTGTGCTCTGCATGGTAATGGAATGTGCCCATCTCTGCCTTGTGATGTTCCATAGCTTAATGGGCTCTGTCCCCAGAGCCACCATTTTACATCTGGCTTCAGATGGTGAACGTTGGAGTTCCAGTAAGAAGCACAGTAGATCCCATAAGCCTGGAATCTGCCTAGCCCTGGAGTAGAAAATAGTAGCCTAGATGTACAAATTGTGTGACTTGGTATAGAATTGTTTCCTATGTTCAATAACAAGCTCAGAATCAATAACCCTCTAATTATGCCACTCTTAAATTCTGCCTTCTGAAGTAAGGCCTTCACTCAATTTCATGGCAAGGTTGCCCCAGGCAGGAGACTTTTCCCTTGAAGTTGTCTTCAGCTGTGGCATATTTCATATGCCCGACAGAAAGCAATTTCCCCTCTCCCTTCTGTCCCCTTCAACCTTGCTTGATTTATTCTGTGATCCATCCTGAACCAAGAAGTAAAAAATAAAAGTCAACTTAAGCAGGCCTAGTCCGGGATTCTAGGGTTGGACACACCGGTCTGGGACCATTCCTATGAATGCTTCATTGTTGCAGATTCACCTGGGGTTCTTCAAAGAAGAAAGGGAAGTACCATTCTTTCAGTTTGGTGGATCTGCTTTCTGAATCACACATATCTAGTACTTTATAATTATAACTGGTCTGAAATGGGGCTACTGGAACCAGTTGATGACTACAATCTAATAAAATAATAGGAAGATGGGACAGAAGGAGAGAAGATCCCAACACAAGAGGACACCAGGAGCCCTTAAATGTTATCCTAGCCATGTGGAAGTCACATCTTCATGAGTATGTTGCTGGGACAACATTTAAGTAACCCGAGGCTGATCATGCAGGGACAAGAGCCAATGGGATCTGTGTGCAGATGCCCCATGTGGTGAACTATTGAACTGCAAGTTTAAGGATGTTTTAAGTAGGGATGTGCACTGACCCCCCGGATCGGATCGGATAGCGGATCGGAATCGGACCTGGGGGGTCGGATCGGATCGGATCGGATCGGAGGCTGGTCGGATCGGATCGGACCAGATGTCCGATCCGGATCGGACGCCATTTTGAATGCTTTTTCCCATAGCCAAGTATTGTTTTACAAAAACGCCTATAACTTTTTCATTTTTAAAGATAGAAGGATGAAACTTGGGCACATTGTAGACTGGTTAGGGGTAGTTATCTGTGAGAAATTTCAGAAAGATTGGTGCATGCATTTTGTGGCAATTAATTTTTTAATAAATACCCAGGAATGCCTATAACTTTGTCATTTTTAAAGTTACACACATGAAACTTTGCCACATTGTAGGGGGTACCTTGGGACCTATGTGTGTGAAATTTCAGAAACGTAGGTGCTTGTCTTGTGTGGCAATTAATTTTTAGAAAAATGGGTAGTAGTGGGGTAAATACAGTTACGCCTCCCATTTTTTTATTTTTGAAGATACAAACAGGAAACTTGGGCACATTACAGGTACCACTTGCCTTGATATGTGTGTGAAATTTCAGAAACATTGGAGCTTTCCTTGTGTGGCAATTAATTTTTGAAACAATGAGGAAAGAAACACCTATAACTTTGTCATTTTTAAAGTTACACACATGAAACTTTGCCACATTGTAGGTGGTACCTTGGGACCCATGTGTGTGAAATTTCGGAAACGTAGGTGCTTGCCTTGTGTGGCAATTAATTTTTTAATAAATACCCAGGAATGCCTATAACTTTGTCATTTTTAAAGTTACACACATGAAACTTTGCCACATTGTAGGCGGTACCTTGGGACCTATGTGTGTGAAATTTCGGAAACGTAGGTGCTTGCCTTGTGTGGCAATTAATTTTAGAAAAATGGGTAGTGGTGGGGTAAATACAGTTACGCCTCCCACTTTTTTATTTTTGAAGATACAAACAGGAAACATGGGCACATTACAGGTACCACTTGGCTTGATATGTGTGTAAAATTTCAGACAGCTGGGTCCAGGCATGTGGTGGCAAGGTATTTTTGAAACAATGAGGAAAGAAACGCCTATAACTTTTTTATTTTAAAAGTTAGAAGTCTGAACATTGCTCACTTTGTAGATGGGTTAGGGGTAGATATGTGTCAGAAATTTCAGAATGATAGGTCCAGGCATTTGATGGCTATGGAATTTTTAAATTACATGTTTCAAAAAAATTTCTACAGAGGCCAGGTCTTCCCCTCCCGCTTCCCGCGAAGAAAAGGAAACACTCTCTCGTCTCGATCCCTTTGAAGTTGCTAGTAGTATCCATTACAGGGCTCGTGTTTCCTTTCCTCCTTTCACTTTTCAAGCAGAACGGCTGAGCCTAGCTGAGTTTTGCAGCCATGCGTGCAAGGAAGGATCACTCTGGTCTCGATCCCTTTGATCCTTGGTAGTATCCATTACAGGGCTCGTGTCTGCTTTCACTTTGTACTCAAGCAGACACGAGCCCTGTAATGGATACTACCAAGGATCAAAGGGATCGAGACGAGAGAGTGTTTCCTTTTCTTCGCGGGAAGCGGGAGGGGAAGACCTGGCCTCTGTAGAAATTTTTTTGAAACATGTAATTTAAAAATTCCATAGCCATCAAATGCCTGGACCTATCATTCTGAAATTTCTGACACATATCTACCCCTAACCCATCTACAAAGTGAGCAATGTTCAGACTTCTAACTTTTAAAATAAAAAAGTTATAGGCGTTTCTTTCCTCATTGTTTCAAAAATACCTTGCCACCACATGCCTGGACCCAGCTGTCTGAAATTTTACACACATATCAAGCCAAGTGGTACCTGTAATGTGCCCATGTTTCCTGTTTGTATCTTCAAAAATAAAAAAGTGGGAGGCGTAACTGTATTTACCCCACCACTACCCATTTTTCTAAAATTAATTGCCACACAAGGCAAGCACCTACGTTTCCGAAATTTCACACACATAGGTCCCAAGGTACCGCCTACAATGTGGCAAAGTTTCATGTGTGTAACTTTAAAAATGACAAAGTTATAGGCATTCCTGGGTATTTATTAAAAAATTAATTGCCACACAAGGCAAGCACCTACGTTTCCGAAATTTCACACACATGGGTCCCAAGGTACCACCTACAATGTGGCAAAGTTTCATGTGTGTAACTTTAAAAATGACAAAGTTATAGGTGTTTCTTTCCTCATTGTTTCAAAAATTAATTGCCACACAAGGAAAGCTCCAATGTTTCTGAAATTTCACACACATATCAAGGCAAGTGGTACCTGTAATGTGCCCAAGTTTCCTGTTTGTATCTTCAAAAATAAAAAAATGGGAGGCGTAACTGTATTTACCCCACTACTACCCATTTTTCTAAAAATTAATTGCCACACAAGACAAGCACCTACGTTTCTGAAATTTCACACACATAGGTCCCAAGGTACCCCCTACAATGTGGCAAAGTTTCATGTGTGTAACTTTAAAAATGACAAAGTTATAGGCATTCCTGGGTATTTATTAAAAAATTAATTGCCACAAAATGCATGCACCAATCTTTCTGAAATTTCTCACAGATAACTACCCCTAACCAGTCTACAATGTGCCCAAGTTTCATCCTTCTATCTTTAAAAATGAAAAAGTTATAGGCGTTTTTGTAAAACAATACTTGGCTATGGGAAAAAGCATTCAAAATGGCGTCCGATCCGGATCGGACCTCATCGGATCGGATCGGATCGGATCGGAGGTTGTCCGGATCGGATCGGATCGGATCAGATTTTCCCGATTTTGGGTCGGATCGGATTCGGATCGTGGATCGGATCCGATCCGATGCACACCCCTAGTTTTAAGGATGTTTTTAAGATGTTTTAGGATTTTTTATGCAGTTTTAATAATATGTGTCATGTTTTAATCAGTTTTATGTATTTTATCATGTTGTTGTTCCCCGCCTCGATCCAGACGGAGAGGCGGGTAAGAAATAAATTATTATTATTATTATTATTATTATTATTATTATTATTAAGCTTCTCAGTGAAGTACCCTCAGGGTCTGGACTGACTCTGCCCACCCAAGCTGTCATTGGATCCTCCTGGACAAGGAGGAGCATAAAAGGGCTTCTTGTTGCATTTGGGCCTATTTCAGAAACACAGTGTTCCTAAGTTCTGGTGTATTACTGTATTCTGGGTAGTTCTTTTGGCCCTGACAACTGGTTTGCTCCTCAGCCCTGAATCCTGGTTTGTCCTTTCCTTTTGACTTACTCTTCTATCCTGAGCAGCAGCTTGTCACAGACTCCTGGTTCTCAACTCTTGGCTCACCTCAAACTGCTGCCCATTGGGACCAAACATCATACACAGCATCCCCTAGTTAGGAAGCACCTGATAAACCATGAAAACACTGTGCAATTACACACAAAGGGGTGAAAACTCCATACCCTCAAACCCCTCAAATGTACATTTCCCCCAGACATTTTTGGGATAGACACCTTTAAGTGGTCTTAATACCATTATAGCGCAATTGAGCATCCCCTTCCAGATGTTGCAGGAATAGACACCTTTAAGTGCTCTTAATGCCGCTATAGCACTATTGTGCAATTGCGCATTTCCCGCTATGGAAATTGCTGGGACAGACAACTTGAAGTGCTCTCAGTTGTGCATCCCCACCCCCTAGACTTTGCTGGGATAGATGTCATTTAGTGCTCTCAGTTTGCACATTTCCTCCCACAGACATTGCTGGGATAGATGATTTAAGATTAATAATAATAATAATAATAATAATTTGATTTCTTACCCGCCTCTCCATATGGATCGAGATGCGGAACAACAGTAAATATAAAATATGATAAAATACATAAAACTGATTAAAAATATGGCACACATTATTAAAATAGCAATAAAACATCATAAAAAACATCCTAAAAATATTCTAAGATGTTCCCAAGGGTGCATTTCACCCATAGACACTGCTGAAATAGCCCGGATAAGGTGTTGCCATTACAGAGAGAACGCCTGCAAAAAATAGAGCAGTGGCAGCGATCTGAACCACCTTTGCTGCATGACACTATTGGCAAGCAAATAACCCACAGCGCCCAACAGACAACACAATAACCCATGATGGGTTAAATAATTCACTCTGCAGACCATATGTTATCAAAGTGTGTGATGTTGGCCAAATAAGCCATTTTGGATTAAACAAATACTCAACAGATGACACCACAACTCACAATGGGTTGAATAAACCACCGTGGCTTATTTAACCCATCATGGGTTATTGTGTTGTCTGAACCCAGTCTTTGCTTTCAGCAGGATATATCCTTGAGCTAAGAGAGAGCTCTGAGAGTGTGGGGGTGGTGGGAGGGGGTAATGCAGAAAAAAGGATGCACTTAGTGGGACTGGGAACCAAATGAGAACACTCCCAGGATCAGGGGGACAAAGTTGATGTGAAGAGTTGGAAAATGCAGTAGAAGTCAGCTGTTGTGACCTTCTGCAATCCACGATGTCTCTCTGCAAGAGTATAAATGGACACAAGTCAGACTTTTAAAAAATGCTAACACTCTGAAAACAGCAGGGAACCATTTAGGTTTCCATTGACATCTAGTTACGGGCTTGAAAGTGGTCATACTTTCAGAGTATCAAAGGAAGACTCCAACTGTGTGAAGCTGCTAA